>CM067216.1:66970162-67582586 GCA_034190945.1 Octodonta nipae | reverse complement strand
ATGACCAATGGAGACAAGGTAGAAGCAATTCATGCGGCTAGTGCCCTAAGAAAAGGAAAAGAGCTTTTTGGATCTTTGTTCTTATTTCGACTATTTGCAGAAGCATTTGGTAACATCGGTGCTCAATTACCTCAAGAGAAAAACAGTCATTCATTCCAATGGAATCAGATCTGCGAAAATGTATTTAGGCAACTGAAAGCACGCCCACGATAGCGTCACAAGCTCGCGATTCCTAGATCATATAGAAGGTTTATGTCGATACGGATACGGATGTCAGCAATAATATGATTAGTATGGGCGTACCGAGCAGCTGCCCCTCCCCCAGACCTGAAAAACCTGCCGTGAGCCATCAAAGCTTGCCATCAAATTGCTGACTTGCCCCCCCTGGACCAAAAAATTTGTGATTTGTCCCTCTCAATATGACAATTATTTTCCGTTTTACCCCCTGTAAGATATTTTTTTCTAATTTGCCCCTCTCTAAACCAAAAGCTGGATACGCCCTTGATGATTAGTGTGGTTCTATCCCAGGCATGTAATAAAGTACCATAGGCATGGTAACAGAGAAGACTGTGTTACCAGAAAATAATTTATGGCAATAACCAGAGCTAGGGGATGATGATTAAGGGAATGGAAAAATTTCAAAAGCCTCACTTCAAGATTCCGATCATTAACAACAATTCCGATGCTTTATTCAGACTACCTTGCCGAGAGGATTGTAGAGAAAACCTGAACAGCGAAAAGGAATTTTCGTTAGACAAAGCCACAAAGAATGATGCATCTGATAGGAAGAAAAGGTTTTGAAGAGCCACCAACCATCAGCTAGTTGCACCAAAGAAAATGATATACACAAAGAAAAAATGCGCCAGGAAACATTAGAATACAAACAACGTTTTTATTAGGTGGACTATTATGAAGATGTAAGAGCATGATGCCATAAATCGGCGTATATATAGTTAGTTACGAATCCAAAAATCCATTTGTGCCATTGACATAGTCGGACAATGCCCAGGAACGAAAAGGGTTAACAGAGGTAATCTTGGGACTATTGATTGTTTTAACAAGTGGCCTGAAGTGTTTATTACTTCTATCCAAGATTGTAGCAACGGTCTTAGTAGAGCAGCTGTTTAATAAATTTGGGGTACCGCGGGAACTACATTTCGACAAAGGCTGAATTTACGAGTTAAAAAAAAAATCAAGGACTACACCGATACACCCAGTCCGACGGCATTGTTGAAAGATTCAACAGAATTCGCAAATAGTACCTTTTGAAGTGGTCGACAATAACCAATGGAATTGAGATGGTCATATATCTCTGTTCCTACTCAAATGCAGATCTTCCGTATGTACTCTCACCGGGTGTTACAAACTAGAAGTGTAAAGTATCGTTACTTTTGAGTCATCGTAAGTATTCGTTACTTTTCAATTAAGTACTCGTTACTAAATATTCGTTACTCGAGTACTCGTTCTGTATATGCTTCGGGCACAGGGGTTTGATTATACTGTGCTTCGGTTAAAACGGTGAAAATGTTGTCATTTGACCGCCAAACAGTCTTGTAGACGAATATACGGCTGTGACAATGCAATTTTATAGTACAACTGTAAACCAACATTTTATTGTTATTATTTCGATATCATTGCACATAAATAATTATGAATTTGATTATTAATATAAATATAAAACATTTTTTTGGACCTATTTATTTTAAATAAGAAATCTGTAATTACTTCAAAGAAGCTTCCTCAAAATATTGATCGATGGTACTATTCATTTTGCTCGCCGTCATACCATTCGACCAGTATGAATGACACGAATGCTGGCTAAAAATTAACTCAGCCCATGTCGACTATGTTTATATTACCATTCATCAAGTATTGGATACTTACACTTACAGAAACATTTGAGTACTCGAATAACTATACCGCTGGTGAATTTTGTATTAGTAATTTCGGATCCGGGCAAGTAGCGAGTATTCAAGTCATGAATAGTCACTTTTCTTACACCTCTATTACAAAACCATATGTTGTTCATAAAGAAAATAAGGCTCCTGTGACACCTGGCCTTTAGGACGCCGTAAAGTAATGATTATGCAGACAAATTACAGGAAAGCTTACTATGTACTACTTATCCATGAACTGGCAAGGATTTTCATGCTAGCTAGAAGGAAAGCCTGGATTTCAGCGAGGGTATAATGATTGTACGTTGCATTTTCCTTCCTGAAATCTTGACAGGTATGCTTGAAAATGCTCTGCTCGAAATGTTTGCAGATTGCTCAATATGATGAAGAGGGTAGTTATATGTACTAAATACATAAATATCCAGAAATAATTATTCGAGATTTGAATCAGTTGAGGGGAGCGCAATTGAAAAAAACCTCGAAAACAACACTACACGATTGACAACGACTCCAGACTCGGAGTTGAAACGTCTCCATACACAGATAAGTATTCCATAATATACAATACATTACTTATATACAGGAATACTGGTTGATCATTTTATAGACATCTCTTTCTCTCAGACAAACTGTGAGGAAGAATCTCTGTACAGACAGCCAGTAATCCGGGCAATTTTACGAAATTGCCTTACTACACTTTGTTCTACATATACAATTTTTTAAATACTTATCTGTTACAGGAAAAAATTTAGAGGAGAGAAAACCCAATGAATAGACAAAATACTACAATAATGGTTAATAAATAAACTTATTTTTAGGAAAGTTAAAATTTTATTTAACCACAAGTTAAAAATAATAATTATCAATTTAAATACGGTAGCATATTATTAAAGTTAGTTTTAAACCCCAATTCGAATTGTCAAATCAAATTTCTAATGCAAAAAATAAAATATAAATAAATAAATGTTCTTTATTTGACCTGTGGGAATTTTAGAATTGGATATCACGAACACTTACGTACTTTAGATTAAATAAAAGTGATTTAATATTTGCTAATCTTTTTTTCTAAAGGTCATACTTTTCCAAAATTACAAAAAATAAAAATCATTCAATATAACAATTTTAAGCCATTTATTGAAACAGTAGAACGAAGGTATAGAAATATACAAAAGCCGTGCTTGTAATTTGCTACTAACGAAGGGTAGTTGCAAAATATTTTCCTATTTGAGAACATTCAGAACCTAATTACTTAGTCACAGATTGATATATTTTTAAAAATCCTTAAACAGGTATTCCTCATTTCCGTTTCTATATTCTTGGCCAAAGCGGGCCCTAGGCAACATTGTGATGTATACTTTGCGTTTGGTAGTTAGGGGATATTCAAATTCGACCCTCACCATTGGGATCTAGGAAACTACAGGAGATACGAAGAAGATTTAAATTTTCCGAATACTTTTGAAGATATCAGAAAAAAATAGAAAATTAGAGATTCCGTTTTTAATTCTTTGGTGCGTTATTTGACGAGGAAATGCAAAACAAAAACACATTTTTATTGCCACCTTTTTCAGCTATACGATGACCTTTTCAGATTTGGCATCCAACGTTTTGTTTTTCCGCTACCATCATCACCTTTTTTTTCTTATGAAAGCTACATTAGATTTTTACGTAGAATAATAGTGCATTTCATTCTGTTCATGTTTTTGTACTGCAATAAACTCTTTATATCTTGATTTTTTTTTTCATTTGTGAAACTGATTGTTTTTGTAACTATGTGTAAGTACTCTAATTTTGTTTGACAAATACGGTCATGTTTATAAAACAAAACTCTTGAGTGGAGTCAAGGCCTTAAGGCTAACTAAGGTAATATTTATTTTTATTTATTTATGTGTACTTTTAAGAAAGCAAGTTGATGATGTTAGCCGAAAAACGAAATGTCGGATGGTAATTCTGAAAAGGTCAAAAAACGTGGCAAATGAAAATGTGTTTTTGAAAGTATTCGGAAACTTTTAGCACTAAATTTTGCCCCGATTTAAACTTCTTGGTGTTTCTAGTACTTTCCAAGATCCCGATTGGTGAGGGTCGAATTTGAATTACCCCGTATATTGTAATATGTATGATGTAAGATTTTCTCTATGTCAGGTTAAAGTTACAAGAGTCGTCTAGTAATATACTTTTCCAATCTCTCTCGTACAATAACAAAAATTAAATTGGGTGATTATTTTCTTTTTCGTCACGCTCCGTCACACTTTCTGCGACCCCCTAAAAATATTACGTCACACAAACTAGAACCACTCGGTATATGCATAGCAGATCTTCAGTTCAACAAGGAACCACCTTATCTTTTTATTCCGTTTTGGGTATTACCTTTTTAATTACTTTTTTCGGGATACCATTTTTGTAAGTGTTAAATAATTTTTGTTATAGCTCACTTCTCACAGGGGCCTTTTTTATTCGAAAATCTTAACTGTTAAATCTAAGAAATGCTAATGTAGAATGAGTAGTATATGTAATAGCGAGCACAAAACTAACAAATTTAAAGAGTCAGTATTTGGTGATTACTAAGTGACCAATGAGATAAATGTATAAAAATAAATATAGTAGAACCTTTAAAATATGTGCTTTTGTAAGATAAAATTGTAGTAGTACAAACCTGTGTATATCTAGAAAAACTCGCTACGCTGAATCACTATTCGAAATTTTTAGCATTTCCGTTGAAATTCGACTTAACCAGGCTCTATTGTATACGAGAAATTATGTGTCAATAATAACACTATTATATATGCAATTTTATTTTATCATCGGCCGTGGAAAGTCTTACTTTCATTTGCCATTGAATAGATAGGGCAGAATCCGCTGACGCTCTTTTTTCTATAATATTGGGTGTACAGACGATCCGATTGTGGCGGACTTAAGTAAATATAACAAATAATAAGCTATTGTGATTGAAATATAGACATAAAAATATTTATATATTTACAAAGATTAAACGTAAGAGTTTCTATCATAACAGAAAAATGAAACAAAAACATACTAGAGAAAAATCAAATTAGAAATGTTTGACTTTTAGATCCCCGTCCCCCTTGTTACATCCCGTCAGGCTAACTGAGAACCCCACACCCCCTTGTGTGCGAACGTATTTTATGAACAACCCCTTACTGACTTTTCCGGCCCCAAAAATTACCCCTAGGTACGTGTCTATGTTGCCTAGGCCTTCATCCGCCCCTGGTAATAACCCTTCCGTGAATTACAGGTATACCTACCTACTCGTATAGGTAACAACAACAACTCTCTTCTTCTGTTTCAAATGTTTGTCGTCATTCATTAATTTGAGTCCGTTTGAAAATATCAGAGTTTATATAGAAACAAGTCACGGTTTTGTATTAATTTAATAAACAAATAAATAAATTGGTGATATTAAACGAGCTAATTCTTTTCTACAAACATAATTTAAACAATTTCTAATTATGGTACTTTATCATATCAAACTTTAATGTAGGATTAGACTCGTTACCACTTGTTAACAACCTTCATTAATTACCAGCTATTTATAACAAAGTTTGATGTTACCTTAAAAATACGTTGTAAAATTAATAACACATTATAGATTGCAGTTCCTCCAAGCTACTAGCTACCAATATTGCTTCTCATGCTTGCGACAATCGATCGTTTAAAGTGAAAAGCCTAACCACGACACGACGTTACGATATTATTAAAAAGCCCTCATCAGTCAACCAAAAAGAAAACATAGACTAATAATCAGATTGTCAATTACGTATGCGAGCCATGTTCGGCGTAGGTTTGTGCGTACGAGATTTTTTTAATATGCAATTAACGCGTCACAATGAAAGTGCTATTGTAATGAAATACAATGAAAACAGGTAGTGAGCCGCTAATGAAACATAATTGGGGTGCCCTTCTGAAAAGAGACCGGCTACATAGCTCCCGTCGAGCCTAACGTCATTCTTCATACAGTGAAATAATTGTGATAGATATTCATTATCGTTCTGAACATTCCATAACTGACGTAATTAAGCGAAGTCAATTAATTTTGTTGAGGCTTTTTCATAGCACATGCCTCTGTTCGCTTTTCGAGTCATCAAAGCGGAATTACCATAGAAGGCGCTTGTGATGTGAATGAATTTTTCAAGCCGTATTTGGAGCATTACCATTTATTGCTAACGCTTCTTCAAATTATGTATCGATTACAGTCATTCAAAATTAAAAACAATATTAGGAAGGCAGCAGCGTATTTAAAAAGAGGGGGCAGCTGCCCTCTTAAAATGGTGTAAATAAAATTTGAACTTGTTCACAGTATAATTTTTTTGTCGCCCATGTGAAAATGCTACTCAATTTTTCTTGCCCCCCCCCACTATTAAAATGCTGAATAAACGCTGCTGTAGTAAAATGTTAACTTTTTGTATTTATTAAGAGTACTTCTAAAATCGCTAAGATGTACATAAAATCACTATCTTTGCGATCACTGACAACCAGAATTGTCCTTATTCGTCTAGGCCAGGAGAGGCCAACTTTTCTGTACCTATTCAGGGTATTTCTAAAATAGGGTTCCAAACTTTTTGTGTCTATAGAACTCATTAAAATAAGCCATTATTTTAATCAGTTCTATACACAGCAGATTGGAACCCTGTTTTAGAAACACACTGTATAATATCTACCTTTTTATCGTAAAAGTGTGTCACGATCGACTTATCATTGGCGTAGTACAAGGGGAAGGAGAGATATGAAATGGCATTCTATATTGTATACAGTGTGGTTGTTTTCTGAAGGATATTTTTGACACATTTTTTCAATGTTTAAGCACTTTCTGGTAAATAACACCAGAAGTCACGAAATTTCTGTATATTTCCAAACGTTTCGGACCTAGCCTACCGTTTTTTAGAGAATCGGAACAAACTTCTTAATATACGGTAAAATTTGGTAGTAGTGAGTACAAAAAGTGTGATTATTGTTATTTGAAATATAAGATGTATCAGATAAAACTAAATGTTAATTAACAGATTTCAAACTGGAGGTTCTCAATTCGTGTGCATATATTTTATGTCCATTTAAGTTGGAATCGTATGCAAAACTTTCTTATTACACATTAAAATTCAGAAAAAAAAATCTTCGTAAAGAGATCTATATGGTCTGGATCAGCTATACCTTTTTTCTATTGTCAGAAAATATCAATTTTGCTTAAAAGTAGATAATGATAAAATTTGCCGGAGGAGCTAATATTAACTGAATGTATTTTCATTATTCGAATTCTAGGAATAAATTAATTGAAAATTGACTTGAATTCATTTAAATCAAAACAAATGTTAATTAATAGATTTCAGAATGACGGTTTTTAATTTGTCTGTAGAGTATGTTCACTAAAGTTCAAATCATGTAGAGAAGTTGCTAATTATTCTAAAGGAAATAAAAAGTGTTCTTTATAAAAAGATATGCATGGGGTGAACCTTATAAAATAAAATTATCACATGCCACTTTTTTCGATTGTATATGAGGTTTGTCAAAAACTATAAATATTGCTAAATAAGTTCGTTTTTTTGGGAATGTCGAAAATTATTATGAAACGAACTTAGAATTGAGAATAAAAAAAGAACACTTTTTAAAAATACCAAAACTGACAAAAAAAGCACAGAAGTATTAAACTTAAATAAAAAGTAAGAATAAATGCTTTTCTGTTACAGTCGAATACTTACTTTGAAGTGCCTAGTTAAACAAATAAGTTTTCACTATAAAAGTGTGTATGCTTTCATGACCGGTGTCAATTGGAACTTCTTCCGAACGTTTGATCTGCAACTGCGGCATACATCTTCAGAGATACGGGTGTAGGTGATATCTCGTAGACTACTCACGAGGAAAAGCACCGTTGAGCAGGGAAATAATATTTATTCCAGTCTGTCTGACCATGACGTCTCCTAATTGGCCACTGGCAATCAAGGAGGCGAGGCCTGTAAGACACATCGATGGTTTTGGTTTCGCTCGCCATTGAACGGTACATCATATGCTATTCAGTTTTAGAACTTCTTCCTTGATATTACAGTTTTCTGATGTTTATAAATTTCAATGTCTTTCCGCTGGAGGCGAGCCTGGTAGTGGTATGTTGTTGATAGAACATCGGTATCTTAGTATTGTGTAACGTGGTCTGCTGAAAGTACTGCATGCTGTGCGACAGCCCATTTTTCTAGTTGTAACAATCGGTAATTTTGGTTATGTTCAAATGCAATAGTGCTGACACCTCGTTGTGTAGAATTGATATATACAGTAGCACATGAAACAGGTTATTCTGTTACCCCCTTATGTTGACAGTGGCTTATTGTGATCCTTATGAGATCGGACTATATGTTGAAGTTGTTGCGTGAAAATCGTTTAACCCGATGTTCCCTGAGCAGATTATTCAATGCGATCGGTTGTGTTTTTAATATATGCCAAACAGGTGTCCCTAAAGTTCCAAGTGATTCTTGATCTTTTCTCGGATCTGATTTGTGTCGTCATTTTAAGGACCTACTTATCTTATGGGCCCAGTAGCCATTCGCCACAAATGCACGATCTAAATACAGTGATTCATCATTTAGACAACGTGGTTAAGAGATTCTGGACACTCGGCCCTCGAGAATCTTGATTAGTGTTTTTTTGACTAGGATGGTGATTTGAATTCTTGTGGTCTCTGTGACTACCTATTCATAAAGACCCTTATCCACAACCTGTATACATTGTGGCCAGTTGTGCCGTCGTTATACTTTGAAACTGAAACACTTAGAAACGCCATACTGAATTGAGTTTGTGGATAAATGTTGTATAAATTCTATCAGAGAATCTTTCCCTTTGCTTCAATCCACGAAAGTTTCATCAACGTAACGGAACCAACATGAAGGTTTGCAGGTATCAGTGTTCAAAGCTTTGGCTTCAAGAAACTCCGTGTAAAAATTAGCGATGACCGGAATGAGAGGGCTTCCCATGGCTACACCATCAACTTGATCATAGAATTCTTCATTCTTGTGAAAGTAAGTAATACTTACAGCATGTACGAAGTAGTTCAGACATGTCGTCTGAAATGATGTTTTTTTAGATGCTGCATGGTTTCATTTACCGGGACCATTGTGCATAAAAAATCTATGTCGAAACTCACTAATATGTCACAGGGTTTTATCTTCAGTAGTTTTCCTATAAAATGGCTTGAAACCCTAATGCATAAGCAAAATCCAGTTCTGGTAACCAAAAATATTGTCAGCTATAACAAAAAACTGTATTGTACACAGATAGCAAATTAAAAATTAAATGATAATGTTATTACTAATGCATCAAATAAGATGTCAGCGATGTGGACTGTCACACAATCTTATAGAACTCCGCTCCAGCCCCGAAAGTTAGTCACCTTAATGATCGTCAACGATTTCTTTGAGTCAATTGCAGACGAGCTAATTAAAAAAACTTGTTTACTTGTAATAGCTCCTTCAACGACTATTAGGTTCGAATTTCACTCTGTGACACAAAAACGTTTGGAGATAAAATTTTTGCTACCAAAAATAGTGCTAACAGAGACAGTTATAACATCAATTCTGGAATCCTTTAACACATCTGAGATATATTAAGCAAATCTCGCTGCACCCGAGAAAGCATATTCCGATGTGTTCTCAAGTTAGCAAAAGTTATAGCAGTTTTCAAAAATAAGCGATATCCTGGAGATCGAACAAGCTATAGGCCTATAGGTCTATTGCCAATAATTTCAAGAAAAAATTCAAATCCTTATTCAACTTATTGAAAGACCAACTGAGTGACTACTTTGAGGTAAATAATATCTATAAATGAAACCAATTTGGCAAATTACATATGCTATATTCCGGGATTTAACGAAGGCATTCAATTTTATAAATTTTGAAATTCTTTATAAAAAGCTATCTTACTACAACTACTACTTTTGTACAGTCCTATATAGAAGCGAGAGGACAGTTTTTTCTTTTTGAATCATCAGTCCGTTATTACTCATATAGATAAATGACTTGCCAAACTAACAATCTATTAAATCTACTGTTGTTTGCTGATGAGACCACCACGTTGCTGCGATTTCAACCTTCAGACCTAACATTGCAGTGGACTCAAATCAAACAACTTGAAGTTGAGAATTGGTTTTGAGCCCATAAGCTTAGTCTCAATAATAGTAAGATCCAAAACGTTAACTGTACATTGCAATCTTCACCATCGACCCTAGAAACTACTGCATAAGTGAAGTTCTTGGGGGTTCCCCTTGATCCTGAGCTGACCTGGGAAGCCTATTTCCATTTCCTTATCTCCAAATTTTGTAAAATAACTTTCCTCAAGAGTGTTTCCAATGCAATTTTAAACTGAGGTCATTCGTCGTAATCTGCACAAATTTTTAAGATCCATCGTCGCTGTGTTAGAATAAAGAAATAATGTACCTGGAGTGTTAAAGAGATGGCCAGTATGACGCTAAAACTACTTACCCTACCTTGCACTTTCATCCTTCAATGTCTAGACTATATGAAACAGAACCAAGACAGCTACATAACACACAACCATATTCACTCCTATTGAACTAGGAAAGAAGGAGACTGAGAAAGCTACCCCAGATTGCAGAAAACTGACTATTGTGGCATACAAATTTTTTATACTCTGCCAGCAGAAATTTTAAAGCAAGAGTGAAACATTATCTTTCAAAACACGCTTGTTATTCTTTCGAGGAGTGATTTCAATGTATATAATAATATAATATTTATTAGTAAATTGGACGTTTGTACCTTTTGTCGATTTGGATTTGGCACATAACTAAATTTTGAACTGGTCTTTCCAATGTGCGGTTTCAGGAGTTCAGTTAGATATTTGCCAATATTGTAACTCGGAGAGCTGATGGTACTAACGATGGGGCCAAGAGGAACATTAGTCTTATGTTATGTTAAACTGTATAATCTTGGTGGTACTGCCCCAGATTCTATTATACAAATATACAACAAGAACTGTACACGACAAACTTAATTAAGTACATCAAAGCCTATTACCACTTTTTTATTATAATGATTGGATTGAAATTATTCTGTTACCGACGATTTTTATGTAAACGTTATTATCGCAAGAGTAATTACTCATCTTTACCTCTAAACACTCATTTTATATGTATGGAAGACCATAATTCGAAATTAATAGTTAATAATGTGAATGCAATTACAAACACATAGCTTCATCAATCAGGTGCGCCTGTCACCCAATCGTAATTCAACAGAACTTTGGCGTTAATGAAGGGGAAACTGCCCCAGGTTCACTATTAAACACCACTTCTTATCGTCGTATTACGCCATACACGTGTGAAATGCAATTTACTGCAAGTATAATTACTGAATATCAGATATTTGATGGAATAATTTTTTTTTTCATGCCAACTAAGACGATTTATCACCTCCAGGACTGCAAAAATTATTGTCGTTTTAAATGTGTTGACATGGAAAACACTAAAATGTTATTTTTAGTGTTGGTAAGTAAATAACTTAGATAATAAGTGGGTGTAATAAAATTTACAGTGCAAAACTGAATATCGAAATAGATATGTGAAAAGCTATCAGACAAGAAAATAGTTGCGCAGATTGCTTAAGGTTATGGATACGGTAAATATCTATTCTGATGAACACTACAATAAAACGCTGCATTAATTAGACATTTAGGGCAAGTACCACGTAATACGTATCCGTAACCGTAAAGGTGGATACTCATGGATCACAGTTTGACTCCTCAAACCACCCAGAATGATTTTGTACCCTGTCTTGAAAAAAAATCTGCCGAAATCTTAAATAAATTCACCCTTGTAGTCCGCGTAAATTACGAATTTTAGTTATTTTGGATATTTATTTGGTTTTTCACACCTCACAATGCTTCCTCAAAAATACAGATAAGTTAAGTAATTTAAAATCAAAGTGTAGTATCTAAAAGCAGTTTGTGGAAACGGCTCGGAACACTAGTTTCCTTCTTATAGAAAATACGCTCTCGCAGGATTAACTGTGAGCAAGTAGGTTTACGGATTTGTCAACTAGTTTTCCTGTATAATATGTTGGGATGCATTTAGTGTGATACTTATCTGATGTGACGAAATATTTTTTGAAGCAATTCGTACAATATTCGTAGGCTTGACTTTTCTCACAATGTCAATTGATTGATTAATTGACTTTGAAGTTTCCTATTTGATGTTCATTTGCCAGAAGCTGTTGCCATGATACCGGTATCTCTGCAGAGGTGTCCCACTTTCTCCATTATTTAACAACATGCATACAGTTTTCTTTGACTTCCCTTTTTTTGGTGTGCTCTTCTTTAAGTAATATTTTTGTCTTATTCCAGTTCATTTTGTGTATACCATAATTCGTAAGTACATAGTTGGTCAATCTTGATCTGTCTATATGTCGCCTTGAGACGTTGTATTTGTGTTCTTTTGTTATGTGTTCTCCCAGGGACAAGGTACACTGTACACACAAAAAATTAAACGTTTTGGAGATAAAGTAAAAACAATTTTCAAAAACAAACAAAGATCAAATTTGCAGAGAAAACATATACCAATTAAACATCAAGACCTCTCCAAATTATAGCCACAGCCTGTGATGTTCTTACAAAGTCATCATCAATGTGGATAAGCATTCGTTAACGTTATGGTAGATTGCTCTAGAACTCCACAGTCGGGCTTCATGTTTCATTCATTCAGCGAAGATCAACATTTTTCATACCTGTCCATATTCTGTTTAAAGTTACCCAGATTTTCCTTGGAAAATGAAAGCCTGCTGGATGGTTGGAAGTTTTAAATAGTGTACCATTTGGGATTGACTCCATTTCTCCAGTCCTTTCGCGAGGTTTCGACGCCGTTGTAGTTTTGCGTAGTGCAGTCTTCACAGGAGATGTTCACCATTTAATTCAATCATGTCCTGATGAATAGGTAGAGCGGGGTTGCTAGAATTCTTTTCAAACTCTGGTATAAGTATATTACATCTTCGAATTTCAGGTGGTTCATTGCTACTAAGAACTGGTAGCCAACAAAATGGACTGGTTTGAATAGAATCAAAAATTATTCACTTCCGCTAGTTTAGCACCACTTATCCTTTTTCCACTTGAGGACTGTTTACCCAAACCGAGGGACAACATTCAGCCGTTGACTGGATGGGCCAAACTTAGTGTAGTGGTACGAAGTGTCTCAGCCCCCAAGTAGTTCCCGATAAATTGTAAAGAATGTTGTTTCGGGATGTTAAATATATTAGTATGTTGATTTACAAAGACGAAGCATGGAATGGTAATCTTAATAACTGTTCCCTTTTTCTGGAAACCGATAAGGCTCCCTTTGTCGAAATTAATAATACTTATTATATAGTACTTCTGCATGATATTCTATAATAAATTTAGTTTAATTATCCAAAATGATCAATTCCATTTATAGTATTAGTAATAGGTGAACAAACATAAAAAACATGTCGTCGTTATCAGGATGTAGTTATTGATTTGTTGGGAATAATACCACAATTGGGGAAATGTTTGTATATTTCAAATTCAAAGCTTCTAGGTTTCTAAACGTTTAGGGGTCTAGGCCAGACCCCGTTTGCCTCGTTCTCAGTGGCTAGATAGAAAATGTGAGAAATTTGTAAAATATCTAAAATATCTACTGCTATTTGATATCTAACGCGTAGCACAAGAAAATTCTAATACTCGGATTAAATTAATAAAGATCCTTTCAAATTGGAAGAATTTGAAACAGTTTTCTTAAGAATTATATGTCGCCCATCGAGGTGTGATTTGTCAGAAATTCTGTCAAAGGATTATGATGTTTCAGATATCCCATTAACATCATAGGAGAAACCTAGGAAACATCTTATGACTTATTCCGATACAGAGTTGTGTAAAAGGACATGCCATTAGTAATTTCATTCTTAATTATCGGCAACCAAAAAACGCAATGCAACTTTCATTTAATACAAATAAACCTATTTTTTAAATTTAATTTAACTATACGCTTCCTACCACCTAGGAGCGTCATATCAAAATTTTTTGAAATACTTCACATGTAATAAACTTTATTATTTATATATGATCTTTCAAATAATATTGTCAAACTATTTACGTATTTTGCAATGTCCTAAATTGTCTTAGACCACAAAATGTCTGAAATCTTTGAAATTTTCAGGCTTTTTATCAGTGTTATCCCAAGAAATCCATAATTACATACTAAGAATGCCAGAAAATTTATTCAGAAAACATCTATCTGGATGCCAGAAAACATCTATTAGTATATATACAAATATAAATTAAATGGTAAATGTTAAATAGTCGTGAGATACATTTGGACCTCCCTTGTATAGAAGCAAGTTTGAAAAAATGTAATTACCGTAACTTCACAGCAAACGAAATCGTTTTCCCGATTTTTAAAGCTGAAGGGAGTAACTAATTCGAATTTTTTTCCAGACCAGTGAAAAATGATTACGTTTTTGAAGTTCTTCGCTTTGATACGTAATGACCTATCAGATTATTAAGCCTTCTAGTAACATTCGTTCGTTGAAGTCAGTTAAGCAGTATATTTCTACATTTGTATACAAAATAAAAATTATAGTATTTTCTGCAAAATAAACATAAATTTTTAATGCAGCTGAACGGAAAACTAGTTATGAAACTCTAAAAATAACAATAACAGCAGCAGTTGCTAAAAAAAAGCACTCCGGGAGTGCCGGCAGAAGTGAAAACTTCAATATTAACGTTGTGTTTAATTATAAGTACAAAAGTACTATCATTTATGAGGTAGAATACAATATTTATTAAAAACCTACACCGATTATTTATTATTATCTTATTTCATTTATTTTTAGTCGAAATTATTTTTTTGGTAAACCTACACCGCAAATGGGCTTATTGTGGTGTCATGAAAATGTAGGTTAATGCTATAAAGTATAAACATATTACAAATACTACATCTATTATGTGTAAATACAGACTCGATCGAAACCTAATCTTATTATTAAAATTGTATTTATTACTATTATTATTATTCGTTTTTTTACGTTTTATAGTGCTCAGCTTATAGCTGGTTTTCTTGACGGCAGTTACGGGCTAAAGCCAAGTAAGAGTTTTTCATCTAGTATATTTTTCATCTAGTATATTTATAAAGTACTCACTCATTTTCTTTCACTACTTCATCATCACTTTTTTCATTAATAGATGCACTTTGTTCAATTTCCAGAATTTAAACAATTCACATATACGAATACACAACAGTCAAGCCGACAGCTGTCACCATCCTTAGATACACGTGGCACGCTGTACATAAACACACACGGACATTCGCGCAAGCGCCCTGTGCCGCCTAAACGGAGCAACACACTCAGGCACGGTAGAAAGAGTGGGAGATACTAGTTCCTCTCCCTTCCCCTCGATCTTACGCTTTTTCGATCAGCATCACGTGACCCTGACGCGAGTTTGGAAATTTTTACCCATACAAAAAAAAGTGCTCAGCGCCGCTAAAGAAGTTTTCACTTCAAAAAATATTTGTTCAAACCCATTTATTGATTGTAATGTCCAGTAGTTACGAAGACAAGAAAAGTAGGCAAGTTCCATAGATATCTTCATAGACAAGATAATTTAGAAATATATATACAACGTATCTCAAAATTCAACATCGAACCGAAACCCAGGAGTGGCCCAGTTTATGACTACCTAGGGAAAATAATTAAAAAGTTCGGAATAAGTTTTTTTAAAAAGATGTAGGCACTTTATTGAAAAACGTCCAAAAAGAATACAATAGACTACATTTTTCAGTACTATAATTAGAATATTGAAAATATGACTGTTGAAATGTTTTTAGAAGTATTTAACAGAAATTTGGAAAAAAAATCAGATAAGTTTGACACCTCATTGTATAAGAAATATGCATAAACAACTATGGCAATTTATTGCAAGAGTTTGAAAAAACGCTATAAACTTCTTCCACAATTCCCAAATAAAAATTTATGTAGGTATTATTTTGAGCAAGAACCCACTATTAAAGTCATTCTAAAATTCTCGACGGAATTCAGATAAAACGAATGTGAAGAGTGAACGTTCAAATAAACGGTTATGACAACTTTATTTCTAACATTAGAGCATATGTTTAAACTGTTTGCCACCACCATTTCACCAAATATACATAACTTTGCGAACTGATGTGTCCGGCAACATCCAATATTCTTTGACGTAATTCACTAATTGTTGATACAGGTTTCGAATAAACCCTGCCATTTTGGTAACCTTGGTAAAAAAAGTCAAATGGGTTTAAATTGGGAGAGCGTAGTGGTCACAAAATTGGACCAAGGCACCCGATCCAACGGTTTGCATACTCTTGGTCCAGATATTCTCGCATAGGACGGGCGTAATAAGCAAGGCAATCCTCATTTTGGTACCACATTATATTTAAAATGTTTAATGACACATCTTCTAGTAGATCTGACAGATGATTTTGTAGAAAATGTAGATAAATTTTACTATTCAGATTCCCTAGCAGTATTATTGGACCTTTTGAATTGTGTATGGTATGGTTCATTAGAATTGAAAAAAAAACAGGGCACAATTGTTTATTTAGCGATTATGCAGAAACTACTCATCTGACAGCATTCCACCTTCAGCTTCAATTCCTTACAAATGTCCTTGTGAATGTATTGTGATATGAGATATTGTTAACAGTTTTTATTTTATAAGGGAAAAACTAAAATGCCCAATTTTCATTGTTTTTATTGTTTAAAAAAAGGCAAAAGCGTGGTGGATTTATTTATTTTTTTATGAACTACGAACCACTCTTCAACAGATGGCATTGGTGGCTTGCTGTTAAATTTCACTTCCCAAAATAGTTGCTCCAATGACTGACGTACATATTTTTAACCGACTTCCAAAACGGAGGAGGTCATCAATTCGTCGGCACGTTTTTTTATGTATACTCAGTGATTATTTAAAAACGGCTTGGGCAAATTTGATGATTTAAACAGCATTGCATTAAGGAATATTACAGAAAGGTACCATAAGATTTTCTATAAAGTGAGAAAATCAGAAAAAACGCAATTAAGGGACTACATTTCAGTGAATTTCAATAAATCTACACTGTTTTCTTTAACGGCTCAACCAATTTGAATATTTTAAATTGTATTCTACAAAGAGATGTTCCAGCTTGATTCCATATAAAATTATCTATAACGTATAATCAGAAAAATATTTGCAGACACGGTAAACATCAATGTAAATGTCAAATTTTTATCATAAATATCTAGCTTAAATGTCAAGATATGCCATGAAAGTATATCGTATAGGGTGTTTGTAACGGTTTTCATTGCAGTCGAGTGAAATGGCACAATATATTCCATTAGTGTATCGAAAAGAAAAATTGTTAGGTGAGCGATCTTTTATTTTCTGTACGGTATACGGTGGTAGATGTGTGTGTGTGTGTGTGAATGCATAGAAATTCAAGCAGCAAGCAATGTGCGCAGTTGAAATATTGGACGAAGTAAAATCACAGTTAGACAGGTGGGTTCAAAAAAATCTTACAAATAAATATGATATTGGGTGGTACATAAGCAGTCCCATATATAGGATTGTCGATGGTTGAAATATAAGGTGAAATAGAATTAAATGTATACAGGGTGGTTCAAAAAATGTTGTATTGGGTGGAACATAAGTAGTTGCGTATATAAGGTGGTTGAAATAAGAGTGAAGTAAAACTATAGTTATAAAAAAATTGTAAAATAAGCATATGCAGTAAGGGTATTCCTGTTATAGGTCGGAGGGTACATGATGATTGAAATATAAGGTGGAGTGGAATTATAGCTATACAAGGTGGTTAAAAAAATCTCACACAGTGTGGAACATAAGTAGTTTCTTAATTAATTAATTATTTATTAATACTTATACAGGGCGGTTTGCAACATCGGCAGAGTTGAATGCTAATTGTACAGGGTGATTCAGAAAATGATAGACAAATAATTTATATTGGATGACCAATACACAGAAACGTATACAGGGTGGTTGCGATATAGGGTGAATTAGAGTTACACTTATACAAAGTGGGCCAAATAAGAAAACACATAAAAAAGGTAATAAATATGAGGATAATATAAAAAATACAAATTAGAGAGAGAGGGAGAGAGGGAGAGACAAGAATACGCTAAAACAATAAATAGAATCGTACCTAATCTCAGATAAGCAAAGAATATATGTCATGAAATATTTATTGATTGTACACATTTTATAAACGGTTTTTATTTTAAGGCAGATGAAGTCGGTTCTTTTTTAAATATAAATTATTTTCTGCAGCTATTTACTTCTGTGCTTCTACAGGTACTTTTGTATTAAGACATATTGTATTGAAATTAAATTTTTGTGCGAAAATTCTAAACAAATAAGAACTAGAATTAATGATTCAGAAGCACTAACTAGAGGGAGCTATCATAATCTCTCATTATTAGCAGTCAACCTAATAATTCCATTTTGAAATAAGAGTAGTGATCTCTTTGATGAGTTCGCCGCATTATTAATTGATCTCTTCATGAGAACAAACGAATTAATATTTAAGAAACTCATGAACCGCGCCCCAAAAAAAGACATTAATGATTCGAAATGATTTTTCGTTTTTTTTTTCTTCGGTAACTGAAGTTTGTATAAAAAGTTTACATTAGATTTATGTAAATCGATATTGAATTCGGCATTGTTTGTAGTTTCAAACTCGTGAGCTGCACTGGAATTAACACTAATTTACTATAAAACTGCCAGTTAGGAGACTTCGTCCATATGGAATTTGTGAAAAAAAGATTCTGAATACAAAAAAATATATTGTTTTGTTTACTATGTTTAATGTAGAGTCATATAAACTTCGAGTCACTTGATCGTGCTCCCACCTTATGTTTCAAGTAGAGCTAATGATATTACTCCAAAGTCTTAAACATGCATTATAAGTTGGGGAAGTAACAATAGAAGACGCGAGATGCAAAGACCGACATATAGGATGTCGATTATTTAACGATAAGTTTCAAATAAATAATGAAGTGTTCGAGAGGAAATTCAATTGTGGGAAGCGCAACTGATGAAGGTTCCCTAACCAGAAACAATATATATTGTATATACTGTCTTGGGTACAAAAGAATGACACCTCCAAGAGAGTAGAAGTAACAATTATTGAACAAAAATGATCTAATTTTAAAATTTAACCTAATTAGTAGAACTTTTATTTTATTTTGTACACTCGAGACAATTTTATTATTAGTGGTAACTTTCCATTTCTCTACTGTGCAGACGATGGTCCCGGTTTGCTAACGGACCTGCTTTACCGACCGTGTTAAACACGGTTTTAGGTTGCAGGTGTGGACTATGGTAGGATTTGCCTCGGATCCTCGACTGGTCATTCCCTCCAGGAAGGGACCCCCAGTCCGACACCTCAAACGGCCGTCGTCTACCATCCCACGCTACAAGGGTGAATGCGTTCGTACGACTGACCAACGAGGTTCTACCATCCACCCAGGGGTAGAATCTAGCTTTTAGCCATTGCCCGTTCGAGGCCAACCCAGTATGGAGAGTCACCGGCAACCTCACCCAGTGGGGGCCCATCTCTCCACCCGTACTCCCCAGTTCGTTTAAGAGTTCCACGTCGATGGGTGACACGTTCGACTCCCTTGACGGGAATCTCCTCCTTTTACTTTTCTGGACGAGCGGACATCCGCTTTCGAGATGCGCCTGCCTCTACTTGCGGCCTAATTTTAGGAGTAACAGGTAAGAGGTTGGCAAAGGGCTCTCGTCTCGAATACTAGGTCGCGCCCCATACAGGGCGATGAGCCGACATCTCAAGCAACGGTCCCACTGTTACCCGCAAGGAGGTCTGACGACTACTTGTATTAAAGGCTTAACAAGTTGGCCTCGTTCCCTTTCGCTCAATCCAGAAGGAAAGTGTGTCCGGCGAACTACTTGTGTAAAGTTTTGACAAGTCTCACTCGATGGTGGAGGCCCTACCCTTCCCTAGTTACTAACGGGCACCGCCATGTCGCCAGAAAAGAGGTCTGGAATCGAGTGCTGTGACTCCGAAAGTTTTATGGGTAGCCACCGGGAAGTATTTTTGACTACCCCGAAACTGCCAGCCAAAAATCTCAGGGGGGGCACCAGAATGCCAACAGAGTATACGATGAATCAAAATCCCAGGCACCAGAAAAATAGATCGTGTATATACGTTATATACGTGTGTATATACATGTGTGTCTGGAAGTGAGGGTGGGGGTGGAACGTGCCCCTAGTGCCTTCCCCCCGGACCGCTAAAGCTGCGAAATCGAATGACACTTTAATTTCTTGACTTGGATGAGAATGTATTTCGTTAGCACATTATTTCCTAGCGAATAATTAAAACCCCTGGAATTAGACTAAAGATTTATACCTAGTTTTTGTCTATTGCAATTATTATGGTGATAATAATTTTTCCTGGCTTTCCGTTGGAGGTAGAATGGCAGTGTAAGAACATGGATGTTGACACTACATAGTACTCAGTAAACTTCTGATGCTAACACAAAGTAACTCGGTGGTTTAAGCAACTTAGAAGGCCGGAGTTTGTGGCTAAGTAGTTGGGTGGGCAAAAAAATTTTCTGAGAAGCTTATTCATGCGATTTGTTTTATTTTGTATATGGCAATTGTGATGTGACTCTTTCTCCATCATATGACTGAATCCTCGTGTTGATTTAAATGGCCAACTTAACTCATGGGCTAAGGAATCATTCGTCTCCAATAAATTGTCTAAGTAGAATTATTTGTGTTTTAGATGCCGTGTGGTTCGCAGATTTTTTTAGGTGCTCGGTCGTTTGATAGTTGTTTTTCTGGATTTTCCATATACGCTGTGGTGAAGAGTTTCATTGGCATTATCCTAACTAAAACATCTAAAAAACAGTTGTTAATCATTTTCTTTTCCATAATTTATTGAATGGGTCGACCATCGTTTATAAGAAAACCACGTCGACATTCATTAGCAAGTCATCTCAGCGGAGATTTTTAGTTTTTTTATAGAGTAGCCTCAGTTCTGAAATAGCCGTTCCAATCTACGATTTTAACAATTTAACACTCAAACACCTTCAAAGCATTTTCCTAAACGACATCTTCCAATCATTTCGATATATTCTGCACAATAACTATCTTCGGAGGAATTGATCATTTTAAAACCACTCTTTATATTACTAGTATGTGAAAACCACGTAAAAATAGGTCGAAGATTATGCCGGACAACTGGACAGACAGACAAACAAGTTTTTCGGTTTATCTAAATCTTTTTTGTCCTGTGAGATATAATTTGTTTGCATATGAAATAATTTATTATATATTTCTGTGGTTTTCACAACGATCTTTGCCTATTTTTACATGAATTGTTGATATTGTGATGACGTTGTTACTCCTACACCAATTACTATTTCGTCAATAAAATGAGGACTGTTTTTTGTCAGAAAATATTTATAGTTGCTATAGGTCTTATTATTGCCTTAGTAATGTTTTTTTTGTAGATTTTTCACCACTTTCCAGCTTTCTGTGCTTCTGCTGCGTCCAATATGCGTATTTCTTATGGACTTCTTTTCCCGGACTCGTTTTCTTTTGTCATTCGCTTTGTCAAACTCATTTTAGTGGCCAAATATTTAATGTGTTTTGTCGTTTGTCCTTTAGTTTCTTCTATATCTCTTCATTCCATCAATATGGTGTTTCTTTGACTACCTTCACACCTTCCATAATCTTTTTCCATTGTTGCATAAACTGAGTTATTTTATGTGTTCTTTGTGGTGTGCAGCATATGCAAAGTTGATAGTTCCTATTTCAAACTTCTGATCTAGTGTTTGCCTGTATAATGCCCCTACATTTCATGATTAAGGTTATCCAGATCGCACCATGTTCTGTTTATTTTGTGATTTTGTTGATTTATTCTTTATTCATAACGTTATTACTTCTGTTTGTGGGAGTTGCTCTCACTTGTAGAGCGTAGTGGTACTTTGTCTTACCCTAGATCATCAAATGTGAATTAGTGTTTTGCCTGACTTTGCATAATGTATGACTAACCTTAAATTTCGCCTTGGTTGTTAGCTAAAATATCTATGATGTGCCTATGTAAAAACCAGTTAGAATTGTTAAGTGTCTCCTCGCCATATCTTTTAGAGAAGGGCCTTGACGTTTCATGTTCCATAAAGCATAATCCTATTTCGTAGCATTGTTTGTAGTCTTTTAATAACGCCCTTAGCTTCGAGTCTTTTGTTAGGTTACGGCAATTACAGACTCCCTTGCGGGACGAGTTTTTTATTTCTTGAATTCAATCCCCATAATATCCTCACAATACGAAATCTACAATATGATTTGTGAAATTGGAACATCTTAGCCTTTTGAGCAACTCCTGAACGTATCCGCATCTTCAAATTTTGAAAATGATTTTATAAATAACTAGCCGTTACCCGTGGTTTCACCCGGTTACGGAATTAACTTATGAAATATATGGATTATCCTAAATAAAAAAAATTCTCACTTGTTTAAACCACCCTACTTAACTGAAAATCCACCAATCCCGAATATATTTCACCCAAACTGCAAGTACTTATGGGCGACCCTATATAACAATTTTATTCGACATTTTTTTAATCACCTTGAATAACTGTAACCCTACTTCACCCTATATTGCTGTTTATTTGTCACCCAATATAACTTTTTGAACACCTGACTATAACTCTTCCCTACCCTATACTTCAGCTATGCAATTGCTTATGGTTTACGCTGTACAACAATTATTTCTGATATTTTTTGAACTACCTTTTAGAGTTCAATTTCTCTTTACCCTATATTTTAATAACCCTTTAAATGCTGCTTTTTCTAACATTAAGTTAAACACGCTCTAATAATATAATCTTGCTTCTCCCCATATTTCAGATATTCCATATAGTAGAATACAACTGTTCATGGTTTACCTTTATATAACAATTATTTTTAACGATTTTACATCCACCTTGATGGAAATACCGGTGGAACCCTTGGTGTGTCACAACTTTAAAAACTTTAAAAACACAGTTTTGCACCCTAACACTAAACTTTTATTTAAACACTCACCCAAACTGCAACTGCTTATTGGCAACCCTATATAACAATTTTATTCAACATTTTTTTAACCGCTTTCTATAACTATGCAATTGCTTATGGTCTACGCTGTATAACAATTATTTCTGATATTTGGTGAACCATATTTTAATGTACAATTTCTCTGTACCCTAAATTTTTATCACCCTTTATATGCAACTTTTTCTAACATTGTGTTAAACACATTCTAATACTATAATCTTGCCCAAATTTCAGGTATTCCATTTAGTATAATACAACTGTTCAAGGTCTACCTTATATAACAATTATTTTTTAACTTTTTTAAATCCACCCTGATGGAAATACCGGTGGAACCCTTGGTGTGTCACAAATTTAACACAGTTGCACCCTAACACCAAACGTTTATTTAAATACTCACCCAAACTGCAACTGCTTATTGGCCACTGTGTATAACAATTTTATTTAACCGCTTTGTATAACGAGTCTACTTCCATCTACATTAAAACCATCCTGTATACACTGCTGTCAATTTGTCAAACATTACAACTTATTTTTGAACCACCCTGTATAACCATAATTTTACTATACAAAATATTTCAACCACCCTGTTGTGCATCTGCTTAGGGGCCACCAAATATAACATTTTTTAAACACTTAACTATAACTCTGGTCCACTTACTATATATGCAACTGCTTATGGACTACGCTATATAACTATTTTTGAACCACAATTGAAAGTATAATTTGTCTCCACCCTGTATTTCAACCACCCCTTTTTCTAAGATTGCTTCAATCACACCGTATGAACTATATATAATTTTACTTCGATCCATGTTTCAGATATTACATATATGCAATAGCTCATGTTCTACAAAAAAAACTTGTCCCACCTGTTTAACTATAAATCTACTCCACCCGCTATTTCAACCACCTTGTATATGCAACTACTTATCGGCTACCCAGTATAACATTTTTTGTACCAGCCTGTATAACTATATATTCATCAATGCGCAATATATTTCAACAAAACCACAACTTCTTATTGGGCACCGTATATAACAATTTTTTTCAGCATATTTCTGAATCACCTTGTTTGTATTACAATTACCCTGTATACGCTACTGCTCAACCATAACACTTCTCCACCCTATAATTCAACTATCCTATCTTCTCAACTTATTATGAACTACGCTATTTCACAATTTTTCCTCATATTTTTTCAACGACATTATAAAGTATAATTTCTCTCCACACTTCATTTAAACCACCCTTCATTTACAAGTTTTTCTAACCTTGTTTGAATCACACTGTATAACTATAACTTTACTGCGCCCCATGTGTCAGGTAATCCATATATGCAACTGTTATATAACAAAATCTTTCTAGTATTTTTACCCACCCTGTATAATTATAACTCTACACCACCCTATATTTCAACAACCTTTTATATGCAACTACTTATTTGCCACCCTTGTATCCTTAGAATCCTACCCTACCCTATCCTTCAACCATCTGGTAAATGGAACAGCTTGTAGACCATTACATTACTTATTTTTTAAACCCACCTGTTATAGCTGTAGTTATACTCCGCGACATATTTCACCCATACTACATATGCAACTGCTTGTGGATATAAAACAAGTCTTTAACCACGATATAAACTATAAGTTCCACCACATCTTATATTTCAAACACCCTGTATAAACAGCTCCTTCTAACTAACAGCTTATTATGAACATAATTCAAATATCCTAACTAAGTTTTTTTATCCAAACTGTATAAATATTCTACCCTTTTTCACCTACTTTGTATTTGGAACTGTTTATGGCCTAATCAGTATAATACTCTCTTCGAGGTGTCATTCCTTTGTACGCAAGACAATATATATTATATATAAATATAACATATATTGTTTCTGGTCGGGAACCTTCAGTTGCGCTTCCCACAATTGAATGTCCTCTCGAACACTTCTTTATGCATTTGATGCATTTCGTTAAATTTGAAGACGCGAGATGTAAGACCGACATCTAGGATTTTCAAGAGAATCAGTACACAGAGGTTCCGAATCTGGAGCCGTTCCGTGTAATTGCTGTTCTCCCTTAACTCCTAGGACAGAATGTCACGATACAATTTTTCAGGTTACTTCACCTGTCAGAGATATTGAATACTCTCTTCGAGGTGTCATTCCTTTGTACGCAAGACAATATATATTATATATAAATATAATATATATTGTTTCTGGTCGGGAACCTTCAACAGTTGCGCTTCCCACAATTGAATGTCCTCTCGAACACTTCTTTATGCATTTGATGCATTTCGTTAAATTTGAAGACGCGAGATGTAAGACCAGAAACAATATATATTATATTTATATATAATATATATTGTCTTGCGTACAAAGGAATGACACCTCGAAGAGAGTATTCAATATCTCTGACAGGTGAAGTAACCTGAAAAATTGTATCGTGACATTCTGTCCTAGGAGTTAAGGGAGAACAGCAATTACACGGAACGGCTCCAGATTCGGAACCTCTGTGTACTGATTCTCTTGAAAATCCTAGATGTCGGTCTTACATCTCGCGTCTTCAAACTAACCAGTATAACTTTTTTAGACCACCCCATATAACTAAATCCACTCTCCTTTATGTCAACCACATTGTCTATATGCAGCTGCTTATAGGACACCAAATATAACTTTTTTAAAAAAATTTAAATCCATTTAATTATACGCCGCTCTAAGTTTCCTATAATACAGAACACCCTGTAAAATTACGCTTGTTATACGGGTTGATTTGTGTTAAATCAAAACATGTTGCATTGGCATATTCTGAATTTTGAATAAAAGCTAAGCTGATGCCAGTATCTAATATTTTGTGCGTGCTGTGGAACCAATTGAGTAATTGTATTACCCAACATGGTACAAGTTTTTTCGCTATATCTACCGTTTCTGTCAATTTAGGAAGATAAAATGTCTACCACATTTTAAGTCAAACTATAGGCTTTGCAACAAAAAAAGATTCAGCAAAATCAGTTCAGTAGTTCTTACGTGATGCCCGACCAAACAAGCAAACAAACAAACAAACAGACAAACTTACAATTTTATAATAGTATAGATGAACCTTATTTTTCTTCCTTGTCAGTGCTGAATTGAAAATATCGGCGGCATCTGCTTCATATATATCCAAAAAAGAATGGGCCCACTGAGTTTGAGAAAGGACACTGAGAATCAGTCTTTTTTTCATCATTAAGCGGTTTTCGTCCAAATTGGAAACGTGTTGAGGACATTTTAATTACAGAATATTAGGGCCAGAAGGCATTTTGTTTGGTGCCTATGCCATAGTCAATTTATTAACCGACTTCCAAAAAGGAAGAGGTTATCAATTCGTTGGCAACTTTTTTTTATGTATGACCCGCGATTATTGAAAAACCGCTTGTGCAATTTTGATGATTTAAACTGCATTATTTTAAGGAACATTACAGAAAGGTACCATATAAATGACTATAACATGAGATTTACAGAAAATCCGAAAAAAAGTAACTACATTTCAGTGAATGTCAATGACTCTTCACTGTTTTCTCTAAAGCGACTCAAGCAATTTGAATATTATAAATTGTATTCTACAAAGATATGTTCCAGCTTGATTCCTTATCTTTTTCTATAAAGTAAAACATACCATCATCTGAAAATCGGAACAATATGTGCAAAAATACTGTAAACATCAATGTAAATGTCAAATTTCCATCATAAATATCTAGTTTAAATGCCATGAAAGTATATCGTACAGGGTGTTTGTAATGGTTTTCATTTTGATTCATTTGAAGTCAAGTTCTTTTAGAGACTAAGTCAAGTTACACTCTTATAGTCACGTGAAATGGCAGAAAATATTCCATTAGTTTATCGGACCGGAAATTTGTTATGCGAGCGATCTTCTATATGGTATACGATTGTAGGTATGTGCGTGCGTACATGTGATATTAGGTGGTACATAAGCAGTTGCATAAATATGATGGTTGAAATATAGGGTGGAATTGGATTAGTTATACACAGTGGTTCGAAAAATATTGTAATGGGTGGCATCATTCACCTGATGACGATAGCAGATCCAAAGCTACTGAAACGTTGTGAGATCAATCATTTCAAGACGATTGAGGTCCAAGGAAAAAGTTATATTGTCTGTCATCTTCAGACTAATATTATTAGCCATACTGTAAAAAAAAATTCAACTAAAAAAAAGTTGTTTTCTGAATGATACTTGTGGCATATTTTTCAATGTCTGGTGGTACAGAAGGCTTAAAAAATGTTAGAAGCAGTTGAATATAGAGGATGGTTGTAATATAAGGTGGAGTACAATAACAGTTACACAGGGCGGTTAACAAAAGTTATATAGTGTGGAACATACATAGTTGCTTATGCAAGGTGTTTGAAGTAAGGGTGGAGTCAAATTATTGTTATTCAGGGTTTATCAAAAATTTGTTAGACAAGCATAAGCAGTTAGGATATTTGAATTATAGGATGGGGTATAATATAATTAAAGACATGAGTTAAAAAAAATTTAGCAGTTGCATATACTGGGTGATAGAAATAACTGGTAGAGTAACATGTTAGTCATAAAATGTGGTTCAAAAATGTGAATTTTGTTATATAAAGTAGACCATGAGCAGTTGCATTAATGGAATACTAGATATATGGGGCGAAGTAAAATCATAAGTTTATAGGAATAATTTAAACGATAGAAAAATAGAAGCAGTCAATAGTGTGGAGAGGACTTATACATATACAGGGTGGTTTTAAAGATATCAGGAACGTTGCAATATTGTGTGGAGTTGAATTATAGTTGTACAGGGTGGTTCAGTAAATTATAGACAAATAAGTTTTATAGGGGTAACCAATACACAGAAGCATATACAGTGTGGATGCAATATAGACTGAATTCGAATTACGCTTATCGAAACTGGTCCAAATAATAAAAATACATAAAAAAGTTAGAAAATATAGGATAAAGAATACAAATTAGAGAGGGAGAAAAAGAGAGAGAGGGAGAGAGAGAGATAGAATTGTACCTTAAATCACATAAAAAAGGAGATATGTCTGAAAATAGTGATTGATTGCACACGGTTTCTAAACGGTTTTGATTTTAAGTCAGCTGAAGTCCGTTCTTTATTTAAATATAAATTATTTCTTATATTTTAGGGCAAAATTTATTACAGCACTATATTCAATTGCTAATGATTGTGCCATTCTATG
The DNA here is from genome assembly GCA_034190945.1 of Octodonta nipae. Classification (NCBI taxonomy): domain Eukaryota; kingdom Metazoa; phylum Arthropoda; class Insecta; order Coleoptera; family Chrysomelidae; genus Octodonta; species Octodonta nipae. The sequence goes on along the minus strand of CM067216.1, from coordinate 67,554,368 downwards.
GACCTCAATGAAATAAACTGTTGTTGGTGTGTGGTTTAAACATAAAGGACAATGTTTAGATGTTGTTAAATACCGTTAACCGTTCACCAATTTCTATTAAACTATTTTTTCATCCAATTCAGAATAATATAAAACATAAGTTATTCATTTTAGTAGACATCCAACCGTATTAAATAATTACCAGTGATTCTACAATACCGCACATTTGTAGGCTCTCAAAGTAATACATCAGCAAATGATAAACCTGAATAAAAAACAGATACATTTCTTAAAGTTTAATTTTCTCTTTGGAACTACACCTTTTAAGCGAATCAATCTCTTCTCGTGAGACAGGAATTGCCGCCGAAGAAATTAAGGTATATTAAGACATCAATAACATCCACTGGTGACATGAAAAATCTCCAACGTTTTATCATCTGCGTACAAATGAGCCTCTATTAGCGCACAGAGGTATTTCTGAATGCGATATAGTAGCTGAAATTAAAACATAAAATGATGATTTGACGTCTCTAGTTGAACATGTGGTCACGAAGGTACGAGTTAAAAATTATTGGGTGTTACCTCATCAGTCGTTAGTAAATTATCTTATTTAGTACTTCAGGGTTAAGCGGTTTTAGGAAATTAGCTTAATGAGAATTTTAAGATTATGGTAGAGTTCATGATTTCATGGTTGTAAGCAAAATATATGAGACAATATGCATGGTACATATGTGATAATTATTACTGCATATATTTCTGGAAGTTTTGATTAGAACTTTCATTGTTTTCTATATAAATGCATATTTAGACATATTTGGAGAATCAAACCGACTTCAAAAAATGTAACTTAACTAAAAATCAAATAATCTGAAATCGGTGCCAAGTTGAACAGCAAAGTTGCAAAGAAGAACTCATACATGTTCTTGCTAAATTATTTTCATTTTAACTTGGCACCTACTTCAGAAAAATTATTTGATTGTTGCAAAAAATATTTTTTGCTTTTTAGTTAAGTTACTTTTGTTTTTTTGAAGTCGGTTTTTGTGTTTTTAAATGTATTTATTTTACAATTTTTACTGCAGTTTTCAAAGGTATTTTACTTTTAAGCAACATTCATCATTTTGACTAATCTTGTCTATTGTTGAATAGAATAATCTGTTTTCTAAATATTTCTATGTATTAAGAAAGTTTTGCATAAGATTCCAACTTAGGTGGTCCCACTATATTGTAGACGATTTGAGAGTCTCCGTCTTTTTTAGGTCTGTTAATTTATCAGACATTTTGACTTAATTCCAATTACATTCATTTAATAGTCTCCCCTTGGCGAAATTTTGTAATGAATCAGTTTTTTTATTGAGAACGTAGGTTTTCGCGGCCAGAGTCATAGCTGATTCTGCTTTTTCCGGATTTGGACCCCGTCATTTTTTCGAATTAATTTATTTATATACCTAAACCGGCATATAAACAAAGTATAAGTGTGGGCGAAACGTCGGAAAACTTTGTTTATATGCCGGTTGGGTATATAAATAAATTATTTCGAAAAAATGACGCGGTCCAAATCCGGAAAAGCAGGATCAATGTTAAAGTTTTCAATTTTAGTAAATTTGGTTTCATAACAATTGTAAATATTACTAGGTTTTCACATGAGAGCGAGATTTTTCTCGTCTTGTTTCGTTCTCCTCTCGCAAAAACGAGACGAGTCGAGACGTTTTGGAAACTATAATGGGGGATACCGAGACCACATACAGTGTAACCCTAAATTCTCGATTATGATCTCGTTAAATTTCTTTTATGAAGTTTTTATTCGAAAATTTAGAAAATGTCTACATAAAGAACAATATATTTTACAATATATAAAATCTGGTGACCATCTGTGAAATATTTTATTGTAAATTTAAAAAAGACCAATAACCAAGTATGATTTTTGACATTTTTACTTTAACTTGTTAACGCTTCTTATAGTGACGTATCTCTTATCATAAATATTTGTCCTGGCAGATTTTATATTTTAAATTTGAGTGATTTTTTTAACAGATCTCCATTGAGTATATCTGTCTATATTAAACTGGAGAGTAATAAGCATATAGGTATACTATTAAAAGAGTTTCTTGGGCTCGAAATTTTCTACCTGGCAGATCCGCTTATTTACAGAAGAACAGTAAACTTTTCTTATATACGTCTGGGATCAGTCCATTATAAAGTCAATACTTAACGGACAACTTTTATTGCCTCTAAATACTGATGTTTTAAAAATTTTGTCTGTATTTGTACATCTGGAGAAATTTCTTGTTTTTTTTATTGTATTTCTTCTAGTAAAGATGTGAACAATTATTGTATACATCTGTGGAAGTATATATAATAGAAACGGTCAAATACGCAAGTATTTGGTAACAAAGTTAGATGCATAAAAATGTTTCAATTATATTGAAGAGATTCAATTTACGTCAAACTGCGTTACCAAAAATTGACAAAAATAGGTACATTTTTGAAAGATGATGTGATGCAAGCGTTATTATGTTTAAATTTTTGGTCATCGAGTAATTTAAAACATAAAATTAAGAATTTGTAAAATAAAAACATTTATGTACTTGTTAAAATATTGTTGTATAATAGCGGAATAAATATAGCTTTAAAAAATTATTTATTATTAATTATTATTGAGTTTATATTATATTTATTACCATTATATAAACTTAAACGAGACGAGACAACTGGCAACGACACGAGATGGGACAACTGGTAACGAGACGAAAACGAGACTTGAACGAAACTTAATTTTTTAGGAATTTACGTGACCGAGGCGGGATTTTTGATACTCTCGCCTACTCTCGTCTCGTGTGAAGCCCTAAATATTACCTATAAAAAATTAAGATAGTTTACTTTTAAGCAAAATTCATATTTGCTGACAAACCTTGTATAAACATGAAAGAATGACATGTAGATTACATATACAGTGCAGAATATGAAGAATAACTTTTTTCTAAAATATTATTCATAAGAAAATTTGCCATTTAATTCCAACTTATGAAGACACGCTGTATAAAGAGAACATTTAAGAACCTCCACCTTGAAGTTGATTAACGAACACTTATTTTGATATAATTCCAATCTATTTTTAATTTTTTACACCTCAGAACAGATACATTTGTTTCTTTAAGACTATGCCTTCGCCAAAGGTTACTATATAAGAAGAAGTTTTTGCCGATTTTCTAAAAACCTGTGAAAACGGTAGGTAGGCTATGTCTTACATACAGGCGAATTGGGAACCTACCTTTTTTTAACTCGGTAAAAAATACTGAATAATAAAAGATTTCAACTGACGATTACTTTATTCTACATTCCCAAAAACGTGTTAATCAGGTTGAAATTTCATTACATTTGGAATAAAATTTAGAAAGTTGCACGAAAGTTCATACCCTCACATAACAACTACAACTGCAACGTTATAGAGAAATAGAGATTCATAAACCAGTTTTTTGCAAATTCATCAAAAGCTGTAATCAAACACCATTCATTGGGTTTTATTGGGTGATATTTAACACCAAGCCATCAATGCCATCTTATAAAAAACCAAGATCCATCATGAAAATAGCTTTTGCATTAAGAAAAATATGCAAATTATTGGTTATATCACAATACTTCCAGAAGGGCATTCGTAAAGAATTAAAAAGCATTCAAAATTAGTTTTTGTGATAGTAGTATTTCCCAGCGAGAAAATCTGGAGAAACCGATAAAATTCCCCAATTTTGAAAAATTCATAGTTTAGATAATTTTGAACATGCAAAATGTGAATGTTATCAGATGAGTAGTTTTGCATAGTAGCATGATGAACTATTTGTGGCGATTTTTTAATACTCGGCGTATTAACTGAGATAGATCGGAATTTGACCTAGACCCCGAAACGTCTGGAAATATATCAAATTTTCAAGTAATGTGGTGTTATTCCCAATAAGTGCATAACTAATTATTCTTGTGTATTTCGGTGTACTGACTCCGAAAAAGATGTCCTATTACCCACCAATTTCTCACATTTCAGTATTAAGTTTAAACAAACTATTAAGTAAAATATTTAAAAAATAACCATTTCAATATTTATTAAATTTCCATGTTTTATAAGTGAGTGGGACAGCGGAGCAAGAGATCAAAACTGGCCAAAAAGACTATGACACCTGGGGGGAAAAACATTATTTATAAAACTTTAGTTGATCCGAAGAAGATTCTTCTACTACCATTACACATAAAATTGGACTTAATCAAAAAAATTGTAAAAACTCTGCCTAAAGTTGGCTGATTGTTTTAAATATTTGTGTGGAAAATTTTCTAATTTATCAGAAGGCTAAATTGAAACAAGTGATTTTCGTTGGATCTGATATTCGTAAATTGATCTTCGGTTCTAATTTTGAAGCAACGAGAAAGTTGAAAGAACTTGAAAGAATTGTCTCTAGAATTTATAAGTGGCGTTCCTAGGTACGACTTTAATATAAGATAGCGCATTCGCCAAAAATTTGATCAAAGAGTTCTTTTATTTCACTGATCCCATTAACGTCATAAGGGAAAACCTAGGAAAAACCTTATGAACAATCCCGATACTGGGTTGTTCAAAAGGAAATGTCCATTACTAATTTCTTCCTTAATTGTCGATAACCAGATACGATTGAGTTCTAAGTAGAAGCGATACAATCGTCTTCATTCAAAAGAATTAACGCAGAGTGTTTTATTTTTCATTTTGTGTTATGTTGTTCTTTGTGAAGTATAATTGAATTGTTAAATTATATTTTATGGCCTAGGTTCCAAGCATGTTCACAAATTTTCGAATTTTCAAATTGTCGTTTCTTTATGAAATTCTTGTGTTCATTAATTCGTACGTTTAATGGTCTCAATGTGTCTCCAATATAAAATTTATTGCATTCGCAAGGAATCTTGTATATGCAGTTTTTTGAGTTCTGAGTTTTGTTGGCTGGTTTTGTTTTCGATATTAGTGATTTCAAAACAGCATTCAAAACAAGAAATACACTGAAGTTTTTGAGTACTGTGAAAGCTCCGAACTACAAAATTATTGTAGCTAACATGTTGAAAAATTTAAATTCTTGGTCGGCTGATGAGCCTTAAAGTCCACTTCTTGCACAACCATTTTGATTTTTCCTGAAAATTTAGGTGATATGAGTAAAGAGCAAGAAAAACGGTTGCATCAGGACACAAAAGAGATAGGGAAATGTTATCACGGACGGTGGAATATCAAAATGAAGGATGATTACTGTTGGCCCCTCACGGAGAACAACAAAAAGGATTTCATTGGCGAAATAGCTATTCAAGAAACTTTAGAGAGAAAAGAACGAGGAAATACAAAAAAAGATCATATAATATTCACATTTTAGTAATTAATTACAGGGTCATTATAAATGATGGACAAAGCTTTAAAAATTGTTAGCAATTAAAGTACAAATCCAAAATGAACAATTTTTATACCAATGGAAAGAGGAAGTTTCAAAGTTTCGGCGGGCAATGATGGTTTCAGAAGCGGTAGAGTTCGAGCGATAATAGGTTCTGGATATGTGGCAGTGGAAATAAAGATCTGGCTTCTGGCCACCGAGATCTTCTGATCTCACCCCATGTGACTACAGATTATGGGAATATGTTAAGGAAGCTATTTACGTCCAACCTCTACCAATAACTCTGGACAATCTGCGGAATCGTTTCACAGCTGCCTTGCAAACAGTAATAGTAGATACACTTGATACTACTTGTGGGGGATGAGTTCGGCAACCGCATAGATGCTTGCTGTGCAGCAGAGGGTGGGCACACTAAACATTTTAATGCATTGCAAAAAAACTTTGTAACTACCACTTTCCATTGGTATAAAGATTGTTCAGTTTGGATTGGTACTTTGATAAATTTTTAAGAATAGGTCCATTCCCATTCCAAATCAAAGAAAGTATGTATTTTTAATTTATACCGATATGGAATTACCAACCATGTACATACGGCTGCCCACGGACAAGCTCATAAATTTTACCTACCAATCTAGTTAGCTGCCTTCTGGGTACTTAACTATAGATTGACCGGATTGAGCACCTTTTAGTTTACATTTTTTACTTCCTGGTTAGGTACCTAACAACATTGAATGTGTTATTTATTTGCCTTTTTAGTTATACGTAGAAGTCGGTTATATTTACTTCAACTTTTTAGGAACTCAGGTAGTTTTCATTCTTTATTTTTTATTTTGTATGTATAACCTTAATAGATAGAACCAGGTATCGAAAGCCTCAACAATACACAATGATACTTTCTCACAGGTAATACGACTCTAGTACGCGTTGTGCCCAAAATATATTTATGCCTTATGCTAGCCATGTAACCTTTTTTCAATTTTTTTTGACAACTCTGTATAACTATAGATAATTCCATAACCTATGTAGTTCATGCCCACGGACAAGCATTTTTACTGCCTTCTGTATTAGGACGGAGTAGAATCCATCCCACGGAGTTATATTACAACCATCGTCCTGTTCATTTTTTACATTTTACATTATCGTCCTGTGTAACATTAGTTCCTCTCCACACTTTATGCAACTTCTTATGGGCTATAAAAGAAATATTTTTTTAATCACACTGTATAAATATAATTCAACTGCAGCATATATTTCAACCATCCTGTATATGATTTGCTTATGTCCACATCATATAACAGTTTTTTAATCACCCTATATAATTTTAATTTCACATTTTTATACCACCAAACGTCCTGTATATACGGCTTTTTTAAAACACAAGGAAATCATAACTTTTATGACCATTATAGAATCATTAACGTAAATATAGTATCTCTGAAGTCCTTTAAAAATGAATAATTATGGCATTGCAGCATTACGGATCTGGATTTATATGTGCCTTTGTTTTTCGTAGATTCGATTTTTGAAATATATTTGTTATAAAACGTCTTGACGTTACTTTCAAGAAAGCTACTTTAACTTGAACACATGTTATTTTTTAGGATTCTTTGGAACGTTTCTAAAAATCTAACCGGTTCATTTTGTGGGCATCATTTTATTCACTTAATTACCTCTCGGGCTAGCGGTTTCATAGGAAAAAAAAACGAAAATCGATGAGTTTTTGGGTGACGTTAACCGAAATTCCAAAATAGTTTCCAATAATCAAAGATCAGGCCTTACTTGATACAATACGTCTCCTGGGGTTCTTTTGATAAAACGGAGTTACGAAACATTAACAAAATGCTGTGCTCTTTTGTTTCATATATCCACGTATAATGACTTTTCGATAAAACGCCTTTGAATGAAGTGAATGAACTAATTTAAAAGGAAGTCGGCCCCTTTGGGAGCCCGCCGTATATGTTCGAGACAATAGCAAGTAATGATGTTTAGTCCGGTGTATACAGCAGCCGAGCTATTAGGCCCCCATCAAGTCAGAATGGCCACTCACAGCCAACTATAATTAATTAATGTCGACAATACACGAAACAACCGACGGTAGTAAAAGAATAGATTAGGCACCGTGGGTATCTGCGATTGCTCTATAGTGCTATAGCACTCTTTTCGATGAGAAACTCTTAATTACGAGACAACGTTTACTTGATTAGCTTTAATCGTTCCGCGTTCGGATTTTGTCTTTTCGTGACAACACGCAATTCTCTTCGTGACAATGAACAGCTTTTTTTAAAGTGAAGCTATTGAAGAAAAAAGCAATAAAACGATATAATCTTATCAAGATTATATGTTTGTTGTAATTTTATGTTTGACAGTAGTTTTTAAAGAATTTTTCCAGCATTTTTACAAAAGTCATCCTTGTTTTATACATACAGCGACAGCTGTAGGGAAAGGGCAGGAAAGGTGACAGTAATTTTTGTCATCAGAGGACAATTGAACTGACTATAAATCTTTTGTTATGGTATCGAACTTTTTCTGTTCGTGGATTTAACAGTTTTGTTCATAAAGTCTGTATTGTAATTTTGATAAGCTGAGTTATTCATTTAATAATTTCTCTTTTCTTATTAAGTTGAGTTAGTTCCCAAAATGTCAATTTATTCTAAAGAAGACGCGATTTCATGCTTCAGTGGTGGGGCGATTCTATACTAAATTTAACTAAATATAATTTTAAATTGAACTTACTTGGACTATTACATAAAAAAGTCGTTTTTAGGTTTAAACCCATAGAAGTGACCTTCTTCAAGGATCTTGGAGTTAAGATTACCTCGTTGTAATATTAAATTTACTAATTTTGAGGCTATCGGAGGGGGCAATCGTGATATTGAGTCTTGGAGAATGCACATTGATTATTTACGCCACAAGTTTGCATTGAAACGTTTCCTAATAGAAACTATATATAGAGCTGTTTTCAAAAGGGTCAAAGAAATTGCAACACCCAAAGGAGATTTTTAAATTTAATATTGTTTTGGTAAAACATAGATAGTATAGATTAAAATTTGATAAAGTTTGGTGAATGTTTTTCATGCATTTTTAAAATTTATCAAAAGACAAATTGTTCGAATGTTCGAATATTAAAATGCCTAGAGTACATGTACGCTGAATGTGTCGCCAGTTAAGTGAATATGAAAGAAGTCGAATTATTGGTTTACTTGGTTTGATAGTACCCAAAATCGGAGAAGAGTAGGCAAGATAGACGTCTAAGGCTTATGGCCTTTAGAGGCCGATTTTCGACAACTCGAAATTTGACTGATGAGTAGTTAGGAGAACAAGGCCATTTTTTAAGTGTCCGAACATTTTACCGCCATATGTCTTTTGGAACTGCAGCATTATCGACCACATCTTGTGCTACCTCTGACCGCTGAGCATCGACGGCAACGCCTTCAGTGGTACAGAGAACGACAAAATTGGAATGTGGAATAGCATCAGGTCATCTTCTCTGATGAATCTCGATTCTGCTTGGGTGGACATGATGGCCGAAGAAGGGTTACACGAGGTAAATTTGATATAGACGTTATGTTATGGGGTACTATTGCAAATAGAAGTAGGTTATACCTTTTTATTCAGTCAAAAGTTCAATTGACAAAGTAAATAAAAGATATTTCAACCATGTTATTGCCTGGCTGTGTGGCAACATGTTTCACAGCGCTGGGAAAAGGGGTACCTTAACTAACCTATATACTAAATATTTTAAGTTATGTAAATAAAATATAAAGTTACGGACATTAATTTCAAACATTAAATACAAACAAAACACTAGTATAAAACAAACAAAATCATTGAATAACCAGTTCATAAACAGTAGTAAACAACTAAACCTATCATTAACACAATGTAAAGAGACAATTGAATATGTAAATAACAAAATGTTTTTTTTTTTAACATGTAATTTGTCCAGATAATTGAGATTGACCTTTGAGAGAAATAAAAAAATTAATAGGTCAAAAATGTCAAAATCCATCGCCCCATTAGAGATCGGCCGCAAATCGACGTCGTGAGCGAGAGCAACTCAGCGATTATCTTATAGTCGCATAAAGAAGGGACGGTTAACGGTAATAAGCGAAATGGATGTTAGTGAAACATTATTTGTTAATGCTATTGTATAAAAGAAGAATATACTGAATGATAAGGTTATAACAATTAAAATAGCAATAATAAAAGTTAAAACGAGTATAAATTAGAATCGTAATAAATAAGCAAAGGGATACTCAAATCCAATCTAACACAAAGCAGGAATTAATTACCTCCATACCGCCCTACTAAAAAAGTTGTGACAAGCAATGGATCCTATTATGGTGCTGTTAATTAATTGTCTGGTGGAAAAGAGAGTCTAAAAGCGCATTAAGAACACCAAACACCTCGAGCCTTAGGAAAACTTCTGTGGTCTTCCTGGTAGTTATGTATTAAGCATACAAAGTCGAATTGTACGTTTGTATTATTTCGACTGGAAGAAAAGGTGCAAGCGCAAAACGTCATCGTACTGCGTGATAATATCCAAGGCAAAACCAGGACGTGTTAAAATAAGGATTGATATACGAGGAAACTACATCGTTTATAGACCACGAACATGCCAAGAGGAAAACAGTCAGCTATGGATGTTGTTTATGCATTGAAGAGACGTACTTTGTAATTTGGCGGTTAATTTACATTGGTGTACGGAACTAAATAATGTCTAAATTGTTTTCTAAAGAAGCTGCTTTCTTCGCCTTCGGGGATGCCGCGGAATTGGTTGATCAGAAGGAACTGACATTGAAGATGACCATGGGGTGGATTTCGGAGTCGAAGTCTGTTGCGGCAACTTTCTTAGGTTTGGTTGCAGTCGTAGTCTTTTTGGCTGTTTTTTTTGCTGCTCCCGCAGCCGCCGGCTTCTTTGTCGGCTTAGGTTTATCGCTGGAAGCTGCTCGCTTTGCAGGAGACTGCTCTAAGACGCCGATGCTTAAGATTTCATGCAGCTCAGCAGACTTTAAGTGGGCTTTCTCGGCAAGTAAGCAATAGCTTGCAAAGATCTATCGTTGTTGTCTCAGATGTCGGTTTTTAGCGAAGAATTCGACCGCAGATTTGTGTTTCCGTATCTATCTCACGCAATAATTTGAAACGTCGTGTACCTCTGTCTAAGAGAATCAATCACAAGGCAAGACGTGGCGTATGTAGAGTGTGAACGTCGACGTATACACATGGAAATGGACGCGCTTCGAAAAAACCTATTATCGTATCTCGTTATAGATCTTCGTGAAATTCACTAGCATTGCTGACATTCGGTTAGCTGTCATTAAGATTTCAGAGCTCAGCAGTAATAAGAAGCTTATCTGGTTGAAGATACCAATTTGTGTGCTGAAACGTGTGCCGACATACAGTTGTGGTGAACGCGCTCTCGTATTTCAACAAGATAATGCTCGGCTTCATGTTGCTAGAGTTAGTTTAAACTTTTTTGAAGCGACTCATGTGAATCTGCTTCCATGGCCGCTCAGATCGCCCGATCTTTCGCCTGTAGGACCTGTTTGGGGTATGATGGGTAGAAGGAATGGAAAATTACCCCAGCTCCCACGGACTTTGGAGGTTCTAAGACATGAAATAGAGGTAGTTTGGGATAGTATTTCTCAAGAAGATATAGACCACCTTATTCAATGCCAAGACGTGTTGGAGAGTCTACAGATGACCGTGGTGAACAAACACCTTATTAACAAACTTAATAAAAAACATAAAATCCTTGATATATTTTATTGAAATTTTAATCATTTACTCCTTAGTGTAGCATCTGTGTTTTGCCTTCTGGGTGTTGCTATTTCTTTCTCAGTGAAAAGATCCCATAACAATACCAATTTCTTTTGTTTTGGTTCTTACAATGAAACTAATGCTGTCAATAAGAAAGTTGTAGAGAATCAGATATCTTTCTCGTTAAACGAGCATTTATACGACCAGATTAAATCATTTTACGGTCGGCTATGTAGTTTTTGACGAATTGTAATTTAAATTATTTAGAGAGATATTTTGCAAAGGGCATCTTGTAAACCAGTAGTCAGATCGGGATATACTAAAAATATTTTGAAAATTAGTCAATTCCTTGGTCCTTAAATTTGCTTAAAATATTAGTCGAGCTAGCAGAACACTGACGATAGCAATAGGAGGTGGGGCATTAGATGAATATTATGGGTAATTGTACTAATATATTTATTTTCTCCCCAGTTAATTAGCTTTATAATTACCTGTATATTATCTGTGTATATAGGTTTAGTTGTTCATTAATTTATTAGGTTAATGATTGCTTGTATGCTGTTTAATATTAATAAAACAATTTTTTTCCACTGACTGGATCCGCCACTGTCCAGACTTTTAAGTATCTGAGCAAAAGTGAGGGTCGGTCGTTTAAGTACAAGATATACAAAGTGAAGGGCATTTTATGAGCTTTAAAAATATATTTTGCATATCCCTATCGATTATATAACGTCATAAGTTATCATTAGGAAGAAAATTAAGATTCCAGCTTTTACTACAACCAAGTTATGAATTTTTAGAAAACAGTCACTTTATATCAGTAGCGGATCCAGGATTCTCGTTGGGTTTTTGACCTCGTTTGGGGGCCTGACACCGCTCAGATGATTTTGGGGATGGGATTGAGCCCCCAGTGCCCTTTCCCCTGATTCACCAATGAATTTTGCAACATTTCTCTATACAAAATGCTGCGATCGAGATTTATAGATAATAATTTTTAAGATTTTCTGATTTTCTACAACTTTTCCATTCAAGGAGTGATGAACACATCAACACGTTGGACAATATAGGTAAAAAAAGAGAAAAAAGGCATATTTTTTGGGGTTTTTAATGTTCAAATAATTCACTTCTACGAGTTCCTGTTCAAATTATGTCAATAATAGCTTATTCCACTAAGATTTACGTGATGACTTAAGCTGTTGAATTGTGTGTCATTTAAAAATCTTTATTGACTAGTGTAGAAAACCAAACATAAACCTCTAGCGGAAAATAAAAAAGCTAAATTTCAAATCAATTAAGACAAAATGAAGAGTTCTTGAAATACAAATCCCAACAATACAGCATAATTAGATTTTTTTATGGGGACATGTAAAAGAAATTATTTATCATTACAGAGGTTCGTGAAAGCCTTACAGCAGAAATGTCTCTGATTTATTCCGAAATATATAAAATACGTACTTGTATGAACGTGAGCTTCTTGATCATTTATTATGAGCTATTGTTTAATTTAGTATACCAAACTTTATAATTATTTGTTAAGATTGTATTGACAAACAATAAATTCAAAATCAAGATTGTATTTACTCAAAATAATTGTTTTTGTATTTTTGCTCAGAATTTGTTATAGGTAACTTGACTGATAATAATACTGTTTCTATTACAAAAATGCATTTATTATGAATATGCATATATTTAGAGTCTCGAATCAGAAAATCAAATAATATATAGGGTGTTCTATTTAAAATGTGTTTTTATATTGAAGGTATTCTGTACAGTTTGATAATAATTTTATAACATACCTTTAACAGACATATGGTTAAACATATAGTATATAGTGCTACAGATTTCCATGTATAACCGACACCTGTATAGCGCGGAGCCCTCTCCTTCAGTTCGTGCAGTCTGTGCACAAGTTTGTCCAGGGTCCGTTTATATAAGATCTATTTTATTTTTACCCATGTTCAAATCTGTATCAATTTCAGACGGTTAAAACTGTGAAAAGAAAAAGAGCTCACAGAAGAAGACCAAGACCAACATACACCACTCTCTGCCATACTTACCAACCTACCGTCAGATATGAGAATGTGTTGGAGAATACCCCACTTGGCTTTTAAAAAACCATTGTAGAGTCTGATTGCCACAATGACCAGTTGGCCGTCCAAAATTTGATGTATTATTGTGTACAGTGTGGGACATTTATTTTGTTACAAAAATATGTCTCGGGTGGATTCGATTATATCGAGAAAAGTTTCAGGCAAAAGGTGTAGGGCACTGTGGGCGTTGTTTTTTGACCAGAAGTTATGGAAGATAGGAAAATAAACACTTTTTGCTCTTATCAATTTTTTCATTTAGTCCATAAAATGGGCAAAAAGTTGGTATGGCATTCACTTTGAGACAACAACTACCCCGGATGCATTCGATTATATTAAAAAAGTTTCAGACACAAATTATGGGGCACTGAGGGGGACATTGAATCGTTCAAATTACGACTCCCGATCCTGACCGGAAGTGCGATTTTCCTTCTTACTCCAGGATTTTTGTTAAATATATTTTTCGAAAAAATGTGAAAGTAGTTATTTTCATATTTTCCATCGATAGCCACGATAAAAAATGTTTTTTTTTATTAAAAGAATACAACTAAGTCCTAGAGTTATATATTCATAGATTCAGCATTTAAAGTACCTTGCACCAGGTTTTAGCTGCATCGTGTCGTTGATTGTATCTCTATCTTACTTACGGGTTTCGTAGTTCACAGCAACATAAAGAGTATTGCCTTTAAAAAAAGTACATAGTTAAAGCAATGTGTTATGATTATTGGCGCCAATTGTCACACAAGTTGTTGACTTATCTCCTATGCACCTAATGTTTTCTGGAGGTTTTATATATATATTTTATTTCTTTACGCCGTTTATATATTTATTAATTGATGATCCATTACTAGTAAATATTTTAAAATAATTTCTGAATTAGATTATACTTGCACGGTGAGAAAGTCAATATGAATAATTGAAAGGTCTTAAGTTGAAACTCAGTTTTTGAAAAGGAGTTGGCACTACTGCTACACCTGGCGGCGGTGATGATTCACCATGACAAAAGGTAAAAAATAATCATATTCAAAAAATGATTGAACCTGCTTAACCGAAATCTATTACTACATAATTATTATGATCGATTTTGGCACTTTGCGTTTGGAACAGATGCTGGAATGCTTAGTTTATGAGAAATAATCAATTTATGGTACCTGTATCAAAAAATTTGTATTATGAGACTTTCGATTCTCCAAGGTTTTGAGCGACTGCCCCTACCGCCCCCTCAGGATCGGCGTCTGACAACAACCATCGTTCAGTACCTCTGGAACCTGTTTCACAACCAATCTGGAAAAATATTGGGAGTATCACATCAAGATTCAGAGTCATTCTGTCTACATACCTAACAAAATGGCGACGCTTTATGCCTTGATGATTATGGGTTTAAATATCGCACCAATTTTGACGAAGAAGATATTTAATTATTGGAGACAGGCAGTGAGCTTTACGTTGTTTTTAAGAAAGTTCAATTACTTAGAAACGACAAGTGATATAGGCTTGAAAATTGGTGTGTGCTCTTCAGAACAAATCAGTGAAAACGAATTTAAGTTATTTAGCAAAAAATTAGTGATCCCATGGGATGCCCGTGGGGAATTACTTTTTGAAAAATTCACTATTTCATGGGAATCAAGGATAATGCAGGTCTTAGTATTATAGGTTAATTCCTTTCTTTAAATGAATAAATAGGTGATTCGTAATTCAGTTCTTGAATGGGGAGAATGGGGATCATCACATAACACGCTCTACAAAATTCATCTCGACGATTTTTTCGATATTATTCAGCAGAATGAAGATAATAGCAAAAAACAAATTTCATGACCCAAATTTTCGACTTTTTCGATCGATAACTGGATAACGATGGATGATACACGAAAAATGTATGACGTAAATTGTAGACCATGAAAGAAGCTATAGAAAAGTGTTGCATCATATATGTAGAGAAATTATCTTCCTGTTAAGAATGGAAACTTGAAGAAGTCTGGGAAAGTGTCAATGACAGACAGACTAATGCCATTTTCATAACAAGTATAGGTCCTTTTATGTCTTAAGTTGCCCTACTTTGTACTATTTTTTTCAAAAAATGAGTTTCAATTATTTACAAAAAAAAAAACAGACAACTATGTCGAATGCTATTCTTCATTTACATTTGTTAAAAATAACATCTTGAAATGTATGTTATGATTGAACTTTTCCTGAGATAGATTGCTAAATAAGCAAATCCATGATACATCTTATCCAATTCATTGAGTGACGGGTTTGGCGCGGACTGAAAATATGTACCAGTTGTTTTACCGTTAAAGCAGTGATTACTGTTTTTCTTTATATCCGGGCATTCTTAACTGAGTTCCTGAAACTCAAACTGTTTATTACTATACTATTATTGTATGTATTACTACCTACAAATTCAACTCCATGAAAACTACAATTCCAGAGTAATGCACTGGCTGATACTGCATTCTTTGTCATGAAATTTTATTTTTTATTTGCCTGATCGAGCGCCCTGGGACATTTCCTGCTATCCATGGTCAAATCCGCATAAAAAAAATTCAGACCATTTGAAGCTGTGCGGAAAGCTTCATAAATGAGCTCACATAAGGAGACTTCCAGCATTGTCTAGATTATTGGAAATTTTGAAAAGAGCTATAGAGAGTTGTGATACAGGAGTGATGTTCATCGAAGGAGATAATAATTAAAGATGTTATAATTTTGAAATGAAATGTCTTACATCATCAGTTTCTGTATTTCATAGCAACACTCTGTAGTTTACATTCCCTTACATGAATGTTAGATTTACCCAAATGAATTAATCATCACATTGCATGACCGCAAAACATTTGAAAGGCAACTCCTCGACTTTTAAGTTAACAATTGAATAGCGTACCTCGCAGCTTCACTACAATCAAATTGGAAACTATTGTTGTGATTAACAATTACTTTATTGACTTGATAAATCTACATTGTATTTAGAAAGGTTAAAGGTGGTGTTTTCCGTGTTCAAAACACCCTTTGTTGCTTGTAGAGCATTGAAAGGAATCGGTGATATTGTTTGGTTTTTAATCTAGAAATCTCAGAACAATATGGAGTGGGAACAATTAGGTTTGTAAATGAGGTATAAAAGTGGTGAGAATTAATACAATTACATCAATCATTCTGTAGACTAGTATTGTTTCGAGAAGTCCGAATTGAAATTATAATTCATCAAGAAAAAGAACTTTCAAGTAAATTTGTTTTAATTTTCTATAAATAGAAATTATTAAGAAATTACTTTTGTTTCAATGAAATCCTTTCAGGAATTAAAGGACACATATTTACACAAATTATTGTCGCTGTGTCAATGTCTAAGTTACAGAAAATTTATTGTACCCACAAGTCAAAAGAGACTAATCAACTAAGAAAATATGTAAATATAAGAGAAATTGTATAGTCTCCAAGTCTCCAGTCATTTCATTTGTGATAATTTGCTTCCTCCTACGAAATAATCAGCAGCCGTTAGATCAAACTGTTCGGTGGCCAGCTACTGTTTCCTCGAAGCATAATCATTCTTTCAGGGATAAATTGTGAAGAGCAGTTTTAACACGGGAAGTAACTTCATTTACTAGAAAAATATATTCGGATTATATACAATCTGATTTTGCATTTCTGTAGTTAGAAATATCGATCGAAATTAACTGTTTGATAGCATTCACAACCATCCTCATAAAAGTAAGGGCGTATAATTCCTTGATTTGATACGGCAGCCCAAACGATAACTTTTACGAGTGTAATGGTTTCTGATGCAGTTCTTAAGGGTTATGGGAAGTCCAGTACCTGCAATTTTGTTTAGTGAAGTGACATTTATTGTTAACATTCGATTCATCGGAGAACCAGATGTTATTGAAACACCTAAAACGATTTTTCATTGTTCTGCAGAATTCAACTAAATAGGCATGGTCACCAGGCTTCATTTCTTGAACAATCACAATTTTATAGGTGTGAAAATATATTTTTTTTGTAATTAATTGGATGAATCGTGGATTTGAATAAATTAAGAGAATCTACGCGCAACCGCAGTGACTGTCGTGGATCCTCTATAACAGACTGGTGAATGTGATTTAAGGCAGTTTTGTGCAGTGGCAACTGCCAATGCACTGGACCAGATTGAAAATGAGAGAGCACTTACAATTTCCTTAGGAGGCTCTGCACTAGAATTACTCTCAAACATTCCAGGAGACAAACAAAAAAATATTCTCAAAATTGTCTGTGCTTACACAACATTATTGCACCTAAAATCATATTAAAGTTTAGAGTTACAAAAATGTGAGTCCAAAACTGAGCTTTATTGAAAGCATCAGAGAAGGGGACCCAGAAAATCTTGGTACTCAGTTGAATTCAATTCTTTTCCGCGCTTTAAAAGTTATGATAAATATGTCTAAACAATAAGAGAGAACAGATCGTTTTGAGCAAGGAGACTAGGAGAGTATAATCTAGTTGAATGCCACGTTTGCCAAGTTCCTGTTTGAAAATCAGAAGAACGTGTTAAAAAGGGACTGTAGAGTTAACATTTTCGCCCTTGGTTGAACAATGAAATAGAGAAGACAAACCTCAGATGAAAGTTTGCGATGACCCTATTTGATGAAGATGTTACCAGGGAATAAGTGTCGGGAATAAAGCAAAACAATATGGGTATTTCTTTTGAACAACTTGCTATTGACATTGCCGGACCATTCTCAAAAAACAGTAAGTGTAATATGTGACCCGAAAGGTCTGTCAAGAAGCAATGTAGCAAGTGTTTTAACAGTGCGATTTTTTAGATGATTCGGTAGATCTACCTATTAGAACCACCTTGTCGTACGCATAATCAGAAGCAAGGTAAAACAGAACTAGAAAAGCATCTATCCAATGTATTCAATTGTAACTTGTAACCGACAGTAGTGGGGTGAGCACACCGATTCGCTGTAAATAATAGCACCAGTTTAACACCACTTCATATTTTGTTCGAGAAAGAATTAATAATTATGTGAAGCAAATAAGAGGAAGGTTATTAGTGCCAGAATGAAAACTTAATATGACCCTAAAGCTGCTGGTTTCAAGTAAGGGGATAAAGTCTGCTTGTTAAGTCTCGAAACGACGAGGAGCATGCCGTTCGTCAGAGTGATGGATTGGACCCTACAAAATTAGGTGGATGGTCTGTCATCGAATATGAGGACATATCTGATTGGGCCAAACAGAACTAAAGATTTCCATGATTTTTCTTAAAAAATCCATCCAAATTACGGGATTGGTTTACAAAGTAATCTTTAACTGATGTTTGATATGGTTCGAGTTCCTCCGAAAAAGTTCTAAATTATTCCAGAAAATATACGAGAGATCTCGCCGAAAATTTCCGAAGAAGTTAACCTAAAAGACACCCAAACATACGTAAAACATTGCAAGTTTCATATTGTGAAACATAATTTAAGCCGCAAACGGCGTTTATGATTTCGTACAAGTTTCTTCTGGCACAATAGTACATCGAAAAGTATATACAACAGTACTAATTGAATTGTATTAAAAAATATGAATATTTACGTGCTTGTGAGCTTGTTGCGGGTTTAATTAGTGGTATAA
Organism: Octodonta nipae; assembly: GCA_034190945.1. Taxonomy (NCBI): domain Eukaryota; kingdom Metazoa; phylum Arthropoda; class Insecta; order Coleoptera; family Chrysomelidae; genus Octodonta; species Octodonta nipae. The sequence goes on along the minus strand of CM067216.1, from coordinate 67,535,572 downwards.
CGTTATAATGCCCTATAAAGATTGTTAGTATGTGTGTATATATATATCGAAACAATCGGACATTTGTTATGCAAACAAATTTTTTCCAGACTATATGAATTTAATTTCGGTTCTCTAACAATATTTGAAATACTTTTGAAGATGCGAGGTGTAAAGACCGACATCGCGTCTTCAAATTTAATGATATGTCTCAAATACATAAAGAAGTGTTCGAGAGGACATTCAATTGTGAGAAGCGCAACTGATGAAGGTTCCCTAACCAGAAACAATATATATTATATATATATATATATATATATATGTGTATATATATATATATATATATATATATGTTTTTAAGTTTTCGCGGGCACTAAATGTATTAGGTGGTTTCCGGGAATTCATCCGCGTACTTGATAACTGATCCCTGCTGGGATCGATGGTAAAATGACGACGTTTCGGCAGAGTCACATCTGCCCTCTTCAGGTCGGTTCGCATAATTCTCGTAGCCTTCTGCTTTCGCTTCTAGTTACTCGAATACTGAGATTTTCAGAAGCGCTCGCGCTGTTATATAGTCGCGGCTCGGCGCCTATCGGTTGGCACCGTGAACGGCTGCGTGTGATTGGCCCTGGGCGCTCATGGGGCACGCCTCCCGCCTGCTGATTTGTTATTTCCGGTTGAGTTGTTTTTGGACGGGCCCGGGCCGGTACGGTGTTTAATAGAATTTTCCAACAATTCGATAAGTTCTGAATTTCATTGCGAGCGTTTAGACTGTGAGGCCTCTTCGCTATTTCAATTGCCTCTCTTACGAGTCTTGATTTCGGGTGTTCTATATTTGCCAGTACTCTGGTGTTCTCAAAGTCTATTCGGGGTGACATCGTGTTCCGCAATGGATGTTGTTTTTTCCTGCTTTCTTACAGCGTTCTGGTGTTCATCACGTCTAGCTTGAATTCTTCTATTAGTTTGCCCCACATAGGTTTTATGACAGTCTGCACATGGAATCTCGTACACTCCTTGTTGTTCTAAAGGGATCCTCGTCTTCGAAGTCCTCAACACCGTGCTTATTTTTCTGCCTGTATTGAAAATAGTATCGATATTGTGTCTCCGTAGAATTCTTGCAATACTGCCCGTGGTCCCCTTGACATACGGTAAATAAGCCTTGGTTATTGGTGTCTCATGCTCCTCGTCTGTTTGTCTCGGTTTTGACTTTAGGGCTCTTTGTATATTTGGGTCTGTAAATCCGTTTTGTCTCAGAGCTGTTTTTAAACTGTCCATTTCCTGTTTGATGTTATCCTGGTCAGCTAGTCTTTGTGATCTGGTTACTAAAGTCTTGACAACGGCTTGTAGTTGGGCTGGGTGGTGATGAGAATTATTGTTGATGAGAATTTTTACCATCGATCCCAGCAGGGATCAGTTATCAACTACGCGGATGAATTCCCGGAAACCACCTAAAACATTTAGTGCCCGCCAAAAACTTAAAAACAAATATAGTGAATCTCTACGGGGAGAATACTTTTCATTTGTGTAAAACATTTGAGGAATTACGCGCGAAAAGAAGCAAACTTTTGTGCGATCTACATTTTTTACAACGATGCCGCGATGAAGGAGTTATTCCGAAAAACATGACGGTAAAGTTCTGGAAGAACAACAGAAAAACACAGAATATCTTATGGAAAGCTAGTTGTGCCCTACTTAGGGAAGCCATACGTGATGTCAGAAGAGATTTGGATGTTCTTAATACTAAACTCCTGGATATCCACCTACAGGTAAGCAATACACTCCACCCAATAATATGGGATAAATTCGATGAGATTAGTGAATTTAGGGCCGAAACGAATGCAGAGTTGACAACAATGCAACAACAGACAAAATTTAAAAAATTTAAGCTCCAACAGAAGCCCAAAAACGAATTTTTCTCGGAAAATAACGTTCACAGTCTAACCTCACGGCAATTGGAAACGAATAAAACCGTTTACAACTTATCTTCGGTCCAATTGAACTCTTCCTCGATTGGCGTGTTGGCTAAGGGATTCAATTACGCTATTGCTCCCTCTCACATACCAACGGAGAGCATAATATGTGGCGTGGAAACAGCAGTTTCAAAATTAGATGCGAACACCGCTGAAATAATTAGACAAGATGTGTCACATATTCTAAGAAAGTCTAAACCACCCAAATGGAACCTATCTATAGCAGAAAATGAGTACTTGAAACAACTTCGCCTCAACAAGGACATTGTCATTCTACCTGCTGATAAAGGAAATGCGACTGTAATTTTAGATACAGCGGATTATTCAAACAGAATTCAAACATTGCTACAAGATCCAGCATATAAACAAATTACTACTGACCCAACAACTTATTTGGACCAAAAAACCAAGGCCAAAATCCAAGCAAGTAGGATCGACAAAAATCTCCAACTGCAACTCATTCCGCGTGAAAAGTCATCGGGATGTCCGAAATTCTATGGGTTGCCAAAAGTACATAAAGAAGGTGCACCTTTGAGGCCAATAGTAAGCTCAATTGGATCCCCAACACAACACCTAGCCAAATACCTAGCCCAAAAACTTCAACCGTTTGCAGAGGAGGCAGACTCATATGTGAAAAATTCGACACATTTCATCGAAATACTTAGAAAAACGGTTTTATAACCAGAGTGTCTTCTTGATAGTTTTGACGAAGTGTCCCTTTTCACCAACATCCCTATCGACGAAGCCTTGGCTATCAGAATAGAAAAATACAAACCACCTCAACACCTTGTAGACTTAACAAGGCACTGTCTGATGAACACCTATTTTGTTTACGAGAACCAACGATACAAACAAGTGGAAGGAGCTCCAATGGGATCGCCACTCTCACCAGTTATAGCGAACCTTTTTATGGAGAACTTTGAGGAGTTGGCACTAAGAACAACAACTCTTAAACCCAGTTTATGGTTGCGATATGTGGATGACACATTTGTGATTTGGCCTCATGGGAGGGAACACCTCAATACTTTTTTAGATCACCTTAATGGCATCCATCACAAAATAAAATTTACCATGGAGGTTGAAGCCAACAATCAACTGCCGTTCCTTGACGTTCTCATAAATAGGAAGGAAGATGGAACCCTTGGCCATACATTATATAGGAAAGCAACTCACACCAACAGATACCTTCATGCTAATTCTCATCACCACCCAGCCCAACTACAAGCCGTTGTCAAGACTTTAGTAACCAGATCACAAAGACTAGCTGACCAGGATAACATCAAACAGGAAATGGACAGTTTAAAAACACCTCTGAGACAAAACGGATTTACAGACCGAAATATACAAAGAGCCCTAAAGTCAAAACCGAGACAAACAGACGAGGAGCATGAGACACCAATAACCAAGGCTTATTTACCGTATGTCAAGGGGACCACGGGCAGTATTGCAAGAATTCTACGGAGACACAATATCTATACTATTTTCAATACAGGCAGAAAAATAAGAACGGTGTTGAGGACTCCGAAGACGAGGATCCCTTTAGAACAACAAGGAGTGTACGAGATGTGCAGACTGTCATAAAACCTATGGGGGGCAAACTAATAGAAGAATTCAAGCTAGACGTAATGAACACCAGAACGCTGTAAGAAAGCAGGAAAAAACAACATCCATTGCGGAACACGCCACCACGATGTCACACCGAATAGTCTTTGAGAACACCAGAGTACTGGCAAATATAGAACACCCGAAATCAAGACTCGTAAGAGAGGCAATTGAAATAGCGAAGAGGCCTCACAGTCTAAACGCAAGCAATGAAATTCAGAACTTATCGAATTGTTGGAAATTTCTATTAAACACCGTACCGGCCCGGACCCGTCCAAAAACAACTCAACCGGAAATAACAAATCACCAGGAAGGAGGCGTGCCCCATGAGCGCCCAGGGCCAATCACACGCAGCCGTTCACGGTGGCAACCGATAGGCGCCGAGCCGCGACTATATAACAGCGCGAGCGCGTCTGAAAATCTCAGTATTCGAGTAACTAGAAGCGAAAGCAGAAGGCTACGAGAATTGTGCGAACCGACCTGAAGAGGGCAGATGTGACTCTGCCGAAACGTCGTCATTTTACCATCGATCCCGGCAGGGATCAGTTATCAACTACGCGGATGAATTCCCGGAAACCACCTAAAACATTTAGTGCCCGCGAAAACTTAAAAACAAATATATATATTGTCTTGCGCACAAAAAAAATGACACCTCGAAGATAGTATTTGAAATACTGTTTATAATAATTCCACTGAATATCTAGCAGTTTATGAAATATCAAATTGAACATTTTGTGCTTATATTTCTTTAATTAGTGTAACTACAATTCAACTCCTCTCTATATTTCATGCACCTACTCATCGAACACTCATTAAAATATTTTTAGCATTTTTTAAATTACTCTTATATAACTATAATTCCACTCACCCCATATTCCAACCAGCCTATATATGGGCTACGATACAAACACTTTAGTTTCCAATTTTTTTAACTATTTTCTGTAACTATAATTCAGCTCCGCCCTATATTTAAACCATTATATACAGGGTGTAAACAGTTTTAGTGCAAATATTTTGAGGAATGACAGTTTAAGTAAAAACAAATCAAAAAGTCTCGTACCATATATACAAAAAAGCTATAGTTTTGTCAAAAAAATGTTTGGTAATTACAAATTGTGCCCCCATTATTGCAGTCATCTACACATAATTTTGCTTGCAAAACGCTTGAGGAGCTTGATAAATAAATTCTAAACAGTTTCTATGCCTTCACTAATCCCAATTTCATTTCTGTTTTCAAAATAAATGAAATCTCGACCTAAATCTACCGAGAAGATATGGCAACATGGCGATGCGCCTCGTATGCGGCTGTTTATAAAGTTTGACTGTAGTTTTTTAATTTTCAACGTCGTGTTTGTTTCCTAGTAGGCTAGTGTTATGTAGAAAAACTGTAGACGTGTAGTTTGTGCATTTGTGCAGTTACGTGTTTGAATATCTGTTGTGATAATTTGGGAATTTATTTATTGTGTAACTTTATTATCGAACATAAATAATAATACGAATTAAATAATTAGTTAATGCAATTTAAAATAGGTACTTAAGAGATGTTTTGAAGTATTTTGTGAAAAGTTATTTCTAAACCATAAGAAAAATACTTTTTATTTTTGTGTTCTTTAACTTAATACATAAAAGAATTACACAAATTATAAAGGTTACCTCCAAACATTATTTTTAAGGACGATGATGTTTTGAAAACGTTTCTTAAATGTTTCATCTGCCCAAAGCAAGCAAATCGTCGACAAAACATAATTATTCAATACAAAAGTCTACAGTGCAATTTTCGAGGTCAAGGTCATTTTTTACTAGAAATAGAAAACAGTAAGAGTAAGAGTGTATCGTCCGATAAGCGATATTGTTGCATTTACAATAATTTACTTAACATATATATTGTCATAACTTTGTTATTAAAGCCCATAGACCATTGATTTATAAGAGTTGTAGGCTACCCTATAAAACATTTATTTTATAACATTTTGTTAATCCACTTTGCATAACTGTAATTCTACTCCACCCTATATATAAAACTTCTTATGGTCTACCAAATATAACATAATTTGTATCGCGCAGTATAACTATAATTCTACTCCACCGTATATTTCAACTAACTGGATATGCATTTGCTTATGGCCATCCGATGTAACATTTTTTGAACGACCATGTATAGCTATAATTTCACTCCACCATATATTTCAACCACTAAATGCAATTGTTAATGCGCTGCCCTATAGATAAAATATTCTATAAACATTTGTTTAACCACCCTGCATAACAATAATTTTACTCCGCCCTGTATGTCAGCTGTCATTAATTTTCAACTGCTTATGGGCTGGGCTATCTTATATCATTATTTTTTAACCTTTTTTACGACCCTGTATAACTATAATTCGATTCCACGCTGTATTTTAACCACGCTGCATATGCCACTGCTTATGGGCCACCTAATAAAACATATAGTTTCTAACCAAATATATATGCCAGTGCTTATTTTTTTAACTATGTATTGGCACGATATGACAAAGTGACAACGGCTCAAGCGGAATGTATGACTTAAAATAATATGTGAACTCTTAAGGTTTTATCCATCCAAAAATGTCCTAACCTGGCATTTTTTTCTCAATTTCAAAACTTGAAGGGTCCTGCTGTAAGTATATAATGCTACAGAAATATGCAGGCATAAAATAGTTACATGTTCGGAATATACAAATTGATGTGTAGGAACATTATAGAAGATACAGTAGGAAAGACTGGTTGAAGTGAACACTTTTATACCTTTAACACAATGAGGATCATATTTCCCATAATTGTACTGTTGAAAACAAATTATTTAATATATGTTGGTAATTATGCTATGAGGTAAAATTTTGATAATTAATCTTCCGTGATTCAGTTATTATTAAATTGTATCTTGTGGCTAAAGGCTAAAACATATTTGGTGTCTTAACAGACTTCAAATTATTAATCGTTAGTTATTAAAATCATGGCACCATGGAAAGATATCAAGCCTGCAAGGAATCATTCTCAGGTGAAATTTTTCGTTAAAACGAAACAGGTGTTTTTAATAAGCGAACAAATTTTTTGTTTGGATTTTAGTAATTAAGAACGATGACCCTCATATGTTGTATAATCCTCCTAATGGATTCTGTTAAAGCGTTACTAATGGTAAAACAAAAGACTATTAATTTTATTTTCTAAGTTTCCTTAATGATGATTCACTTTACAAAATAATTTTTGAGAGGGTCCCATTGAGGGTGTTAAAACAGTAAATTTCTAAACCAATAGTTTTTTGCACCTTCGATTATAACCAGAAACAGCGACTTGAGCAAACAGTTCTATATTGTACCTGGAGTGGTAAAATAACTGTCAAGACTTAATAATTATCTTATTTGTCTATTAGTGTTCATATATTCTGCTTAAAATGTACATATGCTTTTTATTAGGTGTACCTACATGGTTAATTGTTAGATAACTGTGATTTTTTATGTCTAGTATTATTCAACATAATTTTTTTGGATAAGAAAATTATAAATATGGTAAATTTGATAGTATTTTACTGTCGAATTTGTATATTAAAGCATAAGTATTCATGGACAATACCTTACAGAAATATACCCAAAATGTCAGTACAGTGGCATGTCTGATTTTAGTTTTTCAAACTAAATGAAATTAAAAAAAAAACTAAAGTTTAGCTTTTATCACTAAAATCTATTGTATAATTCATCAAATTATGCTGCAATTATACTCCAATATTGATTGGAAGAAAGGAATAATAGATTTAACTAATGCTAAACTTTGTTTTGTTCTAAGACTATTATAAAAATTGTTATTTTAATTCTACTGTTAATAAATTTTAAGATTGTTAAAATCAAAAAAGAAAATACCGCAAATGTGTCTGTATGATTATCAAAGTCCTATAATTTATCATTTATTTAATTATTTAAAAAATTTAAAGAATATTTCATTTTGGTGTCAGTTCCGTCGCCGTGAAATTTCTAGTTACTTCTCTATTGAAGTTGTGGTAGAACTACGTTATAGGCTTAATTTTGAGCATAATAAAAGACCAGAACACCAGTTTTAAAGCATTTTTGATTTTAAAAAATGCTGATTTGTAAAAAAGTTATCTGAGAATTACCCACATATTTAATAACAACATATATACAAGAGGTTTTTAAATAATCGCACACAACTTAATACAGTCTGTCGAGCTTATTTTTTCCGAAACTACTGAATTGAAAAGGTTGATATTTGTTATTAGTACACGATTCGATAACCGAATCAGGAGTACAGTAAATGAGCCTAGAATTTTATAAAAGATGTGGATATAGGGACCCGCTCAAAGTTCACAGAATAAATAAAGTGAAAATCCTAACACTAATTTTGGGGGCAAATTATAAAATGAAAAGGCTTTTTATAAGGAATTTTTTTAACCCACGTAATTCTACTCTATGTTTCACCTATCATATAAACCCTGTAAATTTACGCTTGATATACCAGTTGATTTTTTTTTAATTGAACCATGTTAGGAACCTTGGCATTTTCCGAATTTTGAATAAAAGCTAAGCTGATGCAAGTTTCTAATATTTGGTGCATACCAATAGAGTAATTGTGTGTTATCCAACATCGTAAGAAGTGTTATCGCTATATCTACTGTTTCTGTCCAATGTAAGGTGATAACATGTATACCAGGTTTTAAATCAAACAACAGGCTTTGCAAAAAAAAGATTCAGCAAAATCAGTTTAATAGTTCTTACGTGATGCTCGAACAAACAAACAAACAAACAAACAAAGAAACAAACAAACAAACAACCAAACAGAAAATTACAATTATAGATACAAAAATTATGTTTCATATTTTAAATGATTTGTTTAAAATGTATTAAAGAAAATACATAAAATCCAGTTATTTGCTCAGTTATTTTCATAACTGTAGAGCCTAAAATTTTGAAAATATCGCTCCTCACTCAAACTTTACTAGAAAAGTATAGACAAAACCCTAATATTAATTTGGGGGGTAAATTATAAAATTTGATGTACAATGACAATACACTAAATTAAATTAAATTATGGGGAATAATAATATATTTTTCATATTTTTAGAGTAATTTATTTACAAGATATTAACGAACATATATCTCCGAAACTGCTGAACCGGAAAATGTAGAAACTTTAATTATGTTAATCATAACCATTTTCTATATTGCCAAAAGGAATGGTGCTTCACTATTAAGTAAAATTCAACTATTTTGACAAACCTTCGTATACAATTGTTTATGAAAGCCGCATGTGATGATTAAGGTTTTAGACCATGTAGATGTTTTAAAGAATAACATTTTTTCTAAATATTAATATAAAGAAAGTTTCCCATATGATTCCAATTTAAATGCACACTAGGTGTGTAGACAAATTGAGAGCATTCATCTTGAAAGCTGTTAATTAACATTTATTTGCAAGAAATTACAATCTATCTTCAAGTAATTTCATCTTAAATTTCGAATAAGGCAACAATTTTATTATTTTAATTCTGCCGCATTCGCCATATGTTATGATAAATTAAGAAGATTTTCGGATTTTCTGCAAAACGGAGCATTTCATGTCATTTATGCAATATGAGACCAATTTGGAAATTTATTCTATCAAAAGAATAATTTGGTCAAGTGCGAGTTGGACTCGCATACTAAGGGTTCCGTACCACCTTTGAGATTTCATAGAATGTAAGGTAAATGTAAGTATATTATTTTTTTAATATTTCAGTTTCAGACAAGTAGGGAATGAGTTGATTTTCTTGTATTTACCTTAATATCTTTTAAACTAAGCGTTTTGAATTTATAAAAATATACTCTTTTATTTTTCACACAGAGCCTTTTCAAATTATCAGCTACATGATTCGCTTGATTTTTATAAAAATATATATTTAATTTCCCAATTTGGCTTCCTAAATTAAGATTAGGATTTTAGCTTTATTTTACCAATAAAATCTTAGCGAAGCCCTATATAATCTTTTTTGTCTGAATCTTAGAGTCCTTAGTTTGGAAGATAAAATTTTAAATAATAAATTATTAAATTTAAATATATATATATATATATATATATATATATATATATATATATATATAATTGTATTTTTATGATGATTCCATTCATTTGGTATAAAATTTTATTTTCCATTTAAGTTTGTAAGTTACTGATGAAATTTGTGTTTTACTTTTCTAAATGGGCTGATTTTTGTATATTTTTTTATTAACTTTTTAACAAATTATTCTAGAAATATGAAAAATACACTTATTATATTCCTCATTCTTCCACTTGATTTACTATATGATGGGTTTAAAAATACATTTTTTATTTTTAATTTAATTCTGTAATCTTAATATCAATGTTTTCTCATTATTTATTCTGTAAAGTTCAAGAGAGGCCCTATATTTCCTTTTTTTTAATGTTAGATGATGTAGGTTCTGAGATAAAGGGGGAATAAATCGACTTTTTATATTTTTGTTAATATCTTGTAAACAAATGGTTTTAAAAATATGAAAAAAAATTGTAAGTCCGATAGTTTCATTTGATATATTATATGATGCGTTTGAAAAATAATGAGCCTTTCATTTGATATATGACATGACGCATTAGAAACAATTTTAATTTTATATTTCCCATTTAATTCTGTAATTTGCCCCCCACAATCAATATGAGGGGTTTCTCTTTATTTTTCCAGTAAAGTTCAGGTGAGGCGCTATACCTCTATTTTTTTGAAAATTTTACAGCTTGTGGTTTAGAAGATAAAGGGGGAGAGGAATGGGTAATTTTTTAAATATTTTTGTTAATATCTTTTAAATAATTTATTTTAAAAATATGAAAAAACTATATTTGTTTTCGTCATAAGCCCTTTCATTTGATATATAACATGATGCGTTAGAAACAATTTTAATTTTATATTTTCCATTTAATTTTGTAATTTGCCCCCAAAATTAAAAGTAGAGGTTTCTCCATATTTTTCCAGTAAACTGCAGGTCAGACCCTATACCTCTAATTTTTTTCAAACCTGTAAATGGGTAAATTTTGGTATATTTTCGTTAATATCTTTTTAAATATATTTTTTTAAATACGAAAAAAATATATTTGTTTTCCTCACAATGGGACCTTTCATTTGATGTATTACTTGATGCGTTTGAAAAAATTTTTATTTAAAAATTTTCATTTAGACCTATAATTTGCCCCCCAAAATTAATATTAATGGTTTCTTCTTATTTTTCCTATAAAGTTCGGGCAACGTTCTATATTCGTACGAAATTCTTCTTTTACGATATGTACTCCTGATCGGGTCACCAAACTATATATTGATACCAAATTTCACCCTCTTCCGTCCAGTGGTTTAGGAGAAAATTGCTGTGATGTGACAGAGGCAGAAATCCGGAGTGATATTAGAAGGGTATCCGTATATTGTATATACGGAACCCTAAAAACGAATTATAGAAATCGGGTCATAGTTGACGGATACTGAGGTAACAAAGTTCAAAAAAACACACAACCTTTTGAGAACCTCATCTGTTTTTGAACTCGGTTAAAAAATAATATTTTACTTCAATTTCCACTACATGCTAAGAATTATTTTAGCAAAATCTATTAATTTTCAATATAAAGTAAATTTTTGTATTTAAATATTACCCTCAATTAATTTTAATTAATTTTATTGACTTCATCTTAACTGTTAACTAAATCGTTTTCGTTATTGTTCAGCCCTCACCGTGACTGCCGTAGAACGGAATAAAGAGAAGGATCGTGCGCTATGGTATGATAGATTAGCATAACGTGATTATCGGGTGGTTTGAGATTTCCAAACATACATCCACCCAAAACACACATACGCTCCGCGGGCGGTCTTCTAAGACTCAAGATGCGATTTAACTAACCGAAATATCACATCAAAGCTGCTACATGTCTGGTAGGAGGCCTTTGTGGAGTCCTGAATACGCCTTTGTGTGCCTCTAAGTGAGTTAATGTGCTCATCCATTAGCCTCAAATAAGCTACTTCATTAATACCATTAGATGCCTTGTTCCGGATGCGTGTGTTCCTTTCCTAGCTGGAATATCGTCGGAGAAACAATGAGGGATTCGGGGGATATAGAAAAGGGGATAATAAATAGGGTATATAAAGGAAAATCAATTAGGTAATAAAATAAAATTTACAGGTCTCGAATATAATGGAGGTTTTCGGAGCTTTTCGCAACGTTAATTTCTTAATTTGTTACAATTTGGAAATAATAAATTATTTGAAATGAAATATATATATATATATATATATATATATATATATATATATATATATGATAAATATATCGACCTCAATTAATTTGGTGTCATATTAAGAGAATATTATTAAGGCTTTGCAAGAAAATTAGAAATAGACACTGACATGAAAAAAGTTTTTCCAATTGTTGATCAAAATTAATTGTTCATACAAAAACTTGAACTCTTTGGCATATCTGCGGAAACTTCTAAAGCCATGCTTTTCCAATCATCGACAAAGTGAAATAAATAACTTTGAAAAAATACCGTCTTCCAATTTATAATAAAAATAATGACACTAAAAAGTAAAAAATAATTGAATTTTATATATTTAACGAAAAATATTGTGTTCTATAAAACTGTGTTTGAAGTTGGTGCCAAGCCTGGGAAATGCGTATTATTATATTTTAGGTAGGAATCTAAACCGCTTTATAAATTAAACATTTTCTTATTAGAAGTTTTGGAACCCTATTTAAGAAACATCCTGTATGCAAGTAATCGGACATTTGTATTATAAACAAATTCATCCCAAGACGAAATGAATCAGTTTAATTTCAAATCTCTCTAACATTTATTGGCAAACTGTTTATAATAATTCCACGTCATAATATATTTCAATCACTGTATAAGTATATGTAAGGATAGCATTTTTAATAGGCTAATCTACAGAATAATCAAACCCAGAAGCTTATTTAGGATACCTACGATTGCAGAAAGGTAGGTATGTACCATATTTTGTGAGTTTTTATATGTACCAATTTTATAAGACTTATCAATTTTATTTTTTATTATATGGTATTAGATTTACCGCCAGGATTTACTGCCAAAGTAATAACCGATTTCTGTTCAAGTTCAGGAAATCTTGACCTCAAAACATCAAAGGTTCCGACAAGAGGTTTACTTCTGCCTTTGAATATTGTGTGCAAAGATACGAAAAGAATGAGTATATTCATCAGCCACTTTGGGACTTGCTGTAATTTTTGCTCTATGATTACAATGTATTTAAGGTCAGATTTCCTAACAGCGTCGAAATCAATGACTACTAATATAAATGGATCCGGCACTCTCATATACGACCAAACGCAAAATGGGTTGAAACATGGGACAAAAATAGAAAGAGACACAGATATATTTGTTTACAGTTATTCCGGCTCCAACAGTAGCGTACAAACTACATTAAATTAAAGTTATTCAGATTCAAAATAATTGAACTACGTACCTAATCCACAAATATAAATATATTAAAATCCATTAAAAGAGGTGCACAATAACAAAACAATTAGTGGCTTAAGTACTAATATGTAACTGCAATTATCAATACATTTATTTATTCACGTAAAATGTAGTTTTATTTATTGCTTAAATGACCTTTTGTAAAACTCAGTTTTATGTAAAACCAAATAATCACTGATTTCAAACAAGTTTCAACCCCAAAACAGTTTAAAAATTATAAATTACAAAATTAACCTCAATTCAAAAAGCAAACTTGCGCTGTTGCCTGCTGGACATAAACGATGTAAAGTATCGCCGTTCAGGCGTTCAGCCAATGCGTACATGCCTAGATTTACGTCTTAGTGGTTACAATGACAAGAAGTTTGGCATGGGTAAGCGGCTGTTTATTATTTTCCGGCAAACATCTTTCAACCCATTTTTAATGTAAACAGGCAGGCCGATTTATATTAGTAGTCATTAAAAATAAAATTTTGGCTGAAACTCTGTGCTGTGTTTGAAGTTCTTAATATGGAAGACATTATGAAATTATCATTGTTAGAAGATGATAAAGAAGCAAGAATACATTATCATTTAGTACACAGGAGAAAAATAAATACTGAAAAATAACTATTTAAAAAAAGGAAAACTAAGGGTTATGCAAATGTACCTACTATAACATTTCATTTAAATTATGAACAACACACCATCTATGTTTAGTACTATAGGTACCTTTTCTTTTAAAAAATATTTTAAAAGTTATTTTGGGTGGCTAGTTTTGAAATGAAAGCCCTGCATATAAAATTTGAGTTTTCTTTAGCAGTCTTTTATTTGGTCAGTCAGCTTCCCTATACTTTTCAGCATTGAAAACGCAAGCGTCTGCGTTTAAACTCCTCTTGAGACCAGTCATGCAACAAACGCATGCTATAGTGGCACGATCAAGCGTCAGAAGCCTTGAACTAGTACCTCACGTCATTCGCATGCGTTGAACGCTGTTAGGAAATCCGACCTTTAGGTATCACCACAAATTAAGAGTGGATACTTTGTGTGTATCACATTGAAATAAATAATGACAAATTTTCTTTGTTAAAAACGTGAGGAATAAAGGTTGACACTGTTTTTTTTTCTTTAGGAGAATAGTTTGGAAAAAACAGGTGCAAACAAATTTTACCAAAGAAACATACTATATATGAGCAACAAAAGGATAGTTTTTTCAGATACGTTGCTACTTTTATAATGTGTTTTAGTAATTTTTTATTCGTTACATGTTTATTGTGTACATTGCGTGTGCGAAGTTTGTGAATAAAACAAAAATGCCGTATTGTGGATAAATACGTTTCAACCGGACAGAAAAAAATTAGCTGTTGATATCTCAGATGATAGTAGAAATGCGAGACGGTTCAACATATAAGGCGGGTAGGAAATTCACTACCACATGCATAAATATCATTTATTCGAATATAATAGGTTCGTTCCAACAGAACGAATTACCGATACACAATCGATAATCGTATTGCGCGGTGACGAGTTACCGTTTACAGTCATGTTACGCGCAATACGATTACCGGTTGCTTATCGGTTTTACGTCATGTTGGAACACGCCTATAGTGTTAATATCGATCAAAGATTGGACAATATTAATTATTCTCATTGATTTAGTTCATAGTCTATACACTACTTTCTGTAACTCTATTTAAGAAAATATACACTTGAGAATATATAACGCCTAGCTAACAACTATTTTGCGGATATGTGTATTTCCCAAACAAACCATGTGGCTTCGCCCAAGACTTAACAGGTGGAATAACAGGTCTCCCAGTAAGATAAATAAATCAAAACTTGTGTTTATATACCAATATAATAAGTAAATTATTACGTCTTGAATAGGAAAAAGTCTCTAAAATACTGAATCTAATACTATAATACGAGCAATGTTTGTATATATATTTGTAATTGAGTTCTGGAAAACGGCTCTAAATTTCGCTGAAACTTTCCCATTTGGAAGTTTCGATGGAAAAATCGTTTTACTGAGAAATTAAATTATTAAAAAATTTATTGACAATTTGTGACAATCAAGGCCGCGACTTTGTAATTTCAAGGTGTTCAAAACAGGGTGATTTGGTAACCTACGTATGAGTGATTCGTGTTGTAAAAATTCTTTTATTACAGGGTGATTTGGTGTTTGAGAGTGGAATTACAGATTCTTTCAATAAAACTATGTTTAAATGTTCCGAACATGTAACTATTTTATGCCTTCGTCATATTTTCCTAGCATTATATTTTTATACCTAGACATTTCTAGTTTGCAAGGTGAAAAAATTAGCACGGTAGGAAATTTTTGGATGAGTAAGATCTCATGATTTCGCATGTTAATTTGATGCATACCTATAATATGAATTGGTGGTGTAAAATTATAATTATACAGGGTCTTTAAAAATATGTTAGATGGTCCATAAGAGTTGCTATGCAGGAAATGGTTAAAATATAGCGTCAAATGGAACTATAGTATAGTTAGAAGAAAAGCGAGAAAAAATAATTTTATTGGGTACCCCATAAGCAGTTGGAAATTAATGATAGCTGACATACAGGGCGGAGTAAAAGTATTGTTATGCAGGGTCGCTAAAAAAATGTTAGTAGAATATTATACCTATAGGGTAGCTTATTAGCATTTGCATTTACAGGGTGGTTGCAATATCGGATGTACTGGAATTATAATATTGTATTTGTATGTTCCGAACATGTAACTATTTTATGCCTCCGTCATATTTTTCTAGCAATACATTTTTATAGCTAGACATTTCAAGTTTTCAAGGTGAAAAAATTGGCACGGTAGGCAATTTTTGGATGAGTAAGATCTCATGATTTCGCATGTTAATTTGATGCATATAATATGAATTCGTGGTGTAAAATTATAATTATACAGGGTCTAACAAAATATGTTAGATGGTCAATAATAGGATGGTTAAAATATAGCGTCAAATGGAATTATAGTATGGCTAGAAAAAAGCGAGAAAAATAATTGTGTAGGGTACCCCATAAGCAGTTGAAAATTAATGACAGCTGACATACAGGGCGGAGTAAAAGTATTGTTTGCAGGTCGCTAAAAAAATGTTAATAGAATGTTTTACCTATAAGGTAGCTTATTAGCATTTGGATTTACAGGGTGGTTGCAATATAGGATGTACTAGAATTATAATTATACATGGTGGTTAAAAAAATACAATAGGTGGCCATAAACAAATGCATATACAGGGTAGTTAAAACATATGGTGGTGTCAAATTATAGTTATACAGTGTAATTTAAAATATTTTATATTAGTCAGCCTGTAAAAAGTTGCATATATAGGGTGAAGCGGAATTATAGTTATACAAAGTGATTAGAAAAATGTTACAAAATAAATGAAAGAATTTGGACACAAAAGTGTTTGTAGAAGGGCCAAAAGCGGTCACATATACAGAGTTGTTGGAATATGGAATGGAGTGGAATTGTAGTGTAATTAATGTTAGAAAAGTTGCATATTTAGGGTGGTTGAAATATAGGGGGGAGTTGTAGTAACACCATGAAAATAAGAAATGTAAGAAAAAAATGTTATGTTAGGGAGTTTAAATTAGTTTACATAGCAAATGTCGGATTATTTGGATATATGTACGTTTATGATAAAACCTTGAATTTACGAGTGAAGCTCGGTCACCCAGGTACTATTATATAAATATTATCAATTTAACACGCCCTTGATCTCTATGTTGTCTACAGAAACGGTGTGAAGTGTACAGGTATGGGTAAATAGATTTAAGAAACAATTAGTTCCAAATAAAAAATATAAAATTTATTTAACAAAAAATACTGTTAAACAAATTATATTACAAGTTTTAAAACTATACATATTTACATTTCTTCTAAGTGTTCTTTCTTTTTCTTTTTCTTAACTGGTTCCAAACCGCTGCCGTATTCCGATATTGTGAGGCCAAGTGACCTAATTTTCCTCTTGGGAGGTCGCTTTGAAATGTTCTGTTCTCTGAAACAATAAAAATCAATTTATTTTTATACTGTTAAATTTCTAACAGTCATAAACTGACACCTGGGGCCTGTTTGATAATCAACTTGTAACTTGTAGATTTGTAACTTGTAGAATTTAACGTCAAAATAATTGTACAAGTGACAACTTGTAAAATCCAAAATATTAGTATTCGAAATGTGCACGAGAGTAGCACAGAACACAGATCATGCAAAAAAGAGAGAGTAGTGCCACCTAACATGCGCAATTCTTGGCGAATATGTCACATAATGACTTTTATACAAAGAGAATAAATAATAAATAATGTTTTTAGATGAAGTTAAAAATGCTACACAGAAAAACGGAAATAAATACAGGTTTTGAAAAAATGAAACGGAAAGTTTCCCACCATAAATTGTAATGTGAAATAAATAAGTCTTAACACATGTCGTAAATGTTGAAGAGCTACGAAATAATGACAATAGTTATTTAATAGGATCACACATCACTCCTCAAACACAGGTGACATATACACCATATAAAACAAATTTAAGGGTAAGTAATCTCATAACTTTAAATCTAATGAAGCACACATTAGTATTGGTAAATTTTACATCTTAATTTATTTATTACAGGTTAATGATTCTTGTGTTGTCACAGGAGTAAAATGCAGTGGTGTTTATAACCAGAGGCAAATGCATGCAGCTGTTTTAATACATCTTTCAAAAATAAGCAATGAACAACAATGAGGAACATTCCTTGCTCAAATATTCAAAATGAAGTTCATTCAAGATGAGAACAAGACTGAATCTTGTCAAACATGATCAATAACTCATAATGAATTATTGCAAGAGTCTTAAAACAAGTATTAGAGGCAGACACAATACTTAAGTTTAATTGAAGAAGTAATTCCTGAAATGTTTAAAAGATGAATTACATTTGCATGTATTTCTCAGTCTCCAGTCTGAAAAAAGAAGACTTTAAATATTTGTTTCTGCTACTTTGTGGCTTTATATTTAAATTAAAAAAAAGTTGAATATGTTTCTTTCTGATAGATTATTTTATTTGAATAGCAATATTATCTGTTATCAATGTTAAGCAGTGCAGATTGGAGTTAGGCATAGCCTTGTGAATCTGCATGTGTTTGGTTGTGCATACTTAAAATAAATGTGTATTTAAAATATTTAACCACATTTGTAATATATCTATTTACTTAGGAAATCTGTTTTTTTATATTTTCATTCAAATCAATGTAAAAAATAACTATATACTTGAATTTGATGCAGAATGTGAATGGCATGTGCTGAAATGTATGTTACTAGAAGCCTTTGTATAACTATTTAATTAATTTAAGCAAGTATCTAGAATTTCTTCCAAACATTTTGAAGACAGACTGAAACTGATGGAAGCAGTGAAACATTATGATATTATAAACAATTTTCGTTTCATAACTGATGAAAATATTAAACAACTTTAAGGTAATAACTACTGTTTCTTTAGTTATGAACCCAAAAACATGTTGCAATCCTTACAAGCCAAATTCCTCCACAAAATGTGATGAAACTAAAACAGAATGTTCAAGTATTCTTTGATAAATATCTGGGTATTTAACAAATGGTTTGATTATCATGAAAACATCAGATTCTGAAATATACAGAAATAAAAGTACTTTTCATTTGATTAATGGGACAGAAGTTTACAAGAACATATATGAGCAAAATACTTTTATCATATACCAAAAATTATTTAAAAATGCAAGAAGTGTGAAAAAATGTGTGACAATCACAGTAATATCCCATTTCCATGAAAAATATAATTTCTTGTTCATTTTGTGTAATACCATTGACAATGGGGTCTGATTTAGACCTTGAAACGTTTGGCCTTTTCAAGTTCATGTGGTGTTATTCCCAAAGAACTGAGAAAAAATAAAATCCAGAGATGCCACAATTATCATCCAGAATACAACAACATGGTTCTCATAATAGGGTTTTAGAATTTCTCCTAGTGTGTAATCACTTTGTTATAATTAAAATTCACTTTGGATTATGTATAAAAAAAATCAAACATGCGTCTTCAAATGCAAATGTATTTCATCTTTTAAACATTTCTGGAATTACTTTTGCAATTAAACTTATTAAATATTGTGTCTGTCTCTAATACTTGTTTTAAGAGTCTTGAAATAATTCATTATGAGTTATTGATCATCTTTGACAAGATTTAGTCTTGGACACTAATGAAAACATCTTGAATGAACTTCGTTTTGAATATTTGACTCATGAATGTTACTCATTGTTGTTCATTGCTTATTTTTTAAGATATATTAAAGCAGCAACATGCATTTGCCTCTGGTTATAAACACTGCTGCATTTTACTCCTGTGACAATAGAAGAATCATTAACCTGTAATAAATAAATTAAGATGTAAAATTTACCAATACTAATGTGTGTTTCATAAGATTTAAAGTTGTGAGATTACTTACCTTTAAATTTGTTTTATAAGGTGTTAATGTCACCTGTATTTGAGGAGTGATCCTATTAAATATCTATTGTCATTATTTCATAGCTCTTCAACATTTATCACATGTATTAAAACTATTTATTTGTCATCACAATTTAAGATTGGAAACATGCCGTTTTATATTTTCAAAACCTGTGTTTCTTTCCATTTTTCTATGTAGCATTTTCAACTTCATCTAAAAACATTATTTGTTATTTATTGTCTTTGTTTAAACGTCATTATTTAACATATTCGCCAATAGTTGCGCTACTCTCTGTTTTTTGCATGATCTGTGTTTTATGCTACTCTCATGCACATTTCCAATACTAATATTTTTGATTTTACAAGTTGAACTTGTACAAAAATTTTGACGTTGAATTCTACAAGTTACAAAAGTACAAGTTACAAGTTGATTATGAAACAGGCCCCTGGATAACTACATTAACAAGAAATCAGTAGATTATATACCAATTAAAGAAGGTCGCTATAATATTGGTTTAAAACGAATTACTTTCAATTATGTGGATAGGTATAGTAGTAGCACAAATGTATACTGAGTGACAGAGTAGGTTTATTCATAATTCTTTTTAAGCATTATACGTCTGTGAACAAATATAAAGCTGAAAACGCCAAGAGCGAAATACAAAAGTGAAACCATCCGTGATCTTCGTGATTTGGAACTGAGTGCTTTTTAAGGCTTGCTATTTGTTGGTCTCTTAAATCTTCAAGTATAATTATGAGTTTCGTTACGACGGTTAATGATATTCTTGTACCAATTTCGGCTGTTTTAATGCATCTTAGACGTTAATGCCTGTTCAAAAACTATAAATTTCGACAATATCATATTAGAACCAATTGAAAATTTCTCTGTAAATCACTGCGAAGAAATTTCGTTTGCAACTATTCCTAACTTCGACAGACAAACGGAGATTAATAATCAACTCCGACTCGAACACCTTAACGAGTAAGAAGCCGAACTAATACAACAACTTTGTCTTGATTTCTCCGACATTTTTTACTTCTTAGAAGGTGACCAGGCGACCATCTGAGTTTCACGAATGAAATCAAACATTCAATGCCAACATTTTTAAATAATTTTAAGATAAAAATTTTTGATTATTATAGCTGCAGCACTCAGAAAAATCATTCAAGAATTAAACATTTTCCCTCCATATTGATATATAGACTTCAATATCGTTTTATTAACACGCCATTACTCAGAAAGTCGTCGCATCATCTACTTTTTTTTGTTTGGAAAATCTAATTTTCACAGGAAAATCCCCTAGGAAAACCAAGGATTTTTTCACGAATTGTAAGTACCTACCTCATATAACCTTTCAGTAGGTACTCCAGAAGGCAGGACTCAGAAAATCGTGGTTGAACTTCTAATTCAGATCTCTGGGTCTATCAAGGTCGACGGTCGTACAAGGCAAGTAGTGAGGCGTGGGTTGAATCGGCAGCGGAAGGTGTGACCAGCTGTTTCGATAGCATTAGTCATTTTTGTTTTGTAAACAGCGAATTTATTTTGGTAAAATAAAGGCGTTCGAAAGGGAGTATGAATATTTGTGAAATGGAACCCACAGAATCTATTGTAGTATCAATTTTTTTTTCGAATTTGGTAATGATAGACACTCGAATGTGGAATGTCATGCAATAGATCTTGTGATTTTTATCAATAATCTTGAAATCGCCCAATTGGCAAGCCTGTAACGCAACGTCAAAGAATATCTAATGTTCCAAGGATACATAAACCACAGACACAAATGACGGAATCGCTTTTTGCGTTATAGTGACATAACGTTTCCTTTCGACCACAATGAGTTACAGAAATCAAGATATAACATAAATATAGAGAAAAACGTAACGCAGGGTGAGAGAAACAGAAAACCAAGTGGACGTATCTAACTGTGAATAAGCTCACTTCTGAATAGTGTTTGCTGCGTCAGTCAATGGACGTCTAGCTATTGCTTGCAGCTCTAGACAGAAACAGATACGTTCACCCGGCTTTCTCTTTTTCTCCTCCAGCAGAGGCCCATACCTTACATTCTATCTTTAGGTATTACTTCTATGGTTATAGAATACCTATGCTGAAGGAAAATCGAAAATAGGCATATTTCGATTTCCAAGTATTTGATACATAAAATATCTTTAGCATATCGGGGGATCGTTATTAATACGGTGCATTTTATAATATTGAAATTCTGACAAATTAATTAATTACCTGGTATCCATTTTGAGAATAATTAAGCATTGTATAACAAACTATTACTGTGCTATATATAATATTAATAAATAATACATGTTAAAAACATGTCAGTTATCGCCTGTGAACTCTTTTACTTAAGTACAAGCAGTTTGATGGTGTATGTCAGGTCGCTTAAAATTCTCTGTTGACTGGGCTAGGTAGGGCATTAACCCAAATGGCTGGAGTGACTAGTAGATTAATTTTCACATTAATTTGCAGTACAGCAAATTAATGGCAACTAGAAAGAAACCTGCCGATGCGGAAAAACATTTAAGCAAATTAGTATTTGAACCTGTTCTGTAAAATTCATTATAATTCATTTAATACATTTATTAATATTGCAACGGATTTACGTTTCAAAAAACTTCATTAGGTACATCCACTAGATCGTACAAAGAATACTAAATATTAATATTCAAACTTTACTATGTGACTGTTTTATAAAGTTTTTCAATATCGAAAACAAAACATAATACCGACAAATAATTATCAACTTGTATCTGGTAAACATCAACATCCTGTATATTTTTACCAACAGTAGCCATAATAGACGTTCTTCCCACAGTTACGGCATATTTTATGAATTTTCATCCAGTTGTGGCGGAACTCTTTCAGTGCACACAACATAATCACATTCAGTATAATCAACTATAAGATAATTAATGGATCAAAGTGATTAATAGCAGGTTTCTGCTTTATGAAAAAAAACACACGGGCTTATTAGATTTATTACCTTTTCCATTTTTTATGCACTATATTAAGTCCATATCCAATTTAACCTGGAAACAATGAATTAAAAATTACCAACTACTTTATGCACGAGAAGCGCTTTCGAAGCAGGTGATTTTTTTTATTGTTATTTGTCTTTCTGCGCATTCGGACGCGCCACATATAAAAATGATGAATGTAATCGAGTTGGCGCTTACGGTGTGGAATTAACACTCGAACAAAATAAAAATTACGAAATGCGGTCATAATTCGTTTGACGCTCGAATTAATCAAAAACTTTTTATTTTTTGAATTACGAATTGTATGGTGGATGATGATATTTTCTGCGAGGACTTTACGAAAACAACTGTGTAAATTTCCTCAATTCTTCAGTATGTAACTAACGGGGAAAGTTAGCCAGGTTAACGATTCCTTTTATTCCAGAAAAATATTTAGTTTAGGAGAAGTCAATATCTTCCAAAAGCCACGAAATTAAACACATACTGGAATGTCTTCGATGGCACATTCCATAGAGAATATTCAAAAAAATTTATGAATTAGATGTTGCGGTTTTAGTTCAATGCTGGTTCAATGCAAGTATATAATTGACGAAGGACCTTTAGCGGAACAATCAATAAACACGTGCCGCCACATAAACGAATCACCAAATAAAAGTTATCATTAACCTTTTATGTCGAAGCTATGGTGTTTTCTTGGGTCTTCTTTCTTCAGAGGCTAGCCCCGTAACAGCAGGAACAGTTTCTTAGAGCTTCGTCTGGACAACACGTTACACAAAAAATAGCGACGTAATGTTCGTTGATTGAGCATACAAAAAATGCGGGTTTAACAACAAATGATGCGCTTTTGTAAACACAAAAGAAACAAAATGAAAGCGGTTTAGCGGTCGTTTCGAACGGAGCTACTAACTCGCGAAATCGTAACGCAAAAAACAACAATAAGCGCCGTCTCTTCAGATGGAATCCAAGCCACCGAAAAGTTCGGAGTACATTACACGACCCTCCCAAGCGTCCTAATAGCTAGGGATCCGAAACTCGAATGTCAATACTGTCTATATTTTACACGCAAAAAACACTTGCAATTAGCATTAGCGCGACGGAGTGTTTTAGAAAAGGTGCAGAAGTTTAAATATCAATGAAGTAATTCAATCAAATTGAACACAATACACTAAACAAATTGCGGGAACGCACCATTCCGCCAGCCTTGAATTACTTATTTCAAAACTAAGGGTACACTGGCAGTGGAGAAAGCTTTACAAGAGGTCGCTTCAAAGTACCACTTGCAGTTCTAACTGTAGCAACGCGTACAACACCATCACCTCCAGGATGTACGTCAATAATGCGCCCTAATGGCCAATTCAAAGGAGGTGAAGTGTCTTGCTTCAAAATAACAAGAGTACCTGGCTTAACAACCTCCGACGGATCAGTCCATTTACTCCGTTGATGAAGAGTATGTAAATATTCTTGCGACCAACGTTTCCAGAATGCCTGATGCAAACGACTCAGTAACTGCCGTCTGTTGAGGCGATTAGATGGGACAGATAAGAAATCAGATTCAGGAGGTGCTGTTAAAGGTTCCATGGTAAGAAACATTCCAGGACTCAAGGCGGTAAGATCCGATGGATCGTTGCTACAAGGGGTTATAGGTCGCGAGTTTAAACCTGCTTCGACCTGCGCAAATACAGTAGAAAGTTCTTGGTAGGTTAGGATTTGATCTCCAACGACACGTCTTAACTGAGCTATGACACTACGAATTACTTTCTTTGCGGATAGAATCCAAAATCGTTGCTGCGAAAGAAATTGAACGGTTTGGATTCCTGCGTGAAGATTGGTGACATGACAATCTTCGACAATTAGATTAGTCAAACGACTTTTACTTGGTAGCAGTGCGGGAAATTTAGTGTCAAACGGCAAGGGAGCATTAGCCAATCTTCTACCAACTCTAAGAGTTCCCTGTTCATCAAGAAACGGCGAAAGTTTACGAAGCGATTTGGGCAAAAGTTTTCGTTCTCGAAGAAGGGAAATCTCTTTAGAAAAATATTGATCTTGAACATATCGAACAATGCGAAGCTGAGCCTGATATAACTCAGCAGCCAAAAATGATCCAGAGCCCCTACGGTCTGGATTGCGGGCGTTATCAACAAAGCGACAAATATGAGCTATAATGCGGGTAATGCGATTAATAGAAGAATGTTCTTCTAACAAAGTACCAAATAAATTTGGTGAAGCGGTGACTTGAAGCGCCACTATACGGGCTTCAGTCATAACTAGCGGTGACATGCTTGAGTCTGAGCAAGCATGTGGCAAACAAGCGGTAATCAACAATTGTGGGCCTTTCCACCAAAGTGTATTACCTAATAACTCTGATGGCAAAGTGCCGCGGGAACCCAAGTCAGCGGGGTTATCACAAGATTGGATGTAAAACCAATGCGAAGAAGGGAATTTTTCCTGAATGTAAGCAACTCGATTACTGACAAATGTCCAACGGTGCGGGGGAGAACTAAGCCAAGAAAGGACTACCGTGGAATCTGACCAGCAACGAATCACCTTGAACAACAAACGACTATTGAATTGCTCATAAACATAATGAGCCAACTTAGCGGTAAGAACTGAAGCACACAGTTCCAATCTGGGAAGTGACAAAGTTTTCAAAGGGGCAACTTTCGATTTAGACAACACAAAAAAACTTTGACGAAATCCAGATGCGGTTTTGAACACAAAATAAACAACAGCGGCATAACCTTTCTCAGAAGCATCACCAAATGTGTGAAGTTCACAACTAGAAAAGTTTTCTATAGCAAGCAGGTGAGCCAAAACTAAATTGTGCAAGGTCATCAGGTTTCAAAACACAATGATGCGGTATGTAGTAACAATCAGAAGCAGTAGATGGATCAGGAACCAACTCCATATGATCCAGCTCCAAATACTCTTTGAGAAAATCACAATATTGTTTGTAGAGATCTGGTTGCTGTAGAAGACGTCTTTCTAAAGAGTAGAAACGTTGTACGGCGAGATTATACATTCCATCAAAAGCAGGAAGTGTATTTCGAAAAGGAAGAGGCACAA
The DNA here is from genome assembly GCA_034190945.1 of Octodonta nipae. Taxonomy (NCBI): domain Eukaryota; kingdom Metazoa; phylum Arthropoda; class Insecta; order Coleoptera; family Chrysomelidae; genus Octodonta; species Octodonta nipae. Next base: position 67,510,011 of record CM067216.1, on the reverse strand, counting down.
CGAATCTACCTGAATCCAATCTCCTGCATCCCTCGGAAAATATTTTTTTGCAGATAAAATGATCAGGGTACTGAACCAGTGCGGTAGGAACATCTTCAATTGTCCAGAACCTTTGGAGTGAATCATCTAATGATACTACATTTTCAATTTTACAAAAAAGCGAAGTTGGATTTATGGCCGACTGAGAGTGAGAGTTAAGAGAACTCGAAGACACTCTACCCATAAGGATGTAACCAAACACAGTGTTAATAGCATCAGGAACACCTTCCTTTCCCAGAAGACGTCCATCCAACAAAATCTGAGAGAATATATCGGCACCTAACAAAAGGTCAATAGCGCCTGGGCTATTGAAACCAGGATCAGCAAGTTTCAAATTGGTTAGATATGCCATATTAGCCATGTTAATGGGCGCAACAGGCATATCATTGCAAATGCGGGGTAAAACAATAGTATCAACAACAAAATTGCACTCACGCTTTACTATAGAGCGAAGAGAAAGGGTAAGAGAGCCCTCAGCAGAGGTACTCTGCATAGAACGTAGCCCGTTGAGTTGTATCGAAGCGGGCATAGGTCGGAAGCCAAGGCGTTTCACAGCCTTGCTCGCAATAAATGATGTCATGCTACCAGAATCTAGCAGACATCGCAAAGTTTGATAAGAACCGTGCTTATCTAATACCTCAACTAAAGCGGTAGATAACAACACATTTGAATTGTATGACAAAAGTGAACTATGACAAGAAGTCTGCGGTAGAGAAGTTTCGGGACTTTCAACAGTATTAATGGTACTGGATCCACCAGATGTGGAAGCCAGGTTTGCGGGGGGAGCTCTAGATTCAGACCGAATGCCTGAATCACCACGATTTACAAAATGAAGCAATGTGTGATGGCGTTGTTTGCAGTTGCGGCAAGTGGATAAAGATTTACAGCGATTCGACTGATGAGAATCGCTCAAGCAATTAAAACAAAGTCTAAAATCTTTAACAAACTTAAATCGCGCGGATACTGATTTGTTCAAGAATTCAGAACATTTGTAAATCGCATGATCGGATTTACAAACTAAACAATTTCTATTCTTAGTGACAAACAAAGATGTAGTGAACCGGGAAGAATGTTGCTTTGAATTCAATGGTAACTTTTTGACAACACTTCGCTTTGCCTTGCGGGATAATTCAACATGTTCAAAGGCATCGCAATGCTTCGACAAAAAATCAACAACTTCCGAGAGGATCGGAAAGTCATCTTGAGCGGTCACAGTACCATGGTAAAGTTCAAATTTAGCGGCTAAATTATTTGGAACTCGTTTCAACATCATCTTAACGATACAAAAATCCCACTGATTTACTGGTAAACCCAAATTCTTCAGTGCTTCCAAATTATCACTGAAGTCATCCAATAACTTCCGAACCTCTGAAGGGCTATCTGAAGTTAGTTGGGGGAATTGTTCTAAAGCTGACCAATGAGACTCCGCGATTAAACGAGTTCGCTTGAATTTTTTCAAAAGTGCTTCATAAGCACTCACGTAATTGTTTTGTGTTAGTTTAAAATTCCTAATAGCCTCAAAAGCAGGCCCTTTTAAAGCTAACTGCAAATATTTGAACTTCTGCATAGCACTGAGTTTTTCATTACTGTGAATTAATGAATCAAACAAATCAATAAAAGTACCAAATTCCAATATGTCTCCACTAAATGAAGGCAAATCAATTCGCGGCAAAGCAACACTTTCCTGTTCCCGAGCTATATTTTGTGGCGTAGAATTCTGAACAGATTTCAGTTTAGCAAAAATAGACCTAATTGAATAAAACAATTTTTCAAATTTATTGCGAATGTCATACTCAAAGTCAAAATCATCGTTTGCATCTGAAATGAATCCAACAATGGAATTGTGATGTTTAAAAAACTCTGAATGGATTGAATCAACCATATCAATCATGCTAAAAAAAATTCAACGTCGTCACATCTTAAGGCTTTCTCGGCAGCAAAATAAATATCTTCTAATCTTTTAAACTCCGATTGTCGATGATTTTTAAATTTTCGTAAATTTTCAGCGGTTTTTGACATCTTAACAATAAATTAAAATCACTGTAACGCCACTGAACAAATCTAACACGATAGAACGAAAACAAAATACTATTCCAAAAATGTACAATTTTTTACTGTTGAAGTAGAAAATATCTGACCTAATGTCAAATAAATTCAAAACAATTTAGCAAAATAACCAAACAAACAAAACGAGCTCTTGTAAGTTTTTAAGGCGGCAAAAAAATTGCGTTTTATTTCCAACGGAATGAGTGAATATCCCGAACTTGGTTTCTCTTCTAACAAATAAAGAAACGAAAATTCAATGTGGTTTTCAACAATAATTGCAACGAAAAATGAATGGTTTTTTTGATCGTTAAACTTTGCACGAAATTAAGTCAAATGTATCCGGCCCGGAGTTGGACCAAATTATGTAATTTATTCGATAAACTTTGCACAAAATTAACTCAAATTGCATCCGGCTCGAAGTTGGACCAAATTATGGAATGTCTTCGATGGCACATTCCATAGAGAATATTCAAAAAAATGTATGAATTAGATGTTGCGGTTTTAGTTCAATGCTGGTTCAATGCAAGTATATAATTGACGAAGGACCTTTAGCGGAACAATCAATAAACACGTGCGGTCACATAAACGAATCACCAAATAAAAGTTATCACTAACCTTTTATGTCGAAGCTCTGGTGTTTTCTTGGGTCTTCAGCAGGAACAGTTTCTTAGAGCTTCGTCTGGACAACACGTTACACAAAAAATAGCGACGTAATGTTCATTGATTGAGCATACAAAAAATGCGGGTTTAACAACAAATGATGCGCTTTTGTAACCACAAAAGAAACAAAATGAAAGCGGTTTAGCGGTCATTTCGAACGGAGCTACTAACTCGCGAAATCGTAACGCAAAAAACAACAATAAGCGCCGTCTCTTCAGACGGAATCCAAGCCACCGAAAAGTTCGGAGTACATTACTAGCTAGGGATCCGAAACACGAATGTCAATACTGTCTATATTTTACACGCAAAAAACACTTACAATTAGCATTAGCGCGACGGAATGTTTTAGAAAAGGTGCAGAAGTTTAAATATCAATGAAGTAATTCAATCAAATTGAACACAATACACTAAACAAATTTTGGGAACGCACCACATACTGTGATACGTATCATTTGGAACATTGCTTCAAACGAATTTCCAAGGCTACTCAGTTTCACCCTATGTAATCATTTGAATTTAGATAGGTAATTAATTATTTATCGGATTTTTTCTCTTGACGGTCAAATAATGCGCCCACACCATTTTACAATGTATTATTTGCTTTTATAACTCAAACTGATACATACATATAGTATAGAACACAAAGAGATACAGCATTGCGTCTTACAAATTAGATTTGTAAATTATAAAATTTACTGTTTATTATAACCTAATAATATCTGACAATTTTAAACACTGGCAGAATTATTAACCATCTGTGGATGTAAACAAAAACTATGAAAGTTTATGATTTATGATTATATCTATAGGTGTTTATCTTATATATACCGCAAACCTTGTTCGAATTTCGTTCAACCTCTTAAAAAGTTAACTTATGAATTCTAAGTGTATGTGACGTAGCAATCCATATCTTTTAAGGTGGAAACATATTTTCGTTACGTCTCGTGAGAACACATGCTATTACGCCATGTCACGGCACGCTCGAAATATCTGCAATACAATTAACGCATGCTTTTAAATCAGCTAGAAGTACACTATGGCCACGTCACGGTAACTTCAAAAAACTAATCTTTTATCAATTTCTCTTGAGAATTTTTTTTGAATTTTGAACTTCAGTGACAACATAAATATGTAATTTTAAGAGAAATTAAAACATTAGTGAAATGATTATTATACTTTTGGGATAGCAGGATTAATCAATATCAGGTGTAAAATAAGAAAGTTGAAACATTAAGAAAAATTAAATTTTATATATTTATGATGTCTTCGAATTCTGACGAACTCGTCGAGCTACAATCTTCATGTTCCATCATGACACACAACGTAAAGTAATAAATGTGACGTGAGTATAGTGTGTTTCTAAGGCATGACAGCATGTGAGATTTCGTCGATGTGACTACATATGAGCTCACTTGACGTGACGATAATGTGTTTCCACCTTTGCTTTCAGTTAAAACGCTATTCAATAAAATATTTAATAAATTCTTGAAATATTTTTTACTGAATAGCTATTAGTTCACAATTGAATACTACGAGTGGCAGACGAGTTGGGTTTCGTTACTTTCGTTATAGTATCGCATCAGCATACTTCGGATTAATTCATTGCGAACTATATCATTGCTTCATTTGTATCATTTTCTTTCGCACCCTGACAGATGCGAAGACCGGAATGATAGAATAATAACTAAGAAAAGGTTCCAGTTCCAAATGATACTGTTGTGCCTACGATGACGATTCAAACCTTTTGCAGTTCGATAAAAATGGAACAATGAATCATTCCAGTAAAGATCTAAACATCTCTTGCTATAGTTTTTTCTCAGAGCCCAGAAACTTTTGCGAAACTAAAACTCAGTATTCCGTTAGAGAATCGAAATGTCTTGCTATAGTGTGGGCTGCTAAACATTAACGTCCAACTGGTAACGGATCACCACCCGTTATCAAGGCTAATTTCATTAAAATACCCAAGAAATCGACTGGGTAGATGGCTAAATGACGCCTCAGCTTCGAGTTCTACACACAAAAAATAAATAAAAACGTTGTTAACATCAACTAAATGCATGTTTTCCGTCAAATGAACACCATTGGCATTGAGATATTAAAAGCCGAATTGAATAAAGATATCTAGAAGTTTCAGGGAAACGAGTCATTAGACTCCCAAATCGGGTGTCGTGCTAGTGTAATGCTGTACCTGGAAGTTCTAGGTTAGAAATTTCGGGGTTAGAAATTTCGGGATAAAATTCAATTAAACATTTATGTAATTTTGCCTCTTCAGTAAAATTTGCATTTTTCCAATAAACGTAACAAAGAAGACCCACTAGAATCTGACAGATAAAATCCTGAAAATCTCAATCACATTTCAGGAGTGTTTAAAACATATGTCGATAGAACAATCTCATTCAATAATTATCAGTAAATACAATTTTCCAATTGTCAATTATTGGTAAAGAACAAAAAACTATTTAATCCCTCGAATCATTCTAAAGAAATTTTCGAAAAATAGCTGAATATATTCTTAAAAATTACCCATACAAATTATAATATTAACTGCAAATTGATTCCTATCTGCGTGTTTTAGAGCACAAGACTGTTTCAAACCGTCGGCCAATTCTGCGAAGGATTGGTTCTATCTTCCAGATATCTTACCTGTAATTTGCCGGCTATTTGAATTGAGTGTCAACTTGTGCACCATATTTTAATCACTTTAGCATTTTGAACAAGATCTCATACCATCAACCAACATTCCTGCAAATTGGTAGACTTTTTCAGTGGACCGTGTAGTTCACTGTGCTCTGTTCGTCAATATACTGGATTTTTGCTACATAGGGGCGTCGAAGACGCCAATTATTTAGACATATTTCTTTGGATAAATGAGGCTAAATCTCAAATTAAATCAAGACAACCAAAATGTTCCACGTAGGCCTCATAAAAAATGAAAAGTCATCAATTGTTTAAAATAAATTGACGTTAAATACAATGTCTTAATCAAAATTCAAAATAAAGAAATTATTGGTAAATTAAAATAAAAATTGGTAATAAAGTTCTAAAAAACACTAAGGAGTCATATTGGATCATATTTTTAGACCACTCTACCTTAAACTCTCTAATTAGACAGTACTATCAATCTTAACAAAACTAGTTAATCAAATTTCATAAATATTAAAATATCGGTAGAAGCAAAGTGACATTGTCGATATTTATTGAAACAGCTTATTATTTTCGAGATTACAAAATCAGTAAAAAATATGGGATATTTCATTAAAGTTAAGTAACTTCGATGTATATTTTTGGACACCCTGTATACTTGTAAATATTTTTAAGTATTAATCCGTAACACTTTGCACATGTTTGAACAATATATTTTTAAGTTTCAACAGGTTTTTATAGAAACTCCGTGGCAGTTGGGGTGCTCCTTCGGCATATACCCAAAGTATTGTAATCGCTTTATCACCTAAAATGAAAAAACACATGTTCGTCATTAATCGAATTAAAATTGTTCATTATGTTTCATCTCCAATTAACTTCGAGCAATTAGCCAGGTCTCGCGTACGGTTTAATTCGGATATCGGCCATACCTTCACAACCACTTTCCACTCCATCTAAATGTATTTTATAAAACTGCTTTTCTGCAATATTACCTTTAAAACATGACGATAGGCGTATCGAATTGGGCGTTCGTTACGATCAAATGCGTCTATGCAACATAAAAGTCAAACAATAACGGGACGTATACCACAAATTGTCCATGAAAAATTGGCTCAACAATGGTCCCTAGGTGTCTAGTTATTGATGTGTTTGAAGTAGCTGAGCTGCGCTTTGCATGCACTGCATCGTCCATGTGTCGACTTTGAAAACCATTCGACTCGCTTTAACACGATAATGACCCTACACATTAATCAAAATTGCTGCTTTGTGACACCGACCCCGCTGCTGCTGTTTTCACACATGATACCGCTTTCCAAGCGGTTTAGGAGAAAATTTGAACCGACTATTTTTGAAATAAATACTAATAGTTGGTTGAAAATGAGGACAAAGGGGTAAAATAATAATCGTTATAATGGTTGGGTCGATTATTGACAAACAAACATGAAGGAAATAATTAATAATGATTTTGTTCATAACCAATCGGTACTATTAACATTGTTATGTAATATGGAACCTAGAGATGGTGTCAGAAAAATTATTAAAGGTTGTAGAACCAAGCAAAACCTAGTCTATAGTGTATTTCTTGTTTTCAATTATAATTGAGTGTGGTTGCACTCATTTACATGTTTTATCACAAAGTCCACAAACCCATTTGAATCTCACTTGCTGAGTTCATTCGAGAAAAGAAGTTCGGGAATAAAGTTGTGGGGTTTAAAAGTGCCCATCTGGTGTTGACTTTACTCTGTCCTTGATCTCAAAGCCAATGTCATGTTAGACTTAACTTCAATTTTTCTAAAGGAAAACCTCTACTTTTATGCCAAAATTGGAAAGGTAAGGTTATTTGAGTCCGAATATGATCTTCACCTTAAAATTAAGGCAAGTTCATATTAAGTCAATCTATTTGATATACCTGGAAGTTGCCTTTGACTTCCATCGTCTTGAAATGATTGATCTCACAACGTTTGAATAGCTTTGGCTCTGCTATCGTCATCAGGTGAATGATGGAAAATTCAGATTATCCGTTGTATTTATACCCTTAACCGGTCATGCTCATTGGATCGGTCCATGCGTGATTAGATAATCCAGACTTTGTTAGCTCTCCCCTTTGAGTGCTCCTTAACTCTGGCCTCAAGTGGTCGCTTACTCTCCCCAATGTAGAGATTGCCACGATTGCCACATTCACTAGGTATGCTGTATATTTATATCCGGCTTTGTTTTTGTGATCATGCTTCTCAAGGTGTTGTTACTCATTTTGATTCCATATCCGTATCCAATACGTCTTAAGTTTTCGTGTTGATCTAAATACAGCACAATGTTTCATAATTTATTCAGGGTGACCAACTAATGCGTACTGTAAGAAACTATTCATGGCGGCAAAAAATCCTATTACTAAAACTGCCACAGAAATACCTGGAAAATATTTTCAAGTTTCTGAAATGGCCGCTAGCGGGCGTAATAAACTTTAAGTGATGTTTCTGTGAATTCCGCTTTATTAAACTAACAAAAAAATACTTGATCTTTAAAGTTGAGAATAATGTGAACCTTTCTTCTTTGATAATTTTTGCTGTATCTTTAAAAAAAGTGGTTGGGGTATTCAAATGTTATCGTAAAAACATCCTCTTCGAAATAGTTCAGCCTATTTTAACAAACTTATGCTAGTTGAAAAGCACTATTCTTGGGCAACAAATGTTATAAAATTTGAAGTTTTGTTAGTTTCGCACCGCTAGAGTGCCTTTTTGTCATTCCAACAGAAATGGTTGATTTTCAAAAAAAAAAAAAATTGGTATGATTTTTTTCATTATAAAGTAGCTAAGTGATGCCTAAACAAGCCGGATTCGTAATGCCAATATGCAACAAACCGACACCCGAAATTGAATGCATAGAGCGGGGGCATTAAATTTTTTTAAATTAATTCCGTTTTAGAGCCGAACTTATAATAAGAATTCCAGAAAAATCGGATTAAAAAAATAAAATTTAAGGATTTCCTCATCAAATTTTCTTTGGTGTAAATTTTAGGTTAGGAACAAGATATCGAGATGCGGTTTTCGTGAGCTAGTTTAGGCATCATTTAGCTACTTTTTAATGAAAAAAAATACCAATGCATTTAATTTTTTTTGAGAAAATCATTCATTTCTGCCGGAAAACTTCGAATATCATAGCATTTGTGGCCCAATAATAATCCTTTTCACCTAGCCCAACTTTGTTAAAATTGGCTCAGCTATTTCGAAGACACAGTGTGTTTTTATGAATTTGAATACCCCCCCCCCCACCACTTTATTTTTAGATATACAGCAAAAATTGTCAAACAGAAAAGGTTCACAGTATCATCGACTTTAAAGATAAGGTATTTTTTTGTTAGGTTAATAGCATTCTTGTCTATGATTAATAGAGCAGAATTCACAGAAACATTACTTTTTTAGGTTTAAGATTGCAGTGGCGCACCCCTAACGGGCATTTCAGAAACTTAAAGATATTTTACAGGTCTTTCTCTAGGCCGTTTTAGAAATTTTGCCGAAAAACTTATGATAGATATTTTCCCAGATACAGTACCTCGCATTTTTAGTTGGCCAACCTGTACATATCTGACCTTAAAGGTAAATATGGAATCAGATTCATGGATCAAAAGCAACACCATACGCAAATTCTCATTTTATTTGTTTGATAAGTCTTAACTTACTCTTTTCAATCCCTATTTCCCACCTTAGTGTCTGGTCTGACTTTAAAGGTGACCTTTGAATCCGATTAAGGGAAAAATAGTTGACATAACCTTAACCATTCTAGGCAAAAATGAGTTTCCATTCGAAAAATTAAAATAAACATTCACGTGACCTTGGCCTTGAGGGCAAGGACAACAGTAGGACGAGCACTTTTCAAGATATTTAGGTAGGGAAATTAAAATGCATATAGTATACTATTTCTGTACAGTTAGCTGTTTGAAGCTATTATGCTAATTTCTTTATAGTTTTTGAAATACCCATCGCCTTTTACAAATATGTATGGTAAACAGGCTTCAACTATTCCACTGGCAGATTTAGACCATTTAATTCTCCAGGGAAAAACTGGTGTCAAATTCGAAATAGCTGCTCGCAGTCATATCTGATTAGTTTAGTTTACTTAGAGTTGTTGAAACGGCGTTGATTGTTTAGAATAAAGTTTTGGTGTTAAGGTACAAAACTGTGTTTTTACATTTGTGACACACCAAAGGCTCCACAGCATTTCCATTGCAATTAGTGTAAACAATTTTCAACAATTTAGTTTCTGGCTCTTATAGTATTACATATTAACACAAGAAAATAACTGACTTTTGCCTACCTATTCAACTATCACAAGCAGTGATTTGAAAAAAAAACTGCTAGGCAATAATTTTTTAATTAACTATTAGGTGACAGGTAAGTTTTAATATTGTAATATGTTTATGTTTAAATTGTTTTATTTAAATTGTTAAGATGCTTTTTCAATTTTAGCCGAATTAATACCAAAGCAACTTATTATTAGTTTATTCTTTATTAAAGACCGCTAGTGCTTATGCTAAAAAATAATAAGTTTACTCAATTACGAAGGTGGGAAGTGCGGCCATTCAAACAAGGCACATTCACAATCATTACATCATTATTATGATTATTTTACGGCACTTTATTAAATCTGTAATGAGCTAAATCGGAATCCAAATCGGCCATATACAACGTTAGGTTAATGATTTTTTTATAAACGTTCATTTTATTAGCTTCAATGTGAAAAGCGATTCGAATGTTCACATTATTGTTGTTCATAAGAATATAATCTCGTGAGATTGTTACACCTGCTGTTTTAATGGGAGCTAAATCCAGCATTACAGAGCATGTTATTTAATTCCCATTTGTGGTCGCCTAGTGTTTTTAAATCGGAATTCAACAACTCCTTAACAATGAAATCCTGATAAAAATTGAAAAATGGAGTTTTCATTTCAATTAAAGGGGATCTATGTTAAAATCTGTGGGTGAGGTAATTAATTTCTTACGAAATGAAAGTGTCCTATTTTCCTGTATTTTATGATTCTTATGCTGTAGTCTCTATGGCCGCGGAAGGTCTTTATGTTCCACACATGTGGCGAATGGATAGCGAGGAGGGCACGACATAGAACAACTGTAGCTTCTTAGAGGCATTCCAGAGTGGTGAATACTCCATCGACACGGTTTTTAAGTTAGGACTTGCAGCACCTTCCTCATATTTTCGTATAAATCCGAAGAAGTAACTAATGTCTGTTTTAAGGCAACAGTCGCAGCAAACTTGTCTGAATCTAAACAAGTTCATGTTTTATTTCTTTTTACGTGCAATTTTAACGGTACCCAAAAATTAAACGGTGTAGTTGAGATACACCGGAAGCTCGTTGCGGTTAGATCATACAGTGATATGAGAATGATTTAGGTGGAAGATTGATCGCATGGTGGCGTTATTGCATATAAGGGTAATATGGCCGCCATCGCTTTAAATTAAATATTACTTTTTATTCATTATAAAATTTGATAATATAATAATCTATTATAACTAAACTACCTTTGCTCTCAAAGAGCTTAGCTTTTCTACGACCTACTTTAACTCATTTTTTCCTTCTTTCTTTTAAAAGGTTTTTAAGAAGTTTTTCTATTTTTTAAGCCCTAATAAAATATTTATTTGATATATCATACATAATTGGATGTTATATTATCTTATTATACAGTTGCTTAATACTATATAAATATGAGGATAATGTGAATTAAAATTTACAACGAATGAAATTTAATGAATATAATAATAAAGTTCTCATACTTTTATGGCATACATTTTTTCCCTAAAAATTGTAGTGCATCATCATCCTATTGAGATCGAACCCACAGAAATTTATATTATTTAATAATTACACCAGTTTTCGTCAAGTTCTTGTGATTCTCTGGGAGTCGTAAGTCTGCCATTCTGCACTGTAAGTATGTAATTGGCCAATTTATTTCAAAAGTTGTTACTTTTGACAGCATGTTTTTAATCTATATTCTTTATATTTCTACAGGCTAAATTTCAAATAGTTCGATACAATTAGACTTTAAAATCATGAATCTGGTATCTGACGGCAATTTAATCAGTATATGCATTGACGCCAACATGCGGCCGAAATTTTCACAAAATCATCCTCATACTGTTGTTTCGATTCCGGTCCTTTGGCACTTTACATCAAGAAATGGTAGGCACCCACTTTCTTCCCTCTCCATGGTGAATCTGATGGATGGTTGTGATCGGTTTAAATGCTCCAGAAATACCTGTAGTTCTCGCACCCATGTTGACAAATAATGAATGTGTTGTCGACATACCTTAACCAGAGTTTTGGTTGCTTCTCCTACCCCTTCAGTGTATGATCTTCGAACAATTCCATGCAACATGATCCATGATTGAATCTATTGACAGATCCGTCCTCTCTGTAAGTTTTCCGTTCTAGTTTGGCCGTTGGCTCAGTTGGCAATGGCTTGTATTTTCCTTTCGAGAGTACGTCGTCAATTTTTCTGTTACATTCTGTTCTGTCCATCAGGATGGTGGCATTTCCATTGTCAGCTGGTAGAATGATGATCGATTGGTCGTCTTTAAGTGTTTTTAAGATCCTCCTTGCGGATTCGTTGATGTTTTGTTTGATGTGCCGTGTTTTCTCAACTGCGGTTCTGACTTTTCTCAAAATTCCTCGAGTACTAGACATCATGCCAGTACTAGACATTATCAGTTCAGTGGACTCAGCAATAAGCAGCAAAGAGACACCGCACCTTGAGGAAGACTACTTCTAAAATCGAAACTAGTCCTTATACAGTTAATACAGAGATACTAGAACCTTCTTGTAGAATCGAATAAAACTCACTCTTTTATATTGAGATTCTAGCAAATCTAAAATCCTTCATTGCGTACTTATCTACTAATTCATCAAACTTGATTGTTCCTTGGCACCGACTTCAAAAATATACTAGATTGGTAGGTAATAAATTTGTACAGAATGAGCCCCTTTTAATGTTTACATTTTTTACTTCCTGGGTAGGTACCTAACAGCATTGAATGTGCTATTTATTTGCTAGAGTTGAATTTTGTTATAATTATTTTTAGCTTTTTAGTTATAGGTAGAAGTCGATTATATTTTTTTTTAAATCTTTTTTTTTCAACTTTTTAGTATTTTTGAACTCAGGTAGTTTTCATTCTTTATTTTTTATTTTGTATGTATAACCTTAATAGACAGAACCCGGTAACATCGAAAGCCTCAACATTACACAATGATATTTTCTCATTTAAATTGACAGGTAAATCGTTACGAACAAAATGTACTAGTACGCGTTAACTTAATAAGCCCAAAATATATTTATGCCTTATGGACTACGCCATGTAACCTTTTATCAACTTTTTTTGACAACCCTGTATAACTATAGATAATTCCACTCCAACTTATGTATCAACCATCCTGTACATACGACTGCCCAAGGACAAGCATAAAGTTGTTAGCTGCCTTGGGTAAATTATAGGACGGAGTAGAATGCTTCCCATGTTTACGGAGTCAAATCCGTCCTATATTTCAACCATAGTAATAAGTCCTTGTGGGCTAGCCCATAAATTAGTTCATTTTTTACATTTTACATTATCGTCCTGTGCAACATTAATTCCTCTCCACAACTTCTTATGGGCTATAAAAGAAATATTTTTTTAATCACACTGTATAAATATAATTCAACTGCAGCATATATTTCAACCATTTGCCATTTTGATTTGCTTATGTCCACATCATATAACAGTTTTTTAATCACCCTATATAATTTTAATTTCACATTTTTTCCAACATTTTTATACCACCAAACGTCCAGTCCACCCTATATTCCAACCATCCTGTATATGCGGCTGCCTACGGACCACTATCATTCTAGTCCGTCCTATATTTCAATCTTCATATAAATGCAACTCCTTCTATCACTTTACTTTGTGATTTTGTTTGCTATAACTAAACACCCTGTCTATAAATGTACCAAATAGCAGTTTAAAGTTTGACATGTGTTGCCACAGAATTTTCTATCAGGCCAGGAAAATGTGTAAACCAAAAGCACCGTCTTCGCAAAATGGAAAAATTTGCATTTAATAGGTATTTGCCTGGTATACAAACAAAACGAGCTTGGTACTTATTGATTTAAGGAGCCGAAAATACTATGCTTTACTACCTATATGATTGAGATGTACATAGAAAATTTTCAAATTCGCAATTAAAACTTCCAGTGTCTAAAATTACTATTACGTTGGAATTAAAATATTTATGAGGAAATGTCCGTTATGCCATTTCGATAAAATTTTTGATAAGAATTTTGGAATTTTCGGCGATTTTCTGCAAAACTGCAAGTTGCACGTCGCAGAAAAGTATATGAGATCACCTAAGGATCTTCCTTAATAGATTAAACGTTAAAAAACTATACACATCCATAAGGAGTTATCGAAAAATCGACTAAAATATTAGGGATATTGGTCTATTTCCATGAACGCATGTGTTCATTCACAAATTTTATCACTTTACCAATAGAATTCTTTTCCAAAATTTGAAGTTTCACCAATCCGGATATATACTCTATTAAACAAGACCATATTCATTCAAAACGGTGCACCACAGGAGAAGAAATCAGGTAACATACACACAAAAAAAGCGAAAAAAAATACTCGACGAATTGATAACCTCCTCCTTTTTGGATGTCGGTTAAAAATTCAATTATCCTATGGGTAGAAGGCGGTGAATTATTTCTAAATATGTAGTATACGTTTCTAACTCAAAGTGCTGCCTAAATGTTTGATTTTGTGTGTCTCAGTCAAGAATTTCGATAACTAAAGTACAAGTAACAAGTTCATCGAGAATACTTCTTGGAACTTGAGGAAACAAATCTGATACTGAGGAAATGTTTGTTAATTTCACTTTTTTGTCCTCTTCAGTGATTAGTGAGGATCGCCCACTCCCTTACTCATCATGAACGTTCATGCGGCCATTTTTGAAAGTTCTCTAATATTGTTTTGTTCGTAAAGGTCACAAATTAACTTCAACTGTTTTCACGCCTTTGACACTAAGAAGGAGAATAACAATGGCACCAACAGAAGTAATTGCAATCGATTGTTGCTATAATGACGTCTGTGGCTTGCCAACAAATGTACGTGTACACAGTGCACATGAGCGGAACACCGACTAAAGTGCTGCTGCAGTGGCCCAGTTTCGAATCGGTACTAACTGGAAAAACGCACTTAGTGCTTCTAACAATTCCTCCTCGTTGGCGAAAATATATATGCAGGTTTTCTTCGAGAATTCCTCATTTTTAGGGTTCCGTATATACAATATACGGATACCCTTATAATATCACTCAGGATTTCTGCCTCTGTCACATCACAGCCATTTTATCCTAAACTACCAGACGGAAGAGGTTGAAATTTGGTATCAATGTATGGTTTGGTGACCCGATCAGGAGTACATATCGTAAAAGAAAAAATTTTGATTTTAGGGGTACTTCTGGGGGCAAAAACTAAAAAAATCGACCGTTCCCCCCCTGATTCCGAAACTACTGAGCCTAAAATTTTGAAAAAAATAGGAAATATAGAGCGTTGCCCGAACTTAACAGGAAAATCAAGGAGAAATAATTAATATTAATTTTGGGGGGCAAATTATAGAATTAAATAAAAATTTAAAAATAAAAAAAATTTCAATCGCATCATGTAATATATCAAATGAAAGGCCTGATTCTGAACAACACAAATATATTTTTTTCATATTTAAAAAAAAAATTATTTAAAAAGATATTAACGAAAATATACCAAAATTTACCCATTCCCCCCCCCTTATCTCCGAAACTATAAAACGTAAAGTTTTGAAAAAAAATAGATTTACAGGTTCTGACCTGAAGTTTACTGGAAAAATAATAAAAATAACTTTGGGGGGCCAATTACAGAATTAAACGGAAAATATAAAATTAAAATTGTTTCTAACCCATCATGTGATATATCAAATGAGAGGGCTCATTACGACGAAAACAAATATATTTTTTTCAAAATTTTAAAATAAATAAATTAAAAGATATTAACAAAAATATAAAAAAATCGACCGTTTCCCCCCTGATCTCCGAAATTACTGAGCCTAAAATATAGAGCGTTGCCCGAACTTTACAGGAAAATTAAGGAGAAACCATTAATATTAATTTTGGGGGGCAAATTATAGAATTAAATAAAAATTTAAAATTTTTTTCAAACGCATCATGTAATATATCAAATGAAAGGTCTCATTCTGAGGAACACAAATATATTTTTTTCATGTTAAATTACCCATTCCCCCCCCTTATCTCCTAAACCATAAGCTGGAAAATTTTGAAAAAATGGGGGTATAGCCCTTCACCTGAACTTTACTGGAAAATTAAGGAGAAACCCCTAATATTTATTTTGGGGGGCAAATTATAGAATTAAATGGAAAATTAAAATTGTTTCTAACCCATCATGTTATATATCAAATGAAAGGGCTCATTATGACGAAAACAAATATATTTTTTTCATATTTTTAAAATAAATTAATTAAAAGATATTAACAAAAATATAAAAAATTTTACCCATTCCCCCCTTTATCTCCG
Source organism: Octodonta nipae (assembly GCA_034190945.1). NCBI lineage: Eukaryota > Metazoa > Arthropoda > Insecta > Coleoptera > Chrysomelidae > Octodonta > Octodonta nipae. Next base: position 67,494,016 of record CM067216.1, on the reverse strand, counting down.
AAACCATAAGCTGGAAAATTTTGAAAAAAAAATTGAGGTATAGCCCCTCACCTGAACTTTACTGGAAAATTAAGGAGAAACCCCTAATATTTATTGGGGGGGGGCAAATTATAGAATTAAATGGAAAATTAAAATTAAAATTGTTTCTAACCCATCATTATGACGAAAACAAATATATTTATTTCACATTTTTAAAATAAATTAATTAAAAGATATTAACAAAAATATAAAAAAATTTACCCATTCCCCCCCATTATCTCCGAAACCATAAGCTGGAAAATTTTGAAAAAATGGAGGTATAGCCCCTCACCTGAACTTTACTGGAAAATTAAGGAGAAACCCCTAATATTTATTTTGGGGGGAGCAAATTATAGAATTAAATGGAAAAATAAAATTAAAATTGTTTCTAACCTATCATGTTATATATCAAATGAAAGGGCTCATTATGACGAAAACAAATATATTTTTTTTTCATATTTTTAAAATAAATTAATTAAAAGATATTAACAAAAATATAAAAAATTTTACCCACCCCCCCTATCTCCGAAACCATAAGCTGGAAAATTTTGAAAAAACAATAGAGGTATAGCCCTTCACCTGAACTTTACTGGAAAAATAAAAAGAAACCCCTAATAATCATTTTGGGGGGCAAATTATAGAATTAAATGGAAAATAAAAAATTATAATTGTTTCTAACGGGTCATGTAATATATCAAATCCCAGGGCTCATTATGACGAATAGGTACAAATATATTTTTAAAATTTTTTTAAAATGAATATTTTAAAATATATTTAAAAAATATTTATAAGAATTACCCATTCTCCCCGTTATTCTCCAAACTCTAAGACCTCATTTTTTTTATAGGAAAAATATGAAAAAAATTTGGAGGCCAAATAATAGAATTAAACGGAAAATAAATTACTAGAAAACACCCATAGTAATTTTAGGGACAAATTATACAATTAAAAGGAAAATAAAGATTCAATTTTCAAACGCATCATGTAATATATCAGATAAAAGGCTCATTATGTGAATTACAAATATAACATATTTTTAAATCATTTGTATAAAAGATATTAAAAATATTAAACATCGACTTAATTCCCACTTTAGAAACTACACTATTTAAAATTTGAAAAATATATTTTATTTATATTTTTAAATAATTTGAATAACAGATTTAATAATTTATAATTTAAACTTTGACCTATTTTGCCGTTTTTCTTCCAATCTACAGAGCCTCAAAACTCAGACAGTAGATTATAAAAGGCATTTCTGAAAGTTTATTAGTAAAATAAAACTCTGATGTTACTTTTTGGGGGCCAAATTAGAAAATTTAATACATATGTATTGTGATAAAAATCAAGCGAATCCTAAAGCAGATAAAATAAAAAGTCTATTTTTGGAAAATCAAAGTGTATATTTTTTATAAATTTAAAACGATTCCTTTAAAAGATATAATGGCAAGTATAAGAAAATGCACTCATTCCCTGCTTGTCTGAAACTGGAATATTCGAATCTTGAAGGTGGTACGGAACCCTAAGTATGCGAGTCCAATTCGCACTTGACCAAATTATTAACTTTAGTACTTATATTTGATACCTAGACATTCTTATAGACATGAATTAAATAAATGGTAAGGTTGCGGAGCCGATCAACAATCATCAAGTTTGACGAAGTAGTAGATAAGTACAATGAAGAATTCTTGGTTTGCTTGACACAAACATCAAAAATATACGAGATAGGTAGGTAATTAATTTGTACCAAATGAGCACCTTTTATTGTTTACATGTTTTTACTTTGTGTTTAGTTATCTAACAACAGTGAATGTGCTATTTATTGTCTTATGTTTTGTTAATTATTATCACCTTTTTAGTTCTACTTGGAAGTTGGTTAACATTTAAAAAAAAATGTTTTATTTAATTGAATAAATATGCGTCTTTTCATTTTACGAACATTAAATATATGAATCAATAGGCAATGGATAGTTTAATGTGGAAAAATTAGTTTCATTAATCATTAATTAATGCGAGAATTTTTCCAAAAAAATCTTTCAAATATTTTCGTTTCGAACGAATAAATAAAATGCAACAAAATTAACCATCTCTTGGGTTAGAGCGTTAGGAAAATTTTCGAGCTGACCTACATGACTTTTAAGAGTTTTTTGTGTGATCCTGCTATACTTTATAATGCCCTCTTTATCTAAGAGTCGAAATCATTGGTAAAAGCTAATAGAAAAATATATCTATTTTTTATGTGATTTTTAGTCATGTAATACAAATTTAATTTGCAAATCGATAGTTAAAGTGCAAAACCTCGTAAGTCCAAATTTGCTTATTTTGTACTTAATTCACTAATAATTTATAAATATTGGTATTTATTAAACTGCAAATACTCACAAGCCTAGCTCTAAAAACTCGTAAGCGTTATTAAAAAAGTATTCGGTTCTTTGTTCCTCCTGAAAATTTAGAAAATTCGAGGTTTTACACTTTAGCCATCAAAAATAGATTAAACGTCAAAACTCACTTATGTATAGGGTGGGTACTTACTCGAAGTTCGCAAGTTTTCTGTTCAAACGTGGTGCTTCTGTCTTGTCAACCTGTTTCCTGATAATTTTCGAGACTTCCGTAGGTGTTTCCTTTAAAGCAAAGCTCGTCACATAATGTCCTAAATTGACTCGTTTAAAGTCGAAAATTGTTCGCAAATCGCTTGAGTACGTGTTGTAGAAACGTGACCATGACGAATAAGCTGAAACAAAAATTTGATTTAAGAAAATATAAAAAAGTTGTCAAATTATCACCGTTAAAATAATTCTAATAATTTGGTCGAATGTGAGAAAATTCTTTTACTTGAATATCATCACAATTAGCATGTTTCGTTATGAAGGGGCAGGTACAGTATTTCAAGAATAAACAGTCGCAGAGGTTTGTGAAAAAAATATTACATGGAAAGTGGTCAAGAGAAATTGCTGGACATAATTTTCAAGTTTCTCATTCTATGGCTAGCGGACGAAACACATATGGTGAGATAAGACGTTTTCTGAAAAACATTCAGCATAAGGTGTCAAAAAGACATTACCGTTATATTGTCACTTAAACTATGTAACTTTTTGTTTAACACCTTTTTTTGTTGGAGGTAAAATATAGGTATAAGAGGGAAGGGCGCATTTACAGATTAAACTGCTTATAACTCTGGTTTGGTTTAATCAATTTGGAGAGAACGTGCCTTGTTAATTAAATAAAAAACTAACATAGCGTGTTTATTAAAGCAGACTTCGTATTTGAAAATGTTAGGTTTAGGTTCGATTTAGCGTTAATGCCAAAAGAATGATTTTTAACCCTTTAGGCAAGATTTGATTGCATCGTTCAAGACCAGGCATGCATAGACAAACAAAATTAAAGTTAATGGTTGGATAGCTTTATAATTCCTTATTTCATTTTTGTTAAATTCTTTTGGAAATATTTAGTTGTCATTTGTCATAACTCGTGCCTCCTTTCGCACTTTGTATAGAACTGGAAATAGCAGTTGAAATATCCGCGCCTGGATTGGAATTTACTGCATTTTAACTTCTTTGAATCTTGTTTTCCCGCTTAGTTATGGCGTATTATAAACAATGTCTTTAATTCGACCCCACAATTGATTTAACACAAAATTTGAAAAAAAAGTTTTACTTTTCTCTCTGAATCTGTTATAATCTTGTTTAACTTCTGTACTTTCTGAATGGTCCAAGGCAGCTATTAGCAGTTTATGGTCACTTCCACATACAGATCCTTTGTATACACAAAATCTTGTAGTCTGATTGTGCTTCTTTTTATGATTATTAGGTAGTCAATAATGAACCTTAATATTTTTGATTCTTGAGTTCATGTATAAATGTGTATCTCCTTGTGTTGGAAGAACTTATTTGTTACTTTAAGACTTTTAGTTTCACACTAATCTGCTATGCGTTTTTCATTATCATTTGTTTTTTTTTAATCACAATTGTAGTATTGTGGTACTATTTTTTCTCTTTTCCAAAACTGCCGTTAATAACTCCGGTGTTCATAATTTCATATATTAGTTTTATCTTTATATTTTTCTTATGTGTATCCATAAAATCTGCTTTTTTCGTTATCGGGCTGTCATCTGTTGGTTCACATACCTCGAGTTTTATAACGTATCAACAATATATTTGTAGTTGTAGTTTTATTATTCTTTCACTTATAGGATCCCAAGATTGATTCCTATTCCCTTTTTTTGTCTCGCTGATATAATTAAATTTTATTTTCATCTTTTTGCATTCATCTTTTGTTTCTCTGTTTTTAGTATTCCATCCTTGAATAACCCATTGACCAATCTTGAGTGTAGGTTGCTTTTTCTTTTTTTCTTCTTCTTACCTGCTTTTATTGCGTCTTTGTTAAATATGTCAACGGGATTTTGAATATATTTAGCAAAACTGCCCCCGTATTCGCTGGCGTTCAGTCCTTTCGAGGTGTGGATTACCACCCGGGGATTCTATCCGTAATTATTCATACTGCATCTATTCCTCAAAAAAACTTCTGTCTTTTTATGTAAGTTTGGTTGTTTGCACTAAAACTTTCCAACGTCCACACTGGCTTACAGTATGTACTTCTATAGTTAGCCTGCAATACACAAATATCGTGGCAAGGCTAGAAAGAGAGGGCAATAGAAAAGTAACAGGCTATTTCACTTGGTAGGTGGAAGCAGTCAATCAACAACATGCTGAAAATATTTCATTGGGAGCAGATCCCAACCAACTCACAAATGGCCAAATAGCAAGTCTTAGAATATCCAAGATATCGAAAATGCCGGAAATAACAGAAATATGAAAAAAGCTGACATAAACTAAAACATAAAATGTTGAGAATGTCAAACAAGTCCAAAATCTCAAAAACTTCAAAAATGTCAAAAGCATCAAAAATGTCAAATACACTGATTTGTCTACCCCTTGCGAAGCGGGAGCGGGTCAGGTCGTAAAGGATATATTGATAACGATACTAAATAATTTAACTCTTAGTTTTTTGTTAACTAAGAACCACTTTAACGTTATTTATAATTATTTATGAAACTTGTTCAAACACTTCTACGAACAAAATCTCGAATAATGATCGATAGCAGGACCAAAACGATACATTCAGATCATACAAAACTGGAGTTTAGAAGTTGTATCGACGTTACACAGACGATCATCCAGCGTGACTGACGAAACGTCCAGTAGATGACAACTTCGAGTGCTTTTCGATGTCCAAAACGGATAATCGGTCGACATGGCGTCGACCAATACGTGTTAACTGCTTGCGAAAAATGATAAATTTTGGTGCTCGACACTTGCTGAAGGCAAAATTGATGATGTTAGTATTGCACTATTTAATTACGAGCAAAAATGATTTATCGTCCGATGAAAATTATTTTTCAGGGAAGAGACTATTATTGAAATAGTAATTTTCTATTCTTATAAGTAAATATCGAATTTCAAAATGTTTTACATTGTAGCAAAATTGTTGCCAGGAATAAACTTTCATCGAACATTAAACACACTTTACGAATTTTTAAGAATTACCACTTCACTGACGCGAAAAATCTGAATATTCTGAAAATAGCAGGTCAGGCCCATTATCAATGGAAGTTAAAAACAAATTATAATTAATTGTAAATTTAAAACCATTATGTAATAATTTTATATTAACCTAATTAAAGAGAATCTGTTTTTCGTGATACAGGGTCGCACAAAAAATTAATAATAAACAGGATGAGTTTTTTTGATGATCAGTATGGGGCTCTCGGAAAGTAGTGGAGATAGGGCAATGGTTAAATTGGGAAAGATATGCAGTTTTACTGGCCCAATTTAATGACACTTTCGGATTTTTGTATAAAGTCATGGCTTACTAGATATTTTGAAAAAACGAAATTCTGTCGATTTAGTCAAATCTCTCTAGCTCCTTTGTTTTTTAGATTTTATAAAAAAGAGTAAATATCAAAATTGAAGGGAATTCCCGAATATGATTGTCATGTCCTCGTTTGCGTGACAGCTCTCGTTTTCGAGATATGACTTATCTTTTTTGAATGGAAACCATAGTTGGCTATGACCTCAAAAAATCGGACATTTTTAGAGATTTTCAACGACATAATACTCGATATAGTTATTCATAAAAATAACGGAGTTATGGATGCTTTTCTCTCTTATTTTTACTTTTAACGTAGGTAGCCATGAAAAAGATTGTTTTCACTTTGACGTTTCCTCATTTGAGAGAAATTCCATTAGTAGTGCTGAACAGACAGTCGAAATTGACAAGTTTTCGTGATAAAATGGAATATTCTAACGAAGAAAAACTGAATATGGTGGAATGTTATATCATATGCCTTAAAAATTCAGTTCGTGCAGCTGAGGAATACTTTCATAGATATTTTAATCGTCGTCAACCTGCTCTATGTACATTTATGAGGCTTTACGATAGTTCACGCAGATATGGATCTTTTACTAAACCATCAAAGGAACGTAATCAAATTAACGAAGCAGCACAGATAAATGTTTTGGAGATGGTAAATCAAAATTCATCTACATCAACTCGTGAGATTGCGGCAGAAGCTGGAACATCTCAACGAACTGTAGTTAAGGTACTGAAAGCGCACAAGTTCCACCCGTGCAAACTTTCAGTTTCTCAAACTGCATGCTGGTGACAAACATCGACGTATTTTGTTTTGTACATGGTTTAGAGACATGTGCCTTGAAAATCCACAGGTTCCATTAAAGGTGTTATGGTCAGATGAAACTAGATTTCCTAACTGCGGTATGTTCAATAGACACAATGAGCATATCTGGGCTAAAGAAAACCCTTTAGATGTAGAACAAAGACGACCCCAGATAAAATTTGGTTTTAATGTTTTGTGTGGTATCATAGGGTCTACTATTCTGGGGCCTTTTATCTAGGACGAATCACTTACTGGGGAGCGCTACTTGCATTTCTTGTAATACACTTTTCAAGACATGTTGCATAATTTGAATTTGAGAACTCGTTTCGAAATTGAGTGATGGAGCACCTGCTCATAACTCGTTATTAGTAAGACAACACTTAATATCTATCCAAACTCTTGGATAGGAAGAAATGGCCCACGCGAATGGCTACCCAGGTCTCCGGATTTGGCAGTTATATTCTTCTAGTTATGGGGTGCGCTAAAAAACAAAGTATACAAAAGAATGTATGAGACAGTTGGTGACCTAAGGGAGGCGGTATTACAAGCAATTGAAGAAATTGATAGTCGGTCTGTGAGGAAAGTGGTAATGTCAATCTTAAAAACATGCGATTTTTCTCTAAATAAGAATGGTGGACTTTTCGGACATAAATTGTAACCATTATTATGTACTTAAATTTCTTAAGTTTTTAGTAAGTACCTACTTATTTAGTTTTTTCGTTATACCTGATATACCTAATAAAAAAATCGTTCAATGTTTTTTGGAATAGTTGCTAATAAATCTATGGTTTCCATTCCAAAAAAGATAAGTTTGTGTCATATCTCGAAAACGAGAGCTGTCACGCAAACGAGGACATGAGAATCATATTCGGGATACAATTCCCTTCAATTTTGATATTTACACTTTTTTATAAAATCAAAAACAATGGAGCTAGAGGGATTTGACTAAATCGACAGAATTTCGTTTTTTCAAAATATCTAGTAAGCCATGATTTTTTACAAAAATCCGAAAGTGTCATTAAATCTTTCCCAATTTAACCATTGCTCTATCTCCGCTAGTTTCCGAAATCCCCATACTGATCATAAAAAAAACTCACCCTGAATAGTAAATCTGTTTTTAAATTTTCAAAATTTCAAGGGCTGTCCTCAGATTTTAAGTGGTGATTCTAAGTACTAGATTGTTATAATAGTAAAATAAGGTGATGAATCAATCTGCGTTTTAGTCACATGGGAAAACCTAGGAACAACTTTGTTTAGAAGGCCTAATTTCCTTCTTAATTATTGACAAGTAGGAACTACTAAAGTTTACAAAAGTAGAGGCGATGCAATCGGTGCCATTTAACAGAATTAAGGCAGCCTCTTTTCTATTTATGTTGTGTTTTTCTTTGTGTGAATAATTCAGTTTTGAAATTATATTTTATCGCCTAGGTTCCAAATATATTTCATTACTGAACTATATTACAAAAAAAGAACACAATAGAAAATGAAAATAAAAAGACCCTGTCAGAATTATATAAAATGAAATCTATTGGTATTGCTTCTATTTCTATAGCCTTAGTCTTTCCTCGTTGTCGATCATTAAGCCTGACATTAATAATGGCAATAAAAATTTTTGTAAGTTTTATTTCTCTCATAACTTTAATAGCATTACTGAAAAAACACCAGAATTCTATCATGGGCTTTTTGGGGAAGGCGCGTAAAGCAAAGATAAGATCTTTACAATTGTTTTGTGATATACTATATATCCGAAAAAGTAGATGCTACTTAGTATTGTTACGAAATTTACCCAAAGCCGACCCTGTTTCATTTCAGTACGACAACACACGCTTTGAGATAAAAAATGGTTCTCGAAAAGACTAGGCACCTGTAGGAGTGATGATGATTTTTACGAGAATTTTCTATTCTGGTTTTATAAAGGAAGGAGGCCACGATCGCGAATGAGTTGGTTGTACGAAGAGCTTATATGTAAAATTGTTATTGTGATATTTGAATCAGCTGTTGTATATTCGATGTAAATAAAAGTTTCTAGAAAAGTGAAAGTGAATATTAGTTTTATAATTTTAAATTGAACCCACGGACTTTACAACAGTATGTTATTCAAACATGTCAAATATTTTATTCTATTATACCTCGAAAAATTTGGTATATTTGAAATATACGGACTTCTTTTTCTTAATTTTCAAATATTCATAAGTAATAAACTATAAGTTACCTCAACTAACCTTCAGAAAACTATTAAGAATAATGCCAAAATTGAATTTTTAGACAATGTCCCAATGATAATGGACCTTATATTTTAGTATTTCAAGAAAAAGTAAGTCGAAATTACCGTATTAAAAATAGTAAATTTAAGTACTGTACTGGAAACATCAATATTTTGTAATTTCTTTATGTAAGATTTATAATAATGTAATGTTTTTATTTACACTCCAGGTTCAGTTCACTTCTTGGATTTATTTAAAAACACAGTCCAACTCACTACAATTTATTTCTACTACTTTAAGACAATTTATATTCACAGAACTATTTACAATTTATCTTGAACACCTGATCTTTACTTTACGGCAACGAATACTGAATGAATGCTTCCGTCTGCTCTCCGTATTTACATATTTCTTCTCGAAATTCTCCAGAACGTCAAAGAGCAGCCGAGAGATTTCCTTCAGGGACTAGACTTCTTCGAGAAGATCATCAAAGCAAGCCGCCGACTTCGATGCGCCAAACGAACAATATTTCCGTTTCGCTGAAATATGGGATGAATGCAGCTTCCACGAATTATCGGACGAATTCCCGTTAGAATAATATCCCGTTCACTCACTTTGTCAGCAAAAGGAAGGAAACTTTGAACACCTGCACCCAAGTCTACTTACGTAAAAAATTGTTGTGTGGAATAAATTATCATCTAACAATAAGAATATGAATTTATATTTACGAATTTTTAGGAATAACCACAACTTCCATCTCATAATCTACAACCTGCTTAGCAAGAGTATTTAGCAAAAAGGGTCATACTATTCAAGTTAATATAATTCAAGCACTTTCAGAAAACGATTTATTTTCAGTTCTTATGAGCTAAAAAACTGTTTATTTTGTGCCCATGGGAATTTTTGATCAGAACGCCATTATAACATCATAACTGCCCCCAATTTGCCCGGGAACCAAAGCCCATAACGTTTGTCCGAGTTTAAAAAATTATAGCATGATCTGGAGATTTAAAGGAACAATAGACCGCGGAAACAGGTTCATTACTTACTTTTTCAGAGTTTTTGTTACATATAAAATGTTTCCGAGTTTTGTCCATATTTCATGTCCGATAATTATTGTTAAACAAACGCCACTAAAATTATGTCGTGCAGATTTTAGTTTATGAGATGGCATTGCGATGTAATTGTAATAATTAAATTATTGAAACTATCAAAACATCATAAAACTTATTTATTAATTAATAATTATTATTGTTTTAATACAGATTCTATTTATTACAAATGTTTAGTAGCATTTGTTCAAATAAATTATATAAACAAATAATTTGATTGCATATTTGCAAAATATTTTATTTGATGATTAATTTATTTTTAAATTTTAACTATATCTAAGAATTATTTGACTTTTTCAGTATTTAAACAAAAAAAAAAGGCTATAGATGAATAAGTTCCGACTTTCTGTTCCTCGGATATTTTTCTCTTATACTTTAATTATTTATTGAACAATAATTTGTTATAAACGATTGCCCAATGGGTTTATATTTTTTGGAGAGAAAAAATATCAAAAATATCAGTATGGATAAGAAAGTCATAAAAAATATATATTTTTAAATTTTGTACTTTTTTAGATTTTTAGCCTTAGTTTAAATGAAATTCGTACTTACCGAGACAGCCTAATCTATGGAGTTCTTTATCTCTTGCAACTGCGCGTTCATAGTAACCCTGTAGAGCCGAAGCCGCCTTTTGCTGATCTTCTAATTCCATTAAACTGCACAACTCTTGCAGTATTTCATCACTTTCGTACTTCTGCAAGCTGAAGAAAAAAAAACTCATAAAAAGTACTTTTTATAGAGGAAAATACTCACTAAACTTTATGTTCTTCCATTTTTGTGACAAAATCTTGTTCCTCGTGTGTTAAGAAAACAACGGAGGTGCCCTTTTTACCAGCACGCCCAGTTCTCCCTACTTTGTGGAGATAGTTTTCTACACTCTGAGGCCCGTTGTACTGAATAATGCAATCCGCACTAGGTACGTCGAGACCTCTAGCAGCAACGTCCTGGAAGAAAAAGAAAATTAAGGGCGATTGTCGATCTGGATGCCGTGACTACCAACTATACAACCAGTTTTCAAGGATTTAATCCCTAAACGACGTCCTTAACATATTTATTACATTAACAAACATTTGACTACAATTAGTTTTCGACGTAATCTCTGTTAATACCAACGCGATTGGTTCAGACTTTCCATAGCCTCACACAACCATTCAATTACTACTGATACAACATTATTGCCATTAGAATTGTTTATACGAAGTTTTTTCAGTTTGGGGAATACTCTGAAGTCTCGCGCTTGTTTCAGTAACTGAAATTAAATTAATGCAAGCATCGCCACACAAGAGGTATGCCTGGAATGATTGCCTTGATGGAACAACACACTTTTGCGCTAGTTTTACAACGTAATCTTACAAACTTCGTAAGTTGTAAAAACGATAATTAACACCGAAAATAATTCTACTTTATGTCTACACCAAAAATTGATAATCACTATTAGACTAATACTTTCAGTAAATATTACAACGATGAATCAAACGTATATCGGCATTCTTTTTATATCAGTAATCGTACACATTACAAATACGTTGCTCTTGCTAATTGTTTATTTGTTCGTTTTTAAAACCGCAACTGCAGGTGACCTAGCGTTTGGATTGAAGCATTTTGAATATGAAATTATTTATTTCTATCTATCTATTTCTTCAAATTTGTCATATACGACATATCACTACTTACATATGTAAAAAACATAAATGGAAACTAGTTCTGTACCTATGTATGCATCTTTTTCTTTGAATAATCTTTGAATTCGTACTCTGCTTCCTAATCATAAAGTCTTTCTAATAACATGTGTAATATGAAATAAATCAAATCAAATAAATAAAAAAAAATCAAAATCAAATTTAAATTTCATGAGTGGAGGAGTGGAGTAATGTGTTGTAAAATTAACTGTGTCAATTAACATTCTGTAATATAATTTATGCAATTTACGCTAAAGTAAGGCAATATAATGTAATTTAAATGTAATGTAATGTTTACAATAGCATTTGCTAAATAAAGATAAAGATTGCTGTGAATCATTTCGAGAGAATTCCTCTATTAGTAATATAAATTTGGAAAGTAGTGACTGCTTGTAACAGTGGCTCCTTTGCGCAGAAAATCAACCAGTTTCAGGTTTCAGCATCGAGCTGCACTAAATCTTATACCTTTTTAATGTTTCCATCCGTAGTCACTGTGGTTGGGAACATGAAGATTTTCACATACAACTCTTTCAAAATTTAAATCTAGGTATCAGGGTTTAGTAGATTATATGAAACAGAAGACTCACCAAATGTTGATATCAGGCATTGATGAATTGCGGTAGGCATCATGCCTTTTCTCTGCGAATATTTTACAACAGCTCTTTAATAGACAGTATTCATTATTAAGAGAACACATTAGGTATTTGCAGAAACCACCAAAGAATTAGAAACAATGTTAACGGAACTCGGCAAAGTTACGTGTCAAATTAGTTTAAAAATAAAAATAACAAGGACAAGAATCATGCTTAGTAGTGATAAAACTTGGAAAGAAAATCTAAAAGGAAATTTACTCAAGAAAGGACTATCTTGGGCTGTTTTTGGAAAGTTAGGTAGGACTATGAAAGTAGAACATATATCGATATACCCGCGTTTTGCGTCAACCTGCAGACGAAAACGCACCTGCGGGCGAAAGCAAGCCAACTGATCGATGCGACAACAAAAAATTGCTACAATCGCACGAATTTGTTTGCTAGTAAAGGACATCACGAGTGCCTTTTATGTGTTTGATAGTATTCGGCATTCACATTTACGCAACGGACCGGCTGCACCTCGTATATAGCGTTTATGTTAGACATAGTCTACGGCAGTGTCCCACGTAAACGAGATTTGCCTGGTGGCGGTTCATTGCGTCAAAGTAAGTTACAGCCACAAACTATCAAACACATAAAAATAAGTCATTTTGTTCTTACTGGAAAATAAATTCGTGCGATTGTAGCGATTTTCTGTTGTCGAATAGTTCAGTTGGTTTGTTTTAGCTTTTAGTTGAAGTTTGTAATTGTCACATTGACGTAAGGCACCGCGCATATCGCGTTTACGTGGGACACAGCCTTATAGTTACACAGAGAGCAAAGAAGCCCAGATTTTGGACATAACACTTAAAGATAACAGAACTAAATCCTTGATACGAAACATAAAATGAAAATAACCAATAACGGAACTGAAATCGGACAACGCCCGCTATGTGACCAGAGATAAGGATGAAAAATGGACCATAACAATCCTGAAATGAAGGTTCCATTTGGCTAAAAAAATCCAGCGGGGGGCCCCTGATGCTATAAACGGAGGATATAAAGAGAGCTGTCAGACTGATGTGGTTGTGAAAGGTAACGAAAGAGAGTAGCCTATGTTCACAAATGGTGATTAAGCACATGGATAATAATTTAGTGAGGCTTAACAAGAATATGTAGTGGTATTGTCGCTAATAAAGATATAAATTTGATGGTAATTGTAAATTGTTATTAGAGGATTTATATTTTTGTAATTTTATGGACCAATAAATATAATAATAATAAATAAATTTATTCAGCTCGTTAAATACAAATTATAATTGTATAATTATAATATAATACAATAAGTAATTTAACAAGTAAATAAAAAGAAACAAGTAAATAGTACAAATCTAGAGACAAGGACAATTGCCTAAGAAGAAACTTCTTGTGTGCAATTATACCTTCTCAAAAAATAAAAGCTGACAATGGTACAATTTTGATGAGTGGGATAACAGGGCAGGAGATTTGATAGGTATATTTGACCAAAGAATTGCATTAATTAAAAAATTTTACTGAAATAGTGAAAATATTGTTTCAATTTAATACTAAATTTTTTTGGTTCACTGATAATTTTTTTATATTAGTTGGTAATTTATTGTATAAAATAGGGCCATAATAAGTAATAAATCTTTGACAAAGACAGTTAGCCATAAAAGGAACAGGTAAGTTATTTAACATTGATGATCTAGTAACATAATTAGAAACACTTTCAACAAGATATAGTTTTCTTTTAACGAAAAAATTTAAAGCACAATTAATATATAAATTTCGTATATTAAGTACTTGGTATGTATCATAAAGTTGATTAGTTGAAAATCTATGCGTTTTTTGAACAAAATTTTCAAAGCTGTATTTTGACATACAGACACATTTCTCAAAGTAGAATTATATGAGCTACCCCAAACAATAATACAGTATCTTAAGTGAGATTCTAACAGGGCATTATATAATGTAAGAAGTAGTTTTTTATATAAAATGTCACGTAATTGATAAAATTTAAAAAGTAATTTTCTTATTTTAGAGTTGGGAAACGCAATGTGTTGATCCCATTTTAAATGTTGGTCTAGTATAATACCTAGATATTTTGTTTTGGAAATCTTAGATATTGTTGTGCAATCACACTGACTTATATTGCAACAACTGGAAACGTGAATTTTAATTTGATTTATATTCGGTTGGTCAGCTACGGTTGCAAAGAAAGTTAGAAAATTAGTTTTTGAAAAATTTAGGCTCAATAAATTTTGGCTAAGCCATGAATGAATTTTACTCAGACCATACTCCGCTAACCCATAAACCTCGTTTCAGGTATTTCCAGAGAAGAGCAGTGCAGTGTCATCTGCGTAAACGATAGCACTGCAACTCTCTAGTACGTCACCTATGTCATTGATATAAATTAGGAAAAGGATGGGGCCTAGTACGGTACCTTGAGGTACACCAGTCTCTACATGTTTTTCATTGCTTACAGTTTTATTAATTTTTACACACTGTTTTCTGACTGAGAAATAGTTTTTGATTAGACTTAAAGGACCATTCCTAATACCAATATCATCAAGCTTATTAAAAAGGATACTATGAGACACCGTATCAGACGCTTTAGTCTATGAAAGCAGCTAAACTCTTTTTGTTTTGAAAATTTATGTTTAAATTATTTACTAGAGCAAAAACCGCATCTTCTGAACTTTTGTTCTCTCTAAAACCAAATTGATTATTATAAAGTAATGATTGAGATTCCAAGAAGTTTATTATTCCTTCGTTTAAACATTTTTCAAAGATTTTTGCGAAATTATTGATGACAGATATAGGTCGATAATTATTAATTTCAAGTTTATTGCGCGATTTAAAAATAGGCGTAACAATAGTAGTTTTCCAATCAGATGGAATAGTAAACGATGTAAATGAAAGATTAATAATATGCATTAAAGGCTTAAGAATATATAAATGAATATTTTTTATTAAATAAGAGGTAGTTTGATCCATGCCAGGTGCAGAATTATTTTTTAAAGAATTAATGTGTCTTATAATTTCATTATTGTTCACAGGGAATAAAAATAAAGAGTTTTTGTTTATTTTCCGCAGTATATTTATATTTCTACTTTGAGGAATCCGTTCCTGAAGTCGTGAAAAAATCGTTAAAAGTGTTGGTTATCTCAGTTTAATTAGTTATTATTTCGTTATCTTTTAATATATTAATATGGCTAATATTATTTTTTTGTGAGTTTGCTATTTCATTCATTACATACCATATTTTTTGTAATCCTTTTTAGATTCTTCAATTTTATTCTTAAAGTAGTTGTTTTTAGCTAATTTAATTACTTTATTTGTCAAATTACGAAAAAATTTATAATCTTTAATTACAACCGGTGAATCATATTTTAACGATTTTTTCATTTTATCCCTAGTTTTGATTGAATTGATAATTGCTTGGGTATAGCGAACTTATGGAAAGAATAATCTTAGGTACATTATTCTTAGTTTTTAAATACATGTAATAAACACACTATACAAATTTTTAATAGCAAAGATCATTAGCAAACCTGAGAAAAACAGGATGCCCAGAGAGCATGTCATGGGCTAACTGGGCTCAAATTGAAAGAGGAAATGTAGTTAGAGCTGCCATCAGAGGTTTATTTAACAATTTCAAAACATTCCGATATGGGGTCCGTATGCGTGTGTGGCTGTTTCTGCCTACATGTTTGATCTCTTGCAGGTGGAGCGAGGATCCCTAAGTCATAAGTGGGGATCATGATCCATAAAAGATAATTCCCAATCACTGGACTAGAATGATCCTATTGAATGGCTGATGGGAGATGAGTGGATGGTTGTTGAATGTTGTGGTCCCCAACCCCCACCACACCTAACCTTGCGAGGTAGATCGCGGTGGGTATTGGGAGATTAAAGATATGTAATTCTAGTCTGACTTGATATTAAGGTGCCTTAGTATTAAGATGACGAAGTGGTATGGCAGCATAAAAATGTTCCTCATAATTGAAGGTAAATGGCATTTTTCGACTCCCAAAGTAGTGATTTAAATTTAGAGGGTTAGCGAGCTAAATCAACTTCGGATTCGGATTCAGCACACCGAAACATAATGAATAATAGATTTAATTCGAGAAAAAAAATTCGTTTGCATGACTGCAATTTTTACGATTTTTTGAGTTTTTTTTTGCAATTTACTCAAATTCTGGAGGTGTACGGGTCAAACGGACCTCGGAATCGGATTCAGTGCAAATTAATACATATAACTATATATATTCACATAATTAAATATATTAACATACTTACAACGTAACTTTTTACAAATTACTTTTATCAAATTGATGCTATCAAAATTTATTATTATTGGAACAGCGTTTAACAATTGCCCGTATCGAAATAACAGTTCTTAAATTATTCGTAACCATATACTAAAATTATACACTATTTAGCACCTGAATAATTTGATGCCACGTATTTACGAATTTCGATCGGCAGCAGCAAAAGATGTTAAAACCTTTGGGAACCATTGAATAGTAGAGTTCGAATCAGCATGGGGTACCGTTTGAATGGTTCTGATTAATTAGACTAGTGACGATTGATGTTATTCGATTTCTTAAGTAATTGCCGCCGATTGTTGAATCGCCC
The DNA here is from genome assembly GCA_034190945.1 of Octodonta nipae. Taxonomy (NCBI): domain Eukaryota; kingdom Metazoa; phylum Arthropoda; class Insecta; order Coleoptera; family Chrysomelidae; genus Octodonta; species Octodonta nipae. The sequence continues at coordinate 67,477,099 of CM067216.1, read as the reverse complement.
ATCGAATTAAATAAGGAGTATAGAAAAGGTGGAGGTCTAAACCAAATTATACTGTAGGTATCTCGGTTTAATGGCCTCGGCTTTGTTTAAAAAAAATATAAAAATAATTTGGTCAAGTATACTCGTGGAGTACCAAAAATCGTCAATTTTCGTCATTAGGCCTAAAAATAATTTTAAAAATTGGATTTGCTTTTACACCAACCTGGCAACATTACACTCTAAATTTAACGCACTAATATGGAACATTCAAGAATTAAAACCTACAATAGTAATTATCGCTGAAACTTGGACAACAACGAAGGATTCTGACTGTACTTATAACATAGATGGTTATAACCTCTACAGGTGCGATCGTCAGAAGAGAAGGGGAGGAGGTGTATGCATATATTTATCAACAGGAATTACTCAACAATTTTCGGTTGTCCCCTTGGATATCTCTGTTTCGAACATGGAGCTGCTATGTATGAAAATCTCCCACCGCTCTTTGGTTATTCATGTAGCAGTTTTATACCGTCCTGGCGATTCCAGATTCCAAGATGATGTCATTTTGATTGAAAAATTGGTACAGCTCTCTCATTTAGAAAATCTTGTTTTAGTAGGAGACTTTAATTTCAGAGACATTTCGTGGCCTTTATTAACTATACCTAAGGAATTAACTACAGCTAAAAATCTTTTTATGGACTTTGTTCAAAACTCTAATCTCAAACAATATATAACGGAAGCCACACGTTTTAGAACTAATAACTTGCCTTCAACACTAGATCTGGTTTTCTCAAACGATGATCAGTTATTAACAAGTCCCACAATAACTTCTCCAGTAGGCAATTCTGACCATGCTGTTATTACATTTCACCTACAGTTAATCACAGACGATCCAACTCATAACGAAAATAGAGGTGAATATGATATAATCGATTTTAACGAACTGAATCTTCAGTTGGGCGAAATAAATTGGGCTGCAAAATTAGGAAATCTAGAAAATACTGAGAAGGTATGGGAAAACTTTGAAAGTATTATTGATCGTCTTAAAAAAGAAAATACGACAACAAAAACATTTTACCGAAACAAACTGAAACCGTGGATTAATGGCGAGTTAATTTCTCTTATTAAACACAAAAGAAATTTATGGCGTAAATACAAACGTACAAATAATTTGCAAGATTTACAAATTCATAAGGATTTTGCAAAGGAATTAAAAAAATCTATAAATGAGCGTCGGATTGCTTACGAAGAATCTATAGCAGGAGGGGATAATTCAAAGAGACTCCATAAATATATTCGGTCTTCACTGTCGACTAAAGTATCAATTCCTTTATTGAAAAATACAAATGGGACACTATGTCAAAATAATTATGATATCGCAGAATCTCTGGCCAATGCTTTTGCTGACGTGTTCTCTGTTGAACCCGACGGTACCGAATTCACCAACATTCCCCAGTCAAGAATTCTTTCCTCACTCAAAGATGTTTATTTTACAGCTGATAATGTCAAAGTACATCTCCAAAGACTTAAAAATAATTCATCACCAGGACTAGACCAGATTACATCGTTATTCTTGAAAAAATGCTCAGATGTGTTAGCTTTGCCACTTTCACTTATCATGTTATCTTCTTTTAAAGCACACTATCTACCGAAAAGCTGGAAACAAGCCTCTGTAACACCAATATTCAAAAAAGGTGATAAACTAGACCCTAACAACTACCGACGAGTTAGCCTAAAGTCAGTAATTTGTAGTTATGGAATCTATTATCACGGATTCCGTATCCGAATTTCTTCTTAGTGAACATATTATTCCAAGGCAACAGCACGGGTTCGTAAGGGGAAGATCAACCTTGACAAATCTACTGTGGTGTGTTAATGAGTGGTCAGCAGCTCTAGATAGAAAGGAACCTATAGATATCATATACATGGACTTCGCAAAGGCATTTGATAGCGTGCCAACAAAACGACTCTTACTTAAACTAGAACATTTCGGTATCCGTGGCAACCTTCTTCGGTGGATCAGTGACTTCCTCACCAACAGAAAATTCAGTGTTAGAGTTGGGAGTTCCCATTCGTCAGAAAAGCTAGTGCTAAGTGGGGTGCCACAAGGTTCCGTTTTGGGTCCTTTACTTTTTGTGTTATATTCGAGTGATTTACAGTACAATATTAATTGTAGCAACGCTTTTTATGCAGACGACTCGAAGATATTTTCAAACCCACTATTACATGCGCGAAACCTTCAAAATGACTTGAATAATATTTACAAGTGGTGTTGTGAATGGCTCCTACCTCTCAATAAAGATAAATATGTTGTTATGCATATGGGTAAAAATAATCCGTGCTTGAACTATTTCATTGATGGACATGTATTAAACAAAGTAGAATCATATAATGATCTTGGCATAATAATCACGAAGAATTTGAGTTGGTCGGAACATGTGTTAAGTGTTGCCAAAAGATCAAACAGTAAACTCTACTTGCTTAAAAAGACATTTGGAAAAATGTCTATTCAAACTTCCACTAGTCTATATAAATCATACATTCGCCCTTTAATGGAGTACTGTGGGCCCGTATGGTGTCCAGTATTAGTACGAGATGTAAATCTTCTAGAAAATATACAACGTCAAGCTACCAGACTATCGTTCGGACGAGTACGACCGGATTACTCAATCAGACTGTCATCAGCTGGGTTGCCATCTTTCGACGCCCGTCGACTACGTGGTGATTTGATTATGACTTTTCGAATATTACGGTACAACTTTGGAAATTTGAAGCATTTGTTTACTTTGGACAGCGATAGCCGACTGCGTGGTCACAATATGAAGTTGAAGAAGGAACCTTTCAGGACAAAATCGCGACAAAACTTTTTCTGCAATCGTGTTTTTACAACCTGGAATAGTTTACCAAGAGAAATCATTAACTCTCAATCAGTTAACATTTTCAAAAATAGATTAGACAATTTCATGTTTACTTTATTCTGTTGTATAATTTTCACATGGTTATATTTTCTTAGTTATAATGGGCTTAATGGATCTTTGGATCTCTGCCCGTATTTAGATTGTAATAATAATAATAATAATAAAGTGCGAGTTGGACTCGCATACTAAGGGTTCCGTACCACCTTCAAGATTCTAATATTCCAGTTTCAGACAAGCCGGGAATGAGTGCATTTTCTTATATTTGCCCTAATATATTTTAAAGGAAGCGTTTTAAATTTATAAAAAATATACTTTCATTTTCCACATATAGACTTTTTATTTTATCTGCTTCAGAATTCGCTTATAAGAATGCATATGTATTTAATTTTCTAATTTGGCCCCCAAAAATTAACATTAGAGTTTTATTTTACTAATAAACTTTCAGGGAAGACTTTTATAATCTACTGTCTGAGTTTTGAGGCTCTGTAGATTGGAAGATATAGGGCAAAATAGGTCAAGTTTTAAATTATAAATTATTAAATCTATTATTCAAATGATTTAAAAATACAAATAAAATATATATTTCAAAATTTAAATAGTTTAGTTTCTAAAGTGGGAATTAAGTCGATGTTTAATATCTTTTACACAAATGATTTAAAAATATGATATATTTGTAATTCACATATTGAGTCTTTTATCTGATATGATGCGTTTGAAAATTGAACTTTTATTTTCCATTTAATTGTATAATTTGTCTCTAAAATTACTATGGGGGTTTTCTAATAATTTTTATTATAAATTTCAAGTACCCCTAATTATTTTCAAAATTTTAGGTAGTATGGTTTCGGAAATAAAGCGAGAAATGAGAATTTTTTATATCTTTATGTTAATAATATCTTGAAAACAATTAATTTTGGCCCCCAATATTAATATTAGGGTTTTCTTCGTATTTTTCCTGTATACAAAAAAATTCAGGTCTTATAGTTTGGGGAATAAAGGGGGGAATGGGTAATTTTTTCAAATATATATTTTAAAATACTTATTTAAAAAAAATTAAAAAATTATATTAGTATTCGTCATAATGAGACCTTTGACTTGATATATTACTTGATCCGTTAGAAACAATTATAATTTTTTATTTTCCATTTAATTCTATAATTTGCCCCCCAAAATGAATATTAGGGGTTTCTCCTTATTTTTCCAGTAAAATTCAGGTGAGGCGCTATACATGTATTTTTTTAAAAAGTTTACAGCTTATGGTTTCGGAGATAAGATAAGAATATATTTGTTCTAGTCATAATGAGCCCTTTCATTTGATATGTAACAAGATGGGTTAGAAAGAATTTTAATTTTATATTTTACATTTAATTGTGTAATTTGCCCACCAAAATTAAAAGTAGAGGTTTCTCCTTACTTTTCCAGTAAACTTCAGGTCAGACCCTATACCTCTAATTTTTTTCAAAACTTTACGTTGTATAGTTTCGGAGATAGGGGGGGGGGATGGGAAAATTTTGGTATATTTTCGTTAATATCTTTTTAATAATTTTTTTTTTAATTTGAAAAAAAAATATATTTGTGTTCCTCAGAATGGGACCTTTCATTTGATATACTACAAGATGAGTTTGAAAATTATTTTTTTTAAATTTTCATTTAATTCTATAATTTGCCCCCCAAAATTAATATTAATGGTTTCCCCTTATTTTTCCTTTAAAGTTCGCGGAAGGATCTATATTTCCTATTATTTTCAAAATTTCAGGCTCAGTAGTTTCGGAGATCAGGGGGGGAACGGTTGATTTTTTTAGTTTTTCCCCCCAAAAGTACCCCTAATATCAAAATTTGTTTATTTACAATATGTACTCCTGATCCGGTCACCAAACTATACATTGGTGCCACATTTCAACCTCTTCCGTCTAGTAGTTTAGGAGAAAATTGCTGTGATGTAACAGAGGCAGAAATCCGGAGTGATATTATAAGGGTATCCGTAACGGAACCCTAATAATACTAAATGATATTTATCAAAAAATTGAAGGCCAAGGAACAATTAATATCGCATCAATTGATTAAAGTTCGAGAAAAATTATAGATTTTAAGGTGTTTTTAACATTTTAGGTTGCGTTTATTTTAGGTTGTTTCATATTTTTATATTGAATAGTTCCCATAGTCACAAATAGTTAGAAAAAAGTTTTTGCCAGTAATGAATTTCCAAAATTACTTAGTAGTGTCAACTAAGAAGTTGGAATAGTTTAAAACAAGTAGTTCTGGATTTTTAGGGAGTGACAAAGTTGAAAGTTACCGAGAGCTAGTTAACATGATAGAAGACTTTAAAACTATGGGCTGCAGAATGTCTCCAAAAGGAGACTCATTTAAATAAATTTGAAAACAACATGGGGGCGTACTCAGAAGAACAAGGAGAACGTTTTCATCATGACATCATGGACTTCGAACGTCGAACGAAAATAGGATGGGCGACTATAATTGGAGTTTAGTCAGAGAAATTACTTATAAACATAAACATGAAAGAAAAAGTAAAATATAGTAGTGGAAAAAATTAAAGGATCAAAAAATAATTCCAAATTTTTTGACGTTTTTCAATTAGCTGTATTTCCCTTGAAAATGGTCGCCCTGGAGTTTTTTAAAGCTTGAAGTTTCTAGTTTTGAGATTTATGAGAAAAAAAAAATTTCAAGCAACGTGTACCGCTCAATCCTAACGAATACCATAACAAAAAAATTTAATTTTTTTTTGTTTTCTTTTTTGGTGTACGAACTTGAATTTTTTTCTTTTCAATCAACCACTACATGGATAAAATGTTCATTCAGCTTTAACAAAGTTCAATACGATTCTCGCTGAGATATCGAACTTTGAGTGGAAAAGGATCTTTTTGTCTTTAACCATCAATACCTCAGCAACCCCGATCGCACATGTTAAGTAAGGTGTTGTAATCTTGAATAAATTCCCCACAGAAATCAGCTACGTTTTTTGAAAGTTTTTATTTTTTTATTCTTTACATTAATTTGAAAAATCTAGGTAAAAAGCACGTTTGATGGCTTTTGGGATCACCAGCCGCTAAATTGAAAATATCGAGAAAACAAGTAATGTTAAGTGTGCCTTTTAAGTTCAATATGCCAACAAAAACCCCACAATGTTTCGTATAAATGTTTTCTTCGATCGAATTTTTGAATACCTTGAAACATAACTTTAACATAAAAAACTATATTTTTTCTGTTTCTTATACAATATAATTCATAAATCTGTTTAAGGAAAACAAAAGAGAAATTGAAAAAAATTTTTTTGGAAAATTTGGAAATTTTTTTTTTTAACAAATTTTCTAATGACCCAAAGCGTATGAAGGTTGCCCGATCGGATTTACGCTTCTTTTGTGTGCGTTTGTGTAAGTGTTTGTGTGTATGTGTATGTATGTTCGTCTGCCCGTTCGTCAGATATATTAATAACGGGTATTGCCACCCCTGTTCTCAATAACGGCTGCTAAGCGTTCAGTCATATTGATGCAGCGGGCAATCTGAGGTTGAGGGATGGTGTTCCAAATTTGCAGAAGTGCACGCTCTAATGTGGCCAAGTTCTGTATACTCACTGCGCAAACGACGACCCATTATGTCCTTCGATATTGAGGTCTGGATTCATTGGTGGATGCCGCAGCAAAGTGATGTCATGGCGTTCCATATGTTGGCTGTGTGTGGGCGTGCGTTATCTTGCATTAGAATAAACTCCCTCTGACGTTGCCGTCTACGCAGAACAATTGGTCTCAAAATTTGGTCAATATAGCGCTGAGCTGTTATTATCGCGCATAATCACCAGAGGTGTTCTCCAATCTCGCGAAACGCCGCCCCAGACCATCACTGACCCACCACCATAGGCGACAGTCGGACGAACAAAGTCCTGGCTTCACCACGACGGCGCCAAACAAGCGGACGTCGGTCGCTCCCATGTAAGTTGAACCTGGATTCGTTAGTGAATAATGTGTCTCAATGTCCAAGCCCGATGTGCGTTGGCATACGCTAAACGTTCTCGGCGATAACATGGGTATACGATTAGGATATTTTCGCGAAGACGGTTGATGACTGTATCGTAACCCGATTTGCAAAATTTCTCGCCACAATTTTGCACTGATGACTCACGTCGAACGTGTCGGACAACTGCTCGATCATCTCGAGCAGTCGAGAAACGATGGCGTCCTTGTCCATACGACGAATGTATTGGTTCGTCTCCCGGTATCGTGCATACGTTCGAGATAACGGATTGACTAACACCCATCCGGATGGCAACATCACGTTGACTGCAACCTTCTTCGAGCAGCGTAACCAACGAGCAACCTCTAGCTCTGATAAATACCTTCTAGCCATCATCGGGAAGCAACTTGTTTTTTTTTTGCAAATTTATGAAATTTTTTGTAACGCAGTGGTTTTGAAAAAAACTGTGTAATACGAAAACTAACCATAATAAATTTCTGAAAAGCATCGAGTTCAAAATTCTATTGGGTATATCATCTTTGTTTGAAATTTAATTAAAATTTTAATTCAGTCGAAAAAAATCAAGAAAATCAATGGAATGCAATAACAGAATCGTGTTATAAATTTTTTGGAGTCATTAAAAAATTTTTCAAATTTCTTCCATTTTTTTTTGGGTCATTAAAGAAGAATACAAATTTGTTAAACAGATTTATAAATGATATTGTATAAGAAACAGAAAAAATATAGTATTTTGCATTTTGCTAAAGTTATGATCATTTAAAATCAAAATCATCAACTTTTCAAGGTTTTCAAAAATTCGATCGAAGAAAACAAAAAAACAGCTCGATGGATTTAAACGAAACTTTGTACGGTTTTTGTTGGCATATTGAACTGTAAAAGGCAACTTAACATTACTGGTTTTCTTGATATTTTCAATTTAGCATGATGATCCCAAAAGCCAACAAAAGTGCTTATTTTCTTGACTGCCGTTGCTGATTTTTATGTGTTTGTTCAAGATTTCAGAACCTTGCTTACTCTTCTTGTGCGATTTGATTGTTTTGATATGCCTACATCTAATAAACAACTTATCCTATCAATAGAGTGATTTATTTCGAAAAAATTTTACACCAACTAGAAAAAATTTTGAAAAAAAAGTCTTATGGTATTCGTTAGGATTGAGCGATACACGTTTGCTTACCAGGTCTCAAAACCAGAAACTTCAAGCATTAAAATACTTTTTTTAAAGTCCGGTACGACCATTTTCAGGCGAAAACCAGACACTTGAATAACGTCAAAAAATTTGGAATTATTTTTTGATCCTTACAATATCTCCTGTGACTGACAATGTTGCTTGTTAAAATCACAGCTACATCTATTTTCAGTTTAAACGAAGTAGCAAAATTTCTTGTAAAATCTTACAAGCAAATTAAAGTATAGACGTTTTTCAGGTTTTCTTCTATAAGAGGGAGATAGATTCTTGAACAAAAGTTGTTTAGAATTATTTTCTTAGCACAGTTGATCTAATTTTGGAAAAACCTCAGATTTTCTCGACTATTGCAAATGTTTAAAGATAATGTGAGATTTTTTAAATTAAAGTAAAGAAGACGTACTCCAATGTTATTCAAATTCTGGAATATGAGAGATTTTTTTATAGTAGTTAATCATTCTTCGAACCGGTCCGTATTAGTGCTCTACGAAAGACATAGTTAATTAGTCGCTTAAAAAAATGAAATATTTAACAGCTGCCAAATCTGAAATAGATAAAAATGTCTGAAATGCGAAAATACTTCTATAAAAAATAAAGTAGTAACACATGTATTAGGTTAGAAAAAGAGGTCGTGATCAATTTTAATTATGGTACACAAGTATTAAAGAATCAAAATTGAATTATTTTGCTGTTAATTGGGATTTTCTTACCTCACTCTTTTTCTGATGTGATTTTTGGATTGGTGGTGACGATTGTGAAGACAGTCTTTGTTAAGTTCATCTTCACTTGATTCAACCCATTGTTATTTTTAAGAAATTTTTATAGAATCAAAAGTTTGTCGAATTTAAGTAATTACAAAACAAAAAGTCCGTTAATTTATCCCCAATTTTTGGATTTATTACCTGGCGTAACCAACTTTGAATTTGTAAAATATTTGTATTGCTTTCTGTATGAAATTTCGGATTATACATTTTCTACTAAAACACTTTAATTTATTTAAATCGGCTTCAATATTACTTCCACATAAATAATGTAGCATTTTGTAGTTTATGGGTCATTAAAATCAGAGCTTGCGTGAATAATTGAATATTGTACAAAATTTGATAATAATAAACATACCCTACATAACATAATAAAAAACAACTTTCCTTAAGTTAAGAAGCTTGTTCTATACAGCCTATAGCAACACTTATAGAGCAACAACAGAATAAAAGTCGGTATTTTTCTTTTATTTGTTTATAAATAATTATAGAAAATTTTATGTCATGGCTCTCACAGAGACTTATTATACATATTCTCAAGAACCCTTTTTGCAAAAAATGGTTTAGTCCTTATTTTGCAATAGGTACCTTAAATGACCTAATTAGTCCGGAGTTCTCATTAATTGTTACTATAGAATTAATTAAATACTCTGTCATATACAAAATATGAATGAAAGTTTTTACTTTAATTAAAACATTTGATTACTTTTTTGAATTTCTTTATAATCACCTTAGTTGTCATCTTAGGAATAATCTTACAGCCTCTTTATCAATCAAAATATCACTCATTAAATCCATCCTCTTTTTCTATCCTTCTTAATCTTAAATTGATCGGAACTCACAATCATTTACCTATGCTTTTCGACGAGGCTTTTCAACAACCTAAATATTCATTAAATGACTATCCTTTCATCGAATGATATTACCGACGAATTTTGTTGTCATTACTTTCGAAATAATTTTGTTAACCTACAGGGGGTTCGATTTCCTATATGATAATGTGTAACGGTAACAAATAAAATAACGATTTTACATTTCAGAACCTACCGTTGATCTATTGTCAAGTGAAAATATTTAAATCATCAACATAAAAGAAATGGTATGGTAAAAAATACTTACCGTACTTAATAAAATGCCTGCTTTCGCTGCTCTGAATTTCGTAAAGACTTCTTTTCTCGCACTCTGCTCCATAGAACCATGCAATTTGAAGAAGTCGATGTCGATAACTGTTTCTAATTCATCATCGCTATCATCAATCATATCCTCGAGTAAAACTATATCACCGCTTTTTAACTTTCCCCTGTTCTTAGGCATTTTGGCTAGAAATTTAGTGAAAAGTTCGTAATGATAATCGACCATAGTGCTGGTTCCCATGAACACGAAAACTTTGGAACATTTTTTTGCCTGTGCTACAAGTAATGCCGAAAGTGTAAAAAGTCTGTGTTTTGTATGTGTCACTATGAATTTCTGTTTTACTGTACTGGGTATTATTAAAGCTTCGGGACTAACAGTGGAAGTTTCTTCAAGAGCATCTATGTAGGTGTGTTCTTTCATTATAAAGTCTGCTAGTTCAGCAATTCCTTTAGAGAGAGTTGCTGAGAGCAACAGTGTTTGTCTTTCTTTATCTGTTAGATTCGTCAAGGGCATTGAATCAATTTTCCTCGTTTCTTTTATAGAACTGTCGGTAATTTCCTCTGCTTCAAAGTTCTTTATGGTATTTTTTCTCACCATTGCCATGGGATCATACTGGCTGTTTGTTTTCGTTCTATCCATTTCTTCAACAATTCTAAATGAAATAAATGTATTTTAACTCTATTTTTTTGAGAATTTACAACTTACCGAACAATATCTTTTTTGAATCCCATATCTAATAGTCTATCAGCTTCGTCCAACACCAAACATTTCACTCTATTTGTTTTAAAGGACGAAGTATGCAATAAGTGGTCTAATAGTCGGCCTGGAGTTGCAATAAGAATATGCACACCTTTTCTAAGTCTAGTTTTTTCAGTATTACGATTTTCTCCACCACATAAGTGACCGACAACAATCCATTGGAAGGTCTGATAAACAATAAACAAAACAAATAGTTAAAATTGCTTTATAGACAAATTTATATTAATTTATTTACTAAGAGTTACTTTGGGGGAGTCTTAGAGATAAGAAATAAATATTGTATATGGGACTCTTAGTGAAATGACGACGTTCAAACTGAAATTAAGAAGTCCGAAAGGACATAATGAAAGAAATGAGGCTCTCCTTTAGAATTATTTATAAGCAATTCCTTAGAACAATAAGACGTTAATATTCCGATTTTAGTCCTCGATAGGAGGTATCACAACCAATTTCTAGGTCGAGTTTTCCAAATTCTATTCAGCAAATGGACACAAAAATCTGGGAAAAACTTGCAACAATTTGAGCATGTATCTTTCCAGATCAAGTGGAGAGCAGTGTCATTAAAGCCTGAAGATCAAAAAGCAAACGACCATTTAAAGAAATATGTGGTCTCAAATGATATGAAAAACATGTCATGACGCTCATTTCAGACGGATCTACAGAAGCGGCTACGACGTCCGCGATTCAAACAGAGCTAATTTATTGCTAACCAGTCATCAGTCCTAATAACAGTAACCAGATGGGAATTCTACGAAGACAAAGGCAATGTAGCTATGCAGGGTACCTCAAGATAACAACGTCACACTCGATACTCCTGCTTCTGTCTAGCGTCAATAAAAATACAGTTTGAGACAGAAGGAAAACTCCAGTTATCTGAAGCTCGCATTTGGCAGAAGGTCCTAGTGGTAGCCACTGAAGGTGGTTTGATCAGAGATGTATTGGTATAGTGGCTTTTCAATGAAGAACATCTATTGAAAAGACCGAACTTTAATCGTATGAATTCGGGGAGAATTGCGGAAAAAAGTTCGATAATTCATTTGTTAGAAGGAAAAGGGACAATGCAAACAATGGAATAACAAATCCGAGAGATGGATGAAGATATAGGTTTTAACGGCGGCAAAGGTAATGGCTGAATGTTTGGATGGAAAACGACGAGGTTTTGGACCCAGAAAATTCGATGATGATAGTGACGAATCTTCACTAGATGAACGGGATTCAGGAAGGATTAGTTCACCTACATCGACAATGACCAAAATTGGGAATAGTTATACGATTTCAAACACATATTCCTGTACATAAATCAGTGTTTGCAGACGCATAATCATGTCCGAAACTTCCCTAACTGTAAATAAAGTCTAAAAAAATCCTGTACGTTTAGATCGACTGATTCAGTTCGAAGGTAACGATGTATAGAAACGAGGCGGTTTTAGAATAGTATTACAAAGCACGCCTCTGGTCATGTAGCAAACCACTGATCGACAGAAGTTTCAACAATGATTGACACACCGAACCTAAAATTCTATAGACAATAGCAGATTAGCAGAGAATCTAATAGAATAAAGTGCACTTTAAGTAAAAAGGCAATAATCTAACACAGCTTCTAACAGTATTACAACTTGTCAGATATCAGACAGCTAAGGGAACAATACGAATAGACTCGTATAAGCGAGATGTTATCCTTAACGTCGTAGGTTTTATTAGTGCTACCGGAAATGGAAACTTACGTTTATTTTTCCAAATAATTCATCGGTTTGTAGTGCCAACTCCCTAGTTGGTACTATAATAATTGCCTGTACACCATCACTTCTTTGCAATCTAGGATTAAGAGATTGTATTGCGTTTAAAATTGGTACAGCATAAGCCAGTGTTTTCCCAGATCCAGTTTGGGATCTTATCTGCAACAAAAACAGAATTTAGGTTATTTTAATTTTACCTTGAACAAATTTTCCTAAAAAATAGGTACTTTAATAGCAAATGATGAGGCAACACAATTTTTATAAATACTTACTTGCATCTGATGAAATTAGAAAACTATTTCATATTGTACCTTTTTTAAAATTACGATGTATGTAAAAGTCTGTTTTATACAGAGATATGAACATTTAAATCTGAAAGGACCGGTTTATTTGATTAAATTTTTCAACTATTTTTTTAAATTTCATTAAACCATTGCACAATTAACACTTCTTAGTTTTTATGGTACCTATGTAAACTGGGAAAACTATTTAAAAACATTATTTAAAAAAATAGATATTAAAAAACTTAATTGTTGCATCATTGCTACATTATACCGTAGCGGTAATTGACTCTACAATATATAAGTACAATTTTGCATTTTTGCTGCATAAAACTGAATTTATTAGAATTTCTTGAAGAACTTGAACATTTTGGTTTCTGTTTGATTGCCATATTTTTTCCTTTCATTGTTGTCAGATGTTTAAATACTATCAACGATTATATCATCTTCATTTTCCACGGGAATATTCTCGATACATTTTTCAAAATTACCCAAAAATCAGGGTTAGTAGGTTCCAAATATACCGGATCAGGTTCATCGTTGATCCATTCTTTATCAACATCTAGATCGTCAACACTTAGATCATTCAGATGATTAGCAAAATATTCCAATTCTATATCTGTAAGCTCTTTGGCCCTATCCGACATATCTACAAGAAGAATTTGACAAATGTACGACGTTGTGAAAATTATATTAATGTCTGTGAGTGTGACATTCTTTCATCCAGTAAGGATTTTGCATACTCTAATACCGACAATTTTGCTTGTTGACCGTTCCATGTAGGGTCGGAAAAAAGAATATTTTTCGGAAAGATTGGATTCTCTTGGCATCTCTTCCTAAGCACTTAACAAAATTCTAATCTACGATCAGGATCAGCGTTACTTAGTTCCTGAACCATTAATGTAATGTAGATGGTATTTCTCTTTTTCTAAAATTCTCAATACATATGTTTTACTTATACATCAGTCAATAGAGCAAAATTGAAGGCATTTTGGGTCATAAAATTCAACAGCAAACCGCAGATACCATCGCTGCAGTATTAGTACATAGGGACATTTCACATGATTTTAACAGCAAATTCTTGGAAATAATTTATTTAAACAATAAAAACTAGCAAAAATATGGATTTTATTTGTTTTTGGTTGTATAGAGAAAAATAATAAAGGAATCTTGATCTTCTCAATGGAAAAGTTGTAGAGAATTGGAATGCCTTCAAAATGAGCGTTTATAGGTTCTGATAGTGGTATTTTTCGCCGAGAAAGAAAAAACTTGACTTATATTTAAAAATTCATAACGTGTTGTATTAAAAAATTAAAAGATTAATCTTCCATAAAATGACAGGGTATGATGTTACGATTAACTATTGTCAAGATAAGTATGGTGAAATAAATGTTTTTTGCAATTGCAATTTAAACAATTTAGATGGATATCTTACAAACTGTATCATATTAACAACGTTCTTTCTATAGGATTGTTAGTTGGAAATTATGAATTTCGTAAAATGAATTTGAATTTGTCTATCTTAAGTTTTCGTTAAAATTCCGTAAAAGTGGTTTACAACGGTTGTGAAAATAGCATTATAGGCACAATTACGTGAAAGTGAGGAGTGAAGCGTCAGCCGACAGGCAAGCTGTTTAAGAGAAATTGGCGTAAGCCTGGTTGCTCGCTATTAGGGGCCAGGAATTATTTAGATCCAGAATGTTTTGAAGTTTGTATTCAGTTCAATGGAATATGTATTCAGTAATGAATAAATCTCAATTTATACCTTAAAATTTGTGTGTTTATTCAAAATTTGATTCTATATAATTTACTCATTGAATAATATTACTGTTAATAATATGACCGGTAATTGTTTTTCTGATTCTGTAGGTTATAGTCGAGCATGCCAAAAAATAGTGGGAATTAGATTTTATAACAAATAACGGAGTTATATACGATTATAAAATATTTTAAATGAAAACACAGTTTTATTCAATTGATATACGCTTTTGTAAATAAAAGAGGGCAGATATTTTATAATCTAGGTAGATATAGACTTTTTAACATTTTTTTAAAGCGACTCAAGAATTATAATATTTTTGTACTGACCAATCATTAAAAGAATCCGATTACGATATTTTAAAAATAATTATATATACTGCATATTTCAGTACGTAAAATGCTGAAGAAATTATAATGACATTAACATCCACTTAACTGACTCTACTTATTTGGACATGCCATTCATGACACTCGAGGTTATTATCTTAGCGATTGGTGCGTTCCCGCAATTTGTTTAGTGGATTGTTTTCAATTTGATTGAATTACTTCATTGATTTTTAAACTTCTGCACCTTTTCTAAAACATTCCGTCGCGCTAATGCTAATTTTAAGTGTTTTTGCGTGTAAAATATAGACAGTATTGACATTCGTGTTTCGGATCCCTAGCTGTTTAGACGCTTGGGAGGTTCGTGTATTGTTCTCCGAACTTTTCGGTTGCTTTGATTCCGTCTGAAGAGACGCCGCTTTTTGTTGTTATAGTGTTACGAGTCCGCGAGTTCTTAGCTCCGTTCGTAACGACCGCTAAACCGCTTTCATTTTGTTTCTTTTGTGTTTACAAAAGCGCATCATTTGTTGTTAAACCCGCATTTTTTTGTATGCTCAATCAATGAACATTACGTCGCTCTTTTTTGTGTAACGTGTTGTCCAGACGAAGCTCTAAGAAACTGTTCCTGCTGTTACGGGGCTAGCTTCTGAAGAAAGAAGAACCATGAAAACACCAGAGCTTCGACTTAAAGGTTAGTGATAACTTTTATTTGGTGATTCGTTTATGTGACGGCACGTGTTTATTGATTGTTCCGCTAAAGGTCCTTCGTCAATTACATACTTGCATTGAACCAGCATTGAACTAAAACCGCAACATCTAATTCATACATTTATTTTGGATATTCTCTATGGAATGTGCCATCGAAGACATTACAGCGATAATATATTTAAATGTGTAAGACATATATGACAATAAAATATCGAATAAGAATTTTCCATTACTGCATGGAAAACTTCAAGTTTTACCTGCGACATTCACGTAAATTCACTTGCGCTCAATAGTCACCAACCCTTCGCGCCAGCTTCCCCTAAATTAGCTTGACTATCCCCACCACATTTTCTTCTGTCTCCCTCTGGCACGACCTCGCAGGTAAAATGCAATATTCACAAGCATTTTTAATCATTCTTATAGCATTTCAACAAAAATCCAAGATATACAAATTGAATTACATGATACGAGCTTTTAAAATGTATTTGATTTGGTATATCCCTATCAGACGGACGCAGTTAATACGGTACCGATCGCAAAATATCTCTCTTGTTTAAATTTGAAATAAGCAAAAACTACTTATCCCACAAAATCCATGTTGAGCTTAATTAATTCTAACATTATAGTCTTACATTGGGCGGAAAATTAACTTTGCAGTTATTATTGCAACATATTTATAATTAAAAAAAAAGAATTTTTTATCGGTTTTTCTGGATTTTGTCAGCGAAAAATCCTCCGATTGGGACTTGTAAACGCTCATTTTAATGGTTTTCCGGTTCCTTACAACTTTTCCATTGAGAGTATTACGATTCCTCCCAAGTTTTCATAACACATGGAAAAAACAAAATCACATTTTTATGGGTTTTTATTGTTTAAATAATTTACTTCTTCTAATTTGCTGTTATAATAAGGTCAGTTATTGTCTATTAACTATTACTAATGTGATAGCATCAGCCGTTTGCAGTTGAATTTTATGTCACTTAAAAATCTCTATTGACTGTGATATTATATTATTCTCACTAGCTACTTCACCTGTAGATTTCTATGGGTTTTACTCAACATTTCACAATATATCCAATTTCTGTTCGTCAGGTTTGAGAATATCTTCCAAAGTGCCAAGATGACTAAATGTTTGTTCTATTCCCGTTGACTGGGAAATGTGAAGGTTATTAAATATTCTGCATACCTTACAATGCATTCTTGCTTTATCACCGACTCCAAAAAATAATGTTTCGATATTCCTAAATAAACGGTTAATAACTAAACATTATTAACAACCTTTAGCGATCTAAAATAAATGTTCAAAAAAAGATCCGATTTTACTTTTCTGGCAAAAAATTAACAAAGACCAGTAAATCGTGACATGTATTTGACTGGAGGACTACTTATTTTAATAAAATAAAATTAATTTTTTTTGAGTATCCGCTTTCAAAAATCAAAAAGTCCTATATTGCTGAATAGAGAATTGAAAACCCTTTTAAACGTGGTATCACCCCTACGGGGTTGAAGGGGCATGAGAATAATTTTATTCAAAATGTGTAGTTTCATATACCGGGTCTTCAAAACCACCCGTACATCACCAATAAGATGCCACCAACCTATTTTTTTTTAATTACTAGGGAGAGCAAGTCAGCAAATTCATGGGAAGCTTTTATGGCTCACAGCAGGGTTTTCAGGTTCAGGGGGGGGGGGCAGTTGTCCCTCCCTTCGGTACGTCCATGGACGCATCCATAGGTAAATGAGGTATGCTACGAAAGTGGCTTAAACAGACCGGAAGTTATTTTGTTCAAATTAAACTTGCATATTTTTATAGCGGACTCGAAATCTACGTTGAAAAATAGACATACTTTGTTAATTGTTTTGAATGTATTTGTCCTCTTAGAACAGAAGATCCTAATGAAAGAGCTTTATATGCAAAACAAAAAAAAATACGACTTTAACCTAGGGTATGAACTCTTCGTCCCAGAATAATTGAAATAAAGCATTAATAAATTCTAACTGGAAGTACGTTTTTCTTGAGCGAGGTACGCATATTCCAAACTTGGATTTAGACTCTATTTAGAAGTAAGGGGGGTAAGGTAGAATACTTTGTCTCGGGGTATCCTATGTTTTTTGAGTTTGGAAAAAAGAATTCCTGAGACCAATTTTCCACTTCTGCTAGTACCGGAAGTGAATATTCTGCCTTGATACGCTTACTTATACATAGAGTCCGAATACAAATTTGGAATGTACATATCTCACTCAATAAAAACGTACTTCCAGTTGGAATTTTCCACTCCAGGAAAAAAACTCTGGTGATTATTGCTTTATTTCATGTATTCTTGGACAAAGAGTTCATGCTATAAAAATTTGCATTTTCTATTTGAATAAATTAAGTTCCGGCCTGCATCTTATTGGCGGTTCTGAACATCCTAGTTAAAAATTGGCATTCATAATTAGGTGGAAAGAGTAGAAAATTAATTTATCCGTTACTTTTGGACCTCACTGTATATTAAATGTCTTTGAGATACATGTCATCAATTTCACTGAAGCAAACGTCAAGCTAATAAATATATATTTTATATAATACCTATTACATATTCTTTGGGTAAACTGCGTGCTTAAAACTATCTATATTTTATAATATGCCATTTTAACATAATCAATTACAAAAATAATAACCGTTAAAATTAATTTTGCACAATTAGCACATTCAGTAATGATAGAAAACAACAAATTACGCAAATTAACAAGCTTGCAATATCTATCTGGGTGATAATTATATTCAATAGTCGTTTATTTTCCTGTATAACAGCTGACCAACAAATTAAATACCGATAACATACAAATATAATGTTTGGAATAAAGTGCGTATTGAAAAAAGATAACATGGACGCTGAAGGTTTCGTCACAGACAATCATGCTTTGTTGTATCATCTGCACGTTATGTAAGTTATTAGTAATTAAATATAAATACTATGCTCAAGTTGAATAATTATATATAATGGTGGTAGTTAAAACATAAACAAAAATAAAATGACAATGTTCTTTTATTTCTTCGGTAGAAAAAACAAATCAAATTAACATTCAGAATATTTGCAATTATAGTATGCAGATGCAGACATACACACAGTATGTACACGACGAATATATAAGTCATTAATTGTTGTAGAATACATTTAAAGAAGATTAAATGATGTAAAAAAAATGAAAACATTTATGTCTGTTTTTGAAATGAGTGAGCTCTTTGATGACATAATTGACATGAATTAAAGGCATATTTTAATTTCAGTCTGGACCAGGGTGTATTAAGGTTCAGTATTAATACACCGGTCTGGATAATAGATGATGAACGCCTCTAATATAGAGTTGTACAGAATTTAGGGAAACATTTTATAAGTGTGTTATAAGGTACAAAGTGAATTAAATTTGGTTCTTCATGTTTTAGCACTAGGAAATAAATGTATAAAACTTGCTTTTAACGTATGTTTTTTCGGGAAATAAACATAAGAACAAAATGCTGTATATTTAAAAAATCCAAACGTATCAAAGTTTCAACCTGATTTGTCCAATGGTATGATAATAATCTGAATTATTAAAAACTGAATGTAGTAACGCCAAGAAAAACCTTTTATGTATACAGGTTAACACAAAAATTTCAAAGATCATATATAGTGTGTTCAAGATCACCCTACGGCCCCAATAAGATGACAGCAACCATTTTTTTAACTGACTCACTAAAGGGGTATTCTCTATCGATTTGACGCAAACTAAGCTTCCGGTTTAAACAGACCGGAAGTTGTATCTTTTTTCAAATGGAACATGCATATTCTTATAGCGGATTCGGATTCTACGTTGAAAAATAGACATCTTTTTTTTGATAAAATACATTTTAGTCCTCAGAAAAACCTTTGAAAAGAAGATCCTAATAAGACAGCTTTATATAAAACAAATAAAACCAACCAAGAGTATGATTTCTTCGTTCGATAATACTTAAAATAAAGCAATAATCATTTCCGGTTCCTTCCGGAAGTGGGAGATTTTAACCGGATGTACGTTTTTGAGAGAGATATTTACATTCCAAACTTGTCTCGCATAAATTATCTCTAATGAGAATATAGTCAGAGAGCCCAGCGTCCAAATTAAAAACGTTTCAAGACCTCTTCTTGAACCACTGCCGCTACTCATCACCGTCAACCAATCACCAGGTACGGTACGCTGATTGGTTGAGATAGGGGATTAAGCGACGCATGACCGGATAAGGGCACAAATAAGACGGATAATCTGAATTTCCCATCATTCACCTGATAACGATAGCAGATCCAAAGCTTTTGAAACGTTGTGTTGATCAAACATTCCAAGACAATGGATGTTCAAGGAAACTTCTAGTAATGAATACGATGAGTTTTCTTTTATACCAGTTCTCTTACCCTTGTCGGGTCCCAATTGATGTTATGGTATTCGGTCCATCCGTGATTAGCTAATCCAGCTTTGTTGGCTCTCCCCTTTGAGTAGTTATGCGGTGCTCCTTAACCCTGGTGGCCAGTGGTCACTTAGTCTCTCCAAGGTAGAGATTGTTACATTCACAGGGGACACTGTACATACAGTTTTTAGGTACTGCAGGATTATCCGGTTTTGTTTTTGTGATCATGCTCCTCAAGGTGTTGTTGCTCTTGAAAACCTTTTCATTCCATATCTATGTACAATACATCTAAGTTTTTCCGACAAACCTTTAATGTATGGTAGCAATACACTAAAGGAGGAAATTGACGCCAAATCACAGCAAACCACCAAATCTTTATGGAATACCCAAGATACACAAGGCTGGAGTACCGCTGAGACCGATTACAAGCTCACGCAACTCACCAACAGCAGAATTCTCAAAATTCCTCTTACTAATCATCGAACCTTTGGAGGGCAAAACATCATCGCATGTAAAGGTTTCAAAGCTTTTTGTCCAAATCAACTGACTGGTTGAGGGTATAAATATGACGGATAATCTGAATTTCCCATTATTCACCTGATGACGAGAGCAGATCCAAAGCTATTGAAACGTTGTGAGATCAATCATTTCAAGATGATTGAAGTCCAAGGAAACTTCGAGAAACAAGTTACATTGTCTACCAGCTTCAGACTCTGGGTGTTTATTTCATTGTAAAAATTTCTTCTTCATAATATTAATGTTCTGTCACTCTCAATTTTTATATGTCTAGCAGCAAATAGCCAGAAGTTCTTACACTTTCATTTAGTTTATATTTAATTAGTTGAACTCACTGACACAACATTCCAGTTCTTATATTAAAAAACCTAATATTAAATCATAATACACATTTGACATAAATCACACTTGACTCATGTTGAAAAGTTGTTTGAACATAATTTATGGTGACAAACGTATTTTATCCCATAACTTTATCTTTCTTATAGTGCATGTAGGCTGCAGAGAAGACCCTCATATCTTAAAATTTGACAATTATTGTTATAAAGTTAGTGCAGAAAATAACAATAAAAAATAACAAGGCATATATTAAGAAATGTTAAATATATAATTACAAAATACAGTTTCATATATTTACAGGTGCAAGATCAGGAAATCTGGGTGGCAACAGGAGCTGATTTATACAGTAAAGGTACAATATGGGGTGCAGTTTATTTTGCTGAAATGCAGTGCTATGAGATGTCTATAAATAAACAACAAATATGCTACTATCAGTAATGGAATATTTGAATATTTGCTGAATATTTCTCAACACCAGCAAAATTGTTATCCCTGATTATCAGTAAGGGGTGGCCTTCTCACTAAAGAATTGGTGTGTTACTGCATAAATGTTGATAATAATTTACATGACATGTCTTTGGCTAAGGAATACTCTAGCACAGTATTCTGCCTTGGTTCAATCTGTTGAGAGACAGGAGTAGTTTCCTTTTTAAAATGAGGTCCCTGAATTATAACCAGGCAACATGTTTTACATATATAGCTGTTGACATTTTTATAATGATATTACAAGAATTTGTTTGAAAATTATCATTGTAGAAATTTGGCACATAATTAAATAGTCCCTTCAAACTTACCTATATTGAGTAATTTCAACAAATATATTTGAATGTGACTAGTTAACTCAAAATTACTTAAATACTCTAGATAACAAAAATCAACAAAAAGGGAAATACAGGTATGAGAAAAACTTCAAAAATACTCAAAATTTCAAAATTATAATGATGAGCAATATTATAGGTATGAGGCCACTGACAACAACAGCAATTTGTTCTTTATTTGTTATTACTAATGTATTTTGAAACAAAAATTGTCATTGGGAAATATTTGCCACTGATTTAACTAGTGTTTTTAAACTCATATAGAGTAATTCTCTATAATATTTAAGCAAGTCTTTGCATTACATTTTTATTTACTACCTTATTTAATAAACATGGTAACAATTTAGAAAAAAAGTATATCGTTGAATTGCAGTCTGGGCAATGGCAATTGTGAAAATTTTGAAGTTATGTTTTTTTTGCTGAGATAAGCATTTTGTGAAAGTTATTCTTGACAAAATATGTCAGATAGTAGCACCAGTATACCTTTCCCTGCACATACGCTGAAGGTAAATCAAATTCTACAATATATCTAAATTCCTAACAAAATCAGTAATCAAACTTGATATAACAGTACTCACCAATACATTTTGTCCAGAAAGTATCACAGGTATTGACTTCTCTTGTACATTCATTAAAGTTGTATAACCTATCTTTCCCAAATTTGATACAATATATTTGTGAATATTTAAATCACTGAATGTTTTACCAGCACTAAACACTTCTTCAACAACTGATTGTCCTCTAATGTTGGTCTTAACATATATGTCCTTATTGCCAACAGAAAATAGTGAATGTTCTTTTTGAATTGGAGCTTGTGCAGGTTTTTCTTGATTATCAGCATTAAGCTTGGCTAGAAGTTTATCCTTTTTTTGCTTCCTCTTGACTAATTTAGAGGCTTTGGTTTGTTTTGATGTTTTGTCAGAATTACTACTGGACAGATGTTCATTGCCATTTTGATGACTTTTAGTTTTATTAAGTTTTTTTTGAGGTTTCAGAGTATTCACCTTAACTTCTGCCACCTTTTTGGTAATATCGTTAGAAATATCTGGGTTCACATTATCTGTTTTGCCTTTACGTTTTCTTGCAAATACCTTTCCAGCAGATTTTGCAACATTAGTTTTAATAAGTTTTTTTTCATGAGGTTTCAGAGTATTGACCTTAACTTCTGCCACCTTTTTGGTAATATCGTTAGAATTATCTGGGTTCACATTATCTGTTTTACCTTTACGTTTTCTTGCAAATACCTTTCCAGTAGGTTTTGCAGCAGTATTCCATGTTATATTAATTGAGCTCATAGTGCACTGAATAGTTTATTTAGAGTGAAAGCAATAATTACCTGTAAATATATTTCCCATTAAAAAAGCACACTTACATCTAGATTGAAAAATGATTTCTTTAATAAGGTTACCTATAAGTCATAGCAATGTACTATAAACTGTGTATAAAATACCAAACACCAACACATGTAATATTATTTTATAAATTTTATTTATAAAAATCAAAACAAACACATAGGTTATGGTTCCCATGTGTTATTGACGTTAACCTGAACACTAAAACTAGACTGACCGATATTATAGCTACCTGAAGCGCCTCTTATAGCCGGTTCTAGAAATAACAGTGGTAATCAAAAAACCTACTAAAATGTTCGGGGGACTTGACGTCATTGAAGGTTAATTTTAACACAATAAACACTAAAACAGCATACCAAAGGTGTTGAAAATTTAATAAATCAGATCATTGATTTCTCCATAAAATTATATATTTATCAAAACATTTATTTTCTTTTAAAAATTTGGGATATTCAAACTAAAGTAAGAAACAATACTAGCTTTTCGAGATTTTTCAATCCATTGAACGCAAGAGAATATATTGTTTCTAGTCGAGAACCTTCATCAGTTGCGCTCCCCTCCACTCAATGAATTCTCGAATAATTATTATTTATGTATATACCTGGTACATATAATTGAATTTAATATTTTATCGCGAAATGAATTCCAACATCCAGGAGTTTCAGGAAAATCTAGCTCACAGAGACTCCAAATCGGGAGTCGTACAGTACAGTGTGTAACGCCGTTGCCCTATGATTCCTAGGATAGAAATCACACGAAAAAATTCGTAGATTTCCAAAAACCTGTCAAAGAAATTACGATACTAACTTTTCGAGATTTTTCAATCCATTGAACATAAGACAATATATTGTTTCTAGTCGAGAACCTCCATCAGTTGCGCTTTCCTCAACTGATTGAATTCTCAAATTATTATTTATGTACGAAGACGCGAGATGTAAAGACCGACATTATTATTTATGAATATAGTATATATAATTGAATTTAATATTTTATCACGAAATGAATTCCGACACATCCAAGAGTTTCAGGAAAATCTAGTTCACAGAAACTCCAAATCGGGAGTCGTATTGTGTGTAACGCCGTTTCCCTGTGATTCCTAGGATAGAAATCACACGAAAAAAATCGTAGAAATGGCGTTACACACAGTACGACTCCCGATTTGGAGTCTCTGTGAGCTAGATTTTCCTGAAACTCCTGGATGTCGGAATTTAATTCGCGATAAAATATTAAATTCAGTGATATGTACTATATATATAAATAATTATTCGAGAATTCAATTAGTTGAGCGGAGCGCTACTGATGAAGGTTCTCGACTAGAAACAATATATTGTCTTGGGTTCAATGGATTGAAAAATCTCGAAAAGTTAGTATCTTAATTTCATTGACAGGTTTTAGTAAATCTACTATTTTTTTCGGGTAATTTCTATCCTAGGAACCACAAGGAAACGGCGTTACACACAGTACGACTCCGGATTTGGAGTCTCCTGAAACTCCTGGATGTCGTAATTCATTTCGCGATAAAATAAAGTAAGAAACAACTGATTTTAAATGAATATTATGTAGGTATATCACGTATTAAGATACAAATGTATTAGTGACACTAATGTTTAGATTGGTTTTTAAAAGCTTACCTTTACATTTTTACTGACAAATAATGTAATTGTTTATGTATTTTTGGTCTGTACCCGCGTCATAGTTGCCTTTATTCTTTAATTTAAATGTGCTACGGCATAAATCTAGAACAACAACGAGGGTAAAATGGAGTAAAAATGCTATATAGAATGTGTCCAAGAACTTCAGCAGGTCATTCGGTATTTTGTTATAACTGGTCAAAAATAATTTTACTGTAATGTTTTTTATTCCCCACTCGGGTTCAGTTCAGTTCTTGGATTTATTTAAAACACTGTCCAACTCACTATAATTTATTTCCACTACTTTAACACAATTTATATTCACAGAACAATTTACAATTTATCTTGAACACCTGATCTATACGGCAATCGAATACTGAACGAATACTTCCGTTTATATATTTCTTCTCGTAATTCTTCAGAAGGTCAAAGAGCCGCCGAGATATTTTCTTCATGGACTAGAATTCTTCGAGAACTTGATCAAAGCCAGCGGCTGACCTCGATGCCCCAGAGGAACATTTCGGATTCCCCGAAATATCGGATGAATGCCGATTCTACGAATTATCGGATGAATTCCCTTCACATTACTATTAGTGGTTAAATGTTTTAAAAACATCCTTAGTTTCCGTTATTACTAGGAATCCAGCAGCAATCAAGTTTCGGCAAAACACAATAAAAACAACAAAAATGTGGTCACATTGCTATTCAGAAATTTGTAAGGAATTACGGAGAAACACATTTTTTTCGTCTCCGACAAGCATGAGATTATATATGAAATATTAATATTTGATGAAAAACATAGAAACGGGTGGGGTATGTGACAAGTTGTAAAAGGGAAAAAGAATGTACTTCAGTTACACAGTTACCGGTTTAGGGTCTGAAATACCTTTAATTTTTGTTTATACAAGGTAGTGGTCACTTTAGCAGTGCAAAGATAATTCAACTGAGGATATTTACCCTCTGTTACAAAACTGGCTGGACAAATCGAGATTTATTTGTTGGAGTTCATTCTTAATTGGGCATTCTACATGTGTGTATCTAATAAAGTCTCCAATTTGGTACCAAATACTTGACCGCCTTGTAGCTGTATTTATCGATGATGTTTTAATGAATGATTCGCCATAGGGGCGGATCCAGACACGGTCTTCCGGGTAGGGAATCCTGTACTAAATTTAGCTAAATATAATTTTAAACCCAGATTTCTTGGGCTATCACATAAAAAATAGTCATTCTTAGGTTTAGACCCATAGAAGTTACCTTCTCGTGGAGCTAAGGTTGCCTCGTTTTAATATTAAATTTACTAGCTGTGGGGCTCTCAGGGGGATCACCCCCATCCCATCCATCCCATCCACCCATGTTTCCACAGCTGAGTTAACGGACTAAGACTGTTCA
Organism: Octodonta nipae; assembly: GCA_034190945.1. Lineage (NCBI taxonomy): Eukaryota > Metazoa > Arthropoda > Insecta > Coleoptera > Chrysomelidae > Octodonta > Octodonta nipae. Next base: position 67,451,112 of record CM067216.1, on the reverse strand, counting down.
GATAAAACGTGTAATTCACCAGAAACACGCACACAAACACAAAAAAACATTTCATAATAATCTCATGCAGTCTAATAGTGAATAAATTTTGCCTCCAACTGCAAGAGATTGTGCTGCAGATGGTGTTTACAGCTTCAGTTGGCAAGAAGTTGAATGGTATTCTCTGTAATTGTTATGGATATCGGATATAAATATTGCCTCCAACTGCAAGAGATTGTGCTGCAGATGATATTTACAGCTGCAGTTGGCAAGAAGTTGAATGGTATTCTCTGTAATTGTTATGGATATCGGCTTAGGAATTACCTGTGGGATGTGGGATTGAAGAGAGAACTAGGTCATTTGGTTTCCAATTTTTGTAAAGTTCATTTTTACGCAGTTTGTTTTTTTTTTGAATTTTGGTTTAAAAATTACTTTTACGCAGTCGGTTTTTCAAAAATTTTAAATTTGCTGTTTTAGCTTAGAATTTAGATTATAAGGCGGTCAATTTTGCAACCTTGTCATTTCATGGGATTAATAACTAACTTGCTTTGGGTTAAACTATTGATTATTATTCCATCTAGAGACATAACCTGGCTCAAGGTTACATAGACTTGACTCAGTGTATGATCTGTGGACTTGAACTTTCACAAAAATGCGTGAACTTAAACCAGCCACAACTCGGTCCAAAGTAGAGCTTTGTAACTTATGTACAGTAACACTCCAACACAATATTAGTGGCAACAATTTGTTGTCAAGTTCTACACAAACAGTCTGTGGCAAATTCTTCGAGTCCCAACAGGTCCTTCCGAAGAGAAGTTACTAAATTGTTCTTATAATACCCATTACTCACTAACCAGACCGTGGTTAAAATACAATTTTCTTCGCAACATAGCTCGAGATCCTAATCAGATTGTCACATATTTAACGATTCCTCCAGTATGGCAAGGTCAACAGAAACATAACAAAACTTCTGGATTTTTAATATATGTCTTCGTGTCTACTGATATGTTTATATTTATTTTCAATAGTTAAGTAGTTCTTTCTAACAGAGTTGTTATCATTTGATTATTTAGATCAACATTTTTAGTAGTTGGAAAACTCGAATGCATTTCATTCCTTGAAGTTTCCTTGGACTTCCTTTGTGTTGACATGGTTGATCTCAGAACGTTTCAATAACTTTGAATTTACTATCGTCACCAGCTGAATGATGGGAAATTTAGTTAGTCTTGTCATGGGCGGATCCAAAGGGGGAGGGGCGATGGGGGCGATCGCTCCCACCGAGAGTCTCCAAGTTAGTAAATTTAATATTAAAACGAGGTAATCTTAACTCCAAGAACCTAGAAGAAGGTCACTTCTATGGGTTTAAACCACATAATGACTATTTTTAATATAATATACCAAGAAATATTTGGTTTAAAAATATATTATGGTAAATTTAGTATGGGATGCCCCCCCTCCCCTGAAGCATGAAATCGCCCCCTTGGAAGCATGAGTCTGGATCCACCCATGAGTCATGTCTTTATTTTCAGAGCTAAATTTCTTACAATATTTTTACTCCTAGTCCATATTTTGATATTAATTTGTTTTCTATGTTACATTCAATTTTTCCCTGAGCTGATACAATAATTTTTCCTACGCTATTCCTTAAGATACTTCTTTCCCTGAGATATTAATGTAATGTTACGTCCTCTTCTGTCTGCAGTAGCGCCATTCTGGGTCTCTTGGGGACGGGGAATTCAGATTATCCGTTGTATTTATGGTAGAAGAGCTGTTACCAATTTTTGGGTAGGTATTTGAGGCAAGCTGAAAACTTGTCACATACCTCTCCTATTGTGCCCCAACACGGAACTGGAGACCTGTCTGGTAACTCGCGGTGCTCAATCAAGCTCTAATTTTTAAAAATATTATTTTTTTCTCAAAAATATACTTGAGGCAATATGCAATTTTTATATTCTGTAGTTTAATGTGAAAATAATAATAAAAAAATAAGCCAGACGATTTAGTCGGGGTTTTAATATTGCCAGGAGCGTGCAAAAATATTTTTCAAAAAAATATAAAAAATGTACTTGAGGCAACTTGAAATTTTAATAGAGTATTATTTATAAATAAAAAATAAGGTTCTCAAAAAGACACATCATTTTGGTGGGACTTTCTACCGGCTGTGTAGGCGGGAGTGAGTAGCGCTATAGACAAGCAGTAATGTCTGGGAGAGAGAGAGAGAGAGAGAGAGCGTTTATCCGCAGCTGTCTACGTTCATCCTTGCCGCATTACTATTGGCTCTGGCGAGGTCACGTGATAGCCATGCAGTTACTAGTCGAAATTTCGGAGTAAAAAATATAACATTTTCTGAATAATTTGCTAAAAACCGTCTATACAAAAATGATTGCTTTGATTTATGTGGAAATATTTTTTGTGTTTTTTTTATCATAAAAAATTGTTATTTAGTCAATTTTAATACAAATATAAATGTAATGCATTACTTAAATATCTGACAGTGTAAAAATATTGCTTTTTTTCAACAAATCATAAGAGACATTTTTTGTAGAAAATTAATTTTTCAACAAATTTTAAATACATTTTTTTATAGGATTCATATTTTTGCCACTACATAAAAAAATTAAAAAAATACTTTTTTCTGAGACAGTATTCAAATTTTAAATTAATACAGAAATTGATTTTTTTCTGATAAAATTAATAAAGGCTAACGTATTAAAGAAAGCAATGATTACAAAAATATAAAATCACAAATTCAGATTTATTGATATAAAATATTTATACAACTAAAAAATTATTATGAGTACAAAAATATAAATTTAATTCATTCCACATCAGCAATAAATTATTATTCATCTTCTGTGAATTCTCTTTCATCAGAGCTAACAATCTTCGGATTCATCTGCGTCAGATTCGGCTACCTCTGCATCATCTGCGAAAAGTAATAAATATTTATTAATTTCATTATTCAAAGAAATTCGAATGCAGCAGTAATTAAAGAGAAACTATTTACACGTAGCCGCAGTAACACTTGTTTCTTAGGATTTGTTGAAAAAAAAAACAATATTTTTGCACCAATGTCAAATATTTAAGTAATTTATTACATTTATATTTGTAGTAAAATTGAGTAAATAACAACTTTTTTATGATAAAAAAAATAACACAAAAAAATATGTCCATTTAACAGACATAAATCAACACAGTCTGAAATAAGTGTTTTGTAATATTTTTCAATAAATTTTGTTATTAAAAAGTTATTTTGGAAGGACAGCAATTTAATTACACCATCATTGTATAAACCGTTTTTAGCAGATATTCACGTTTTCAATTTTTTACTCCGAAATTCCGACTAGAAACTTTATGGCTATTGTAAGTCACGTGACCTCGCCAGAGCCAAACGCGGCAAGCAAGAACGTAGACAGCTGCCGATAAACGCTCTCTCTCACACACTACAGATTGTCTATAGCATTACTCACCCCCGCCTATACATATTTTGTTAGACCACCTGGCAGGTAGAAACTCCCACCAAAATGATCTGTCCTTTTGAGAATCTTATTTTTTAGTTATAAATAAAATTTCAAGTTGCCTCAAATACAATTTTTATATTTTTTTGAAAAAATTTTGCAGGCGCCTGGCATTGTTAAAACCCCAACTAAATCGTCTGACTTATTTTTTTAAATATTCTTTAAACAGTAAACTACGACATATAAGAATATTGCCTCAAACATATTTTTGGAAAAAAATATATTTTTAAAAATTTAGTCCTTGATTTAGCGTGCGTGCATGTAATATTAGGTGGTACATAAGCAGTTGTAGACATAGGGTGGTTGAAATATAAGTTGGAATTCAATTGGTTATACAGGGTGGTTCTAAAAATATTGTATTGGGTAGAACATAAGTAGTTGCGTATACAAGGTGGTTGAAATAAGAGTGGAGCAAAACTATAGTTATACAGAGTGGATATTTGCGATATAGAACCGAGAATAATTACAGTTATACAAAAGGCTTTAAACATTGTCAGAAGCAGTTGAGTATACAGGATGGTTGAAATATAAGGTGGAGTATAATTACAGTTATACAGGGCGGTTTAAAAAAGTTATATAGTTTGGAACATAAATAGTTGCTTAGACAAGGTGTTTGAAGTAAGGGTGGGGTAAAATTATTGTTACTGAGGGCTTTTCTAAAATTTGTTATAAAAGCAGTTAGGATATTTGAATTATAGGACGTAGGACGGGGGATAATTATAGACATGGGTTAAAAAAATTTAGAAGCAGTTGCATATACCGGGTGATTGAAATAAATCGTAGAGTAAATTTATAGAAATAAAATGTGGTTCAAAAAGGTGAATTTTGTTATCTAGAGTAGAACATGAGCAGTTTCATAAATGGAATACTAGATATATGGGGCGAAGTAAAATCAGTTGTATACATGAATAATTTAACCAATAGAAAAATAGAAAGAGTCAATAGTGTGGAGAAGATTTGTACTTATACAGGGTGGTTTTAAAGATATCAGGACTGTTGTAATGTTGTGTTGAGTTGAATTATAGTTGTACATGGTGATTCAGAAAATGATAGACCAATAAGTTAAATAAGAGTGACCAGTACACAGAAGCATATAGAGTGTGGATGCAATATAGACTGAATTAGTTATATTTATAGAAAGTGGTCCAAATAATAAAACAAATAAAAAAATTAAAATATATTTGGAAAATATAGACAAAGAATAAAAATTAGAGAGGGAGAAAGAGGGAGAGAGAAAAAGAGAGAGAGAGAGATAAAAATACGCTAAAATTTTCAATTGAATTGTATCTTAATTAAATCAGATAAAAAAAAGATATGTCTGAAAATAGTGATTGATTGCACATGGTTTCTAAACTGTTTTTATTTTAAGTCAGCTGAAGTCGGTTCTTTTTTAAATATAAATTATTACATATCTATTCAATGATACCTAATACACTTTAACATAGTTCGTAGACTTTTTTTCACAATATAGGGTACGGTTTTCGTCATATTGATTACTCTCATGCCTTTAGTGACACCAGCAAGGGATACAAGATTGTCAAAATAGATTCACATGTTCCTCTTTAGAATGCCACTAAGGAACAAATATACGCACATGGGCTGATTAAAAATATTACTCTCCTGTGAAGCCTTTTCTTGAAAACTAAGAATTTCTAGACGTATATCTAATAAACTTTTTTTATTTTTAGATGAAGCATGTTTCTTGAAACGCCCTGTATAGTCCTGTATTCTTATTTTTAACTTATACAAATACTAAAACCTGATTTTTCTTTCTGTTTTAAAATATTATTATGATTTTTTCATATTGTTAAAAAAAGAGCGGCAGGCCTCTGAGACTAAACGATGGAAGCGAGAGCTTCTAACGAATTATACTTCCCGTCTCTTGTTATCACCTATCTCTGTTTCTATTTCATTAGCAATGGTTATAAATTTCAGGAGAAATAAATTAATTGCCACTATTTTGTTATGACTCCAGTATTAATCCTGATGTGTAATTTAATTCTTAATTTAAATTTCTGTAAGTACCAAATAATTTTTTTTGAGTTATTAACTTGCAATTTGATGAATTGTAAATGCGGCAAAAAATTTAATAAAAGGTGTATGAAATTAATAGCGTTCTTTCTGACTTCTGATATATGTCAAATCCGTAATGCAATATATCGCAAAGAGATATTTGGAGTTTTTTATTAGAAAAGCAAATGTTGTGTAGGTGTTCTATAAGTTTATTTCCTATATATTATTGATATTCTATAAAAGAAGTAACTCATAATGTATTTTACAAGGTCTCTGTTTCTTCTGAACTGAATTCTATGGGTATTTCAATCACAAAGCATCCACCCTTTCATATAATTTGTGTTCAAGATCAAGGTAGTGTGTGGTGTCGGTGTCGAAACAAATGAAATTTCAAGTTATCCAATTCATTCCCTTGCTCATCTATTTTCATCTTTGTTAATGTAGGCCCCCGTTAAGAAGCTTTAGCTTCAATAAACTAATTCTTAAATATTCATTTCAATTATTGAGTATTAATAGTAAATATGTCATAATCGAAAGCCTATGATGTTTTAAATGCACATAATCCCAATGTAATCTATTTCTTTTAAAAATAACTAAACTCCCTTTATCGGACCATTTGACAGTCGATTGATCAAGATTAGGAGAAAATATCCCCTTAAATGGGAAAATTGTCCACGCTTACTGATTTATCATTAAAAATTAGGTCTTTTATGAAAAGGAGTTCTTAAGCCTAATCCACTGCAGTGGTTGCACGTGACCAAACATTGTTCGACATTTATGGCGTTTCGATCGGAAAACTTATGTGAGGGTGTAATGGGAAGTTTATTCTTAATTTATAGACCGAGTCCCCTTTGTAGTTTGTTAGCTCATGTACAAATCTTTTAAAATATTTTTGCCTTAATCATCTTATTTTAAAAATCGGTAAATCTTACATTACTATTATAATCTATTTGAAAGTGAATAAAAATTAGCAATATTTTTATGGTTATACCAGGTATAATCTATTATATACTATAATAAACTAGTAGTTGTCTCTTTGTTGTCTGTTTGTTCGGGGATCGCGTAAGAACTGATTTTGTTGAATCTTTTGTTTGTTGCAAAGCTTATAGTTTGATGTAAAATCTGGTATAAACTTTATTTCTCTATATTGACAGAAATGGTAGGTATAGCGAAAAAACTTGTACGATGTTGGGTAATACAGCATTACTCTATTGGTTTCATCGTACGCACCAAATATTAGATACTTGCGTTAGCTTAGCTTTTTTTCAAAATTCGGAATATGCCAATGTAACTAATGTTTCGATAAAATTCAACTGATTTATCAAACGTAATTTTACAAGTTATATTAGGTAACCATGGTTGCCCCAGGTAATCATTCCATCGGTGATTGTAATGCGTTCTTAGAGCTTCAGTCACTGCCCGATTCAATGCGTTGGATCTACGCTTGTCGTCCGGTTACCTTGTTCTTTGTGCTCGTCTCCTCACTCTGTTTTTTTCTAGGATTAGCTCCCTGATGACATCTGGGAGGTTGGCGTACTTCTTGTTTCTGTGTTTTCGGATGCTACGAGTGCTGGCTTACAGAGCTGCATTGATTCTATCCTCTAGGAGTTGTATCGCCACTTTGACCTCTTTCCTAATCTCGATCGCATGGATTGGTCTTAGTGTAGTGTGCAGTCCAGGTTCCTTCGAAATAGGTCCCAATTCACCTTCTGGAAGCGTTGCTCTTTTTCGTCTCTGTACTCGTCTGGATCACCTACAAGCATGATCACCGGCATGTTGTCCGTTGATCCGTCTTGGACTGTATGGATGTCAGCAAGATGTGTCGGATTCTTTATCACTGCGATGTCCAGGACATCGGATCGTCTGTTTATGTCGTGACGGTAGTGTGTATGTGTGATAGGCCCCATGAGTGTTATGTCAACGGTATCCGCATAGGCATCCGCGCCATTTTCGTTTGTGGTCCTGCTGTTCCACTGTGGTGTTTTGCAGTTCATTTCACCAATGAGGATTGTGTGTTGGCGATCTTGCAGTAGAGCGTCGAAATCAGCATCCGAAAACCCAGGTTTCGGACGTATGTATACTGAAAAAATGGAAACACTTTGATTATTAGTCATTCTAGCCAAAGGTGCCAAATATACCTGCTGGAGTTCCGAGAGTCTAAAGGCTCAAACAATGTGACTATTATTGCAAGCTTTAAAATGGGTAGAAGTTTGGGCGCCAAGCTCCAGTCAATAACTACGTTTGTTAATTTAATGGAGTTCAAAAGGTTTTTATGTATCTTTAGAGCATGCGTTACCTGTAACGGGACAAGCTTTCAAGCTAGCATGTGGCCATTAGTTCTTACCTACATTTTACACCATGTACCTCAAATAACTGCAGCTTCGAAATTATGAAATATTTGTAGTATAGTGCTGACTAGCGCGGCCACTACACATTAAACTATGATAAAATTATTAAGACGACAGCTCACACAACACATGATATTAAAGTATTGCAATGTTCGTACATTTTCAGTATTAAAAACACTATATATAAATTATAGTTAAATCAGAAAGGGCTAGTCACATACACCTAAAGCCAATGACTACTAATATAAATGGACCTGCATGTTTACATTAAAGACGGGTTGAAAGATGTTTGCCGGAAAATAGTAAACAATGCGAAACTTCTTTCCATTGTAACCATTAAAACGTAAATCTTGGTATATGTCGACTGAACGCCTGAACGGCCATACTTTACGCCGTTCATGTTTAGCAGGCAATATCGCAACTTTGCTTATTTAGTTTTTGATTTGAGGTTAACTTCGTAATTGACAATTTTTAAAGTGTTTTGGGGTTGAAACTTTTTTGAAATCAGTGATTATTTTGTATAATTGTAAAAAAAATAATAATAAAGTGTCATTTCAGTGTTTTACATGCAGATAAACGGCATATTCATTTGCCGAATTATCTTCGCACCGGTAAGTGTCAGAACATAAACGTGTCAAATGAGTTTTACAAAAGGTCATTTAAGCAGTAATTGGTACTACATTTTACGTGAATAAATAAATGTTTTGATAATTACTATTACATATTAGTAATTAGGCCACTAATTGTTTTTGTTATTTTATATTTGTGGATTAGGTAATTTTAATTAGTTTATTTCCTATATATTATTTATATTTATTTTCCTATATATTATTTTAGGTACGCAGTTCTATTATTTTGAATCTGAATAACATGACCTTTGATTTAACTTAGTTTGGACAATACTGTGGGAGCTGGAATATTTGTAAACATATATATCTGTGTCTCTTTCTATTTTTGTCTCATGTTTCAACCCATTTTTCGTTTGGTCGTATATGAGAGTGCCTATAGCACAATGTTATATATCTAACCCAAGACGCAAGACGAGTTTGCAAGTTTTTACAAATGCATACTTATACAATAATACAATTTTCATTTTGTCCAACTATTTCCAACATTTATCCTACTTTGATGTAATGAAGCAAGATACTATTAACGAGTTAAGCCAATACATTCAGAAGTATTTATCTGAGACGGGCGATTCCGTTTATTTTCTATACAGGGGATTCAGTAGTAACAATGGCGCTCAAAAAAAATTAAATCAATGAAAGAGTACATCAATAAACGCTTAACAGTCGGTAAAACTACCGCAAATACTGCAAGTCATGATTATCAACGTATAAAATAGAACGGAACTTCGAAGGGGTTCATAATATACCCATCAGGCACGGCTTACAATAAGAGAAAATTTTGAGTTGAGCACAGAAAATAGGGAGGAAGTGTTTTATTATTCAGGATAGCCAAGCACCATGAAAAATAATTAATTGTGCTTCAAAAAGTGACTTGTATTGTAAATGTTTTCGCATTCAGGAATTTTTGTTAAGTCATCCCTGTGCATTGTTGTTTTTCAACACTTTATTTTTAATTAAATGTTATTGTGTCTATATGTACATGTGTGTGAGCTATGAGAATAGTGCATAAAAGTGAACTGAACGGAAATTTAGTTTAATATCATATTGTTCGGGGAATAGGAACTGCTCGTTAACAATAAAGTTTAGTTCGATGAAAAAGTAGTTCATATTGGTATTGTGGTGATTAATTTCAATTCTCTATAAATAAAGTAAAATAATCGGAATTATTAGTATCTTTGAAATAAAATTAGCTTTGTAAAAGAAAGTGAATAATCGATATCCGATTTGACTATTTTAATTTGATCTCACGTAAGGGTTAATTATGGACTGTTGTTTTATCATATGCATACCTTTAATAAGTAATTTTGAAATTATTGTTGTGGGGGGTCCTTAATTATTTTGTGTTCATGGGGGTTTTCTCTCCTCACTTCTTTTCTATAACAGATAAGTATTTGAAATTTATAATGCGAACAAAGTATAGTAAAGGCAATAGGTTACTGTATATTTTCAATCTGTAGTGGACGTTTCAAGTTCAAGTCTGGGGCCTGTTTCATAATCATCACACGAATAATATTAGTAAAAAAATACCAATTACAAAATACTTGGACTTGTAGTTTCCGGTTCATAAAAATTAAATTGGGAAAGCCTACTTTGTTAATATTCCTATATATTCTTAGATCATTTACTTCTAGATCTAGCTTGTAATGCAAAAAGCTCGTGTCCACGAGAACGAGAGGGCAATAGAGAGGATAACATCCTATTTCACTTGCTGGGTTGAAGTAGCCAATGAACTACATGCTGGACGAATTTCATAGGAAGCAGCTCCGAATGGAGTGAAATAGCCTCTTACCCTTTATATTGCCCTCTCTTTCTATCCTTGATATATATATATATATATATATATATATATATATATATATGTTATATCACACTTTCAAAATTTCTCTTTTTAAAAAAGATTTTATTTATAGTTGCACAATTATTAACTTTTAATATCAAAATTGAAAATAACAATATAATACTTTATAACAATAAAAAGACAAAATGAGTGTTAAACTAAACTAGACAAATCTGTAAGTAACAATGAATGCAGACATAAGGCAATTGAACAATTTATAACATAAGAATGCTGACTAAGCTGTCGCAGCGTTTGCTGTTCTCACGGAAGTACGTCGTCGAAGGTAACCTGAGACGACACGTGGATGCTGACTCAGCTTGGGAACTGTTGCTAGATGGTTTCACATAAGTCGATGGAATAACTTATATAACAACTCCCATCCATATAAAAAAGTTGATGTTACAGCATCGACTTTTAAGGGAGGTTCTGCAATTCCATATCCTCGACAGGACTAAGGAGGCTATGGAGTTTTACCCTGGGCTTGATGGTTGATGGACCTGGTGGTGGTGCTGGATCGGCAGAAGGGCTGATCGTTGGGGGCTTTTGGAATTTCTTTCTGATAATGCTGATGGAAAGGAGGGCAACCACAATTACGGTTGTTGCTATTGCGATGATCGTAACCCAGGAGGTGTGTTTCTCCAAGAATGGTTGGTCTAGGAGCTTTTCTAATTCCCTGGAGTATTGGCTAAGCTTATGGTTGGCGATATTCAGGTCTCTGGCATCCAGTTCCTGTAGTTTCATGGGTTTCAACTTTGGAAGTTGACCGATGGTTGGCAGGTTGTCGCAACAGTCGTACGGGATGTTGACTGGGTGACTTTTTAGTGTGATGTTGTCAACGTTGTTGGTGGTCCTTCTGGCATGGACCCTGGTGTTACCAATGAAGGCATTGCAACTGGGTTGGATGGTCAATAGAGAATTTGTCGAAATGGATTGGGCAACGACATCTTCTTCCTTGCACTTGATGTTGATGGGCAACTGTCCGGAAGTCGAGATTAACCAAAGGCTCAGATCAATCTCTTGAATATTTTACTCTTCGGCATATATTATTAAAAGCTTGCAAGTAGAAGGAAGGGCTGCTGGCTGTCTAAGAAGCTGTGCTTCGCAGAGGGCTTCTTTGTCTATGGTGTGTGGAATAACTTTGGAACAGATCTTATGTTCTTTAGATAATGGCTTACAGTCACTCAGGTCTTCGAAAGATGCGTACAATAGCGAATCGTCATCTCTCGCGATATATTTTAATTTTGTTGGAAGAATATGGTGAAATCCTGTTCGATAATCCAAAACTGGGATAGGATACAAGCGGTACAGTGTATAAGTTTCAGGATTGACTAAGGGGATTTTTAGTACAAAAACAATTTTAGTATTGATCTGAAAAGCTTCCAATTCTATTAGATCGATGTATCTAGCAACATTTGAACTATAGGTTGGAAGTGGTAAGTTATTTTCATGAAGTGACTGTGATATTTTCTGAAGGGAGTCTACCAAATCTATTGGGTTTATAATTGAGCTATGTAAGATTTTTAGACGGGCGAAAGAGACTGCAGTTAATACATCGTTGAGGGTATCTTCAATGTATACGTAACTTTCCATTAAGCTTTCACACAAATCCAAGACATTGGCCTGAAGTTCATAAAAAGCAAGATCGTCTGTAATGAACTCAATTGACTTCCTAATTGCTTCGATATTTTCCGAAAATATTTTCTCTTCGGACTGAAATTTTTGTAGTGTGGTGTTAAGGCTCTTAATGACCGAAGTTGTTACAGATAATTGTTGTTTCATTAAGTTTTCAATTTGATGTTGGTCTTTAGTAATTTTATTGATAGAGTCACTAAAGTATTCTCCGTCTGTTGCATCTAAGTTACCGGAAATAGATTTCCAAATTGATCCCAGTCCGTTAATGAGTCCGCGTTTCTTTCTGTTGGTACTGTAAGTCTCAGTGTCAGCGAAAATTTCTGTATATTTGATGTTAACAGATTTTGATATTTGTTTCAGGAGGCTTACGTGAGTCTGTACTTTTGATTTGAAGATTTTAACGTTAGTTTTGTTGTGGTTGATAGTATCTAAAAGTCTGTTCAGTATATTGTCGTTGTTTAAAGTAGAGTCTCGAAATGGGCTTAGATCTTTGTAAACAAGGAGTGTCCATTTGTCATTAGAAATTTTAAGGGTTCCTTCTTCATGAAAGAAAACTCCTATAGTATTGTTAACAGGCGTAATGGAGTACTGTTGAAGGTTCACGACTGAAAACAGTCCACAGAATCTGAAAAAGGGATTTATTCAAAATAGGGTTTTAGTCTTTCAAAGTTAACTTTAGTTATTTGGTTTGTTTGTAAATTTATGACGGTGGCAGAGTTTTTTCGTATTGCGGTAATTTCGAAGGGGCCGTTGAATTTGTTTTCGGCTTTATTTTTAATTTGGGACTCTTTTACGTAGACTTTGTCGCCTACTTTGTAATCGGGTTGTTTAGTAGAAACGTGTTGGTCAAATCGCACTTTAGATTTTTCTTTCTGTCTTTCGGTTTTAGCACGGGCGAGTCTGTAGTAATAGTCTATTCTGTTATTTAGGTCTCTTACGTATTTCGAAATCAGTTTTTCCTGGTTGTAAAGGGTTTCTGGAGGCCTACTTGAAGTGTGCCCAAATATGAGTTCATAGGGCGTGAAACCGGTGGTTTTATTTTTCGTGTTATTATAACAGATGATGGCATACGGGAGGACGTTAAACGGATGTTCGTCTGGATGTTCCGCTGTATTTGCCCTTATCATTTCTGCTAAGGTCGCGTGAAATCTTTCAATAGAACAGTTTGACTCGGGATGTTGAACGCTGGAGAAAGTCAGTTTTATGTCGTATAGTTGGCATAGATCCCGCATTAAGGTGTTATCAAATTCACGTCCATAGTCACAATGGATGCGAAGTGGAGTTCCGTAATGTTGAAAGAAAATCAGAAGGGTGTTTACGACAGTTGAAGCTGTTTTGTCGTTTATGGGGTAGGCTTGCGTAAATTTCGTAAGTTCGTCCCTAATAGTGAGTGCATGATTTCTAGATGGATATTCGAAGATGTCAATGTTAATACGTTCGAAAGGAGTCTTGGGTGTTTCCGTAATAACAAAAGGTGCACTTAAGTTTTTCCTACAGAACTTTACTTTTTGGCAAGTTTCGCAGGATTTGATGAATTGTTCTACAGTTGTAATTAAGCCGGTCCAATTGTACTTTTCCCTAATACGTCTGATGGTTTCGTTAATGCCACGATGGAGGTTGTTTTTACCAGAGTGGTATTGTTGTATTATTATAGGAATTTCGTTTTGGGTAGGAGTTGTAACAATGTTTTGGCAGATTTTGAGTTTGATTTCTTTGTCGGAGAGAATGAAAGATAGAATTTCAAGAATGGGAAGTTCTATGTTATTTTCTATGCAGTATGTGTCGGAGTCGTTGAATTGATCTTGGTTGTTATAAATAATTTTGAAAAGATGCGAGACGACAGTTTCAGGGTCATAGGGCAAAGGTACAACTAAGTACTTTCTATGCCTGACTGTTTTACTGGCCATGATGTTAAGAGTGTCGTTACTGAAATTAGGTTCTTCTTCGAAAAAGTCATCAATAATTTTGTCTTGTAAGTCGTTAGTTTTGTTTTGCCAAAAGAATGTAACTATGCGTTTGTGGGACTTGTCTAAAGTTGAGAATTGGATATTTCAATTTTAGAGTAATCGATTATTGACTCAGTTTTGTAGAGTTGAACAAATCGATTAAACTCAGCAATAATTCTTTCGTCATGTTTGTCGTCATTGTCAGAGTTTTCCGGTTGTTCGGAGTCAGTTTCGTTGTTAGCGAAAATTTTGATTTTGGAAAGGAAATCAGCACATTACTTGAAATGGTTGATTTTGATGCGAGAAAGAGCATCTGCGTTTTGGTTTACCTTGCCGGGCTTGTACTCGATCTTATAATTGTATTCCTCTAGCTTAAGGCGCCATCTGGCTAGACGACTGCCAGGATCTTTGATGGAAAAGAGCCAAGTAGGCGGACGGTGGTCACACAGGAGTGTAAACCTTCTCCCAAAAAGATACGGTCTGTAGTGCTTAACAGCCCAAACTATGGCCAACAATTCTCGTTCGATGGTGGAATATCGTGTCTCTGCAGCACAGAGGGTGCGAGAAGCGTATGCAACAGGGAGATCTTTTCCCACAGGGCCTTGAGAAAGAACCGCTCCAATAGCAAAAGCACTAGCATCAGTAGTGAGCAGGAAGGGTTCTTCAAAGTTTGGATATATCAGGATTGGGTCAGATACAAGGGCTTGCTTCAGTTCATTGAAGGAAGACTTGCAATCTGCGTCAAAGATGAACTTGACGTCTTTTTGGAGTAGTTTTGTCAGAGGTTTAGAGACCTTCGCAAAATTTGGTATGAAGCGTCTGTAATACCCAGCGAGACCAAGAAAAGATTTGATGTCTTTCGGAGTTTGGGGTTGAGGAAAGTTCTGAATACATTCAACCTTTGAAGGGTTTGGTTTTACACCTTTTTGTGTGATAAGATGGCCAAGATAAGCCACTTCTTTACGAAGAAATTCGCACTTATCAGGTTGAATTTTTAGGTTAGACTTCCAAAGTCGTTTAAAAACTTCTGTTAACCGGGAAATATGTTCATGGATGGTCGGAGAGTAGACGATGATATCGTCCATGTAAACGAGACAACGTTCATTCTGTATGCCGAGAAGAATATTGTCCATGACCCTCTGAAAAGTAGAAGGTGCATTTTTTAAACCAAATGGCATACGAACAAATTCGTAATGACCATTTTCGACAGAAAAGCCAGTCTTAGGAATATCTTCCTCTTGGATTTCCAACTGGTGGAACCCGGAAGCGAGATCCAGTGTCGAAAAATATTGACACTTTCCAAGTTGGTCGAGAAGATAGGAGATATTTGGCAGAGGATATTTATCGTCTACAGTCAATTCATTTAATTTCCTGTAATCGATAACAACTCGCCATTTTTGTTTACCAGAAGCATCGAGCTTCTTGGGGACGACTCATACAGGGGAGGACCAAGGAGATGAGGAGTGCCTAATGATACCTTGTTCAAGCATTTTTCCAATTTGGGTTTTCACTTCCTCTTTATGAACTTGAGGATATCTGTATGATTTAGTGAAAACGGGCTTTGCGTTATTCGTATCAATCGAATGTTTAACCTCGTTAGTGAAAGTCAAGACGTCACCTTCAAGATAGAAAATGTCTTGAAATTCCAAACAAAGATTAGTAATTTGTTCGCGTTCTTCGTCATTGAGATGTTCAGTTCTAATTTGTTGTCTAATAGTCGAGTTTCTGTCTATGTATTGGGAATCATGATAATCGTCTGTATTGAAATTCAGAAGAGGGTGAGTTTTGTCAAGTGGTTCCAGTTTTAAATCAGAAAAAGTTACTGTTTTGGGCATCGCGTTAGCGTTGATGATGGAAGTTAGAAATTCGCCATTTGCGTTAATGTGTACGAGTGCGTTTGGAAGTCGTACTCTGTCAATTTTTTGAGTTGGTAAGATGGCGTCGATGTTAGAAAGATCACATTTAAGTTTAAAGATCTTTTCTGTGCGTGCCTCAATAGTTATTTTGTTTCGTGTGGGTTTTTCTGAAGTAATATTTGGCTTAACATTGGGTGTGTCGGGTACATCAGTCAAGGGTTGATCGTTATCGGGAACTTTGTGTAAAGGGATGGTTTTAAAATTTGTTATTAGCTGTTTAGATTTTAAGTCAACTATGCATTCATAGTGTTCGAGAAAATCTAATCCTAGTATGCCGTCAAACTCAATGTCCAAATCGTATATGAAAACTTTATGTGGGTTACGTGCAGCGAATGGGATTAAAGTAGATTGTGAGATGGGGATTTTTTCGTGGGTAATTCCTTGAATAGTTACCCTTTCAGGAGATCTTTGGGTGAAATTCTTTACAGTATTTTCTTTGAAGATAGAGATACCAGCTCCGGTATCAATAAGTAGTTTGAATTTAGAAGAAGCGTCAAGAATGTAGTAAAGGTTTTTAGAGTTAACTGTAAGAAGTGGGCTTAAAGAAATAGTTGCTCTGGGAAGTTCAAGTCGGGGTTCAAATCGTCCAGATTGAGGTTTTGAATCTGGGTTTCGACTTCGCACAAAGTTGTTGTCGAATCGGGAGGTTGATCTAGGCTCGGAAGCGCTAGAAAATCCTGATAATCGTGACAATTAAAAGGCTCGACAGGGGTATCGTCAAAAGTTTCTTCGAAGCCTGAATAATTTTGATTATCATCCTCGTAGTCATAAGTATTGTAATTATCGGTATAATAATCCGAATATTGTGAGTAACCATCATTTTGTTGATTGAAATGATGTGTCCTTTCAGGACGGTTATTCAGGTTATTCTGTATAACCGAAGGACGAGAATAATTTGGGTTCATTTGAGACCTAAAAGGGGGTCTCTGGAAGTTTTGTGGACGAAACTGTTGTCCTTGTTGAACCGGGGGATTATTTGGAGGGAAGTTTGGCCTTGTTTGTTGGTTAGGCCCAACAGGATTTGGCCTATGGTTTTGGTTGAATTGTTGAGAAAAATTTTGATTTTTCAATCGGCAATTTGCGGCTATGTGGCCTAATCGACCACAATGAAGACACTTAGGTGGTTGTGTCGGCTTTCGAGGTGGGAAATTTGGTTTGAGAGGAACAGATTTGTTTGTTTTCTGATCCTCGAAATAAGAAAGTTGGAGCTCTCTTCTAATACGGGAGTGTGCCTCTAGAAGGTCTTTAGGATTACTGGCACGTATAACCTAACCTAACCTAAACGGGGTTCTAATCCCGTAAGAAGGGTATTCATCACCATTGTATCCACTAGAGTGGTCTGGGCGTCTTTTTGTTCTGGACTAAGCCCAGCCGTTTTGTGGATGCAGGAGTGCATTTTCGCACTCAATACCTGGAGTCTATTGTAAAACGTTAGTGGAGACTCGTTCGAAAGTTGCTTAAGACGTTGTAAGTCGTGAATAAGGGAAGAGAGATCACGAGAATCTCCAAAGTGTAGGGTCAAGAGTTGCTTGATTTCAAGGTACGATCCGGGGTTCCTTGAATTTATCAACTGCGCCGCTTTCCCTTTGAGTTTATTTTTGATATGGATCACTAACAAATATTTTTGATCCGCCGTGGACATATTATATGCGCAATTACATGCATCTATAAAGGTTCCCAAGGAAATTTGGTCGCCTTCAAATTCGGGTATAACGGAAAATATTTCCGTTAACCGATATCTTTCGGTTTCATTGGTAACCGGTGTTGGAGAAGCTTGTGCCATTTTTATATTAGTCGATATAAAAGAATTGGAACAAGGGTGTACAAATGAAATGTTAAAAGGTATAGAAATTAATAAACTGTAGAATACGTTAATGGGAATAACGATTGTTTGAATGATAGAACAGTATGGTAACCAATTAAAATAGTAAATTCAAATAAATCAGTTATTCAAAATAAAAAAAATCAATGAAATAAGTAAATCAGATATACCAATATCAATAAAAAGAAATCAAATAAATATATCAATAGAATAAAATAAATCAGTTAATGAAATAAATTAATATTTCATTTGAATCAACTATATGAAAATAAAAATCAA
The DNA here is from genome assembly GCA_034190945.1 of Octodonta nipae. Classification (NCBI taxonomy): domain Eukaryota; kingdom Metazoa; phylum Arthropoda; class Insecta; order Coleoptera; family Chrysomelidae; genus Octodonta; species Octodonta nipae. The sequence continues at coordinate 67,433,193 of CM067216.1, read as the reverse complement.
ATTGATAAATATGTAAAATTAAATAATAAAATAAATCAATATTAATCAAATCAAATAGATTATATCAAATATTAAAAATCAATGTTCAATAAAATAAATCAAATAATATTTTCTTAAAACGAATGACGATTCACCATTACTTACATCAACAGGAACATTGAAAGCGCCGTGTTCTACGTTTGATTGCAGTGAGGACTTCTTCCAGGTTCGTTGTTCCGTTGAGGGATAGGAATCCGCCGCTACCAGTTAGAGTACTCGTGTTCTAGTAACGTTAGACGGATCGTACTGACTGCGCCAATTTGTTATATCACACTTTCAAAATTTCTCTTTTTAAAAAAGATTTTATTTATAGTTGCACAATTATTAACTTTTAATATAAAACTTGAAAATAACAATATAATACTTTATAACAATAAAAAGACAAAATGAGTGTTAAACTAAACTAGACAAATCTGTAAGTAACAATGAATGCAGACATAAGGCAATTGAACAATTTATAATATAAGAATGGTGACTAAGCTGTCGCAGCGTTTGCTGTTCTCACGGATGTACGTCGTCGAAGGTAACCTGAGACGACACGTGGATGCTGACTCAGCTTAGGAACTGTTGCTAGATGGTTTCACATAAGTCGATGGAATAACTTATATAATCCCAACTCCCATCCATATAAAAAGTTGATATAAATATATATATATATATATATTTGATTGTCATATAGTAGTTTAAAACCAAAGGTGTCAGAACCGTCGAATATATACTTAGGCACCTTCTAGGAAGTACAACGCTCATTAAGTACTTAAACAAGCTGGATATAAAGGTAACCAGTCATCGAGTTCTCGCCGGGAGCTGCTGCCGAGCTGTTGGTAGTTGTTGTTTGGATAAGAAGAAGACGTTGGGAAGAAGAAGAAGACATTGGGGTGGTCGTAGGGGTGCGCGAAAGACATTTGGGTGTGTCGCAGAGATGCGCGCCATCTGTTGTTAATAATTGAAAGCCATTGTATTGTGGGTTGCAGGGTGCACGCCATCTGTTGTTGGTTGTAGTGGTTACAGAGAAAAAAAGCTAAATACTTGGCCGGGTATCGAACGCGGTTTGCCTGATTACAAAGTCGGGTGTCCACCGAGCTGCGCTAATGCGGTTAATCGAGAAATGTTTATTTGAAAAGGTATAGTACATGCCCGTTGCGCGGGCGCGTGTTTTTGGGCGTTGTTCGGTTGGATATTTGGGGGCTGGATGGGGGGATATGGTATTTTGTTGTCTGTAAAAAAATTTAAAATCTTGGTATTTTGTTGTCTGTAAAAAAATTTCAAATCTTTTGCTTAAGCCTGCATGCGCGAGAACGTCCACTCCTTCGAGTCTATAGTTTTCGTAAGCCAGCGCCTACCTGCGCAAGAACGGCAACTCCTTCGAGTCTCTGATTTTGTCGGATGATTCAAGGCATTGAACGCCTGCATGCGCGAGAACGTCCACTCCTTCGAGTCTATAGTTTTCGTAAGCGAGCGCCTACCTGCGCAAGAACGACAACTCCTTCAAGTCTCTGATTTTGTCGGATGATTCAAGGCCGAGCGTAATAATTTTGAGACTTGGAAAAATTTTTAATGATGAATCAAGAATTTGATGTTATGGTTTCTAGTAGTCTGCTAATAATTTTTAGAAAAAAGTAACGAAAGAGGTGCAAGAGGAGCATAGTGTCTCACCAACTACTGTTGAATGCAGATCGATAAAAATGACTTTACTTAAATCAAGCTTTATAATATTCACATTAATTTTGAAAAATGTCTTTTATGTTAATATACCTTATGGAACCAAGGACATGGCTGTATGCCCTTCAGGGAACTGTTTGAACCGCTCCAACTATACATTGATGGCTCGAGATAGATTAAACGATGGACGGCTGCCTGTATATTTTGCTCGCCTGTCAAACACAACAAAAAATTTCAAACTGAAGCTGATATTTTCTGATGACACTGAAGGTGACACTGACTGGATTTCAGCAGCTTCTTGCCAAGATGAAAAAACTTTACTATCGAACAGCTCAATGACTATACGTGATGCTAACCTACAAGAGGAGCTCCACAAAGTGCTAATTCTTATTTGTGTAACACTCTCTACAATTAGAATATTATTACTTAAATTAATTGTGAAATGTATAAGGAAAAGAATGAATAATTAAAACACATAGTTATATACAATGTTTTATTTATGCAAAACACTATTCAGAAGCCAATAATAAACTACATCAACATTTTCTTTTGCACATCGTACTGGATCATTGCAGGGGCAGTGAAAAATGCATGGAGAGTCAGAAGGTTTCAGTTCAACAGCGCCATTGAAGTTTTCCAGATTGATTAGGTGATAGTGTGATTCCCCATCTTCGTTAAGCAGTTTTCTTAAATTGTGAATTTTCAGCTCTTCAAATAACTTGATAAATAAAAAGTCATATTTCTGATGGCCTTGTACATATATGTGCGTGCATTTGGTTAGGTAAATTCTCAAAATGTCGTTCATAGTATTCAAATCGTAGTGGCCATCAGAGTAGTGGAGTCCATGTAACCGTTTTTCCAAATATCGTACTTGTCTTTTGTCTGCTGCTGATAGATAGTTAAACGGTTTGGGTGGTTTAAATAAAAACACACCTGTGCGTTTACGTGTCTTGATAACCAATTCCTTGGGAACAAATCTTCCCTCGATTTCGAAACCTTGAATGTCGACAATTGCAATTTCCATGGTGAACCGTTGAAAAGCTGTACCGAAACTGATTTTCTAACAGCTGAGTGATCTAATATAAGCTTCGAACAATTTCGCTGAGTGGGAGAAATTCCATTAGGCAATCGTGGATAATTATGCAGAAGTCTTATCGGGAAATCCCGTCTGGCTTTCAATATCCAAGCGAATATCTACAGTCGAGGATTTCATGGTGTCCTCACGTCGGGAGCAATCGATGACGAATAGGGTGTGCGTCTTGAATGCAACATAATCCAGTAGAGGGTGTTTGCCGCCGCCAAAGCTGGGATAAAAGTCCGTATACCTTTTGTACGCCTCACCGTACTCACTCTTTGAAAAATCTAAATCAAATCTCTCCATAGGCCAAAATTCGCTGTTTAAACTTAGACGAATATTGGAAATGTGAATATTATCAAATTCCGTGGGATCTTCTTTGATGTTGCTGTGGAGATCCGTTTGGAAGGCTAAGATAACGTAACGAGGGCTTTCCAGTGCGGCACACGTCTTCACAGCCCAAAGTTCACGAGTAGCACCTGTTTTGAGAGCAGGCAACTCATTTAGCTCCCATTTACGAAACGGTAAAATTATACTGGAATCCGCTTTGACGGCTTGCAGTAAATCCAATTTAACGTCATCGTTTGGAAAAATGTGACGGACTTTGAGTTCGATGTTGTTTGTCCCAATGTCCAATGTCCCAAAATGGAATGTACATGTGAAAAGTTTTATCGGCTGCATTCATATACGCTTTATGTGGAAAATTCCACCCGGCTATGAATAGGTCCTTTGAACTGTTGGGGTCGTAGCACAAGTATCCACAAATTGTACTCACGCGACCAGGGTCTCTCACGGTTTCAATTTCCTTGCCGCACCACTCGTACGTAACGCTGTCGAAGAAGAAAGCTCCAGCATTTGGTGATAGAGAAACATCTCCATTGCCTGTTGTCTTCACCACTTGTCCCTGGATTGAGATGCAGGAATCAGCCATGGAAAACCAACAATCTGCTGATTGACGGTGATTTCAACGATACCATTGTTGCCGAATGACTTGACGTATGGATAGTAGGTTCGCAACTCCTCGCGTCTTACACTATCATCAAAATTTGGTTTGCGGAAGATATCGAACATTTGAGGAGTTGACATGGTAGCCGAGCGTTTGTAGAAACAATCTGTTTGAGAGCGTGAGTGATCTCTTGAGAGGTTTCATAGAAACTGATGGTGGTCGTGGAGCGGTTGACCTCTTATATGGTTCTTCATCAAATACAAGTCGACCCATTATTATTGTAGTTGATTCAAAATTTGCAATGTGAGGTTATGTATTTCGCTTCTGTTAATCGGCAAATAGATTAAATGCTGAGGTGTTTCGTCGATGGCAAAACCAGGATCAACTGCAACGGCAAACTCGTAAATGGTGTGTGAAGGAGTGTTGTTGTAGAAGGCTCCCGATGTGATGTTGCTATCGAGATGAATCGTTGTAACTTTTATAATGTTCATTGGTAAATCGGAACTGTGAACTTGATTGCGTGGTAGCAGCTGTTTAGAGAAGCCCAGAATATCACCGATGCTGTCTTGCGGTTGAAAGTCCACAGCGTACTTGCTGCTGAAAAGCTCACACTTGAGAGTATTGTTGTTGGGTTTCAATGAGAAAATATTCTCAACGTCCTTTGCCAAATGAATGCCAAGTGCCTTTCTAATATAAGCTTCGATGTAACCAATTTCGTATGAACCTTCGGGCAAGTCGATGAATGTTTGCGGGTTTTGATCGTCAAACAGGAAAATCTTTTCACCTCTCTCAATGTTTGGGATGCTGTTGTACGAGTGAAAACTCAATAAAGCTAGTCCGTAGTTGTAGTTGGGATCCAACTGAATAGGTGGTTGAAAATCAATCGACAGTATTGGGCTGCGACCTTTCAATGTGATCGTCACAGACATGACTGATAATTATCCGCTTGTTAGCTGCTAATATAGGTAAAGGTAAAACAACAATAATGCAAAATATTTATTTTTTATTATAGAGAAATTTCAAGCATAAATGGCCACAATTTGATTGATTGTACGTCTGATAAGAGTCATTGTTGTAGAGGATTTTCACTCCATTGCCAAAGTAGTTGGCTAATTCTCGGGGTGGTTTCAAACATCCAAAGCTATCAAAGTACTGAACGGTGTTTCCATTTCGCACATAAGCTACCCAATGCGTACCGTGATGACTGCTGGTATCCAAATTAACGATGGCAGACTCCCTTGTTTGTGAATGTTTAGGTAAGGCGTCTCTCATAAATACTCCCCTAAAGTGGGGGATCTTCAAATGTTTGGCATATTGCTCTTCTTCTTCTTTTTGCTTCTTTAAGTAAAGCCCGAAGCCGTTGCGGGACTTTTTAAGAAAAATACCGCTTCCTTTCTTCGCAAGCTCTTCCATGGCTTGATTATGGCGCTGGTCCTCCTCCAACTTCTTGCGGGCGTTCTTTGCATCTATAACGGCTTTGGCTACTCCACTGGCACCCCCGGCAAGAGCTCCAAGTGCTGACAACCCCGCAAATAGGGGTATTAGTGGGAGAAAACCACCAATTTTCGACTCAAAAGGAATGACTCGAGGTACACGGATTTTCTTGCGACCACCTGCCTTCTTAATGACTGCTCGGGCTGCTCTCAACGCCAATAACGATGTCTTACGGACATCACTTCCAGATCCGACAATAGCTCTCTTGATTGGTAGAACCACATTCTGTCGAAAAGATTTTTTTCAACATCGTTTTTTGATTCCAAGCCCCATCTTGCGTTTAGCCTTCGTGCCTGTTGTTATAAGCCAAGAAGCTGCTTTTTTTCCTTTGACTTGAATCTCTCCCAGGCTCGATTTTCCAACTCGTAATCAGCCTTATGACGATCCGCCAATGACTTGTATTTACTGTAGGCGATATCGTGCGCTCGACAAGCAGCGTCTGTCTTATTGATTCCTTGCTGACCCTTGGAGAGCCGGTCTTGAAATTTTGTACCGGGTCCACAAAACTGATAACCAGGTAGATGTAGTTCAAATGGTAATTTATTGATTGCGCTATTCAGTAGACTACCTCCTTTGGGAGTTAGCATGATACTGATTGAAACTGAGATAGACTGCTGTATTTAATTAGTATCCGCAATAAGGATGATGTCAGTATATCGTAAGATGTATATGAAGCAACAAGATGTCCAACTGCCTATCGAAAATTTCGACTTTGTTGAAGAATCACCATCATCAGCAAGTCGTCACGGACAATTGTTACCAAATTCCCTACGAGCAGCATTCTGCGGACCTAGTGGTTGCGGAAAGACCAACGCATCGTTATCACTGCTATTCAATGAAAACGGCCTACGATTTGAGAACATCTACATCTTTTCCAAGTCACTCTACCAACCAAAGTACCAGCTCTTACAAGACATTCTCAAGCTGGTTAAAGGTATATCGTATTTTCCCTTTAAAGACAACGAAGAAGTAATTGATCCGAGTGAGGCACGCGAATGTTCAGTATTCATTTTCGATGATGTTAATGGTGATAAACAAAACAAGATTCAAAATTTTTTTTCGATGGGAAGGCACAGGAATATCGATTCAATATATTTATGCCAAACGTATAGCAAAATACCTAAGCAACTGATTCGAGACAATTGCAACGTAATTGTCATATTCAGACAAGATGAGGTAAATTTGAAGCACGTCTTTGATGAGCACGTGTCTCCCGACATGGACTATGATAAATTTAAGACAATGTGTTCGGAATGCTGGCAAAATTGTTTTGGCTTTATTACAATATCTAAGGACTTCAACTTGAATGATGGCCGCTACCGTAAAGGATTCGATAAATATATAAAGGTTCAATAAAGATGATTGCTGTTAGTTAATAAAAATCTCTTCATTGAGTAGCAACATTGCTGCCACTGCTCGAAAGAAAAAGATCAAGCAATTGGCACGTTCTATTCGCAAGAAATATCTTAGTCTGAAGCTGGGAAAGTCGGAACATGATGAAACATTGAATAAACTTTTTAGACGGGTAATGACACCGCTACAAGATATTGCCTCAACTACGGCAAAAGTTCTCACTAAGATACCAACACAGACCATTAAACGTGAAGTAATTAAACAAGTGCAGCAGCTGCCACCAGTCAAAAAACATGAGTTGGAAGAGACACAATACCTCGATGAAGAACCAATCGCTGAAACTAGTATGCACACCAATGATGATGATGATGAGGTGGAGAACGAAACCTTTTACGAGGATCCCGGTAATCTCTCTAAAGAAGCAATAGAGGACTACATGGATCAGTATCCTCCAGTTGCACACAAATATCTTGAAGACTATATCACTAAAAGCGATGATATTGACAACATATATGGACCTATATATGACGCTGCAAGTTCCAAATGGTTTCTTGGGCAAAAGGAAATCAATTTCAGTCGTAGTACAGGTCACATTATCGTTGATGGGTTATAGTTTCGAGGTACTCCAGGGTTATATCAACTAATATTTTACAAGTCACCTGATTATGCTCCCGATGATTTAGAAGCATACCGAAAAGTGTTGGTAATGACATCAGCACACAAGAATGCAGCAGGTAGTTTGAAAGCTTCAAGTCTATATAAATATACTGAAATTATAAAGCCAATGTTTCCTCCTTTGACAAAGAAGCAACGTTTTGCTGGAACTGGTATGAAGTTAACTTACAATAACAAGCCAATGGAATACGTCTACTGGGATGATCCCAACGAATTGGTTGAACGGCTGAAACTACTGATTGCATCCAAGGAAGCAGGCAACACTTCTCACGACAACGAAATAATTGCCATTTTAAATGAACTTAAGGAAGCTAATATTATACGAGATAAATAAATTCCGAAATTGAAAGTGTATATTATTCCTTATCCTGTGGCAAACATGTCAGTTTTCATGATGACTTTAAACAAGTTTGGGCGTAGTGCCCATCAGCAACTAATGTCATCAACATCACATAACCTAGCTTTTATGAAAGTACCTTTTTCTTTTACCGCGGAGGGAAATATCGATGCTGAGAAGCTGAAAGTTAACAATGTCGAAGTACCGACGAAGGCCATGGATGCCGCCAACAAGCAGTACGTTGATAAGAAAATAGCAAACGGACTTCAGCAACTACATAGTGATTTTCAAATAGCTTTCAGCAACTACACTGGTGAAGTTCAGCAAACCTTATCTGTGTTTAAGCAAAACGAAAAGGTTAGCGAGGAACGTGGAGCTCAAAACTTTGCTGCAATGAATACTCGCATGTTGAAAACCGAACAAGCTATAGAAACCCAACTACAAAATATATCGCTTCTCATTTAAAAATTCAATACATTAGAAGCTCAGTTGGAATCTGCCCGGAAAGAATATAAGGAAACCATCACAAAATTTGAAGCCTCGTTTAATGACAACCGTATATTACAGGAAAAACGTATAAATGATCTTTCTATGAAACAAGCTCCTAAAGGTGTTGATGCAGCAGAAGTATTAAATATTGTTCGAAAGGATAAGGCTAAAGATCTTTCTGATCTAACTTAACTTAGAGACAAGATGACAAAAGTAGTGCCTGACCTATACCGAGACATGCAAAAACTACATGATGATATTGCAAATCAAATGTTGGACCAAAATCAAAAACTTGAAGCAATCGCAGACAGTATTGCTTCAATTAAAAAGCATCATTAGGGTCAATAAAAACATGCCTTTGTCTATTTTTAAGCAGTATACAAGATGGCTCCTATAGCGAAACATTCCAAAGAAAAAGTTCTAGTCGTTAAGGAACTGCATAGACCTGTGAGACGAAAGTTTCCTCGCCGACGTGTAATAATCAAGGGTTTCGATGACTCCTGGCAGTCGGACCTCGCACAAATGGATCTCTATGCAAAATCCAATCGTAATTTCAAGTTCTTCCTCGTGGTGATTGATTGCTTTTCAAAGTACGTGTGGACGAGACCGCTGAAAACGAAATCCGGTGAAGAGGTAACTCGTGCCTTTGAGAGTATTCTCAAGGAAGGACGACACCCGAAAAATCTACAAACCGACCAGGGTAAGGAATACTACAATAGTTGCTTTCAGAATCTAATGAAGTCATACGGAATCAATCATTATAGTACATTTAGTGGACTGAAAGCCGTAATAGCTGAACGAGTAATTAGAACGCTGAAAGAACGGCTCTACAAGTACTTTAGTTTGAACGGCACCTACAAATGGATAGATATTCTACAGGAAATCGTTAAGGACTACAACCATCAAAAACATTCCAAGACAAAGATGATACCTGCGGACATTAATAGGAAAAACGCTCGAGATATTAAAGTATACAATAACCTGAAAATTGCTGGGCCAAGAAAACTGAAAGTCGGAGATGTTGTGCGAATAAGTAAAACCAAGCACGTTTTTGATAAAAGTTACCTTCCCAGCTGGAGTACGGAATTGTTTAAAATTACGCAGGTTAAAATAACTAATACAGTTACGTATATTTTGGAAGATATGTCTGGTACACCGATTCAAGGGAGCTTTTACGAAGTAGAATTGCAAAAGGCTGCCTATCCTGATGTGTATCTCGTTGAGAAAATTTTGCAACGAAAAGGCACCAAGGTTAAAGTTCGGTGGCTTGGGTTTGATTCGAGCCACGACAGTTGGATTGGCACTGAAAACAGACTATAACACCAAGGTCAATCATAAATTGATAATAAATTATCATAAATATAGACATGTGCTTGCATTGCAAAATGAAGACTCAGGGTGAAAACATCACTGTAAAGTATTCGAAAAGTTAAGTCAACATATCATCAAACTTAAACGATTACAGAAAGATATCAAATTTTATTGTGAAAAACAACAAGTGATGCAACATTTAAAAGCCTTACATATATGATGATAGTGATGGGGAACAGAGGAGTTCTTAGCAACAAGAGATCTACTTTTCCATCTTGGCGTAGGATCACATAATTGAAATCAACCGCAATTAGGTAGTAGAAGGAGTACAACCATAAAATTGTGAAAATTCCCTACATATATTCCCAGTCCCAGTTTACCTCTCGAGTGATTTGTGAAAATGAGTAGTATCAGCAGTTTTGAAACCATGGATAGTGGTTATAGTAGTGATTCCACTATCAATTACAGTGCGGACTTGGATAGAGTGTTACAAATGTATGATGAAGCTGCCAAAAAGGAAGACTATTACTTACTGCATTCGAGATTTCCATTACTGAATTCAGAGTATGATGTTCAATGTGCACTCAGTCCTGCAAGATCCTATTCTCCAGTGGTTATCTTGCAAAAAACACCTGTAGCCGCTGGAACACCAACGAAAATTGTAATGACTATGTACGAGTGGGAGGATGTCATCATTGAGCTCAAGCTCCTGAAAACAAACTTTTTTGAAAATGCCACACCTCCAGAGTTTGCTGACCCAGTGACCTGCGGAGATTGTCTCCATCAATCCCAGATCCAGTATGAAGACGTCAAACAAGTGTTGGTGATGAAAAACATTTGCGCGCTCTATTTGGATTATAGTGATGTGGTTGAACTCTTAGCTATTAACCCTATTATCTCAAGTAAAATAATTTATTTGGAGCGCTTAAATTTCTGTACTTTTTATTATAAAATAATAGATGAAATATGTTTATGGTCAAATTTACTAAATCGTTTACCGATTGAAAAATTGTTAAAACCATTTTGTTTAGATGACGGGTCTCCATTATGTATTGCATTAAAAGAACATATTTATTATTATAAAAACATTTTTAAGAGATACTGACATTAGAAAAATTGAATAAATACTTATAAATTAAAAACATTGTTGTTTATTTCATCAGTTCTACACCATGGAGTGTCGAGAATACTTCCAAATATACGAAAATCGATTACGTACCTTTGAAAACTGGCCTTCCGACTTCCCTGCTGAAAAGTTAGCAAGAGCAGGGTTTATCTACCGACAAGATGCAATAGAATCCGATGGCAGCTTAAATGATGCTGTTGAATGCCCATTTTGTGATACACGTGGTTTCAACTAGGAAGATGGTGATGACCCTGTTGCCGATCATCTGGACTGGAATCCATATTGTCGCTTTTTTGATTTTGATGACACTTACCACATCACCAGATCTATCAGACATAAAAGCAAATTGACATTTGAGAGCAGACTTGAGACGTTCAAAGACTGGCCTATTGCCTTGAAGCAGACACCCACCGAGCTTGTCAACGCCGGCTTCTTTTACACGGGCTACGGTGACAGGATCACTTGTCATTGCTGTGGCTTAGAGCTCAAGAATCTTTTACCTTCTGATGATATTACAGAGCTTCACAAAAAGGGATCAGCTAAATGTTTATTGCTTAGAGATTGCCCACCAAATCCCCACACTGACTCTAATCATAATACTTGTAAAATTTGCTTAACTAATGAAATGACAATTGTTTTTATGCCATGCAGACACTTTGCTAGTTGCTTTGATTGTTCACTGAAAATAGATCATTGCTGCATATGTAGACGGAAAATTGCAGGTTATTAAAAAATATATGTATGCTAAAAATAAAAATGCTAATTTGAACATATTTTGTTTTATTTAAACATATAATATTTACAATATAATTGGGGAACAAATAACACTATTATACAAATATTTTATTCTGGGTTGGTAATTTGTTGAGCATCGCTGGAAATCTCCATGGCAACGTTTTCATTCATGATAGATTCTATATTATCAACCAGGTCAGAATCATACAATGGCTCAAGAGAATGGTGCTGATTTCGCAGTGTGTTGCCCCTAGCAAACACTTTTAAGTTCCCAAGTCGGAACTTGAGAGCGTTACCTATATCTATGGGATGTGAAACATCAAACCATTCTTTAACAAGTTGAGCATTTGGATGTTTTTTCAGCACTGCCTTTATAGCTGCTTGGAAAGACCGCCGCTGTCTACGTATGAGGTACCATTCACTCTTACTAAGAGCTAACAGAGCCATACATCCCTGTTTTTCGTGGTTGATTGACTTGGGAGCTACACGATGGACTACTTCGTTCCTTAAACGTTTCACTACCTGAGACTGTATTTTGTTAGAAACCACATTCAGAACCTCACAATGACGTTCCGATGCCTTGACAGTTCGATGCAGTTCGGCTTTGGCCCTAGCTTCCTCAGCCTGAATACGTTCTTTTTCAGCCTTAACTCGTTCCTCTTCAGCTCGCATACGATCTCGATCTGCTTTGTTTCTCTCTTCTTCCGCATGTAATCGTTCTTTTTGCATATGAATCATCTCAGCCTCAGAGGTATTCTTTACTTGTATCATAATTTGCTTAAGTTCATCCAACTCAGTCATCAAATGCTGGTTTTGTACAGAAATTAGATCGTTGTGTGCAGAAAGTTGTTTGAGGCGCATTTCCTCGTGATACTTCTCGTATTTGATATATTTCATAGAGATGCGTTTAATTAAAGTATAGAGGATGCGAATTTCTGTAGCTTTCTTGCTACGCATCTGCATAAGCAGCATTTCAAAGTCGATGGCGCTCATGCTCTGTCCACGTCAGCTTCCAGAAGAAGGCGTTACATCTATCATTTTCAATGTCGAGGCCAAATTTGAGACATACTTCTGAATAGGTTAATTTACCCATCGGTGTAACCCACAGTCTAACATCTTGATCACTTTCAAGTTTATTTTGGTTAGGTTGAATAGATACCATCTTGGAATTGCACTGAATACGTTAATCAATTGTTGCAAACTAACTGAAACTTATGTCTTCGTTAACATAACTAAAGGATGTATCGTGTGACGTCACAGAAAAAGGGAGGGGGGCCCGCTAAGGGGGGCCATGATTGCCAGATTTCCATATTTCCCTAGATCTCGGAAAATGCGTCATTTTAGTCATATGATTAAAGTGATAGAGCAACATTGCCAGATTTCTCTAAATCTCTGAAAACACACACAAGTTTTATGGAGAGATAACAATGTTCGCACTAGCGTTCTAATCGGAAGTAAATTTCAAGTACTTATCTATGGTCTGTTAAGACAGTAAAACAATGTCTTGTATTTAAAATTTTATTTCCAAATTCAAAGGCATTTATGTTTATTTCCAAAGAAATAATACGTTTTAAGACCCAGCCACTACCTTCTGTTGAAAATTCTTCGAGGGAATTCATAATTGGACCCTTTACGTGATTGTCAAACCATTCATCCAAGTCTGTTCCCCGATCAATAATTTCATTTTTAGTATTAAAATATTTGTGATTCGTAATTTCCTCCATATCTGACTTTATAAATTCTCCACAAAAACAAGTATTCACTTTAAGCGTAAATAGTTTTTTCAAAATGTTACTAATTCTGGACTTGAACATAATTGAAGCATCATCCAGAAACATCAAGATATCTTTATGTGAGTTGTTAATTATTATCCCAGTTCTAACACGGTTTTGAAAACATGAAGCAATGTCATCCCATTGAACTCTACTAGAACGTTTATTATTTAAACCCATTCCAATTTTTGACTGCTTCAGCAAAGTCCGAAAGCGTTTTAAATAACCAACGTTGTTTTGTAATTTTTTCAAAGTTCCCACACATAAATTTCCATGGCGAATAGCACAATTAAAAAGTCTCATATGTTTTCTAATATCCCGAAGCCACAATGGTATTTCAGCAGAGGAAATAGAATGATCCAACTCAACTTGTTTACATTTTTTGATATAGTTATCACTGTCTGCATCAATTTGGTTAAACATTTTGATGAATCTCCACCACAGTAGTTAATAATGCAAACTTGATTTTATTGTCGTTTCTTTTCAACCCGACATTTAGTTAATTGCCGATTTTATTGCGTCTGAATTCTAAACATAAAATGACGTTAATTTTAAAAAATATTATTCTTATACAGATTGCAATTATTTACTACAACATTCAGCTAATGGTACTACAATAAATGCAGCTCATCATAGGCAAGTTAGTCTAAAATTGGATTGGGCTCTTTAAAATACAATTCCAGCTCATCTGGTATTTCAATAGGTACAAAGTCCAATTTTTAATATTTCTAAAATATTAATGTTACAATGAAATAAAAATTCGCAATTATTTTATTTATCAGCATCGAACTACGTCATTTGCGTATAACGAAATTTCCGTTAGTTCTAGAAAAACAACTAATTAATGCTTATCATATGGGAACTTCCTGCAAAAGTTTATTGCTGCAAACAACATGATAACCTTATCAAACCACAGCTTCCTGTAAATTTATTTAGCTCGGTTTCATTTAGCGTAAACAACATATCACAGTTTCCTTTCACTGCGGTCATCATTTCCGTTGTGGTTTCGATATCTAAAATACCAGATATAATGTGAATTTATTATCAGGAATTTTTAAATAATCACGGATTCATGATTTATATTATTTTTCGATTTTATTAACATTACTTTTAAATAAATACAGATTTGAGAATTCATTATCAGGAATTTTTAAATACATTTATGATTTTATTGGCATGAATTTTTAAATAAATACAGATTTTTATTCATCTCTCAAGACGTAAAAAATTCCTGGTTCCACCGGGAGTAAACTAATAGTATCTGGGAGTCCTCCTATTGCTGGGCGCTGAGTTCTACCTCCTCCACGGGTGAACTGAGCCTCTATGAAATCAGTACTACCGCCCATACCTGCACGTTTCATTTGGGGTGGTCCTATATCTATTTCAACCCCATTTGGTAATCGATGGCTAAACAAGCAAGTATTTCCAAACGGACATTTGGGTTTGCTTTTTCGGAAATACCTACATCGTATTTTCTTCATTTTTTCGTTTTTCTCAACTATATAACGATCTTTTTCCACTTTCTGGCAATAAACTTCAGATTGATAGACATAAGGAGGCACAATATGGCATTCTGGACAGCCTCTGCGAATATTCAATTCAAAGTCTTTATTTTGATGCCATCTTTTTACGCATGGGAAGCAGAAACAATGGTTACAATTTGGCAATAGCCCAAAATTATTAGTGATCTCTTCCAAACATATTCCACACCTTTTATTCATAGTGAATTGAATAAGACTGCACCTATAGCCACAAAAATCTAATATTTGTAGTGTTTGCTGTCGCCACACACTCACGACAATAAGTTAAAAGAATTTATTTCTTTTATTCAGTCTTGAGTTGAAGCTGTAACAATCCAGACATGAATTTGGAAAGTTTACTTGATGACCAAGAAAGATTTAATATGAGTGCAGTGCCAACGAGAACTATATTGCCGAAAGATTTAACTGGAAAGCTAAATCCCAAAAATGGATGTTACGTGGTACCAGACGTTTTAACAACTGTGATTACCTACAACGGGCGCACTTGCAAATTTGCGGCAGTACCAGAAATTTTAACAATTAATATTACCGATACCGAGGCCACTCTCAAAATTGGTGAAACAATTCTACATTTAACGGTGGAGAGTTACACGGTGCTTAAAAAATACTTGGAATTTGCATATGGTTTCCATAACGATCCTTCACATGGAAAGGATGAACCTGACACTGTATGGGATGATAGCCAGCTTTGTTCTGATGGTATTTCTTTGGATCTGTGTATGTGGTTGGATGATGGCGGCCTTACTATATATTGTACAAAAACAAAACAAAAAATAGCTTTAATTATTAAGGATCCTCTGAACATGCATAATATACTATATGCTAATAAACTTATTTAAACAGTTGTCTAGTTTTAATATATCCTTTATTTTCACCTTAATTAAAATTCAGACGTTTGAAACAAATTTTTCCAAGTCTCAATATTATTACGCTCGGCCTTGAATCATCCTACAAAATCAGAGATTCGAAGGAGTTGCCGTTCTTGCGCAGGTAGGCGCTCGCTTACGAAAACTATAGACTCGAAGGAGTGGACGTTCTCGCGCATGCAGGCGTTCAATGCCTTGAATCATCCGACAAAATCAGAGACTGGAAGGAGTTGCCGTTCTTGCGCAGGTAGGCGCTGGCTTACGAAAACTATAGACTCGAAGGAGTGGACGTTCTCGCGCATGCAGGCTTAAGCAAAAGATTTGAAATTTTTTTACAGACAACAAAATACCAAGATTTTAAATTTTTTTACAGACAACAAAATACCATATCCCCCCATCCAGCCCCCAAATATCCAACCGAACAACGCCCAAAAACACGCGTTCGCGCAACGGGCATGTACTATACCTTTTCAAATAAACATTTCTCGATTAACCGCATTAGAGCAGCTCGGTGGACACCTGACTTTGTAATCAGGCAAGCCGCGTTCGATACCCGGCCAAGTATTTAGCTTTCTTTCTCTGTAACCACCACAACCAACAATAGATGGCGTGCACCCTGCAACCCACAATACAATGGCTTTCAATTATTAACAACAGATGGCGCACACCTCTGCAACACACGCAACCCACAATACAATGGCTTTCATTTATTAACAACAGATGGCGCGCATCTCTGCGACACACCCAAATGTCTTTCGCGCACCCCTACGACCACCCCCAATGTCTTCTTCTTATCCAAACAACAACTACCAACAGCTCGGCAGCAGCTCCCGGCGAGAACTCGATGACTGGTTACCTTTATGCCCACTTCCGGTCCAGAACTCTCTTTGTTTAAGTACTTAATTATATGAGCGTTGTAGGCTATCTCTAGAAGGTTCATGCTCTAAGTATATATTCGACCGGTTAGGCGATGAGTGACACCAAGTAACGGTTGGTTTAGGAAATAATTTTGTCCGACATATATTCTTTGATAGTTATATTGACAATCAAATTAATAAATATTTAAGTGTTATAATATCTCTAAATTGAATTTTTACTTCATTTTTACCAACCTTGGGTTGACATTTACTTTCTTGAATTGTCAGGACAATTTTGACATATCCGCCAATAGTTGCGCATATTAGGCGCTACTCTCTCTATTTTGCATGATCTGTGCTATCCTCCTGCATATTTCGAATCCTAATATTTTGGATTTTACAAGTTTTCACTTGTAGAATAATTTTGATGTTGCTAATTCTACAAGTTACAAAACTGCAAGTTACAAGTTGATTATGAAACAGGCCTCTGTGGAGTCGCTGTTGATCATTCTATATATTGTTTATGCGTATATGGTGGGATAATTGCAGATATGAAAGTTTGTTTGTGTTTGTCAAATAAATTTGACAGTGACACTTTAACTGGCTCTTTGATTACTTGATACTGAAGTTTCCGCTATCACGTTTCTGTAGCAATAATTGTTTGTATTGTACAAAGGATTTATCTCTAACAATAGTGCTCCGATTTCTGCAATAACAATCATATTGTAGAAAATTTTCTAAGGATTCTTCATTTTTAAAATTTTATTCTTCATCAATATATTTGTCATTTAATTCTACTCTAAGGCCTCTGGTGCTGTGTAATACTAGGTTGGCCAAGTTTGATTTGTTCACGTGCCTTCGGGAAAGTTGTTTTGCTGTTCTTGTTCCTGACTTCTAGAGGTTTCGAAGTCTCATCTGTATATCATCATCATTATCATCATAGTCACTAAACATTGGCTCGTCCACTGCTGGACATAGGTATCCTGAGAATATATTCAGTTTCTTTTGGGTCTGAGCAGTTGCTACCCAATTTGTTTGTTTTCATTTGATATCGTTGGTTCATCTGGTAGGGGGTCTTCCTTGACTTCGCTTGCCTGTTCTTGGTCTCCACTCCAGTTTTCTTTTTATTTGAACCTCAGTATGTGATCTTCTACGTGATGCCAAGCATAGACCTTTCTAGTTTGTCTTGTGTTATTTGCAATGTAAGTAGTGATTTCTTAGTCAGTGTTAATGTCTCCTCATCGTTGGTCAGGACTGAGAGGATGCACTGATGGAAGACTTCTCTCTTTAGATTGGCAGTCACATCTATCTTGAATTCATCCCGCAGTTTATCAAACGAAGCCCATCCCATTGTTGTTCTTCGGAATAATTCTGTTGTTTTGGTGGTCTCTACAAATTTTGTTTGTCTCAGGTATATATAACTTCGCACCGACTGAATATCTTTGTTCTCCACTTTTAGTGATTGATTGTGAAACATGTTCTCTACCGCTAGCATTATCTAAATTATTATTTGTGAAGGCAATATGTTCTGCAGACCTCAGGTGGTGTATTGTATTAAAAGCATGTTCCATAACAATTATGAATAGTTTTGGTGACATAACGCCTCTTTCGATCTTAATTTTTGCAGTGGACAGTGCAGATGACATGTTGTAGCATTATTGTAGATATTACATATACTACTTGAGTATATATGTGGCCAAAAGCACATGGTACACTGTACATGCAATTCTTAAAATTTTGGTTTGAGTTAAACGGTTGTGTACAAGAGAATATATCGCCAGGTATTCTTTTGTTTTAAAAACCACTTTAACTTTTTATTTAATTTTGTTTAGTGTTTGTATTTTATTGTTATTAATGACGTGACGGTTGTTTGTGTTTTTCTGTGCTCATTTCCGCTTTGTGTCAGTTATAGTTTTATTTATGCAGAGGTGTATTGGGAAAGATATTTGTCCTGGTCTTTTGGAAAACGCTGATACCTAATAAATTCTTTTGTACGGTATAAAAACAATAATAAATCTGAATGACAGACATGTTGAATTGTGCCAAATTTGAATTTTTTTAACAAGTCGTGAATGTATGAAAATGGATTGTAGAAAAATTAATTTAAAGCATTAATATAAGACTAATAGTATTAAAGTAAGTCAAACATCAGTTAAGAGATATTATGTAATGGATTGAGTTGGCTGATACTTGGTGGAAGTTGAAATTCATGATGATTTGAGTAATACACTTATTACAAACTTACACTTTATTTAAAAAATTGTGACAATTGTTTCGCGTCCGATGGAGCTTAATCGTACAATGGTAGTACCTTAAGAAATTCAATACTTATAAACTAAATAGAATATAAAAAAGGGAGTTTACAAATGTTTCTTTAATCTTCTAGTTGTGTTAATATTACTAAGAAATTATGATAAACAATAAAAGGGATATATCAGATTATGGGTTTTTTCCAGATTTAATTTACACAAAGAACTACCATTGAATAAGAAGGTTCAATTTTTATGGTTCTAGGGTGATTCAGGTAAACCGTAATAGCTAAATGTTTGCCTCATTTTGACATTTATTTGATAAATTATTATATCTAATACTAATTGATTATATAAATAAATTTAGTAGTGGGGACTTATTAAGATCTATTTGGTCATTGAGTAAATTTTCTGAGTATTTTAAACGAGAATTTTGAAATCGTGGTCAAAATTATGATTGTATTCAAGTAAATGTTTTGCGTAATTGGAATCTTGTTTATTTTTTATAAACGAATTGCAATGTTCATTTAACCTTTGAGTTTATTTGTTTTACTCTTATTGTTCTTAATTAATTTGCCTAGAGAGTTATTGGTTCTATAGCTAACTTTGAAGTTTTGCTGATTTAAAAATTTTGAAATATTAACACTAGGGGAACCTAGATATGTAATAGTTTTATATGTTTTATCTACGTCTGTGATTTTCGGATATATCATTTGGATTGTTTTGAGATATTGTTTTTTCCGTAGGATAGAATCGACGATTTTAGTATCATATCCATTGTTGGTTGCGATCTGTTTTATTATATTAAGTTCTATTTCGAAGTCATTTTCATTAAGTGGTAATGTTGTCAATCTATGAATCGTACTATGGAAAAAAGCTAATTTGTGTTGAATAGGGTGGCAAGATGAATTATGAATTATGGTGTCTGTGTATGAGGGTTTGGAGTAAATCGAGAAAACATGTTTACCATTTACTTTTTTGATTATTAAGTCTAGGAAATTTATATGATTATTCTGTTCTTCTTCTATTGTGAATTTAATGTTGGGACGGATATTGTTAATAAAATCAGTAAATTTGGATTATTGTCTTTCCGTTCCTACAAAACAAGTTAAAATATCATCTACGTATCTGTGCCAGTATACAAATTGACTAAATATCGGGTGTTTTTAATTTTTTCTTCTAAGGAATCCATAAAAATTTCTGCTAGTAATGGGCTAAGTGGATTACCCATGATTAAGCCCTCGTCTCCTATGTAAATATTATTATTGAATTCAGAATAGTTTTGTTCTAGACATAAGGATAGTAAATTTCTAATTTCTTGTTTTGTAATAAAATTTATATTGTGGAGGAAAGTAAATCTACTAGGTTAATGGTTTCTGTAATTGGAACGCTTGGGAACAAATTCGTAACATCAAATGATATTAATTTTGCATTATTCGGTACTTTAACGTCTTTTATTTTATTCACTAGTTCTAAAGAGTTTTTTATAGAGTGTTTTCCTACAAAATATAATATTAATAAGTTTTTTGGAAATTTTATATGACGGAGCGTTCATGAATTTGTCTGTAAATAAACTTTGAGAATTTTGTAGATTTAATTTAATAGATTTCTGGAATTGATCAGTGGGGTCACGTTTTGTAATTTTGTGATTTTGATTAAGGAATTCTAAGGTTTTTTCTATATAATTATCTTTATCAACACAAATTAGCTTTTTTCCATAGTACGATTCATAGATTGACAACATTACCACTTAATGAAAATGACTTCGAAATAGAACGTAATATAATAAAACAGATCGCAACCAACAATGGGTATTATACTAAAATCGTCGATTCTATCCTACGGAAAAAACAATATCTCAAAACAATCCAAATGATATATCCGAAAACCACAGACGTAGAATAAACATATAAAACTATTACATATCTAGGTTCCCCTAGTGTTAATATTTCAAAATTTTTAAATCAGCAAAACATCAAAGTTAGCTATAAAACCAATAACTCTCTAGCCAAATTAATTAAGAACAATAAGAGTAAAACAAATAAACTCAAATCATCAGGAGTTTATAAATTATCATGCAAAGATTGTCCTAAAACATATATAGGTCAAACAGGTAGATCTTTTCAGACAAGGTTAAATGAACATCGCAATTCTTTTATAAAAAAATAAACAAGATTCCAATTACGCAAAACTTGAATACAATCATAATTTTGACCACGATTTCAAAATTCTACATAGAGAAAATAAAACTAAATTTATTAGATAGTCTTGAAATTAATCGTTTAAAATACTCAGAAAATGATGACCAATGACCAAATAGATCTTAATAAGTCCTCACTACTAAATTTATTTACATAATCAGTAAGTATTAGATATAATAATTTATCAAATAAATTCCAAAATGAGGCAAACATTTAGCTATTACGGTTTACCTGAATCACCCTAGAACCATAAAAATTGAACCTTCATATTCAATGGTAGGTCTTTGTGTAAATTACATCTGGAAAAAACCCATAATCTGTTATATCCCTTTTATTGTTTATCCTAATTTCTTAGTAATATTAACACAACTAGAAGATTAAAGAAACATTTGAAAACTCCTTTTTTTATATTCTATTTAGTTTATAAGTATTGAATTTCTTAAGGTACTACCATTGTATGATTAAGCTCCATCGGACGCGAAACAATTGTCACAATTTTTTAAATAAAGTGTAAGTTTGTAATAAGTGTATTACTCAAATCATCAAGATATTATGTAAACACTTTCTTTAATTTTAAGTTTGTTATTAGTCGGAAATCCTTAAATGAGGTAATAATGTAAGGTGTTTAGATTAATGTGTGAAGTCTGTTTGGGCAACAGCTATAGGTGCAGTAATTTTTTTGCATTATTAAGTTTGAGCACGATGAGAGATTGGAATCGTTGAACTCTCTTCTGAAAAACTATTGAATTTCATTTAGCACCAGAATCATGTCAACATAAATAAGGTAAACATAATGGAAAACAATAGAAATTTTGAACTAAAGTTATCTTTAAACGAAACTGAATAATTAATATCCGATTTTCACATTTCACATTAACATCTTTAATCTACTGAAGAAAAATTTTGGAGCTTAGCGCGATTTATATTTACACCAGTGATATACAAGTATCTTCGTTCTGTGATGGTGAGCATTTGGCCTTAGTTTTTTATATGCATTTTCCTTTTAACAAGATTCTTCTATTATATTTGATATTTTTCCTAATATTTAATTTAGGAGTGATACGATCGTAGCATTTTAGATCATTTGTTTCAGTAATATAGTTATTATTCCAGATTAATTTTTTTCTAAACGTAATTAAATAATTATTTACCTTCATCATTAATTCGATACAATTTTTATGTTTGAAAATATAAAAAATAAAAAAAAACTATATTCCAAACTATAGTAGTACTCGATTTAGAAAAGTAAATATAACAAAAAATGAAACACATTAAATTTCACAAATAAATTAATCAAAAGAGCTGAAGACTATCGCTTACTAGACTGCTTGTTCCTTTCTTCAAGAATAATCGTACATTACCTTACTTTGTTTAAGAAATATTAATAGAATGTCTCGATTGTTCGATGTTACAAACATTACCAAAATTTTACAACCTTGATTGTTTTGTGCCTTAGTTCGGTATTTCTTTTGTTCCAGCTTTGTTTTGTGGGATATTTCGGCAGTTAGTGTATAGGGTGGTCTGTACTATGAGGAAGTCAAAAAGTCTGATTCCATTGTTATTAATTTCGCCTTCTCCTTACTGTTCCAATTATTGGTCATTACTGCTGCATCATTTTCTCTAATTCTTCTAGTAAAGTCTCTTCTAAGGCATATGCTCACTGAAAAACGTTTCTTTGCTTCGATTTGTATCAATAATCTTCTTCGTTTATTAACCGATTTCAATTCGTCTGTATTTATTTTTTATGTTTGTTCAGCGATTACTCGAAAACAGCTAAATGAATTTTGACCGTTTATACTGGATCCTGTTCCGGGGGATCCCGAAGTGGTTCCATATTTTTTAAAGGGCATAGCTTGTACCGTTTTTTAGAAAATCGGCAAAAACGTTTTTACCGACTTTCTTATTTAAAAAGCTTTGGTGAAGGTGCTGGTATTAAAAAAAATAGAAATGTTGTTGTTCGGTACTTGCGGTATAATACCGTTTATATTGGATCCTATTCCCGAAGTGGTCCCATATTTTTTTCAAGGACATACCTTGTGCCGTCTTTTAGAAAATCGTGAAAATTTTTTTTACCGACTTTCTTATTTAAAAAGCTTTGGTGGAGGTGCTACCGACCGTTTATATTGGTTCCTTTCTTCTATAATAAGAAAATCGTCACTTTGACTTTATTCTATAATAAACTTTGGTGGAGGTGCTAGAACAATATGAATATGTTTCTGTTCGGAACTTGGGGTATAATATATTGAAAAGAAATTGGGTTAATCAAAATAAATGTCAGTAAATCAATCAGGTGGAGATTCTCAATCAATCTGTATATACAGTGTGTCTTGTTAAATCAAACGAAATTGTTTTAATGAATACTATTAAGAGAAAAAATTATACTTCTTCTTCTTTAAGGGTTTCTCTGTGAAGAGTGGCTATAGGTAAATACTCTTGATACCATATACAAGTAATAACACGTAAAGTTTATATAGTTCACCTTTGATCAATAACTTTTAAAGTCTGAGTAAAAATATTAACGAAAAAACTGTCTCTTGAATTGAAATAAACCAATGATCTTTGACATACCATGAAATAGTTGGTGAATTTTTAGATTAAACACATATTTAAACCAACACTTGAATTAATTAAAACTATAACTATAACTTTCCATGAAATAAATGATATGTCCTTGGACTGAATGTTAAATGGGGGTTATGTACAATCAATATCCAGGACATGGCAGCCTTGGACCCCCGCCTTTTCTATAATTCTAACATTCGCTTTATAAGCGTCTATGGGGAGTAGCTTTTTAGAGAAACATGACTATTTTATATGATTTTTTTTAACCTAACTTATACAAACATGTGGCTGCCCCGCCATTTTAACCGAAAATCCAATTTATACTTCATAAACAGATTTGCATGGTCTACAACCTATACGGTAAGAATCATTATGTGTCACTTTTTTTTAACTGGAGACGAGATTTGTCAGCAAATAGAAATTTCGCTGAAAAGTAAAATCGTTTACTTTTGTTAATATTTAAAATTGTTATCTTCTAGAAGTAATTGAAATTAAAAACTGCATCGAATTTGCCATTGCACTAAAGAATGTATAATCTTTAAGTATTTATGTAATTAAACTATATAGTATGTTTTAAAAAATATATCAATTTTGTTTAAAAGTGAGGTAACTTTATTTTTTATAATATCTCAAATTGTAATCAAAGTTTATTAGAATTGATAACACATTAAAAAAAATAACCGACTTCCATCTATAACTAAAAACTGAAAATAATTATAACAAAATACAAATCTAGCAAATAAATAACACATTCAATGTTGTTAGGTACCTACCTAGAAAGTAATTAAAAGGTGCTCATTCTGTACAAATTAATTACCTACCAATCTGGTATATTTTTGAAGTCGGTGCCAAATAACAATCAAGCTGAAATGAAAATAATTTGGGATATACATTTATAAGTCCTGCTGCGCAATTTCGCTGTTCAACTTGGCACCGACTTCAGAAAAAGTATTCCAGTACAAAATTATTTCATATTTTTTAGTTAAATTACTTTTTTTGAAGTCAGTTTTTGTTTTTTTTTAATGTATTTTTTTAATTTATAAAAATCCATCCTTTTTTATGTTTTGTAATTTTCAATATGACTCTTCGGACTTTTTCAAAATCATCCTCGAGTTTCCTTTCTTTACCATGTATACTTTTTTGTAATTTCTCAATATTCCCATCATACTATTTACTTTTTTTTATAAAAATAGGTTTTCATAGTGGATTTTTTTGGCCTGTCCTAATTAATTAATTCTCGCTCTCAAATTTCTGCCTTTTCAGTTCTAATTTATGATCGGATCTGGAGACTAACTTTACTCATTAGGTTATTCGCTTTAGCCATAGTTTACTTCGTTTAATAGCCTGATATCTATTTTACACATTGTTTATTTCGTATTCATGTCATTTATTTCTTTATTTAATCGTTCTATGTCCTCCCTTGTTCGTATTATCCGCAATGATTGGTATTATCATACTCGAGTAAGTCTTTGTTTGTTGATAATTATTTGATTCATTTAATCATATTTTTGAACATAACAGTCTTTTTTCTATATTTTTTACAGCAAAACTGTGTATTTCAAGGTACCAAGCGTTTCCATTTTGAAAGTGACGAAAGACAAACCTGAATAGAATGTTTGCTATTTTATGTTGAATTATTAGAAATACTTTCGTATTGCCCTTGTGTGATTGTTAGTTTATCGTATTATGAAATATTACGATATTAGCGTATCATGATGGTAATTTTGTCGTTAATGTTACATATATTCGGAAAATTAGACTTGAACCGGAACTCCGGAATCATCTGTACAAATCAAAATCGCATTTAACCACAATATTTTTCGGATGTCTCGCTTTCTTTCGCTTAACGACCATGCCTAAAATTGTTTGTATTATTTGTCAGCGGTCCGTTACGCCGATTAAAATTTAAAAATAAATGAACTATTAGCATGTCGTATTCTATTGTGTGGGTGTTTGCCATGGAAGTAGACAAAAATATCATTTTGCGGTTTACATATTTAGGTAATTTAATCATACAGTTTGATCGGCACTTCCGGTCATTACCATATGGTAAATATGTCATTTTTGGGTCGATTATTACGCGTTTCACAGGAATTCAACATTAAATGAGCGTTAGAGATACAACAATGGGAGTCAACCGGTGATATCAACGTTTTTATTTTTTTGAGTGGCACATTTTGATTCCGACATCATGATGTAATGTTATTTTGTTTAATGGTCGGCTTTCGATAATTACTAGTTTCATTGTTAACATTTGGATAAAAGCAAATAAATATATCTTTTATATCCTCTTTTCATTTCAATAATTTTACCAAATAGAGTTCGTTTTAGTTATATATCTTTCTTTCTTTTTAGCCTATTTCTGAAATTGTTGTATACAGACAGTTTCTCTACTAACCACGAATTGTACACTTGTATTATTTCATGACTGGTGAATAACGCTACTGCGTGATAATGTCTAAGGTACAATAAAACCACCCATAAAACGTTGGTAAGATGTGGTTGTGTTTAATGTATATCAGGATTGATACAGGAGGAAACTAGAAGTGTGTTTAAAATGTTCCTTTAAAGTGATGCTGTTACATACATTGAACATGCCAAGAGGAAAACTGTCATATATATGGATGTTGTTTATGCATTGAAGAGATAAGGACGTACCTTGTATGGATTTGCCGGTTAATAAATACATTCGTATGCAAGCAGTCATGGATGGAGGTACGATTTACCTAGATTCTAGATTTCCATTACCGCTAGGAACAGGACCCATAGTCCGACACCTCAAACAACCGTCATCAACCTACCCCCATTACGTCAAGGGTGGAATGTGAGCATAAACGCTACTCATACGCCCAAGAGTTCTATCTAGTTTTGCCATTGTCCGTGCGAGGCAGACACCAGAATAGAGAGGCTCAGATAGCAGACTCAGAGGGAATTCTTTGCACCCATTTTGGGATCTTAAGAGCTGACATCAGCTTTCAACCAGGTGAAGGGGCTTGGAACTGCGGGACGCTTTGGGTGAGTTTTTGAAGTACCAGCAAAGGGTTCTCGTCTCGAATACTAGGTCGCGCCCCGTACAGGACGATAATCCGACATTTCAAGCGACGATCCCACTGTTTACCGCAAGAATATGTTTTTGCCTAAATCATGAAGGAACTACTTGTGAAAAGTTTTGATACGCAACACTCGAGGGCCGGGAACCTCTCCTTCCTTAGTTACTAACGGGGCCGCCTTGTAACTAGAAGTCTAGAATCCCCTGCCCCGATTCCGCTTGTAATACGAGTGGCTGCCGGGAAGTGGACTACACTACCCTTGCCTACAGTTTTATCGTTGTGCCCTTTTTATGCCATTTAGTTTCCCAACCCGTTTAATGTCGTCAGACCATCCAATATTCCTTTTTCTTTAAAATATTCCACACATGCAAGGACTTAATCGCTGGTTGATATGTTACACGTCTTACCTATTTCCCTTACTAACATATTCGACGAATCCCATCAAGGAGGCCACTTTTTTCTCTACCCTTTTAGTGGAGGAAATGAAGCACTGTACTATTTTTTGTCCAGCGGTGCACTATGAGGCTGTGGGCCCAATTTCCTGGTCAAAAACAAAAAATATATTTGGGAACTTTTCGAAATTGGATTATAGGATGTTCCTACGTTCTGAAACTACTAATACTTAGGTCCCCTCGCTAACATTTGTTTCTAGAAGCTAGTTCAGATTGTGTACAAAAACAGCATGCTAATGCCCGTACTCTGAGACGCACATAATTTTCATGAAATAACCGATTTAAGTTCTGCTAAATGGAAATCACTTGTGAAGATAAGTTGAATACGAACATCAATGTTAGATAACGTATGAATAAAGTGGCAAGCCATAAAAAAACAGTGAATAAACTAATTTTTTAAACTTTCTAATCGAAAAAAATATGTTTCATTATAAAAAAGTGACATTGTTCTGTCGTGTTGGGTTATTAAACTAACAGAAGGTTGCAAAAATATAATCGAGGACATACCTACTAGACACTAACAATTATAAGAAACATGAAACAAGTACTCCACGAGGTATCACCTACGCCTGCACCACTGAAGACATCTGCCGCAGTTGAAGATGAAGCTTTTGGAAGAAATTTCAATAATTAACTGATACTACAATTGCAATTTCCACAATTTTTATTTTTTTTAATTGTGGAAATTGCAATTGTAGTATCAGTTAATTATTAAAATGAATTTTCAACAAGTATCGGCCGAATCAATTCAGAAATTTCAAAAAAACACGTCAAAATTGCCCTGAAAACCACAGTTTATCATTGAGAGCGGCCTTGAATGCATACACACTTCACTGGACATTTTTTAATAATTGTCTGCTGTAATAATTTGATAAATTTTGGAAAAACGGTTTCAACATTTTAAAATTATAAACGGATGTTAATTTTATTTGACACGCCACTGGATTTTGGCATTTACTGAGCTGAAACAAAAACATTGCACTTTTTTTGCAAAGTTGGATGTTTTCAATTATTGTTTGAGCAGATGTTGTTTGTTCAATTTTATATTTTAAAGAATTAGATAAAAATGACAGTTAAGTTTTCTAAATATGTTTGCTGTGGTGTTAATGTTACAATTGCAACAAGAATAATAGCATTTATTGGTATCGTAAGTACAGACTATTCATATTAATTCTAACGAGTCAAGTAACCTTCTGAAGAAAATTGCCAAACACAAAAAGTAGAAAGTGTATTATCAAAGGTTTCTTCAAAAATATATTCCTCAAAATATGGATGAAAATGCTTATTATTCATTTTAGAATTGTTGGGGTAGTGGTTAGTTCGCCTTCGAAGTTGCAATAAATAACTTGTTAACTATTAATGGATTTTCATTTTTTGATGAAAACGTTGCATGAAAATATAAGATTAATTTTGACATAAAATATTTAAAAAATCCATGTGTCAATGCTAATAATGTATAACGTAAGCGTCGATTTATACTTAATAACAAATTAAATTATTCTAGGTGTCTAGAGACTACATGCACTAGACATTACGTTCTTTCGATTTAACCTAAATTTTCTTAGTATACAACTGCAATAAAAAGGAACTTCTGCCCCTTAAATATGACAATGTAAATTTACGGTTTATTATATCTTAACAATAGCTATGTACCGTTTTTGAGAAAAAAAAACAAATTTAACCATTTATGTTTCAGAAATGATGCCATTTGAATACTAAGTTACGTTTTTAGAACCAATTTATATAATGTCCATCATTATGTCTGTATTGGTGAAAATCCTTAGGTAATAAATGAGACTAATTACTAGCAAAGATTTAGTATAAATGACTGGATAGGTTTAATTGGTTACTAGTTGTTAGTTCTTTTTTGTCATTATGTATGGAACCAAGATGGTGGAGTCCATTAACCTTCATGATCCCGGCCCGGGAATAAACCACGGTAATTTTTGTATTTGAGGCTACTTAAAATCATTAGTTAACCCTCTCCTATAGAAATACGTATACAGCTGAGAGAAAGAATTAGAGATACAGTTGTAATGAAATTAGAATAAATTCTGGAATTTTTGCAAGGATTAGACAATCTTTACAGAAAGGAATAAATTTATTTATTAGACAAAAATGATCATGTGTATTATTTTAATTTAAGCTTTTGTTTTTTAAATAATGTTTATGAAACGAAATACAAGTTTGCCATTTTAGAAGTATTTATCGCCAAAAAATTGACATCACCACTAATTAGAACGAGTAAAATTATACATTTGTAAATGTCTAAATTTGTTGTTGATTTGTCAAAAGTAACTTGGGCTTGTAAACATAATTTAGTAATCAAATGTAATTTTATTCCAGTTACATACAAAGTTTTAACTTGATTTTCATCTAAATCGGCACATGATATATATTTTAAAACGCAGCATATTTTTTTGAAAAACTTTTCATATGTGACATAAAATATATTAAAAACATCTCAAGAGAAAATATAGGTTGCCTGCACTGCCACACCCCCCACCCTCCAGTGGACTGCATGTGATGGTAAGGATGACGGCGTATTTAAAGTTTGAACTTTTCAATTAGTGATTTTTGTGATATTTAAAAAAATTGTATTGACAATATCATCTTCGAAAGGCACTAGTTTTCTCAGGAATCAATTTTGGTCTACGAGAATTTAGTTTATATATATATATGTTTTAGGTGGTTTCCGGGAATTCATCCGCGTAGTTGATAACTGATCCCTGCCGGGATCGATGGTAAAATGACGACGTTTCGGCAGAGTCACATCTGCCCTCTTCAGGTCGGTTCGCATAATTCTCGTAGCCTTCTGCTTTCGCTTCTAGTTACTCGAATACTAAGATTTTCTGAAGCGAGCGCGCTGTTATATAGTCGCGGCTCGGCGCCTATCGGTTGACACCGTGAACGGCTGCGTGTGATTGGCCCTTGGCGCTCAGTGAGCACGGCTCCATCTTGCTGATTTGTTATTTCCGGTTGAGTTGTTATTGGACGGGTCCGGGCCGGTACGGTGTTTAATAGGATTTTCCAACAATTCGATAAGTTCTGAATTTCATTGCATGCGTTTAGACTGTGAGGTCTCTTCGCTATTTCAATTGCCTCTCTTACGAGTCTTGATTTCGGGTGTTCTATATTTGCCAGTACTCTGGTGTTCTCAAAGTCTATTCGGTGTGACATCGTGGTGGCGTGTTCCGCAATGGATGTTATTGTTTCCTGCTTTCTTACAGCGTTCTGGTGTTCATCACGTCTAGCTTGAATTCTTCTATTAGTTTGCCCCACATAGGTTTTATGACAGTCTGCACATGGAATCTCGTACACTCCCTGTTGTTCTAAAGGGATCCTCGTTTTCGGAGTCCTCAACACCGTGCTTATTTTGCTGTGTGTATTGAAAATAGTATCGATATTGTGTCTCCGTAGAATTCTTGCAATACTGTCCGTACCCCTTGACATACGGTAAATAAGCCTTGGTTAAGTATTGGGCTCTTTGTATATTTCGGTGTTCCCTCAGAGCTGTTTTTAAACATGAGTTATCCTGCCAGCCTTTGTGATCTGGTTATCACAAGTTGGGCTGGGTGGTGATGTATGAAGGTATCTGTTGGTGTGATCCACATATCGCAACCAAGGAATGGCAATTGTTGGCTTCACTGGTAAATTTTATTTGTTTAATATCTAAAAAGTATTGAGGTGTTCTGAGGCCAAATCACAAATGTTCTTAGCAACCACAAACTGCTTAGTGCAACTCCTCAAAGTTCTCCATAAAAAGGTTCGCTATAATTGGTGAGAATGGCGATTCCATTGGAGCTCCTTCCACTTGTTTGTATCGTTGAACAACAACTCTTAAACCCAGTTTGTGGTTGTGATATGTGGATGATACATTTGTGATTTGGCTTCATGGGAGGAAACACCTCAATACTTTTTTAGATCACCTTAATGGCATCCATCACAAAATAAAATTTACCATGGAGGTTGCAGCCAACAATCAACTGCCATTCCTTGATGTTCTCATAAATAGGAAGCAAGATGGAACCCTTGGCCATACAGTATATAGGAAAGCAACTCACACCAACAGATACCTTCATGCTAATTCTCATCACCACCCAGCCCAATTACAAGCCGTCGTCAAGACTTTAGTAACCAGATCACAAAGGCTAGCTGACCAGGATAACATCAAACAGGAAATGGACAGTTTAAAAACAGCTCTGAAACAGAACGGATTTACAGACCGAAATATACAAAGAGCCCTAAAATCAAAACCGAGACAAACAGACGAGGAGCATGAGACACCAATAACCAAGGCTTATTTACCGTATGTCAAGGGGACCACGGACAGTATTGCAAGAATTCTACGGAGACACAATATCGATACTATTTTCAATACAGACAGAAAAATAAGCACGGTGTTGAGGACTCCGAAGACGAGGATCCCTTTAGAACAACAGGGAGTGTACGAGATTCCATGTACAGACTGTCATAAAACCTATGTGGGGCAAACTAATAGAAGAATTCAAGCTAGACGTGATGAACACCAGAACGCTGTAAGAAAGCAGGAAAAAACTACATCCATTGCGGAACACGCCACCACGATGTCACACCGAATAGACTTTGAGAACACCAGAGTACTGGCAAATATAGAACACCCGAAATCAAGACTCGTAAGAGAGGCAATTGAAATAGCGAAGAGACCTCATAGTCTAAACGCACGCAATGAAATTCAGAACTTATCGAATTGTTGGAAAATCCTATTAAACACCGTACAGGCCCGTACCCGTCCAATAACAACTCAACCGGAAATAACAAATCAGCAAGATGGAGCCGTGCCCACTGAGCGCCAAGGGCCAATCACGCAGCCGTTCACGGTGTCAACCGATAGGCGCCGAGCCGCGACTATATATCAGCGCGCTCGCTTCAGAAAATCTTAGTATTCGAGTAACTAGAAGCGAAAGCAGAAGGCTACGAGAATTATGCGAACCGACCTGAAGAGGGCAGATGTGACTCTGCCGAAACGTCGTCATTTTACCATCGATCCCGGCAGGGATCAGTTCTCAACTACGCGGATGAATTCCCGGAAACCACCTAAAACATTTAGTGCCCGCGAAAACTTAAAAACAAATATATATATATATATATATATATATATATATATATATATATATAATCACGTTTAGTATATGTAGGTTACGTTTGGCAGGAGAGATTATGGAAACCATGTATTCATTTTTAGTCGAAAATATCTGTTTTACAGAAAAAAATGATTGCAAATAATTATCACTGTAATATTAGCTTTAATTAGTTAGGGTAAGAGTAGCGCTCAAATATAATTAACAGTTCAAAAATCACGTATGATACAGTAAGGGATCTACAGAATATTGTTTTTCGTCAATTTCAACTAAAATATTCGAAATTAAAAAGAACAGAAAGAATTTCACTAAAACACCAACAACAGAGTTTCCGAAGATCCTACTCAGACTCAGCACTCATGAGGCAAATAACAGGGAAAGCATTAGAGTACTATAGACAAATACTGCTAGGCACTATTAAGAGAATTGAATAGCACAGTACACGTGGTATTCCTTTATCCCCACTCTGCAACCTCATAATTCTATGAGTTAATAAGGAAGAAAGGTACGGATTATAGGATATAAAAAGATGACATAAAAATGCTCTGCCTCGCGGATTACGCCAGTCTCATAGCGGGTAATGGAAGAGATGAGTTACAAGCATTGGTCCACAAGTTCAACACCAAAGCAAAAAAGTTCAATATGGTAACATCTGCTCAGAGGACAGATATACTTGATATTAGCAAATAAACGATTAGAAAAAAAAAGTTAAAAATACGCGCCGAATTGATAACCTCTTTCTTTTGGGAAGTTGGTTAAAAAAAAGAAAAATTGAGTGATAATATCATATACCTAAGGGGACAACCTAACAAACAAATAGGCAGAATTGCCTAAAAAAAGATTAAACAAAAAAATATGCATCAAGAAATGTAGATGCTGAATTTGCATGTCAGTACAGAATTGTAAGTTCCTCAATTTATTCAATAATTTACGTAAATCCATTGAAAAGGACTCTGAAATGTTAAACAAAAATTCTGGCGGACTTTGATACTTAAGGGTAGATCAATATTTTTTCTTACGGCGACATCTAGGAAACTTAGAGGTCAATTGAAGCTTTTAGTGCAAGCAGTGCTGCAAAATATTCTGGTAGACTAGACTTACAAACTTCTGTAAATTTTTAAGATCGATTGCCATTTTTACATTTGTGTTAGACAAGGAGGTTTGTGGGTTTTGATAAATAGCGAATTGTAGTTCAGAAGCGATTAACTGAGCTATAAATTAATACTGTTTGTTAAGCTGAATCTGTCTAATAGAAGTATAAAGACGATTTTCTTGGGTCTAATATACCTTAAATAATTCCTTTCGATGGTATACTATTTGCTAACTTAAATTTGAATTTCAGGTCATTTCGTTCATTCTAATGACTGTGCTCTGTAACGATAAGCTAAATAGAAATGACAATTATGATATAAGTAGAAAGACGGCCTTAGCATTGGGATTAGATTGGTCCCACTTCCATGAAAATACAAGTACACACGTCGAAAGTGATCCAGAAGGTAAGTGTCAGATAAATTTTAGTTCATTTCAGATACGTGATGTTTATGGGATATTGATTATGAAAAAAATAAACATATATGAGGCTTAAGAGGGAAGTAAATGCAGATACAATAATTTTACTAAATAATGTAAATAAATGTATATAGCATACAGTTCATTGATCTTGTGCTATTTCATTTTGTGGCTAGTTTTAAGGGAAAGGGTGATTTTTGACCGTCAGATGGTGATAGAATTGAGTGTACCATTCTCTCGCCTCTGCCTAGGAGAGAGTTAAAAAGTCACTTTCAGTTTTCCGAATACCAGCGTTAATTTTTTCTATTGGCAAACATTGTGAAAAACGAGGATATTTTGTGTTTCCTACAATATGACTTCCTTGTATTAAGCTTTTGGTCACTTATGCCTATTGTTATCCTATGCCTAGTTCCATCACAAAAATTCATTCATTCAATATGATAGATTCGGAAAAATCATAGCAATAAATTTTTCTAAAACTCAAAATGATTTTTTAGCCTTTCGGGTCACTCACAAATTTTGCTTCAAAATTACTATTTCCATGGCTGAAACGAGAAAATAGGGCTATATCAGTATTTGATAGTCTATTTACTGTAGACGGTTACGTACTGTATCATTTTTTCGACAGTAACTAAAAAGTGTGAAGAAAATTACTCTCGTCTATTACATTTTTGTGAAGTACTGTATATAGTTTTGATTCCCAGACTTGTAAAGATATAAAACATTAAAAATAACACATTCAATGTTGTTAGGTACCTACCCAGGAAGTAAAAAATGTAAAAATTAAAAGGTACTCATTCTGTACAAATTTATTACCTACCAATCTAGTATATTTTGAAGCCGGTGCCAAGCAAATCTAAAATCCTTCATTGCGTACTTATCTACTAATTCATCAAACTTGATTGTTGCTTGGCACCGACTTCAAAAATATACTAGATTGATAGGAAATAAATTTGTACAGAATGAGCACCTTTTAATGTTTACTTTTTTTACTTCCTGGGTAGGTACCTAACAACATTGCATGTGTTATTTATTTGCTAGAGTTGTATTTTGTTATAATTATTTTAAGCTTTTTAGTTATAGGTAGAAGTCGGTTATATATTTTTTAAAAATGTTTTATTTTCAACTTTTTAGTATTTTTGAACTCAGGTAGTTTTCATTCTTTATTTCATTAATCCGTCCTATATTTCAACCATAGTAATAAGTCCTTGTGGGCTAGCCCATAAATTAGTTCATTTTTTACATTTTACATTATCGTCCTGTGTAACATTAATTCCTCTCCACAACTTCTTATGGGCTATAAAAGAAATATTTTTTAAATCACAATGTATAAATATAATTCAACTGCAGCATATATTTCAACCATCCTGTATATGATTTGCTTATGTCCACATCATATAACAGTTTTTTAATCATCCTATATAATTTTAATTTCACATTTTTCCAACATTTTTATACCACCAAACGTCCAGTCCATCCTATATTCCAACCATCCTGTATATGCGGCTGCCTGCGGACCACTATCATTCTAGTCCGTCCTATATTTCAATCTTCGTATAAATGCAACTCCTTCCATCACTTTGTGATTTTGTTTGCTATAACTAAACACCCTGTCTATAAGCGTACCAAATAGCAGTTTAAAGTTTGACATGTGTTGTCAGTGAATTTTCTATTAGGCCGGGAAAATGTGTAAACCAAAAGCACCGTCTTCGCAAAATGGAAAAATTTGCATTTAAATAGGTATTTGCCTAGTATACAAACAAAACGAGCTTGGTACTCATTGATTTAAGGAGCCGAAAAGACTATGCTTTACTACCTATATGCTTGAGATGTACATAGAAAATTTTCAAATTCGCAATTAAAACTTCCAGTGCCTAAAATTACCACACTATTACGTTGGAATTAAAATATTTATGAGGAAATGTCCATTATGTCATTTCGATAAAATTTTTGATAAGAATTTTGGAATTTTAGGCAATTTTCTGCAAAACTGCAAGTTGCACTTCGCAGAAAAGTATATGAGATCACTTTAGGATCTTCCTTAATAGATTAAATGTTAAAAAACTATACACATCCATAAGAAGTTATCGAAAAATCGACTAAAATATTAGGGATATTGGTCGATTTCCATGCACGCATGTGTATATTCACAAATTTTATCATTTTACCAATAGAAATCTTTTCCAAAATTTGAAGTTTCACCAATACGGATATATACTCTACTAAACCAGACCATATTCATTCAAAACGGTGCACCACAGGAGAAGAAATCAGGTAACATACACACAAAAAAAAGCGAAAAAAAATACTCGACGAATTGATAACCTCCTACTTTTTGGAAGTCGGTTAAAAACTTTTGTAATTAGTCGAAGTGAGAATTGTTTTACAGAATGTCAATACTTTTGAATTTAAATTAAGATATAAGGGATAGGTACGCCTTTATTCAATTTGATATAACTGTCTAACTGCAAATGAATTTCCATATCATTATGTTGTTGTTTAAGCACTTTTTGGGAAACATCACCACAAGTCACGAAATTGCTGTATATTTCCAAACGTTTCGGGCTCTAGGTTAGACTCCGTTGTCAGTGGCAAAGAAACTATGAATCAAGCCAACATGTAATATGAAAATGTTTGACAATATCTATTATTTGACTTCTGTCCAATAAAAGAGACCCCAAACAGTTTCCTGACTGTTGTGCTATTTCCCAAAAAGTGCTGAGACATAGAAAACAATTTTATTTGGTTTCAGGAAGTATGATCCAGATCGTTATGGTATTCTATTCACTGGCATTTCTGATTCTTAATTTAGTCTTGTTTTTTGGAACAATAAAGTACAATTGGTTGTGTGCAGTACCTTGGTTGGTGTGTGAACCGCTGGGATGCTTATCTAAATTGGGATCTTTACTCTATTATGTTAAATGTGAACCCAGTCATATGACTAGACTTTCTATAGTTGGGTGTGCAATCTATATAGGTGAGTAAGGAAACTGAATATTATATTTTCACTAATGCCAGCGTCACGTTGCCAATACTGCTTAAATTCTCCAAAATAGGTTAACATTTTGAATGTTATTTTACCTCTACATGGGCATTAGCCATTAAAAGTGGAACAAAGTGAAGTAGGTCAATGTTGAAAAATTACCTGGATTACAGGTTATCTCTATAGAAATTCTTTTTCACACATGTTTTGAGAGAAATAGATGGGCACAATATGATTAACCAGAGTATAAACAGTGTTTTATATATTGCTTGTGTTTGGAGAATTTGTATTTGTCAAAAAAATTAAATCAAAGCGAAAATTTAAGAAAAAGCGTTCATGTCAAAACACAGTGATTCATAACTAGTCCAGAATTGGAGTTGGAAAGTCTCCAAACACAGATATATATAACAAAATATTCAAAACACTACTTATAAACAGGAATATTAGTTGATCATATGGCAGTCATCTTGTTATCTCAGAATATCGGTGGGGAAGATAATACTGACAATAGTTCTATAAACTGTTGTACCAAATGCATAGCCAACTGCTCTTGTTTGGAAATATAATTTTTTGACCAGACCAAAATGTAAAAATCTATACAATTTTATGTGACTGTATTTTGAAAAAATATATATTTATTTTGTTATTTTTCATATTAGTTATATTTGTACGTTATGTTTTGAGTATTAGAATATTTGACACTACTCCTTTTTCATTTTTTTATTTACAGTTTGTTTGAACTATGGCACACAATCTTAACACTGTCACAAATATGGCATCTGTGTTTTTTGCGTTTGTTTCCTGTGCTTCGTATAATTCCTATAAAATTAATGCAGTGGACAATGTGAAAATTCTTCTTATAAACAGTACCACAATTACCACAAGTAGTTGTACCAATGATGTACTTCTTACGACATAGATTTACATTGCAAATTTTTGCTTTGAACAGTAGTTTAAGTAAAATTTTGAAGATTAAATTATTTCGAGAAAGTATACGTGCTAGAAAAAGAAAAAAAAAACAAATGACAAGTATTTTATAGTGAGCATAAAAGATAACACTTACTATGTATCAGTTCAGTAATCTAATTTCATGCTGAATTGTGTGATAAATTAAATATTTATCTTTAGTTGAAGAGTTTTTTTAAAAAAGTTATAAACAAAAAATAATTTCTATTCTTAAATTTATTTGACGTTTGCATTATATTTAAAATTTACTAGTTTAATGATTTCAGGGGTTATTCTATGGTGGTGGCTTGTGGTATTTACAGCCCTAAGGCGATGGAAACACAGTAAGTCAAAGGATTTGGAAATAGAATTGGCATCAGTTTCTTTTGAGTTACCTACTAAAGGACATTGTAGCAAGTTTGCCAAGCAAATATAAGAACTGATAATCAAACAAAAACGATTTGCTCTTTCGCTATACATGAATCGAGTAAAATGCAGGAACATATAGCTAAATAATTTCAACTATTTGGGAACGATAAGATAATGTCGAAACTATACTGTTTTGTTCATCTTTTCTACGGCAAAGAAAAAAAGTCAATAGTTTTTATTTATTATGCGGGTTTAACTATATCATTTTTTTATTAAACCAAAGTGATATTGTTTTCATATATATTTTTAGTATAAATAAATATTTGATTATTCAACAAAATTAGTTTATATTATTTTCAAGTTAAACATTATGCATGAACGGTGAAATTTGCACGAAAAATAAGGAAATGGGCAAAATCTACAAACAAGTTGTATACATAATAATAAATGAAATAGTTCAGGAAGGAATTACTGGGAGTGCTATTACTATTGGAAAAAAATAGAGACCTATAATTTTACTTAATGTAATGTACAGAAAATAATAGTTATCTGATATAAAGTGTGACTAATTTTTGCCAATAGCTCTACAGACTAACTCAGTGTATTGAGAATCAATAATTTATTTTTGTTCCAAGAGTTATTAGTACAGAAGAATGCATTCAGCTGCTATATACCACAGTATTTAAAGATCTATGATCTCGAAAACTAATTAGCCGACAGTTTACATGACATTGTACAGCTATAAAAACTGTGGCAGTTTTGAAATCGCCTTGTGAGGTCACTCTAACTGAAGAATGAAATTATGTAGCTGTGAAGCTGTTCATCCTTTCGAAGCCTCAGCTTCAAATGGAAACACTGTACTTGCAAGAGGATGTTTCTTTACAAGAGTATAAGTCTACATATAATGATTAATGTTGCAGCAGAAACTTTTCATGAGTACACAAATTCTAAAAAAATAAACTATTACAAATTCTTTCAAAATAAATATTGGACAAGCGTTAATGATGACCGTAGACAACGTACTGCACTATTTCTAGGCTTTAATAAACATTTTCCCATTAATTTAGTAGATAAGTTCTAATCTGGTTTCTTTTCTCGTTTGCAAATTGTTAATCATCCGGATCCCATTTCATTTTTCATGAATTTATTTCCCGGTGATTTAAACATGTTGGACCAAAATTTATGAAAGTCTTCCTTAATAGTGCAAGAATAAGAAGAGACACGTTTCTGACCATGTAAATCTTTATATAAAGAATAAGTTTTTCTCTAAATAATATTCATAAGAACGTTTTCCGTTTAAATCGAACTTGTATATAGAGATCAGCTGAGAAACTCCATCTTGAAGTTGATTAACTGATATTTATTTTGATTTATCCCAATCTATTTCCAATTTATTTGTTTCCAGCGAGGAATGTTTGGGGTTACTTACAGTGATCATAATATTATGTAAAGCTCAAGTATTGTTAACATTATTACGTATTGTACTGTAAAATCGAGTGACACATAATGCTGAACATATCCTTAAGTTATTATTAAAATGTATGCAATTCAAACTTCAAAAAGGGCGTCTATTGTTATGTATTCAATAACATAACCACACAAAAAATTTTGTACAAATTTAACCAAACTCTAAAGTATTTTTGGTTACTGAAACTGAATCCGAGGTAAAATAACTCGTACAATCTTCGAGATTTTGGTAGAACCAGAAAACTTTCCCAAAAAGGGGAAAATGGAGTATCCCAGTCCAGTTGTTAAAATTTAATAAATCACATTAAAATTAATTTTTAAGTGTACTGACTTTGAGTTAAGATTAAATACTACTATCGAATAAATTTCAAACACGCCCTCAGTGAGGGTATGAAAAGAACTCCAAATTCTAGAAACATGAAAAATTGTTTTAATTACCAGAAAAGGTTATAATGCCTTATTTAGTGAAAGTATCAAAACAACTTTAGTAAGTTACTTTTTTAACTAGCAAACACCCTGTGGGTAGAGAGAAGCTACCTTAAATTAAATTAAATATTAAGAGTAAAAGCAGGTTTACTTTATATCCATGCTAAGGATTAAATATCGCGTGCCCTTGTCACCATTATGTCAATTTTGAGGTAATATCAACATTGTTGAGACTTACCTTGGATATGTAGGGGTGAAAAGTACCCCATTCAATGGTTTGCTACAATGTGCCTGTAACGACTGGTGTTAAAACTTGAAAAATTGAAAATCGGAAATATATCTAAGAAAACAAAAACAAATTCAAACTCCGCTGGAAAAAAATTTTAAAACACAGCTTGCTGAGCGGGTAAAGCATTAGACTTTACAGCAAATAGAAGTACTGAAACAATTTAGATACCTGTTACTTCAAAATTCACATAAGGGTCAGAAGCCTACGCAATATTTAAACCTGCATATAAAAAATGCATAAAAAAACAAAAACCGACTTGAAAAAAGTAACTAAACTAAAAAGATAGAAATAATTTTTTACTGCAACAATTAAATATTTTTTCTAAAGTTGTTGAAGTTTCAAAGTACCTACAACTTATAAATGTACTTCCAAAGTTATTTTCAGTTTAGCTTGGAACCGACTTCAGAAAAAGTATTTAATTGTTCCAATAAAAAAATATTTCATTCTTATCAGTTAAGTTACTTTTTTTGAAGTCGGTTTTTGTTTTTTTTAATGTATTAAGTTTACAATTTATTTGATGCAATGGCTTTGGATGAAGTTTTCAAATGTAATGCTAGTCTGAAGCTGCTAGAGAAATAACTCGATCCTCGAAGTTTCCTGGGACTTCCATCGTATTGAAATCCAATTAACATTTTCAGAATCTGAGTTATTATTAAAAATAACTATACTTTTTTTTTAAACAAAATTTATATTCGTTGTCAAACCTAGTAAACAATTTGGAAGAGTGACATGAATATTTATTATACAATTTTTAGTGATGTAGCGCAATTACATGCATTTTATAGTGCTAATTACTTCTGTTTTATAACAATTTTAGATATTATCGAAAATAAAGGTATTTTACTTTTAAGCAAATTTCATATTTGGTGACAAACCTCGATACAGTTGAAAAACTGGCATGTAATGATAACAGTATACGTTTCTGACCATGCAAATCTTTATATAAAGAATAACTTTTTCTCTAAATAATATGCATAAGAACGTTTTCCGTTTGAATCTAACTTGTGAAATCACACTGTATATATAGAGATCAGCTGAGAACCTCCATCTTGAAGTTGATTAACTGATATTTATTTTGATTTATCACAATCTATTTCCAATTTATTATCATATTTGGATGCAGTTCTCAAATAAACTTTGTTTGATAACAATTTGAGATATTAAAAAAAATTAAGGTACTTTTAAACAAAATTGATGTAATTTTTGAAAATCTAGTATATACTTGGAGAAGTTACATACATACTTATTATAGATTTTGTAGTGTAATAGCATTTTGTAATTTTAATTACTTCTAATTGATAACAATTTAGATATTAACAAGAGTGAAGGTACTTCACTTTTAAGAAAAATCCATGTAATGATTACAGTATACATTTTAGACGATACAAATCGGTTTATGAAGAATAATTTTTTCTCTTAATATTATTTATAAAAAATTTCGTTTGGTTTATGGAGACACACTGCATATACAGACTAATTGAGAATCTTTACCTTGAAGTTTATTAATAAACATATTTTGATTAATCCAATTTCTCTTTAATTTATTATTATTATATTTATTTTTATATTATATTTTATATTTATTTATTTATTTAGTTTATAATACCCCAAGTTCCGAACAGAAAGATTTTCATATTTTTGTAATACTAGCACCTCCACCAAAGCTTACCACATAAGAAAGTCGGTCAAAAATGTTTTTTTTTTGCTTTTCTGGTAATTAAAACTATCTTTTTTATGTTTTTAGAATTTGGAATAGTTTTCACCCGCAAATGAAGTAAATTTCAAATTTATTCGATATACTCGAGTATTTACTCGCTGCTCAAAATTAATACAGCTGAAAATTTATTTATATGCGATTCATTAAGTTTTAACACTCCTTTTGACTCCCTTTGAGGGGTGCATGTCCAATTTTTTGGGACCTCGGATTCAGTTTCAGCGTCTAAAAATACACCAGAATAGCATGGTTTGAATAAATGTATTGTTACGAAATGTACCCAAAGCCTACCCTGTTTCATTTCAGTACAACAATCGCTTTGAGATAAAAAAAATGGTTCTCGAAATGACTGGACAGCTGTAGGAGTGATGACTGATTTTACTGGAGAATTCGACGCAGGTTTTATAAAGGAAGCAGGCCACGATCGCGAGTTCAGTTGATGGAGCGAAGAGCTTATATGTAAAATTGTTATTATGATATTTGAATCAGCTGTTGTATATTCGATGTAAATAAAGTTTCTAGAAAAGTGAAAGTGAATATTAGTTTTATAATTTTAAATTGAACCCACGGACTTTACAAAAAATTTGGTGATCAGAAGTAAAGGATTAAGTGCAGTTAAAATCGTAATTTGATTTATGGAAACACAAAGCATGGAAAAAATGGACGAAACTGCCAAAAAAATAGTCTAGCAGGTTACCGAGGGACTAGACGAAAAAATAGCCCAGATTCTAGAAAAACGTGACAAGAAGGAGAAACAACATCAAGAAGAAATACAACAAAGGTTAGTAAAATCTTTTGATGAAAAAATTAAAATAGAATTAGAAAATCTTGTCATTACGATGAAAAGCGAAAAACAAAATCTTGTATCCACGATGGAAGAAAAACAACATAATTTAACTGAAGGATTGCCCACGAAATTTGAGGAAAAACGACAAAATGAATTTAAATTATTAGACGAATAGAGACAAAATGGTTTTAAAATATTTGAACAAAAACAAGATCAAATTGAATTAAATCGACACGAAACTGAACAGAACAGACAACTGCAATTCGAACAATTAATGCAAATAGTAGGACAAGTTAATGAAACAGTTAATGAAAGAATGCAAATAGTTGAGTCAGATATAAAAGAGATAAATGATGACATTAAGACCATAAAAAATACCGAGGATACTCTTGAAAAATAAGTAGATGATCTCGATTCCATCCAAAGCCAGGTGAAATTTGAAATCAGTTCAATTCAAGACACAGTTCAAGATCAAATCAGTTCCACTAAGCAAACAGTACACAGTGAACTACAAGATAAAATCAGTGCCATCCAAAATAAAGTAGAAACAGAAATTAAAAAAATGCAACAGGACTTACAGCGAGAAAAATACCAGAACACTTTTACCAAAGGTTCCTTTAGTAAACCACCCACATTCGACGGCAGTTCATCTTGGCCCATGTATAAACGGCAATTGGAGGCCGTGGCTACAGCTAATGAATGGGATAATCAAGAAAAATCTACTTCTCTGGTAATTTCATTATGAGGTCCGGCCCTAGAACTCCTCCAAAGCATTCCAGT
The DNA here is from genome assembly GCA_034190945.1 of Octodonta nipae. Classification (NCBI taxonomy): domain Eukaryota; kingdom Metazoa; phylum Arthropoda; class Insecta; order Coleoptera; family Chrysomelidae; genus Octodonta; species Octodonta nipae. The sequence continues at coordinate 67,390,012 of CM067216.1, read as the reverse complement.
CGAGGAACAAGGCAATTTCGACAAGATCATCGCCATTCTGGACAAACGTTACGACAATCAATCCTTGAGCCAGGTATACCAAGTCCAACTGAGTCGAAAAACGCAAAAATCCGGTGAAAGCCTCCAAGAATTCGAAGCAGAAATTAGAAGGTTAGTTTACTTGTCCTACCCAGACCTGCCAGAGGAAACGAAAGACCAGTTGGCCACACAGAGTTTCATAAACGGCATCAGAGATGTGAAAGTACAGCGAAATCTAAAACTAAGTGGCGTCAAGAAAAGTAACGAAGCTCTACTTCGGGCTTTGGAAGTAGAGGCCGTCATGAACATGTCCAAGCCGAGGGTCCGAGCAGTATACTTTAACCAGGAAGAGCCCAGAGAGACCAGGGGTAACCAACAGAACAGCCACATGTCCAGGGACCGTCAGCCAGTCAGCATAAGGGAGCGAATGCTGACTAACCCTCCACCAGCCCCCAAAACGTTATCCATCCGGGGATTTTGCCGAGATAGCGGCAGCCTAGTCATCAGAGGCACCATCAATGGGCGAGCAGTTACTATCACCATCGATACCGGCGCTGCTGTGTCCATTGCCAAGTCCAGGGTTTTGAGAGCATCAGAAATTCGGCCAGTTACCAATAACATCCAGCTCAGAACAGTCACCGGCGAGTCCATGTCAATACAGGGTGAGGCAGATGTCGTGCTACAGATAGGGGACAACATGATCCGGCATAGGGTCCTGGTAGCGAATATTGAGGACGATTTTATACTGGGAATGGACCTAATTAGCCAGCATGGATTTATGTTCGACCCGAGATATGATGTTCTTCGGTTCCTAAATGAGGAATTTGTATTGACACGGCTCGTCAACAGTTCAGTCACCTCCATAAAAATTGTGGCAAAGCCTTCAGCTAGAATTCCCGGTCGAACGGAACAGATTATTCATGGGCAGCTAGACAGCAATCCTGGGAGCTGCGTTGGAATGGTGAAGCCCGTACACTCAGCTCATGACTACTTGGTTGGACGGACTATAGTTAAAACCGGACGAGATATACCAATCAGTCAAGAGAGAGCTTGTTTCGAGCCAGTAGAGACAATAATCAATTGCGAAGAAGAGTACCAGACGTCGGTGAAGGAGACAGGGCCCAGTAAAGAGTTCCTACAACAGTTTGCTGACCATTTTGACACACCTGACACCAGAGAACCAGAAGAAAGCCAAGCAATTTATCACAAAGCTCTGGCAAATTTTTAACAGTCAAGATGGAACCACCGGTCGCACCAACATCATCCAGCATCGAATAGATACCGGAAAGGCTCAACCCATCAGAATACCACCTAGACGACTACCATTGGGGCAACAACAGGCAGTCGAGGAAAACATCGAGTCCATGTTACAGAGTGGAGTTATTGAGCCATCCATCAGCCCATGGTCCGCTCCCGTCGTGCTAGTTAAAAAGAAGGATGAACCACCCGATTTTGGGTGGATTACAGAAAGCTGAATGATGTCACGAAGAAAGACAGCTACCGCACTACCGCACTCAAATGGCTGCTGGACATGAAGACACCGGAAGGACAACTAGCCAGATGGATGGAGAAATTACAGCAATACGACTTCAAGGTGGAACACCGTGCCGGCCTTTTGCACAATAATGCCGATGCCCTATCCAGAAGATCCTGTAGAGCGGAATGCGGTCATTGTCTGAAGACGGAACAGCGAGAGAGTATCTCCATCAGGCAGATCCGAGTGCAGGCCAATGAGGACTGGACAACGGAACAGTGCATCCAGGACTAAATGGCTGATCCAGACATCGAACCAATCCTGTAACTCAAAACGAGAGGGGCCCCTAGGCCACGATGGGACGAGGTAGCTAGATACTCCGGAGTGCTGAAATCATTATGGGCTCAATGGGACTCTCTAAGAGTAGACAATGGAATGCTCAAGCGAGTTTGGGAAAGCGCTGATGGACGAGAAACCAAGTCCCAACTGGTAGTTCCGAAGAAAAAGGTACCAGCCATCCTGACCGAATTACCGGAGGACACCTGGGCATGAATAAAACCCTTGACAAAGTTCGCCAGCGGTACTACTGGGTGAATTACTTCGAAGACGTCAGAGCTTGGTGCCGCAAATGTGCCATCTGTACAGCCAGTAAGGGTCCGAAGATCCGGACCAAGGGCAGAATGCAGCAGTACAATGTGGGCATCCCATTTGAAAGAATTTCCATCGATGTTGCCGGTCCGTTTCCCGAGTCTGAGAGGGGGAACAAATACATTCCGGTCGCAATGGATTACTTCAGCAAATGGCCTGAGGCATATGCGATACCCAACCAAGAGGCAACCACGGTAGCGGCGGTGCTAGTAGAACAACTATTCAGCAGGTTTGGCGTCCCGATGGAATTACATTCAGACCAGGGGCGTAACTTCGAATCGAATGTATTCCAGAAGGTCTGCACGATGTTGGGGATCAGGAAAACGAGAACAACACCATTACACCCACAGTCAGACGGAATGGTGGAAAGATTTAACAGGACCTTGGAACAACACCTATCCAAGGTCGTTAGCAATAACCAGCGTGATTGGGATGAGCACATTCCCCTATTCCTGTTGGCATATCGCTCTGCTGTACATAATAGTACAGGCCTGACCCCAGCCAGGGCCCTATTCGGAAAGGAGCTGAGATTACCCTGCAATTTGGCATTTGGCTCCCCCGAAGAACCTCCCCAAGACATCGACGATTATGCCGACCAACTCCGACATAACATGCTGGCAATACACGAATTAGTCCGAACGCAGATGTTGGCCACCAGTGACCGGATGAAGACGCGAAACGACCTCAAGGCCAATTCAGTCGGGTTCCAGGAGAGGGACAAAGTCTGGCTGCACAACCCCCAACGGAGCAAGGGTAAATCCCCAAAGCTTACACCCGCCTGGGATGGTCCATACGAGGTGGTCAAGAGGCTGAATGACGTCGTCTACCGGATCCGTCGAAACCCCAAGGCTAAATTGAAGGTGGTTCATTTAGATCGACTCGCTCCCTACCATGGAGAGGATGTTTCTGATCGGGACGATCAGATTTAAATGGGGGGGGCAGTGTTACGAAATGTACCCAAAGCCTACCCTGTTTTATTTCAGTACGACAACAATCGCTTTGAGATAAAAAAAATGGTTCTCGAAATGACTCGACAGCTGTAGGAGTGATGACTGATTTTACTGGAGAATTCGATGCAGGTTTTATAAAGGAAGCAGGCCACGATCGCGAGTTCAGTTGATGGAGCGAAGAGCTTAAATGTAAAATTGTTATTGTGATATTTGAATCAGCTGTTGTATATTCGATGTAAATAAAAGTTTCTAGAAAAGTGAAGGTGAATATTAGTTCTATAATTTTAAATTGAACCCACGGACTTTACAACAGTATATAACTTTTTTTATGCAATCAGAGTTTCAGTTTTTGTTGATTTTCTTATCCATTAACATTAAATGTAATTTATTACTGTTGAAAATTTTGTTTCTCATTTCGTTGTTTCGAACTAATTTCAAAATATGTTACACACACAAAACAGAAAAGAAAATGGGGAGGTAAATTTTGCAGTATTGTTGATATTGTTCTTGTATCAACTCTACGAAATAATTTCCAACAGTTTGGTATATTATACATGACCTTCTCGAGAAAGATAGGGGAATAGATAAAGATTGATTTTCTCCAATTTTATGGCTTTCTTAAAAACGAACATCAATTTTGGTTTTATGGGCCTTTAAAAGCAGAGATATTTGAATACGTTTTAAGACGGGAAAGAGCGGTTTAATATGTTTACAATCAAAAGTTTTCGTGTTCTCTATGAACGATTTATATGCGAGAGGGCACATATTTCGGTATCGCTCCGGGGATTTTTGCCATTTTTTATGTTGAGTAAATGGATTCTGGGGGCCGTATCCAAAAGGGGTTCGCATTTCTTGGCTCCGATATTGTTTGCAAGGGTATGCCCTCTCAAAGTTCTTAAATTTATTTACGCATATTTTGCTTGGACGGTTAATAAGGGTAAGTGACTCAACTATGAAGGTAACTATATATTCACAAACAAACCATTAGTTAGGGCGGAAAAAAAAATAAATATGCGACAACATGGAAAACATTTTATGTTGATTTTCTTGAAATGCTTGTAATAGTCAGTGCTTCAATTTTTCAGGGGTGTAGTCTAATTTGTGTCGTTTAATTAGGGGTAGGGTGTTATGTCATTTGATTGCCATCTTGATGGGGAACTCCAGAGCGTGCAAAAAGGCTACAGTTTGGACTATCACGGCATGTCAGAAATATAATGGCAGAGCTAATTGGCTAAATCTCATCTTTGATATATGAACATTTTTTTTGTAAATATTTAAATACAAGAACAAAAGTGATTCTCAAATAACAATTATATGAGGTTTCATGGACTTGCTAGAAAAGAGAAGATTTACAGATATCAGATGAAAGATTCCTACTTCGCAAAAACTTTATTGAGAGTCAAGTTAAATGGATATGATGTGGAACCTCTGGTATATCGCAAATGTTAAAACAGTTTTGCACCCTAACACTAAACCTTTATTTAAACACTCAACCCTGTTTTCAACAACTCTAAGTTGTCATTATCAAGGAGTAAACCAGACTAAAACTAAATCTTACAAAGTAAGAATCCATAAGAGAGGTATTCAAATATCATTACTTTATAATGTAGGGTAAAAGTTGGTAGGTAATTAAGGATTCTCCTTATTTACTTATTTTCATTATACAAAATCTTTGCATTATCTGTGAGATCTGTTATTTAGAATTCAGGTACTTGGATTAACCCTTTGTACTGATTATTGTAAGTTGCTAATAGTTTATTGGTAAGTATAAATTAGAGAAAAATTGTAATTCAGATTTATCAAGAGGATACAAGAGGAGAATACACTCTTAAGAAGCCTAACTGGGATGGAAACAACCCCGGTCACGGTGGCCCCAACTGTGATCGAGAAAGAAAACAGCGAAGCCCCACGTATAGAGGAGGTAGAGATGAATGATGGCTTCCAGGAAGTTACCCGGAAACGGTAGATCTCCAGCGCCGGAACCAGCAGCAATCCCCAACGCCGAAACAAGAGGTGCGCGACCCCCTGACCAAACGACCGACAGCAGCCCCCAAAAAGAAGACAACGCCATATGTTCCGCCCAGGAATGTGGACGAAACAAAGATCCCACCGATAGTGGTTACCCAGCCTGAGCACTGGAAACAGATGAGAGAGACGATGGTTGCTTCAAAAACTGGCTTCACGGCCTACTGCAGGGGCAATCAGATAACAATAAATTGTTTGTCCGCGGAGGGAGACAGTCTCTTTATTACAGGGAAAGAAGTGGATATTCCATACGTTCAACTTCCCGTCGAAGGACATCCGCGTGGTGATGTTGTAAAGTAAAGTTTGAGCTCCTAACACGAATGTTTTCAATTGCCCTTGTGATTGCAGAACGCCATGTATCGCGGTTTACTGTCAACTAGGTGGCACTTGTGACAGTCACATGTGGCTGCATCTACCCAGCACCTAGCGAGTTGGGTCCCTGCCATGTCGTCGTCCACTCGGGACATGACCCTGAACAAGTATTGTCTTCACATTGTCGTAGCTGTGAATATGTCCGAAGAACATTAGAATTTATTTTGATATAGTGGAAGATTAGTCGCCTTGAATTACCTAGTTCTTTTAATATAGAGACGTTAGATCGGTGGGCTGTATATGGATGAACTCTTAGCTGCAGTTTCAGAGGCATAGAAGAAAGTGGAGCAGACTGAACCAGTATCATCTTACTGGACCTTATAACCTTGTTATTGCACCACCATATAGTCAATTTTAACATAGCTACCCGCGATCATTGCAAGCGCTGCCGGATCTCAGTTCTACACCATAACGTATTTTCGATCAGGGAACCCAGAAATACAAAGCTCTGAACAACTTGAGAAAGTCCCACTGACTTTATCTCAGCATGTTTATCATGTATCCTGTTTACAATCATCACCTTGGCAGTTAGTGATAAGACCGAGTGTTTCACTGCGTTGTTCTAGTATGTTTAGCCAGAGTAATAAGTAGTTCGTACTCTGAAGCGGCAATAACGGTAGTGTCGTCAGCAACCTTTAAATTTAATGTTGTTTCCTTTAATATCTAAGCAAGTTGTCAAGCACCTGTCTCATCACAAATTCAGAGAAGACATTTTACTGGTGAACACCCTTTCCCATTGTCGTTTCTATGCCCATGCTTTACGTAATTTTAATTACTTAATCGCATGTTCCACTTCTGCAGGTAGTATGCCTTAAAATTGAATGTTGAATTTTGGGCATATTCAGTTCATGCATGCTTGCTTATTTCTAGTCAAGTATATACAACAATGCTGATAAGTAGCAAATGCTCATCAAAGGGATTTTTTAATGAGCACGTCGGAAATAAAATGAATTTTGGTTTAATAACTTATTTCATTATTAGTTGTTATTTGTAAGTCGAGTAAGTGAGTTTTGATGTGGATTATAGTAAAGGATATATAGTCATGGAAATGTTTTTTTAAGTTAGGGACATTGGCTTTTCTGTTTAATAGAATGTAAAAACAGCCGAATCTCGAGCGAATAGGTAGGTCGGTCCTGAATAAGATCCAGTTTCTACTTGTATCGTACAACATTTACTAAAATTTATATGCAGTACACTTCTAAATTAGAAAGCAAAACATAGGATATGTGATAAAATTCCGTAGAGAATATAAAAACTGTAATTTTTCAGACGAATAAAACCATCCAGGGTTTGGTAGGTTAAGTAGGACAATAAAAAATAAATAGTACTGTTTAATGCGTCGTACAAGTTCTAATATAACGGGTTCAAACGTCTTGTGGAACAATCCATGAACAAACTAAGAGTTACAAAAAGAATACTGGAGGGCACAATGTTAGGTACAACACTAAAATAGCGGAACTGAGGCGAGACTACACTGACAGTGTGTCAAGAGTTAAGGAAGGAAAAGGGTTCTATTAGTGTAGGAGATCTAGAGGGCCAATACGATGAATGGATGATGTAAAGAGATCAGAGCAAATGGAAATGAATGAAGTAGGTCTCTTTCCAGAAATTGACCAAAGTAGAAGGTTGTTGAGTGATTACGTCGCTATTACGGCATATTCTACGTTATTTTGTCATCAATATGTTAAATAAGTAAATGCATTATGAGCAATTTTCTATATAACTGACTAATCTATACTTTTTTTAAATCCTTATTTTGTAAAGGGGCTTTCAGCTACAATTTGCGTCACCTCTACCATTTCAAATTGCTTGTTCTTTGAAACGCATCAAATTAGATTACATCTTTCGCTTTGCTTCAAGGCGAAATTTAAAAACTTCTAACTAGTGTTTTAAAAGTTACGAAAAGCCATTTGAACAAATTACTTTTTCGTTTCTTTTCATTTCTTTTTAAAGGGTGCCGTTTCGAAAAGAGGTCTTCGGCGCAAAGTTTAAAGCTTTTTAAAAGCTAATTCGGTAAATGTATTAAAGCTACGCGATCAATTCTTCATCGAGGTTGTTTTTTCCGGTGTTCTTTTTCATTCGACGAAAAATTTATCGTGTAAGTCATCGACAGGATAATTTGTTTCTTCCATTTTGCAATTTGTCACTCTCGAAAGCCCGCAGCATTCCTTACAAGGGTAAATTAAGGAATAATCTGCTGCGACGGCGAAGGGAATTCGGTTGAGGAATTCGTGTCAAGCTTTTTTATTGACATAAAACAGAAGCGACCTTGGATCGGTTGATGGATTTATTCAGTGGATAAATGTATGAAATAACTCGGATGGTAGCAAATAATTATGGATGAAAATTTCGCTTTTGTTGTGAATAAGGATTTTTCAGAGCATTGTTTTATATTTTGCAATTAATTTTGCCTTCTTTATGGTACGTTTATATAAAAAATAAGACAATTCAACTGAATCCTAAATATTGTAACAACAAGAATACGTCCCATTTAGAATGAAAAAAGATACTGTTTTGTCGAAATTTGAACATACCTGCAGCTCTTCTTGGAGAGTGCTGATGGTTCCTCTAAGAGTTCATAATATTTTTACAGTTAGAGCTGAATATCACTACCACTGGTCGACTATTCTCTCATCTCAAGCCCCCTACGAAGTTCCAATAAATGGTTGGGAAGTGACCAAGGAATAACGGAAATCCACAGTTTATCTATTGTTTAATTAATAAACTAGTTGTGGCGCGTAGTACCACCCGCGGTAAATTTGGATTATTCATACCTGTTTCATACACAAGATAACTTAAGTGATAACGTTAGCTCTTACCTGGATTAGTCAGTTTCGAATCTGTTAATATCTCAATCACTATAAACTTTCTCCTGTACCAGTTTTCTTCTTTGTGAATTACCTTGGCCTGGTTCCAGAGACAATGTTATATTGTTTCGTTCATGCGTGATTGGCTAACCCAGATTTTGTTATCTCAGCCCTTTAAGTAGCCATATTGTGCTTTCACTGCTGTCCAAACGTGTTTTAGTTTCACCACTATAGAAAATTCCACACTCGCAAGGTCTGATAAGGATGCGATCTTGAGGTACTACAGGGACTTTGTTTTTGTTTTATGCTGCTCAAAGGATCACTGCTCTGGAACATCAACTAAATTCTATGCCGGTTACCGATTCGCTTGAGTATATCTGACAACAATAATCATAAAACACTAGATACTCAACAGAGCCAAAACGTCTGCAACATACTACAGACTTTATAGCAAGCACTGAATAAGGAAGGGAGACAGGATGTAACAAACCCAAGAAATTCGGTACCGTGTTCGGAGTACAGTACGCTACCACACGCGTTACATTCAGGTAATATATACACATCATAGTATGCAGCACCTGTCACAATAATTCAGACCTTGAGTTATCAGTCATTGACTTTTTGCAATATTAAGATTTGTTTCCAAAGATGAGATCCTCACCAGTCGATTTCTAGCTATAGATATATACTTCCAACTGGTTAAATTTCATGTAAATCGTTTTCAAGAACTCAAAAATATACAAGCATGCATTTCTCTTATTGTATCATAAGATATTCGTTTAGACTAAAATCAAAATCAATGGTTAATGACTGGTATCTCACAGATTTGTGGATAACTATACAAATAGTTGCTGTAACTACTAGTCACGGTCACGACACGGATATCAGAAATGTGGACAAGTATAAATTTATATGAAATATCTTATCCCTTTCTTTCTTGCATTCACATTTTCATTTCTTACATTGTTTACCCTCTATTTTCGCCTGTTTTGAAATATACTCTCTAGGAATTTTTGTTGCTTTAGTCTACATTTCCTCAATAAATCTGTATTGTATAAATCGGTGATCTTAACCTTCAAGAGGGAAGGTATTAGTTTTCAGAATTCTTTATCATGAAGTAAAAGCAATGTGAGCTTCTTCTCAATTAGTTTTGTGTAAATTTTATGTTACCGAAACAACAGTAATAAATGTTAATTTATCTCTAAACATTCAAATAATTTTGCTATAATCTCATCCCATTTTATCTAGGCACTACTGAATATGTAAATGTAGTATAAATAAATAATTTTGATGGGTTCATTATTTCTTGTCGAAATTTAATGCAAATCACGACACTATAATTTATTGTAATGGTAGCTACAGAAGCAGTTCATTTAAATTTTCTCAACACCCCTGTTAAAACGTCGGTTCTTTCTATTGAAAACTGCATAGATCATAATCGTTTGAGAATGTAAAATAATCAACCTCCTGGCGATTTTTGTTTCCAAACAGACGCATGTAAGTTGCCCTTTTAAATTTGAGAATTGTAGAGCAGTAGTCGCATTGTCTGATGATGACAAGCATAATTCGCCTTTTGACTCTAAACGAATGTGTAAACATGTAAAATAAATATAATGTATTCGTTGTCAACGAAGTCAGAATAGACTTTGAAACGTTTGGTATTCCTGCAATATACGTAGTTTTATTTCTATTGTGGTGTTATTCCCCAAAGAAACATAAAAATAATCAAGAATATGCCACAAACAACGTTTAGAAGACAACTATTTTATTGTATTGTAAAAAACATGACTTGACACTTCTTACTATTATGGATTGCATGTTTTAAACGGTTTCTGTTCTACAACTTACCCGGATTTCTATGGTTTATTCTTCCTGGTCGTTGGGATTTTTTCCTCCTCACTTAATTTCTGTAGCAGATACCCACTAACCCTTTGAAATCTGTAATGGAAACGATGTGTAGTAGAAGCATTTAAAAAAAATCCCGAATTACTGTTTGTCTTTTAGAGAAACATGTTATGGGGAAAGAAAACTTTACAATAAATAAATATAAAAATGTTACCATTGAAAATTTATTCCGGCTGTCTTGCAATACAGAAATTATGTTTTTTAGTTTTAAACCAAAACAAATGAATATTTTGCAATATAAAGTGCAGTGAAATATCATTTCGGAAAACTAGTATTCATCTAGCATGATAACTTATTTATTCGATAGAACTTTTATATCAATACAATATTTTAATTACAAACTGTGCAATCAGGACATTGAGTAATTAAGTAAAATAATTCCCCCAACAAAAATGGGTGTTGCCAGCATAAGTATATTATAAGTAACACGAATCCTTACATTTACACTCCAACAGCACAACATATCAAAATCAGTTAGGTACATATTATTACAGTCACCTCTTGTTTATTAAAATTATATTTTATTCTTTTACAGTTAAAATTTTTCTCAATTTAATGAGTCTTACATTTCCCAATGTTTTTCTGGAACCATAGCACCTCCAGTGCTACCAAATCTAAATTCCTCTTTTAGTCTTTCTTCATCATCTTTTATCTCGTCATCATTATTTATTTCTTGTGACATTCTAGTCCAAGTCTTTGGTGAGGTCTACCGTTTCATGATATATTTTAGTTGAATATTCCCTTTCGTTTTATTTTATTTCATCTTCAAATCCACACACAAATTACACCTTCTATTACATCACTATCTCCAACATTAATTACTCTGTATCCAGTGTCAGTCTATCCAAGTACAATTCCAAATTCTGCATTAATAGTCTATTGAAATTTTGCCTGAATCTGCAAAATGAGGTGGCAGATAATTAACACAGAACATTTATGTTTTCGAGGGCGCAGATTACGAATCTGCAATTACTTTTTACCACAGGCTTGCAATAAGGGAGGAAAGCCTTAAAAACACACCCTAAACATAGTTTTTTTTACATTATTCCCTAAAACTAAAATGATTATGAAAAAAGTAACTCGACCATCGTGTTCCTTGTCAAATTTCACAACGAAATCATGTAGTATGTTATACAAAATCAAGGAATTGTGCAATTAGTTAAGTTTTCAATTTAATTAAATTGTTGGAATGCACGCAGTGTGTGCACAAACACTCCATTATGCGAATATGCAACGTCTAATGATTGACAGAATTGTCTGTTTATGAAAAATTTTCGGAAAATTTTTTTGTATTTGGAAAAAAATAGGACTATAGAAAGGTAGCTTATAGTAGGACATCTGGATTGTCGGACTTGGCAATTGTGAAATTAATATTAATTTAATGTTAAGTAATAGTCACGTTTGTTTTTCAGGATAGTAGAAATAGTTGCAATTTTTTTTATATACATACTTAATATACTTGTCTTAAGTGCAGGTTGATGCAGTTGTCATTATAACAATGGGGTTGTGTAACCATAGATTCAATACAATACAAAAAAAACTTTTTATATACACACATACTATGATCAAGGTGTTATTCGGTTCGTAGTTTAATCTCGAACGGTTTTGAAAAAATCCAATACCTGCAAATATTATAAACAATTTACTTAAAAAGGAGTATAGTTGTTTTTCTCGAAAAGAAGTAGGAAACTTCCTACAACAAGCCCTATCTAAGGGAACTCTACCACCAATATTTATAATTTTAAGTTAAAGGCTACCCTTTGATATAGAGATTCATCATAATATTGGAATTTTCTTTTGGTTTTTACCTGAATCCACCAGAACAATTAAATTACACTTTTAGAAATTATTAATGAGGTTATCTTTAAAATTTTATAAATAATACAAATTTTGTTAAGAGATACACCCATTCCTGAGGCAATGAAAAATTTTTGTTCCACGAAAAACGAATATTAAAAAAAAGAAATATACCTATTGATTATCAATTGATACTACTGAAATGATTCACTTAATTTCGTCTCACTCCTTTAATATCATTCTATTTAAAACATATCTCAAATTCAAAAAATTCAATATTGATAAATTTTTTTTATAGCAATAACTTTGCATGTGAGTATTCTTCAAATATTTGATACTTCGTTGAAATAAAATGTTTTCATTTGGACCGTAAATTTATAATTTCGTCGATTATCTTCAGTAACAAACGAATATAAAAAAATTATCGTTAGCAAAATATTCAAATAATAATAACTTCATAATCCACCATACCTCAAACACACTATTAAAATACTATAGGCGATTCCTTAGTATTCTAAATTGGAGTGTCTACGCGCCATTGTCGTGTATTACGAAAGTAATGAACTGAACTGAAAATTTAAATAATTGCACAATTCGTTGATTTTGTATAACTAACTACATGATTTGGAGGTGAAATTTTACAAGGAACACGATGGTCGAGTTACTTTTGTCATAATCATTGGTTTTCGGGAATAATGCAAAAAACCCTGTTTTGGGGGTGTTTTTGGGGCTTTCCTCCCTTATTGCAGGCTTTCGGTAAAAAGTAATTGCAGATTTGTAATCTACGCCCTCGAAAACATATCTGTTATCTGTTAATTATTGCCACCTCATTTTGCAAATTCAGGCAAAATTTCAATGGAGTATAATTTCCAGTTTAGAACTTTGCTTTACTTCTGGAATTCTTTGGAACATTATATTTCAATACCTTGTCGTTTTTATTATTTTTATGTGTTTAGCACAACCTTTGTGATTTATTATAATGTAGGTAATTGTAATATATATTTTCCTTATTTTCCATTTTCAGACAAGCAAAGCTTATCTTTTGATCTGTTACATGAGCTTTAAAATTTCTTTTTCTTTTAATGCTATAATTTTTCTCCTGAAATTAATATTATAGATTTCACCTAATTGTTCCTGTTTAATTTCCGATACTATATTTCAAATTTTATACAAAATCTGAGGTCTTATAGTTTCGGAATTAGAGGGAAAGAATGTGTCGGTTTTTATATATTTTTGTTAATAACTTTGAAACAAGTTATTTTAAAAATACGAATGAATATATCATTAGATATATTACATGATGCTTAAAAAACATTTTGTTTTAATTCTATGATCCCCCCAGATATATCATAGTGTTTTCTCCCTATTTTTCATGTAAAGTTCAAGTGAGGCTATCTACTTTCAAGTTTTTCAAAACTGTAGTTCTTAGTTTCGGAGATAAAGGGGGGAATGGGTCCTCTATGGATATTAGGGTTCCGTATATACAATATACGGATACCCTTATAATATTACTCAGGATTTCTGCCTCTGTCACATCTCAGCAATTTTCTCCTAAACTACTGGGCGGAAGAGGTTGAAATTTGGTATAAATGTATAGTTTGGTGACCCGATCAGTAGTACATATCGTAAATGAAGAAATTTTGATTTTAGGGGTACTTCTAGGGGGAAAAACTAAAAAAATCGACCGTTCCGCCCCTGATCTCCGAAACTACTGAGCCTAAAATTTTGAAAAAAATAGGAAATATAGATCATTGGGCGAACTTTACAGGAAAAATAAGGAGACACCCCTAATATTCATTTAGGGGGGCAAATTATAGAATTAAATCACAGGGCTCATTATGACTAATACAAATATATTTTTTTATTATTTTTTAGATAAATATTTTAAAATGTATAAAAAAATATTTTTAAAATTAATTGTTTACAAGATATTAACATAAATATATAAAAAATTCTCATTTCTCCCGTTATTTCCGAAACCATACTATCTAAAATTTTGAAAATAATTAGGGGTACTGGGGCTCACTTGAAATTTATAAGAAAAATTATTAGAAAACCTCCATAGTATCTTAGGGACAAATTATACAATTAAATGGAAAATAAAAATTCAATTTTCAAAGGCATCATGTAATATATCAAATAATAGGCTCATTATGTGAATTTCAAATATATCATATTTTTAAATCATTTGTTTAAAAGATATTAGCAAAAATATTAAACATCGACTTAATTCCCATTTTAGAAACTACACTATTTAAATTTTGAAAAATATATTTTATTTGTATTTTTAAATAATTTGAATAACAGATTTAATAATTTATAATTTAAAACTTGACGTATTTTGCCCTTTATCTTTCAATCTATAGAGCCTCAAAATTCAGACAGTAGATTATAAAAGGCTTCCCTGAAAGTTTATTAGTAAAATAAAACTCTATTGTTAATTTTTGGGGGCCAAATTAGAAAACTAAATACATATGTATTCTTATAAAAATCAAGCGAATCTTGAAGGTGGTACGGAACCCTTAGTATGCCAGTCCAACTCGCACTTGACCAAATTATTTAGAGAATTTTTGTGTTGATTGATTCATACTTTTAGAGGCCTAGTTGTTTCCCTAATGTAAAATTTATAACATTCCCAAAGAATGTAGTTGCTGCAATTGTCTGAGTTTTGAGATGTTTGTTAAATTTGTTTTCGACATAAGTGATTTTAATGTATTTCAAACCAAGAAATTCACTAAAATTGCAAATATAGTAAATTTTACATTAGAGAGACATCTAGCCCTATATACATTGTACTAGTAAAAAAGTTAATTTAAATGAATAATGAAACGGCAATTTGAAACATCTGAAATGTGTAAACATGGTTGGAATATAGACCATAAGGAAACCATGGACAACCCAAGGGGGCAGATTCAAGTTTTTCCTTGCACTTAACTTTGCTCAAGACCATTCCTCGGATATATGATGGTGGGATGATTACCCCCGGATGTATTAACTTGGTAAAGGGACTAAGAATGTGACAGCTATTTTCCGTTTCATATTTAAAAAAAAATTAATAAAAAAGATATTAACGAAAATATACAAAAATTTGCCTATTCCCCCCCATCACCGAAACTATAAAACGTAAAGTTTTGAAAAAAATATGAAGTATAGGGTCTGACCTGAAGTTTCCTGGAAAAATAAGGAGAAACCTCTACTTTTAATTTTAGGGGGCAAAGTACAAAATTAAATGGAAAATATAAAATTAAAATTGTTTCTAACCCATCATGTTATATATCAAATGAAAGGGCTCATTATGACGAAAACAAATATATTTTTTTCAAATTTTTAAAATAAATAAATTAAAAGATATTAACAAAAATATTTAAAAAATTACCCATTCTCCCCCCCCTTATCTCCGAAACCATAAGCTGGAAAATTTTGAAAAAAAATGGAGCTGTAGCCCCTCACCTGAACTTTACTGGAAAATTAAGGAGAAACCCCTAACATTCATTTGGGGGGAGGCAAATTATAGAATTAAATGGAAAATATAAAATTAAAATTGTTTCTAACCCATCATGTTATATATCAAATGAAAGGGCTCATTATGACGAAAACAAATATATTTTTTCATATTTTTAAAATGAATAAATTAAAAGATATTAACAAAAATATAAAAAATTTTACGCATCCCCCACCTATCTCCGAAACCATAAGCTGGAAAATTTTGAAAAAAATAAAGGTATAGCCCTTCACCTGAACCTTACTGGAAAAATAAGGAAAATCCCCTAATATTCATTTTGGGGGGCAAATTATAGAATTAAATAGAAAATATAAAATTAAAATTGTTTCTAACCCATCATGTTATATAT
The DNA here is from genome assembly GCA_034190945.1 of Octodonta nipae. Classification (NCBI taxonomy): domain Eukaryota; kingdom Metazoa; phylum Arthropoda; class Insecta; order Coleoptera; family Chrysomelidae; genus Octodonta; species Octodonta nipae. The sequence goes on along the minus strand of CM067216.1, from coordinate 67,374,165 downwards.
CAAATGAAACGGCTCATTGTGACGAAAACAAATATATTTTTTCATATTTTTAAAATAAATTAATTAAAAGATATTAACAAATATATAAAAAAATTACCCATCCCCCCCCTTATCTCCGAAACCATAAGCTGAAAAATTTTGAAAAAAATGTAAGTAAAGCCCGTCACCTGAACTTTAATGGAAAAATATGGAGAAACCCTTAATATTCATTTTGGGGGGCAAATTATAGAATTAAATGGAAAATAAATAATTATAATTGTTTCTAACGGGACATGTAATATATCAAATCAATTCATTATGACGAATGCAAATATGTTTTTTTAATTTTTTTAAATAAATATTTTAAAATATATTAAAAAAATATTTTTAAAAAATTACCCATTTCCCCCGTTATTCCCCAAACTATAAGACCAAAATTTTTTGTTTATAGGAAAAATATAAAAAAATCCCTAATTCTATTATTTGGCCTCCAAATAATAGAATTAAACTGAAAATCAGTTATTAGAAAACCCCCATAGTAATTTTAGGGACAAATTATACAATTAAATGGAAAATAAAGATTCAATTTTCAAACTCATCATGTAATATATCAGATAAAAGGCTCATTATGTGAATCACAAATATATCATATTTTTAAATCATTTGTTTAAAAGATATTAGCAAAAATATTAAACATCGACTTAATTCTCACTTTAGAAATTACACTATTTAAATTTTGAAAAATATATTTTATTTGTATTTTTTAATAATTTGAATAACAGATTTAATAATTTATAATTTAAAACTTGACCTATTTTGCCCTTTATCTTCCAATCTGCAGAACCTCAAAATTCAGACAGTAGATTTTAAAAGACTTCTCTGAAAGTTTATTAGTAAAATTAAACTATAATGTTAATTTTTGGGGGCCAAATTAGTAAATGAAATACATATGTATTTTGATAAAAATCAAGCGAATCCTGAAGAAGATAAAATAAAAAGTCTATGTGTGGAAAATCAAAGTGTACATTTTTTATAAATTTAAAACACTTCCTTTAAAAGATATAAGGGTAAATATAAGAAAATGCACTCATTCCCTGCTTGTCTGAAACTGGAATATTAGAATATTGAAGGTGGTACGGAACCCTAAGTATGCGAGTCCAACTCGCACTTGACCAATTTATATAAATATTACATGTTGCGTTTGAAAATTGTTTTTATTTAATTCTATAATGTGCCCTCAAAATTAATATTAGCGTTTTCTCCTTATTTTTCTTGTGAGTTCAAGTGAGCCGCTATGTTCCTATTTTTTTAAATTTTGGTCTTTTAGTTTCGAAAATAAAGCGTAGGAGAATGGGTTGATTTTTGTATATTTTTGTTAATATCTTTTAAATCAATTTAAAATATTATCTTAACGAGCCCTTCCGTTATACATATTTTGATATATATATATATATATATATATATATATATATATATATATATATGAACTAAGCTAGGTTCCGGGTGAGAACCGCGTCTGAATTTATTGAATACTCGACGTTTCGACTCCTGCTTTGGAGCCATTATCAAGAGACAAAAGTGAAAAAGAGTTTCAGAGTCTAGATCGAACTCGGGGCCTCAATCTGCCTACTCCCCAAGAGTCACTAGGTAACTGAACTGAATTTGAGTCTGCTCTGCTTCTTTTATTTATAGTTAGCGCTGGGGTAGAAGAAGATGTCACGTGATGAGGCTGTGTTGTGATTGGTTGGGTATTGGTGGGCGTGTCTGCTTTGTTTAATCTGGCAATTACGGAGGTCCAAGCTGTGGGAAGGCGAGTGCTGTCATCGCGTCTGTTTAGACAGAGAGGTCTTTTCTCTATTTCGATGGCTTCGCGAATAGTGGATGCCCTAAGAGAATTGAGAGATATGATAGTCCTACTGTCCTCAAAGTTGATAGAGTGTCCTGTTTGGATATGGTGATGCGCGAGAGCTGAAGTCGGATCTTTTTTACGAACTGACAGAGAGTGTTCATATACTCGATGGTTAACGCGCCTGTTGGTACGACCGATGTAGCTTTGTGGGCAATCGCGACATGAGATTTCGTAAACTCCTCGATCCTCGTTAGGTACTTTGTCTTTGGGGTTACCGGTTAAGTTGCCTATAGTTTGCGTGGTGTTGAAGATAGTCTTTATTTGATGTCTTTGTAAAATCCGTGCTATTTTGTCAGTGACTCCTCGAATGTATGGAAGTACGGCTTTTTGATGTTGTTGTTCTGTTTCTGACGGAGTTGGTGTGATTGGGGGTTGTTGAGATTGATGAATTATACGCGCAATGTGGTCCGGATGATAACCGTTTTGTCGAAGGATTTGTTGAAGATTATTAAGTTCGTTTTGTCTATTGTCAATATCTGTTAAACGAATAGATCTAAGAGTCAAAGATTTCATTACAGAACTCAATTGGGCAGGGTGGTGGTGTGATTGGGCATTTAAGTATCGATTAGTATGGGTTGGTTTTCTATAGACGGTATGTGAGAATCTGTCATTGTTGGTTTTTGTTATGAGGACATCAAGAAACGGGAGAGAAGAATCGGACTCGATTTCCATTGTAAATTGTATATTAGAATGTATACCATTGAGGTGTTGTAGGAAGAAGTCTAATGAATCTCTGCCATGAGGCCAAATGACAAAAGTATCATCTACATATCTAAGCCAACAGGAAGGTTTTAAATTAGACGAGTTTAGGGCCTGGGTTTCGATTTGTTCCATGAAAATGTTAGCAAGCACTGGAGAAAGAGGTGAACCCATGGGGGCCCCACGGACTTGTTTGAACAGAGTGCCTTGAAATGAAAAATAAGTGTTAGAAGAACAGTGTTGTACAAGTTTGATGATGTCAGAAGAGATATTGTGTTTTGTTTTTAGAATATCTAACGTTTCAGAAATGGGGACATTGGTGAAAAGAGATACAACATCGAAGCTAACTAGGATATCATTTTCTGAAATTCTGTAACCACTTAGGATATCTAGGAAGGAAGAAGAGTTCTTTACGTACGAGGATGCTTGCTCAGCTAGAGGTTGGAGGGTTTTCGCTAAGTACCGGGCTAATTCTTGGGTCGGGGATTGTACCGAACTGACAATGGGCCTAAGAGGAATGTCCGGCTTATGAATTTTGGGTAGTCCGTAAATTTTCGGAATTTTAGAAGACTTTTCACGAGGAATGATGATCTTTTTGACGTCAAGAGGAAGTTGTGTCCTGTTGATGATTTCCTTAGTCTTTTTCTCTAAGTAAGTAGTAGGATTATTGTTCATTATTTCGTAGTCTGCAGTGTGGAGTAGGGAATTCATCTTGTGAACATAGTCCTTAGTATTGAGAAGAACAGTCGCGTTACCTTTGTCGGCGGGAAGAATAGTTATGTCATCGTTGTTACGTAGTTGTTTTAGTGCATGTCTTTCGTTAGAAGTTAGGTTTGATTTTGGTGGCTTTGATGTGCGGAGTACTCTAGCAATGTCTTGACGAGTATCTTCAGCCTCAATATCTGTTAGTTCAACCAAAGCTACCTCAACTTGAGAAATGATTCTTTCAGTTGGAATAGTTTTCGGCGTCACTGCGAAATTGAAACCTTTGGATAGGACGTGTAAACTGGTAGAGTCTAAAGGGAAGTCAGAAAAGTTATGGACGGTCGTCTGAGGGGGTGAGGTGACAGCGGGTTGTTGTTTTGTAATAAGTCGTGTTAGCTTAAGTTTTTGAGTGATTGTTTTCTTTTGGGCCAGGTGATCGGCTTTATCGCTCGAAATGCGATTAAAATTGTCCCACAGAATTGGGTGAGGATTGAAAGTATGTAATGATGAATAACAGTGATACAAATTTCGGTTGGTTTGGTCAAGTTGATATCTGATTGAATGGATGGAATTTCGTAAGAGGGCTAAACTTGCTTTGTTAAGAATACTGGAAACTGAACGAGAAGAAGTGTGATGTTTTAGTTTGAAAGTATTTGGAATGACGTTATAAGTTCTACAAGATTTGAGGAAAACAAGATCACAAAGAAGCAGAGATTTTCGAATAAGAAGTTTGCTGTATGTTTTGGTGAGTTGGAAGAAATCCTCCCCGTAGAGGCGAATGAAATGTTCTGAGAGGCTTCCGCGGTCATTATTATGAACTAAGCTAGGTTCCGGGTGAGAACCGCGTCTGAATTTATTGAATACTCGACGTTTCGACTCCTGCTTTGGAGCCATTATCAAGAGACATAATAATGACCGCGGAAGCCTCTCAGAACATATATATATATATATATATATATATATATATATATTTGTCATTTAATCCTATAATTTTCCTCTCAAACTTAATATTAGGATCTTTGCTTTATATTCCGGTAAACATTGGGCAACGTCCTATATTCGTTATTTTGTTCAAAATTTTAGGCTCTATAGTCTTTAAGATAAAGTGGGACGAATGGTCAATTTTTGTAAAACTACCCTCCAAAAAATCATAACTACATTAATATGAAATTTCAGTTTTTTCCGTCCAGTAGTTTCGGAGAAACTTGGCTACCAATTTCTTGACTATTTTGGCATAATATCTCTTGCTCTTTGTCCTTACTATTACTTACAGGGATTTTATAGTAACACAAAATTGAGAAGAAATTCTATTCTAAACCGTAATAAACCCAATTAAAAGAAAAACAAAATAAATAAAAAAACTTTCATTTCCCAACACATTTTCAGCACAGTAATAGTTAGAATACGTTGAAAGCACATATAACATTCTATTGTCGGTTGGGAATTCCTGTTAAAAAGTGTACATCCGAAAAGTCTGCAATTATAATGCAATTTGGCAAGTAAGGTACAATAAGTACCTACATAAGGTAATAATTCGCCACTACAGGAAATGGCTCCTACTTTACCACACGTGGAAAATGACAATTAGAATTAATAATGCCGTGTTGTTTGTACGACAAAATGCCTATTAGCCAACCTCATCCAAGTATGATATATACATCAAGTGATCCGTTATTGAAATTAATGACATGTGTTTTGACGATAAATAAGCACCTATTAGAGCTGAGGAATTATTAAAAACGAGCGAGTTACTTACCATTTATAGCATTTTTTAATGACACTGTCTGGGTAGGAAGCAATCAACAGGCTATTTATTTATTCCTGGCAAAAATGTTCACTTATATGCAAAATGCCATGCCACCGTGGCACACTCTAATTCATAAATGGGAAAATATTTAATAGTTATGTAATTTTCTGAGAATACGCTATATTCTCCATCTAAGTAATTTAATCTCTGAAAAGTCTCCATAACTTGAAATAAATGCATAATAGGTGTGGTAGCTAGATAAATCTATAATCATTATGAGAATTGAATCCTTTTATTAAGGTACTTATCTTGAACAACTTTTTTTGGTTTTTGACGTATTTGAGATCTTATACATTTTTTTACGTTTTCGATATTTTTAGCATTTTTGACTTTTCTGAAGTTTCTGACGTTATTGTGGCATTTCTGACATGTTTGGAATATATGAGAAATTTGAAAATTTGGCTATGAAATAGTAGTTTTATGCCCTTTCGTGAATTTACGCAAAGTACAAGCAAGAATCTCAGTTCTTGTCAAATGAACAACGGCTATATATTTTAATAAGGCGGATTGTAAGAAGTACCACTTTTTCAAAATAAAGCCATCTTAGGAACTTGCAAATTATTTCATTCTTGATCTTTAGTTTTGGGCTTGAAGTCAGTTACTTTGAATTTCAGAATTACTTATAATACTAATGTTTTTTTACTAAATTTTTGAAGATTGTAAAATACAAATATAGATATACAGTGTGCTCGTAAAGGATGGACGGTACCAAATATAATCTATCCAGATAACAGAAGAAAAAACCCCTTAATTTAATAATGCTCAAATTTGGACATAAAAAGATTTCTCATGACGTCATTATTTTGGTCTATCTGACGTCATATAAAATTTTTTAAAATGGCAACTACAATATTTGATATATCGATTTGAAAGTTCTAGGAATTCTACATAAAAGACGTTTAAATTTCATATCGGGAATAGAACAAATGTTTCTATAGAGAAAAATTCTCCTTTATTCTTTTAAACCAAAAAATCATCTAATAGGTATAAATGTAGCAAAAGAATAAGAAAAAATCAAAGCACGTGTTCAAATTGACCACCATTTACTAACTGACAATGAGTAATGCGAATTTCGAATCTTTTTTAATGTTGGTTAACCCTTGAGGGGTTTGAAGATGCGAGATGTAAGACCGACATCTAGGATTTTTGAGAGAATTAGCACACAGAGGTTCCGAATCTGGAGCTGTTCCGTCTAATTGCTGTTCTCCCTTAACTCCTAGGACAGAATGCCGGGATGCTCTGTAGTTGGAAAGACCTCTACAATTACCGGTATTATATTTTGCTTTAGTAGTTCCAAATAATTCGCACCATTTCTTGCACGTTCAATAAAAAACGAATAGGTCCGGTTTTTATTGACTAGGATTGTGTAAGACCTAAGGAATTGGCAAGCGAATAATATAAAAACTGTCGTTTTCCCAAGAGATATCAAAATCTGTTATTTTTGTTGTGAGGATGTCCGCCTGTATGAATCAACGAAATTGTTGATCAATAATGATAACTAAATACCTAACAGATGAAGCTTCTGGTATATAATTGTTGGAACCGATGACTAAGTTTCCTAGTTTAGGTGTTTAAGTGAGTTTTAGATGATGTGAATGGTGCGTATTTGGTGAGCTCGTTTACCTGAAACCAGTTCGTGATTGTCAAAAAGTCTTCTATAATTTCTGTATTTAGTCCCGCCTCGGACTTTGGTTAATAAAATACCGACGTATCGTCTACAAAGCTGATTAGTGTTCCCTGTAACTTAAAATTCATAAACTATTAATATATAAGGTGAACAAGAAATTGCCTAAATACAGTGGTCTGAGAAACTAAAAAAAAAACAATTTTTTTGTGTGGATTTTTTACACAGTCGATATTTGGCGACCATAGAAGTTTTTTGGGATGATGGGTAGAAGACTCGGAAATTTACTCCAGCCCCCACGGAATTTGGGGGTTCTAAGAAATACAATATAGGTAGCTTACGATAGTATTCCGTATGTATATATTATGTAATTAATTGTTTTGTTCTTCTTTAGAACGTACATAAATGTTGAGATAATAATTAATTAAACCTCACTTCTAGTAATTTATTTAGGAAATACTTAAAAATCATGTAAATCTTCCCTCAATCCGGCTATGACCAACAATTTTCATACACTGAAAATACTGGAAATGAAAAATTGCCGTCTCATTTAAAATTCAAATAGAATGTTTGGCTTGAAAGGACAACAATGAATTTAATAGTCTTCCAAAAATAGTTATAAAGACTTTTGAATAGAGTCGAGGAATAGCGAATATATAACTCTAGTAGGTATGACGCAACATTTTTCTTATAGCAATGATAAATCACACATTTCATATGGTTAATGGTTGAGCGGTTATTATTTCCGAACAGTTCCTGAAAGGCTTTTTAAAACGAAAAAAGGAATAAATTTGGTTATAATAGGGCGTGTTCAGCGTATTGACTGTTGTTGTGTGTGCATTATAGAGGAAGCATATAAGGTTTGTTCGGTTGTCAGAACTATTAAGAACTTGAAAAGTAAATCATTGAAATTTTGAAAAGTGTGCCATTTAATGACGTACCTTGGAGCCGTATAAAGGATGATTTATACATACATGTTCAATGTCTATTTGTACTTGAAAGGAACATTAGTTATCATTCAGTGGATCTCGCAATGAGTACATTTAATGATATCATCAATTACCCAATAAGCAGAGTATATTAGGTATAATGAGAATTCCAAGAAAATGTTTTACGACACGCCAATTAATAAAAGTAGTGTGGAAGTATGACCCGCAATATTTTGCATTTCAAGTAGGCGTAGTCTACCTGGTAGATAGATAATGATAATTAGTTGGGAAAACTTATGGTAAATTTTCTAATGATGCAAAAGCTTCTTAACGGACGGCCAAAGTTAAACTCGAGAGCATCAGCAAGTTAAAGAAGAATTTTCGTTAACTGACATCGTGACTATACGTGTAATTTCGAGTAAATAAACACGTATAATAGTGAACTAACGAGTATACCAAAAATTGATTTATTAGTCCAGCCAATGACCATTTTCCCGGGTAATTTGTTCAAGCAACATCGATTTTCCTAAAAATTTGGATTTGAGTACTACTTACTCTATGCTTCAAAGTTAACCCTATGCCGGTGGTTGCTTTTTTACCGGGGAGGGGGATGCCACCCCTTCTCGGGGGAAAAATATTATATGAAAAAAAGTCCGGGAAAGAATAAATCAACTAATTCTAAATAACTTTTTTACCAGAAAGTTTTTTCTGGAAGTCAATTCTTTTCAAGTTAATCGCAAGTGGAATTATCGATTTTTCGTAAATAACTTTAAAAATATGCAATCTTTTAGGTCAAAAAGTTATAAAAAAAACAAAATTTTTTTTGGGGTTTGCGGTTTGTGTACAGCCAATACGTTTGGAGTTATAGCTTGTTGAAATTTTGTTTTTATATGTCAAAACAAAAATTGAAATGATTATTGAAATAACTGAAAAACAATGCATTTTTCAGGAAAGTTTGTAAATAGTAAAGTGCTTAAAAATTCTTTAATTTGGTGTTTTACAAATGTCTCTAGCATAAAAATTAAGCGAGTTATGACATAAATAAGGTTGGTTTTCTGTTTTTTGACAAAAAATTTACAAATTACCCCCTTAATATGACCTCAGTTGAAATTAATTACTACCATTTCACAAATTACTTGACTTATTTCAAATAGAATTAGAAAGTTTGACCGGTTTAAAGTAACAAGTTTTGAAAAAAGTCCAGCCTAAAGAGAATATTGTATTTTTGTAATTTTGCAAATCATTGTCTTTTTTCAAAATAACTTAAAATCTATGAGAGATAGGCAAAATTTTGTAGAGTACAAAATTATAGGTTTTTTTTCAATTTTTTTTGTAGGATAAAAATTAAGTTAAATATGACCGTTTAAGGTTTGTACGTATTCGTAAATAGTACTATTAATCCACCCTTTCAGCTCAAGCCTTTTCAAAAATTAAGGTTAAAAATATATTTAATTTACAGGAGCTTTTAGCTTAGAAAAAAACCTACAAATTGGTTATTTGTGAAGTGGTAGCAATTAACTTAAACTAGGTGGTATTTAGGGGGTAAATTGTAATTATTTTTGCTTAATTTTCATGCTAGAGACTTTTACAAAAAACCAAATGGAAGGATTTTTAAGCAGTTTAAAACAGTATTTACAACTTTTCCCGAAAAAATGCATTGTTTTTCAGTTATTTCACGATAAACCTTTCAATTGTTGTTTTGATAAATAAGAACAAAATCTCAACAAGGTATAACTCCATTTGTATTGGTTCTACAGAAACCTCAAATCCAACGTTCTTTTTTGTTCTTTTATATAAACTACATTTTTGATTCAAATAATTATTTTCGTAAAGTGCATATTTTTAAAGTTATTTACGAAAAACCGTATGGAATACATGTTTTTTTTTGGTTGAAAAATCGATGATTTCAATTGCGATTAACTCGAAAAGAATTGACTTTCAGAAAAAACTTTATTGAACAAAAGTGGGTGAACTAGATCAATTTAAGCGATTTTTTGCATAATGAGGACAAGGCCTGTTTTATGGAGAACTTGGTTAAAGACAATATGTATATTATTGCCTCCATGTTGCATAGAGTTGTGGAAATTATTTAAAAATTGATTTTCATTTTGGTTTTTCTTTATAACTTTTTTACTGTAAGTTGCAGATAGGAAGTTTCATGTCGAAAGTTGTTTAGAATGAAATGTTCTATGAGGATCATGTGAGTTAATTTAGGAAAATTCTAAGTACCTACATGTATTTAGGTTCAGACAGAATACATATTGTTTATAGCAGTTAATTAACCCCCGTTTAGTCTATATCCATGCCCTGTTTGGGACACTGAGTCAGTTTTTACGTAGCAAAGTCTTTAATTTAACCTCATTGTCCAAATTTGCTATACCGGAAGAGTCAACAGTGTGTGGACGGCAGAAAGTGCTATACTGGTATACATTTTAAAAATCTGTGCCGGGATAGAATGGAGCTTAGTGAGAGATGCAAACTAAAAATGCGTCTTTCACCGGGATACCAACTCATATTGAAGGTGTTTTGTTTTCAATGGAACACACTCTATATTATTTACACAATTTAGATTCCTCAGTCAATTATAATATGATTTTAGGTATCACAAATTGTATCTAAAAGGCACCGTTTGAGCTTTAGATTCAGTCCTTTCCGTTTACAAGACCAACGCTTTATTATTTAGTCTGCCACGGACAGTCCTTAACAATACCAGAGTTCATGAAAATAAGATTCTAAAAACCATTATATCTGTAGAATAATAGTGTGTACTTAGTAATTGATACTTGAGATTTGTCAATATTGAGTAGAGTAGATACCGGTAGATACTGGTCTATGATCTCGACAGATGACAGATCTACCATTGGGACGCGCGGACGCGCCCTTACACATGCAAGCTTTAGTTTACCTCCCAGTACCATAACGGGAAAATAGCTGTCACATTCTTAGTCCCTCAACCAAAACTATTACTTCCTTCCGAATTTTCCTACCTCCCTTTGGATAGCAAACGCAACCTACCATAGAGCAATATTAGATCTTAAGAAAATAGCTTGACCAAGTTAATACATCCGGGGGTAATCATCCCACCATAATATATCCGAGGAATGGTCGTGAGCAAAGTTAAGTGCAAGGAAAAACTTGAATCTGGCCCCTTGGGTTGTCCATGGTTTCCTTATGTTCTATATTCCAACCATGTTCACACATTTCAGATGTTTCAAATTGCCGTTTCATTATTCATTTAAATTAACTTTTTTACTAGTACAATGCTAGATGTCTCTCTAATGTAAAATTTACTATATTTGCAATTTTAGTGTATTTCTTGGTTTGAAATACATTAAAATCACTTATGTCGAAAACAAATTTAACAAACATCTCAAAACTCAGACAATTTATTTATTTATTTATTCTCTTTACAAACACCAAATAGGTACTTACATGTGAAGGATTAAACAGTACACAAGTATTTGACAATGTCACAGACATGCCAATATCATGAAGGGATTGCATTCTGATGCAGCAATAATATGCGCCTAAGCTCACCAAACTTGATGTTAAACAGGTCAGGAACTATGTTATTGGACAGCATATCATTGCAGACACTGAGTAGATAAGTGAAGGGCGAAGGGCTTCCGTTGTTAATGTAGAAGAGATTAGATGAGAGTAGTCTTAAGCTAATTTTGGGGACCCTAAACTTAACGCTATTGATCAAGCCACAATCGAAATATTTTCTGTTATTTAGAATGTTATATATAAAGATAACAGCATGGGTCTTTCTCCTCGTACTCAAAGAACAGAGATCGAAGGTTGCCAACATTGATCTATAAGATACCATCAAGGGATATATGCCATTCTCTTTGATATAGAGATAGCGCAGAAAACGTTTTTGAACTTTTTCAATTTCGTTACTTTGGGTGTAACAATTTGGTGACCAAATGTTAGAGGCATACTCAAGGTGAGGCCTCACCATAGATGTATAAAGTCGTATGGTTGTTTTTACACTCAAATTTTGGCTATTACGTATGACAAATCCAAGAACTTTGTATGCCTTGTTTATCAGATAGCTGAAATGGGTATTGAATTTGAAGTTATCTTGGAAGACTATCCCCAGATCTTTAACCTCTTTACACCTCTTAACCTTACAATTTCCAATGTAATAGTCTGCCATAGATATATTGACTTTTCGGGAGAAGGAAACAACACAACATTTTTGGGTATTAACAAACATTTTGTTTTCTCTAAACCAATTAAGCGCCAAATTTAAGTCGTTTTGAAGTGCAACAACATCATTTATGCCATTAATGGGTTTGAATAGTTTGAAATCATCAGCAAACAACAACCCAACGCAGGTCTTCAGGCTATCGGGTAAGTCATTGATAAAAATCAAAAACAAGAGAGGACCCAAGATGCTACCCTGCGATACTCCTGAGGTGGCAATATAATGACGGGAGAAGACAGTACCTATCTTTACCCTTTGGGTTCGTGCGAGTAAGTATGAAGTTATGAATGACAATACTTCACTTGAAAAACCAAGAACCGACAGTTTTTTTATCAAGACACTGAAATCCACCTTATCATATGCATTCGCACAATCTGTGTATATGACATCCAGCTGTTGTTTGTTTAGAATTGCCTCCGATACATATTCAGAGAAGATACAGAGATTTGTAACTGTTGACTTGTTAGGAAGAAAACCATGTTGGTATTTTGAAATTTTGTCAGCTATGTGGGTAAGTATGAAGTTATATATAATTTTTTCAAATATTTTAGCTAAGCTGTTTAATAAGCTGATAGGTCGATAGTCATGAATATTTTCCCTCCGCCCCTTTTTGAAGATTGGGGTTACAATTGCTTCTTTAAACTTATCAGGAAACCATCGCTGCTTTAGAGCTAGATTAAAGATATATTTTAGAGGAGTAACCAACAGATCGGCACACCCCTTATAGATATATGGTGGTATATCATCAGGGCCAGTTGTTTTTTTGGGCTTCAAACTTTTTATGCTGGAAAGAATGTCATTATCAGTTATTTCAGGAAAACTAAAACCCCCTCTATAATAAAGATCTTGCTGATCGATCGTACTTGGTTCAAACACAGAATGAAAATATTGTGCAAAGGCATCTGCAATGCTTTGTTCATCGGTCAAGTTAACGTTATTCGAAGTCATCCTCCGTGGCACACAACCATCATGTGATTTGCCTCGAAAGAATGACCAGAAGGTACTGGGATCTCTATTGATATTATTGTCAATTGTCTTTTTATAATTTTCAAAATCTGTCCTGGTCTGTTTTTTAATATCACACCTCAATAACCTGTACTCATTGACATTTGATAAGCTTGCCTTACCTCTCGTTTTAAGAGCATGTAGGTGGTTTTTCTTTCTGATCATTTGCACTAAATTGAATGTGAACCAGGGAGGATACTTTCTAAACTTCGACGCGTTTCTCACTATGTACTTAGGAATAGATGCGTCCAAACATCTGTACAAGTTTGAGTAAAAGCTATTTACACTTTTATTAACATCATCACATGCTAGTACGTCTGACCAGTCACAATCGCTTAAAAGATTGAATAATAAGAGAAAATTGCCTTTAGCGAAATTGTATTTGTACTTTTTCGGGAAGGGACTCACTTTTTGCTCTCTCTGCAATGATAACGAGATATTTAGTGCTGGATGATAAGCATCCTCTTTGAGAAGAGGACTGTCTGACCGTTTTACTCCAACTTCGAGGTTAGAGATAACCAAATCCAAGTTCCTGTTCATAAAATTTTTAACTGAGTTCAGCTGTTGCAATTCATATAGGCTCAAGAATTGCTGCATCAGAAGACTTTTATCATCTGAACCTAACTGAAAGTTAGGCAGATTAAAATCACCTAATATTAAAGTCTTATGATCTAGAGTGGATAGAATATTCTCAAATATATCTAAAAATTTTTCTAGGTAATCAGTACTACTATTAGGTCTAATATAAACAATACATACATATATAAAAGATTTTTTTAGTTTGATTTTAATTAACATAGCTTCATTATCACAGTTAATGTTTATTACCTCATAAGAGATGTCTTTTTTAATTGCAAAAAGGACACCACCCCCTCTGGTAAGTTCTTGACTTTTCCTGTCTCTCCTTATGACTGCATACCTTTCATCAAATAGCTCGGGATTATAGATACCATCACATAGCCAGGTCTCTGTGAGAGCTATTACATCATACTCTTCAGATAGGACACTACTATACAGACTCTCAGTTTTGGTTCATAGACCTCGAACATTCTGATAGTACACAGTAAGTTTACGCGCACCAGCAGGACTGGCAGTATTTACAGTTGGGGTGTATATAGCACATTTGTTTGTAGTCATTATTGAGGACCCAATTCCTGATTTGGCATCCTCTTCTTGGCAAAAAAATGTGAAATGACTGCACCACTAGGCCATATCTCTTTTTTCCAGGCAGTAGCTAGATTTTCTTTCCATATATTTACCTTTACTGATGCATAGATATCCGGATGCTTAGACTGATGTGGCTCACAGGTAACTTCTGGGAAGTTTCGGGCTAAGAACTTTTGCAAATCCTCTGGCTTGGTATTTGGTTTTAATCGAGACACATGTAAAGACAATGATTGAGGCACCCCCTCTACACTTTTGTTAGTTTCGTGTTTCCCAACCAAGAATTTTCGTGATCTTTTGCTTCGATTTCTGGGCTTAACAAAACCATCTCTACCGGTTAAGTCCTGCATAGGACTTTCAAGATTTTGAATTTCTTTCATGACCTGCAGCTGGGTGGCTTGTAAGACGGCAATTGCAGCAACTACATTCTTTGGGAATGTTATAAATTTTACATTAGGGAAACAACTAGGCCTCTAAAAGTATGAATCGATCAACACAAAAATTCTCTAAATAATTTGGTTAAGTGCGAGTTGTACTCGCATACTAAGGGTTCCGTACCACCTTCAAGATTCGCTTGATTTTTATAAGAATACATATATATTTAGTTTTCTAATTTGGCCCCCAAAAATTAACAATAGAGTTTTATTTTACTAATAAACTTTCAGGGAAGCCTTTTATAATCTACTGTTTGAGGCTCTATAGATTGGAAGATAAAGGGCAAAATAGGTCAAGTTTTAAATTATAAATTATTAAATCTGTTATTCAAATTATTTAAAAATACAAATAAAATATATTTTTCAAAATTTAAATAGTGTAGTTTCTAAAATGGGAATTAAGTCGATGTTTATTATTTTTGCTAATATCTTTTAAACAAATGATTTAAAAATATGATATATTTGAAATTCACATAATGAGCCTATTATTTGATATATTACATGATGCGTTTGAAAATTGAATTTTTATTTTCCATTTAATTGTATAATTTGTCCCTAAAATACTATGGGGGTTTTCTAATAATTTTTCTTATAAATTTCAAGTGAGCCCCAGTACCCCTAATTATTTTCAAAATTTTACATACTATGGTTTCGGAAATAACCATAGAAATGAGAATTTTTTATATATTTATGTTAATATCTTGTAAACAATTAATTTTAAAAATATTTTTTTATACATTTTAAAATATTTAAAAAATAATAAAAAATATATTTGTATTAGTCATAATGAGCCCTGTTATTTAATTCTATAATTTGCCCCCAAAAATGAATATTAGAGGTGTCTCCTTATTTTTCCAGTAAAGTTCAGGTGAGGGGCTATACCTCTATTTTTTTTTCAAAAGATAAGGGGGGGAATGGGTAAATTTTGGTATATTTTCGTTAACATCTTTTAAATATATTTTTTTAAATATGAAAAAAATATATTTGTGTTCCTCAGAATGAGACCTTTCATTTGATGTATTACATGATTTTTAATTTTTAAATTTTCATTTAATTCTATAATTTTCCCCCCAAAATTAATATTAAAGGTTTCTCCTTATTTTTTCTGTAAAGTTCGGGCAACGTTCTATATTTTCTATTTTTTTCAAAATTTTAGGCTCAGTAGTTTCGGAGATCAGGGGGGGGACGGTCGATTTTTTGGGTTTTTCCCCCCAGAAGTACCCCTGAAATCAACATTTCTTCTTTTGCGATATGTACTCCTGATCGGGTCACCAAACTATACATTGATACCAAATTTCAACCTCTTCCGTCCAGTAGTTTAGGAGAAAATGGCTGTGATGTGACAGAGGCAGAAATCCTGAGTGATATTATAATGGTATCCGTATATTGTATATACGGAACCCTAAAAACTAAGCTATCATTAGGTGAAGATTAATGTTTCAGCTATTATTACAAGTTATTTATTTCTTAACCAAAATTACTCTTTTTCGGTTTTTTTCGGTGAAATATGCTACAAACAATATTTATGAACACTCACTTTAAAGAATTCCTTTTATTTACAATTTTTTCTGTTGACGGCAATATGATTGCGTTATCATATTTCACAATATAAGCTAAAAGACAAAAAAATACCTTTTTTGAGCTTTTTAACGTTTAGATAATTTTCTTCTACAGGTGCTAAAATTATGACAGTTATGGCTTATAAACTATTAATTAACTGAGGGCGTAATCAGTTTGCTGTTAAATTTTATCTCACATGGGAACCCCACAACATCTGGTATCCCTCAAATCTAAACAATTTACATCTACATTTCGGTACCATTGAGAAAAATTCAGCAGACTTGCTATATATTCGGGGAATTTATAATCTGTAAGACCATAGAATATTGGGCTGGTGGTGTTTCTATTGGTAGAAAGAACGTCTCATAATCCAATGACACTCTCTTATTAGCAAATGACCCCGAACAATTAAGAGCCCTTACGAGTAAACTTGAAACTGAAAGTACAGAATATGCTTTAGATGCCAACCATGAAATGACAGTTCTCAACATTGTGGACAGAGAAAATATTAATATATAATATAGATGTAAAAGAGATAGGACAGCGTCTGGTAGTGCATTAGTTCTTGGGGTAGAAATAACAAATGAAGGGACTTTACACACAGTAGGAAAAGCGCAGAACCGGAATTGCAAGGAGCGCAATGAAAATCATTATAAAATACATAGAAGGATAAAATAATTACACTTAACACCAAAAAAATTAGTACAAGCTGTAATATTCCAGATGTATTTAAAATGTACTGCTGGTGAAGAATACTTCGAATTCATGGACCGCAAATAGAACGATCGAACTACTATCCATCATATTGAATACTAAAACACTAAAATACTTTGGAGACGTTACAAAATGTAATAATGATAGTCTATAGCGGTTAGGGATGTATGGTAAAGTGGAAAGGACTTAACTGAGAGGTCTTAAATCAAGTATCAGCGAAGCCCGCAATGCAGTGGATAGGGATAAGTGGAGAGAAGAATTGAGAAAAGCAACATCACTACAGTGTCGTTGATGTGATCAAGACCTTTCTGCTAAGAAGCCAAGAAGAAGAAACATGTTGAGTAAGGTGTGGAAATGAGTTCTAAAGCGTAGAAAAATATTTTTATCAGAATCATCTGATTTTAGGTGGTGCTATCGTTGATTTGGTAGGAAATGTGACATTGCAAGACACAAGAGAATTATATCTGGCTGCTCTTAGGATCTTCAAGAATAAATTGAGTAGGGAACATAATTTGATTCAGGGGTGGGCTCAAATCTAAACTGTAATTCTAGTTTATTTCTAAGCCTTTCTAAATAAAGATGACTGATGAAATGTTCTATCAAATACTTGATAAAGGCTATCTATGATTTGAATAGAGTTAATCATTGTATATTGGTATTTAAAGTGGATTTAGTATTTTATAGTTTTACAGTAAAGTGTGATTTGATCAAAGGAGTCATAAAGTAGAGCTGAATAGGAGAGTAAGTCAGAAAGTTCTAAAGTTTTACTGTCACATTTCCTGTAATCATACTTTTCTAGACGAAAGGTATTAGCTGAAAACTAATTCTTTATTTGTGAATATTAATGTTGAAAGACCGTAATAAATCTAATAGGCAATATGCTAATAAAAAATCTATAAGTACCTTTCTAACATGAATAAAACATGTGTTGGATCCAAAGTGGGCATTAGACCATCACTAATTTTGTAGTCACAGAAACGCAGGGTATTGACTCCACGGGGGATTTAGGCTGGCGGTTTAACTAACTAAACTTCATACGAACGTAAATACATGAATCGGTACTGCAGGACATTTATTATATTCGTACAGGATTAGAAGTAAATCTCGTTAGTTCCTTAATTTTAATATATGCACATCTCTAGAGTTGTAAATTTTCTTTTATCCTTTGTGGTAAATTAAGGATAGAGAGAATGTAAGAATGTAAATTTTTATGGGCAATGCAATTTTAGTCATTTTAGCAAAAATACAATATGTTATCAGCTTTTGTCTCGACAATAACTTCAGTGAAAGAATTTGTTTTACCAACTTCTTTTTATACTCTCTTCGAGGTGTCATTCTTTTGTATGAAAATCCTCGGTCTTTACATCTCGCGTCTGCAAACTTTTATGTTAAGAGCAAGAAGTCAGAAATTGTCATAGGTTGGCAAAAAATAAGGAACATGCATTTTGGCATCAATGAGACTCCTTTAACTTGCTTCCAGCAGATTTGCCTAGAAAAGTCCATAATTTTGATTGTGTTATTTAGCAGTGGCACATGAATCCAAGATTTTATTCAATATTCGTGATCTGCAATATTTATTAAAGTCCTTACAATGGTTAATTTCTAAATAAGCAGACCATCTCTGAAATAATTTGGCCACTAATGTACAAATAGCGGACATTCTATGATCAGCGATCTCTAGGTGTACATTGTGATGATCTTTACAAAATCAGTGAGTATGGACGATGGACGCTAACATTGCAAACGTTCCGGGGTGAGATTGCCACATAGAGGCTTATCATTTCTGGTACAATTGAGAGTCCGACTCTAGTAAAACATATGAAACTACATAATTATTTATTTAAGCCGCTATAGTGTGTTTTACGATCGGTATTTTTTAAAGAGAAAAGAAAATACAAGTTATTCTCAAATATAATAACTTTATTTAGGCGAAAAAGGTACTACATACTGGGTGTTTTATTTATTGACTAATTCAAACTTAGAAAGATAATCAATATTCATCTGTATCATCAAACATGAAAAATTGACACAAGTCTTATCAGTGAATTTAAATGTTGGTAGGTAATCAAAACAAGCTAATAATAAACATAAATAAAAATGTGTCATAACTTTTGGCTTACTAAATAAAAATACTGTGTTTATTTTATTTATTACGGTATTTTGGCATTTGCATTAGTTTTTCTCCATCAGGACGTTGCAAAATTAATAAGAGTTTGCATTTTGGTCTTGACGAATTAATAAATATTCCTTAGCAAAAAGCCATGCTTAGTATAATTGGAAACAAAACAACTAATTTCTTAATATTTAGAAACTCTTTAGACGTTTTTTTTTTATAAAGAAGTAAGCACCGAATTTATCGTTTGGCAGTTCTTTTGCAATGACCTTAAATACATCACTCAAATACAGCTATACTAACCGCATCCTGAATTTTAATTTTTAACATCGTACGGAAATCAGGGACCATTTTCAATGTCAACAAATGTCAAAGTTAGTCAGTTTCAAATTAAAATGAGTGAATCTTAATTCCGAAAGAAGTAATAGCGCCGGAAATACTATCTGTCCAATAGAGAAGCCCTTGCTCTGTTTTGCTAAATTTATGAATAGACCGACATCTTTAAGTACCCCCTCCTCTTGCTCGGTCTGGACCTTCCCCACAATGTCAATTTCAGTTCCTCTAATTTGAGGGAACACCAGCATAGCCAAATGTTTGTGAGTCAGTTGAGGTCAGTAAAATGTTTGTAGTAAACGATATACAGGGTCCTAAAGTGGGTATTTGGTTTTTAAAAATTTGTGATATTTGAAAAACTGCCCCATATATTGAACTCAAATTTGGTACACCATACTTTTCAAGGGCGATAAACAAGAATTTGTTATCATTTTTCATGGTACTCTTACAGGGTGTTTGTCACGAAGGTCGAATGAGCCAAATCCATGTTTATTTTTTTAACACCCGGTATAATTTGCGTTTCGACGATAAATAATAAATATTAAAAACGTATACTTGTTGAATCTCCATATTTCAAGGCGTTTTCGAGATATTGCAATTCAAATACGGTACAGCATATCACGGCAAGCAGCCTCAAAAGAAGATTTGTTTTAAGTAGGTTGTGAATCTGACATGAACTATTGATTTCTTTTTGGCATACTGTCGATTTATTTACTGTGTATTTAAAGTGAGTAATTTGAGCAAAGCCGTCATTGAATATGTCTAGAATTAAAGATTGGTAAATAGTCAACTGAGGGATATGATTTGTGTATGCAAAAGTAAATTATAATTCAAGTACTGCAGTTAGACGATATGCACAGTTATATCCAAATCGAAATGTGCCTAATCGTATATCATTTCAACGGTTATACACAAATTTAGGTGAAATATGTTCGTTTCACACCAAAAATTCTGGTGGCCGGCCTAAAAGAATTTCAGCTGATCATGAAGATGATATTTTAGTTCTGTACTGGTGTAAGTGATGGCCCCTTCTTATCCAGAACTTAATCCTACGGACTTTCACGTATGGGGATACATGAAATCTTTGGTGTACAGCAATTAAATTAATACCCAATATGAGCTTTTAGCGAAAATTTAGGAAGACGCGAATATTCTTAAAAATAACATTGCAATCTTTTTCAAGATAAGACGACATTTCATAAAAAGTGTAATAAAATGCATTGATGCTAATGGTGGTTAATTTCAACATTTGATGAAGTGAATCTATTTGTTTTTTGTTTTCCTAATTAAATAGAATGTTATTGAAACCGTTAATGTGTTATTTAAATGACTAAGCGCCAGTCTTAATATGGCAATATCTCGAAAACGCCTTTTTTCTATTGCAATTATCGCAATTTCATTATTTATCGTCGAAACGCAAATTATACAGGTTGTTAAAAAAATAAACATGGATTTGCCTAATTCGACCTTCGTAACAAACACCTTGTAAGAAATGAAAAATTATAACAAATTCTTGTTTACTTCTTGAAAACTATGCTGTACCAAATTTGGGTTCAATATATGCAGCCGTTTTTCAAATATCACACACTTTCAAAAACGAAATACTGACTTTAGGACCCTGTATATCGTTTACTACAAATATTTTACTAAGGCATCTATGTGTTAATCGGTATATTTTCACCGCCTCTAACTGCAGTTATTGTATTGTCCATTAGTTATGGGACACACTGTATATAAGACAAAAAGGAGCGGCGCCAGGAATGATCCATGGGGTTATTTTGAAATAGCGATTTTGTTAACATTCTCTAGCAGATTAGTCATCTTAATACAAGGTATGCCTCTTTTGAATGAAGATCACCAAGGCGTCAAGCCACACAGTGTCTTAGGTAGTGTCTTAGGTGTATGTCTATATACACCACTGAGGTTTTCATTCCCTCTTGGGCCAAATATTTGCGAAATTACTGTTTGAGAAATATCGTAGGAATTTATATTAATGTTGATTTGATCATCACCAAACTGCATTGAGATTACAATTATTACAAGACAAAAATTGATTAAGGAATAGTGTCAGTTTATATACAAAACATGTTGGATAATCTTCAATAATTCAATTCCATACTTGTTAATACTTTCCCTCAATTTAAAAATTTGACTTATTTGACGTTTGATAAAGAGTCAGTTATCAAAACTAGCGTACAAATCCTGTCCGTTATTAGTTTTTCCAATACATGCAGCAGTCAGTCGTCCTCCGGCCTTCAGAAAATTTATTCGGGCCGATTTGTGAAAAGCAAACGCAAAGGCAAACAAACCCAATAACTTATAAATTCAGATGAAAGTCGACAGACAGACCCCCGCAGTAAAATCGAAAATGGACGTCGATTCGTCTCTTTGTGAATTTACATCGAGTTTTGTAACAATTTGGTTGGCACCCGAGCGTTTCCAGCCATAAATTAGAATCGAATCAAACCATTTTCTCGTATTTTCAGTGGATTTGTGGATTTATATCGGACGAAGAGAGAGCACATAAATCTGCGTATTTGAATAATGGACGGGTAAAAATTGGATTTAGTCCAAATGGAAAATTCGTACACAGTTGTTGGAAACTTTTAGTGAGTTCTCTATTAAACCTCAATTCGTCCCTACACGAAATGGGGTTGCGTTGGATGCAGGGTGGATTTGATAATGGTATAACGGAAAAAAACTATAAATAACGGTAAATCGGCATCTGATATATCGATTGTTATTATATATTCAGAATTTAAAGAGTATATGTAAAATATGTAAATACTAATCCTCATAAATATTACACAATTTTGAAACAACCAATTCTATCACACTTGCTTTATTTTGATGTTAATAAAAATAAAATGTAAGTATTTGAAGTTTTCGAGTATCAGATTTTGTTCTTAAAAAAATAAAATAGAATATAAGTATATTAATAACATTTTTGAAGAACTTACAATTATAGTTTATAAAACTATAGAAGGCGCTTTCGTCAACTTACTATATGATTTTCTCTGATAAACGCCCTATGTGTGGTCGTGTGGAAACCTAAAAAATCCAGTGTTCATTATGTATAGAATAGGTTAGTGAACTAAAATTGTAAAATTGATTAATTACGATTTTATACAAAAACTGTGTTTTTTAAACTGAAACTTAAATTAATTATTTAGTATTTTAAATGCTTTTAGACATTCTGGAAGCACATTTCTTAATTTATGTCTTTCGTTATAATTATTTTGACGCTCATATGCGTATTTTCTCCTCAAAACAACAATTTCTAAAAAAGTAAATAATTGGAAATAAAAGTGTAGTGGGGGCTATTTGTGAATATGGAGTTTTTTTTCAGGTGAGGCATTAAAAGAAATTACAAAATACCACAAATAAGCTTCAGACAACTCATATCTGTCAAACGAGGAAATATCAAAGATTCGGGATAATGCACAAGAAACGAACTGTAGACCTACAAGCCGTCTATTCCAAGTATAAAACATTCACTAAAGTTATTATAAACCACGTAAAAAAAAAATTGGAAGAATACCGACCTATCGATCAAGCTAGGTTTAAAAAAGACTTGCAGCACAAGCAAACATGTAGGTACTACTAATCAAAAGATGAGGTGAATATAATTTCAAACAAAATTTAGCTTTTGTCTACTTTTATAAAGAGTTGGAGACAATAGAAAATACTAGGCTAATAGGACTCCCTAAGAAACGCCAGAATAGGTTACCTATGTACAGTGCTCCTTGTCAACGTCCATTAGAACGCTATATCGACTATAGATCAACGTGCATACACCAAATTGATAAGCATAAAACTTGATATTGTTTAACAATGCCTTACAGGATGGTTTCAAAAAATGACATTGGTAAGATAATAAGGCCATTCTAAGACGAAAAAGGTTAAATTACCTCAAATATTCTGATGATATCGTTTTATCCCAGAAATCCCTGAAGATCCACAGATAATTCTACCAGAACTGGACAAATACACATGTGAAATCGATCTTAGTCATAGGTTGGCAAAAAATAAGGAACATGCATTTTGGCATCAATGAGACTCCTTTAACTTGCTTCCAGCAGATTTGCCTAGAAAAGTCCATAATTTTGATTGTGTTATTTAGCAGTGGCACATGAATCCAAGATTTTATTCAATATTCGTGATCTGCAATATTTATTAAAGTCCTTACAATGGTTAATTTCTAAATAAGCAGACCATCTCTGAAATAATTTGGCCACTAATGTACAAATAGCGGACATTCTATGATCAGCGATCTCTAGGTGTACATTGTGATGATCTTTACAAAATCAGTGAGTATGGACGATGGACGCTAACATTGCAAACGTTCCGGGTGAGATTGCCACATGGAGGCTTATCATTTCTGGTACAATTGAGAGTCCGACTCTAGTAAAACATATGAAACTACATAATTATTTATTTAAGCCGCTATAGTGTGTTTTACGATCGGTATTTTTAAAGAGAAAAGAAAATACAAGTTATTCTCAAATATAATAACTTTATTTAGGCGAAAAAGGTACTACATACTGGGTGTTTTATTTATTGACTAATTCAAACTTAGAAAGATAATCAATATTCATCTGTATCATCAAACATGAAAAATTGACACAAGTCTTATCAGTGAATTTAAATGTTGGTAGGTAATCAAAACAAGCTAATAATAAACATAAATAAAAATACTGTGTTTATTTTATTTATTACGGTATTTTGGCATTTGCATTAGTTTTTCTCCATCAGGACGTTGCAAAATTAATAAGAGTTTGCATTTTGGTCTTGACGAATTAATAAATATTCCTTAGCAAAAAGCCATGCTTAGTATAATTGGAAACAAAACAACTAATTTCTTAATATTTAGAAACTCTTTAGACGTTTTTTTTTTATAAAGAAGTAAGCACCGAATTTATCGTTTGGCAGTTCTTTTGCAATGACCTTAAATACATCACTCAAATACAGCTATACTAACCGCATCCTGAATTTTAATTTTTAACATCGTACGGAAATCAGGGACCATTTTCAATGTCAACAAATGTCAAAGTTAGTCAGTTTCAAATTAAAATGAGTGAATCTTAATTCCGAAAGAAGTAATAGCGCCGGAAATACTATCTGTCCAATAGAGAAGCCCTTCCTCTGTTTTGCTAAATTTATGAATAGACCGACATCTTTAAGTACCCCCTCCTCTTGCTCGGTCTGGACCTTCCCCACAATGTCAATTTCAGTTCCTCTAATTTGAGGGAACACCAGCATAGCCAAATGTTTGTGAGTCAGTTGAGGTCAGTAAAATGTTTGTAGTAAACGATATACAGGGTCCTAAAGTGGATATTTGGTTTTTAAAAATTTGTGATATTTGAAAAACTGCCCCATATATTGAACTCAAATTTGGTACACCATACTTTTCAAGGGCGATAAACAAGAATTTGTTATCATTTTTCATGATACTCTTACAGGGTGTTTGTTACGAAGGTCGAATGAGCCAAATCCATGTTTATTTTTTTAACACCCGGTATAATTTGCCACAGTCCATTGAATGTACCATTCTGCATAATTACTTGATTTTAACCAGCAATACATAATTATTTAATTTGTTTGAATTGTCAATGTTTTTTCCTAGTAGCAGTATAGTTTTTTTACTTTCTTATTAAAGAGAGAAAAATGCTGTCCTGAAGTTTTCAACAATAACAATTTTGTCCGTCAACTTAAATTGAAAATTAGGCATTTCTTAAATTAAATTAAAATAAACAAAATATTGAATATATAATACTGAATTCTCGCCATTTATTTTCTATTAGTCCTAAATGTTCTCACCATCTTTATATTGCTAAGAATTTTCCAAATATTTGGCCTCTCAAAAGCGGTTCGGTACTGGTTTATCTAAAAATCAATCTAAAAACGATATATAATTTTTTTGTTTGTTCGAAAATTAGTGGCAAACTGCTTGATTATATATCCTCCTTAAGGACCTCGGCGTGTAAAAGCTAATATAATATAATTTCAATGATTGTCATCATCAGTCCAGTAAGTATAACAGAACAAGGGTATATTATGTAAATTCTATTTAATACGGTAGAAATACTTTAAAGCTTGAACGTACAACCTTAAATGTGACGTTGTGTAGGCTTTGTAGCTACAATAATACATACTTCTGGCAACTAACAAATCTTGGTTTACAATAAATGAGCAAGAACATGTGTATCATAGAAGAATATAATTAAATTTCTTCCTATAAACCAGTAATGAGTCTCCGAACCATTCCGTAATAGAATTCTCACTTCGTAGTCGTCATCATCAATATCAAAGCTTCGTCTTTACGCCATTAATTAACGCTCAAAGGCGTTCATCCAAACTCAATTAAATCGTGGAGAGTTTGAAGGCGACAAACTGATACCCAAATTGAAATGTGTTCTGCTGATTTTAATCACATTGAATCTACCTTCAATCGTAATTAAGCAACTTCCTGTTGAACTAATCAAGGCACACCACCTCTCGATAGTAGTTAATATAAAGAGAGATTCGTTACAGACAGCTCGTAATTTGTGCTCGACTCCATTTGCAATAACTTTGTACCGAGTAGACTGAAAGTTTAGAATTTTGTGTAAGAGAAGTTTGGAAAAGGTGTCTGTTACTGAAAGGGTTCCATTCAGAACATTTAATTGGGTTTAAGGTTTGGTAATGACGCTAATCAGATTACATTTTTAATGACAAATGAAACTGAGAAACAGTCTTGATTGAAGAAGCTCGTGATGGCGTTATTATTAATATTTGAAACGATGGTGCATTACGCCCGTTAACAGCTAAATACCTTACGAAAGAGTTTCAGAATACTGTTAATATCGATTTCTTAATTTTTGATATCTTCACAAATTAATAATAACTTGTGTAGCTTGTGGTCGAAATTCGGTTAATTGGGTCTACAAAACAAAAATATTCTACTTTTTTATCTACCTATATATAAATAGACAAAGACAAAAGAATTAGGTACCATTTTCTCCTCTGTCTCTCAACCGATTTTCTTCATTTTTGTTTTATTTAGTAGCTACTGGTGACCTTCAATGCAGAATGCTAATATTAATTTATAATATTGGTTCATTCATTAAATTACATATAATAAAAATTCATTTTTACGTCCATAGTGTCAACGCCAAACAACTGACAGTGCCGCCGCCGCCAGATGGTCAAAACTCAAAATATTGAGTAATATTCTTAGAGCATGTACTTCTGGAAGTGGCAGGCAAGCGTTGTTATTGTTTAGTGGTAAAATAATCAATGTAGTAGATGAATATTGATATTGCGTTGCGGTAACTTTCATATTAAATATTCTATTATTAATGTGAATTTAATTATTTGATTAATATATTATTATCACGACTTTCCCGAAGGTGTTGTGAAAAAAATTGTCAGACAGCGGACAATAGAGAATGTATTAAATATTTAAGTCCTCCTAGGGTTGTTGGTCCTCTCTTTTCTTTAATATTCCTGAACTTGATTGAAACCGCAAATGACGAAAACTTGTAGGCTGCAAAGAACAATATTTCAATTATTATATCGAATATTTTGCCAGCAGCCGTTCTAGCCAAAAATTTTGGGGGTCATTCATTTGTCAAAAATATTTCGAATACCGATCTTTGATTACATTTTTATTGTCATTTTATTTCAATAGATTTGTCAATATGAGTGAACAATTTTGCTCATTACTTCTCCGATTTTTTCACAACTCTGTTTCTTATAAAAATATACTTTTTACAATTTCATGAAACAGGGTCGAATTTGAACTAGTATATATAAATAGGCAACGAGAAAACAGTTCGGTACCATTTTCTCATCTGTCGCTTAACTGATTGTCTGTATTTTTGTTTTGTTTAGTAGCTACTGACGACCTTCAGTGCAGAATGCTAGTATTAATTTATAAGATTGGTTCATTCATTAGATAAGATATAATAAAAAATTCATTATTTACGTCCATACTGTCAATGCCAAACAATTAATACTGAGAGTACCGCCAGATTGCTTGGACAGGAAATCATATGATTGCCATCGAATAAGAAATACTAAAATTGGTCGAAAAACTAACAAATTTCGAACCGTCCGTAATGTTATTTGTGGCATATTCTTGATTATTTTTATCTATTCTTGGGAAATAACACTACAATCGAAATAAAAAGCTGTATATTGAAAGAAAAACCAAACGTTTCAAAGTCGATCCTGACTTCGTTGTCAATGGCTTTAAAATATGTATAGAAAATGAAAATTGCAAATTGAAACTTTGATTTATGACATTTAAGTTGACGTAAGAAATATTTATTGTTTTTAGATATACAGGTAGCACAAAGAATTCTAAAGATCATGTAATATAGTTAAACATCTTTCAAGTTGGAGGAATTTGTCTTTAGAATTTATAAGTGGCGTTCCTAGGTACGACTTTGCTATAAGACAGCGCATTCGCCAAAAATGCGATTAAATTATTCTGCTGTTTCATTGCTCCCTAACCTTATGAACTATCCTGATACTCAGTTGTTCAAAAGACCATTAATAATTATTTCGATTGTGGTGTTATTTCCCAAGAAAACATGAAAAAAATCATCATGTTATTGAAAAAGAACCCAGAAAAAATTATATTAATAATCGCCATTTCGATTCTTTTTATTTTATATATATTTTCATATAATTTGACGAAAATTACAAAAATTTAAACAAAGACCCTAAGATTCAAGATGAACAGTTAGATCTGGTAGCTCTGATATCATGGCACTCTTTGTTGTAGGGACTGATTTTTCTTTTAACATTACATAATATTGTTCGCCATTAGCACTGTGGTAAAGGTAAGTTTTTAATTTAATGAGTAAGTGGAAGATTTGAGTTTCATTCACTGAGAAAAGTTTCCAACAAAAATAGATATTATTTTAACATTAATTGGCAGCAAGTTCAATGTATTTCTTTATATTTTTCATAATAAATAGAAATAGTCATTGCTTACTATGTGTGTTTCATTAAAATAAATGAAAATTATATTGAATATTAAGATACCTGGTGTTATGGAATGTCTTCGATGCACATTCCATAGAGAGAATAATATTCAAAAAAATGTATGAATTAGATGTTGCGGTTTTAGTTCAATGCTGGTTCAATGCAAGTATATAATTGACGAAGGACCTTTAGCGGAACAATCAATAAACACGTAAAGTAATTCACCAAATAAAAGTTAATCACTGACCTTTTACGTCGAAGCTCTGCAAAGGGTGTTTTCTTGGCGGTTCTTTCTTCTGAGGCTAGCCCCGTGAACAGGAACAGTTTCTTAGAGCTTCGTCTGGACAACACGTTACACAAAAAATACCGACGTAATGTTCATTGATTGAACATACAAAAAAATGCGGGTTTAACAAAAAATGATGCGCTTTTGTAAACACAAAAGAAACAAAATGAAAGCGGTTTAGCGGTCGTCACGAATGGAGCTAAAGAACTCGCGAATCGTAACGCTATAACAACAAAAGCGGCGTCTCTTCAGACGTAATCAAAGCCACCGAAAAGTTCGGAGTACATTGCACGAAACTCCCAAGCGTCTTAATAGCTTGGGATCCAAAACACGAATCACAATACTGTCTATATTTTACACGCAAAAACACACTTACAATTAGCATTAGCGCGACGGAATGTTTTAGAAAAGGTGCAGAAGTTTAAAAATCAATGAAGTAATTCAATCAAATTGAACACAATACACTAAACAAATGCGGGAACGCACCACCTGGTTTATTAATATGTTCGTAGGTTTTGTAGTTAATTTGGAATATTAACACTAACTTTTGAGTTGGTTGCTAGAATTTTGTGCTTACGAGTTGAATCGTTAACTGAAATGTTAGAATAACCATTATAATTGGTGTTATTACTCAATTTAAGGCTATTAAAATTTTTCAGTCTCATATCTCATTATATATTAAGTAATGTTTTGTGTTTTCTTTTTTTAAACTTAAGCCTTTTTGAGCTCTATAATATATCTGAGAAAAGTATTCCATTTGATAAAGCAAAATAAAATCACATAGGAAACATCATGCATTAAAGAAAGAGTCTTTTTTAATAACAACGTCTGTCACTAACAAAATTTAATAGCTGTGTGGTCTTTCAATTCGTTAAAATTTTTTGTTTTGGGGAAAAATTTAATATTTAAAGTGTGAGGTACATTTTGTGCCATTGAACTAGTTGAGGAAATGTATTTAAATAATTACTCCGAAAGAATACAGCTGAATGAAAACACCTACAGAAGAATGGTTGTCAATTAGTATAGTTAGTATGGATCATTTCAGAAATCAGTTGTTGCTACACCTAAACCATCTTATCAGGTAAACGAAAATAGCGTTTTTTGTAGTAGAGGATCTCAAAATATCAGAGATAGATAAAATGTACGGTCTTTTTGTGTGGTACGCTAGTCAATCTATTTTTCATTGAAAGTATAATAATTTGCATAGGATTCCTTAATAGAAAGATATATACATTAACAGACGCTGAATAAAAGACAGATTATCATAATAATGATTCGAAAAAATATCAAATTGATATAACAATCACACAAAGAAAAATGAAAGTGGTAGTAAAATCCCTAATGAATCAACAGACAGCTGGCCGTGTGGAATAGTAAATAAATAATAAATATGGTACATAAAAATACATGGAATGTTGAGAAACATGTATGAAAGTGTATTAAATGGAGAAGCATTGACACCCGAATCAGCCTAAGCTTATATATCCGCAATTATTAGAAAACATGATCGGGGACAATGCCCAACTTCTAGTTGAATTAAATAAATAACAAGATTTGAGAGGATCAAGGGAGTTTCACTACTAGTAATATCAAACACTATTTAGAAAAGAAAAAGGCAAAGAATAGAGAAATTCACCTATCGTTTATTCACTTAAAAAATATGTCCAAATAATTATGATGGTTTTGGTCCTTGGCATGTAGTTATTAGCACAGCTCTTAGGATGGAAGGTTTGGAGACTCCTGATTTAGTTCAATATTATTTTTAGTAGAATCAAGATATACAAAATTGTTAAATATATTATTAACGCAAGAACCTATCGTTTTTTGTTTTATGAGGAAAAGTCTCGTTACCTTCGGGACACCAGATTATATCCTACTCGAAAAACAAAAATAGAAATGTATGACTTATGTTGAGACTGATTGAATTTTAACTTTATCAATTTATATGATCTTTGTATTAGAGGCAGACGTGATATTTGTATTTATGCGTTAATTATTTATTAATTTGAATCTTTTCAGTATTCCGGGAAACTTGAAGATATTTAAGCCAATATTTAATACACAAAATCCATAAAAATTCTTATTTTTTTTTTAAAAAATAAACATTCTCGTATATCTCAGGGGCGTAAAATTATTAAGCAAAAACGCCCCTATGAATATTCATGTAAATAAATATTAAAAGAGGCGTCGAGAACTGCTGGGCTTGCGAACTTCAAACGACACTAAGTGGCTAAGGGAAGCTTGTTTTCAAAGCTTTCAAATTGGATCCGCGATAAAATTTGCACTTTGGACGAATTAGCGACACCTCGCTTGATGGGACAAAGTGTTGCTGCTTCTCTGCAATGATGTCGAGATTTTAAGGGTAAAAGTTACTTCTCTCGACTCGACATGACTACTATGAAATATTCATGGACTGTTATTAGGGTATTTGAAATACGCTTAGAGAGGTGTTAGATTTTAATAGAGAGGTTACTGCAAACGACCTTCCCTAGGGGTAAGGGAAGAGAGTTTGTGAGATATTTTGATTCCTAAAGAGTAAGACCAGAAACATTTTCTAAAAATATGGTAAAATAAGAAAGATTACTCAGATTATACATTTCCATATAAGAACTATTTTTCTACACTTGAGTACTTTGAGGACTAATTTAGTTCTGATTATATTGGACTCAACTGTTAATTTATACAGGGTATTCCATTTCAAACGAGCCACCTTGAATATCTTGGTTATTTTCAAAGTTATTGCAATAAGAAAAAACAGGTCGATTTTTGTTCTGAGGGGGAAATTTTTTGAGGCGCGCATTCAACATAAACAGGTCAATTCAATGACTTTGAGATATGAGAAAAGGAAAATAGGTGTGGTCGTATATCATTTGAAAGCCCTTTTTATGGACTATACCGTCATAATAAAATTTTTTCTTGCAATTCCTGTTCATGTAACAGAAAACCTAATGGACCTAGTACTAAGTTTTCACTGCATGGAAAAGTATTAAAAAGGAGTTCTTTTATAGTACGCTCTTAAACCATCCTGTTTCACTACCGCACCCTGTAATAACACACAATATAAGATAAACATTAACTGTGAACATTAATTTATTTTACATTATTTCTTGCTGATATTTACAGCAAGTTTGTTTATCTGTTCTGATCTTTATTCGATCATTTGAGGCATTGTACATTTATCTGTCAAGTTATTACTTTAGTGATTTGTTGTAAATTTAATAGATAATTATGGTATACACATTGCAAGAACGTGTTGAGCTGGTAAGTCTTTATTACGAAAATCAAAATTGTGCTCGATCTGCTGCAAGGATTTTTAACCAAAACTATCCCGAACGTAACGTTCGCCGTCAATACGTATTGGAGTTGATTTTAAATTTGTTGAGACGGGCTCAGTAATGAATAAATAATTTGGTCAAGTGCGAGTTGGACTCGCATACTTAGGGTTCCGTACCACCTTCAAGATTCGAATATTCCAGTTTCAGACAAGCAGGGAATGAGTGCATTTTCTTATACTTACCCTTATATCTTTTAAAGGATTTTAAATTTTTAAAAAAATATACACTTTATACAATTTATAAAAAATATACACTTTGATTTTCCACACATAGACTTTTTATTTTATCTGCTTTAGGATTCGCTTGATTTTTATCACAATACATATGTATTTAATTTCCTAATTTGGCCCCCAAAAAGTAACATTAGAGTTTTATTTTACTAATAAACTTTCAGAAATGCCTTTTATAATCTACTGTCTGAGTTTTGAGGCTCGGTAGATTGGAAGAAAAACGGCAAAATAGGTCAAAGTTTAAATTATAAATTATTAAATCTGTTATTCAAATTATTTAAAATATAAATAAAATTTATTTTTCAAATTTTAAATAGTGTAGGTTTCTAAAGTGGGATTTAAGTCGATGTTTAATATTTTTAATATCTTTTATACAAATGATTTAAAAATATGATATATTTGTAAATCACATAATGAGCCTTTTATCTGATATATTACATGATGCGTTTGAAAATTGAATCTTTATTTTCCATTTAATTGTATAATTTGTCCCTAAAATTGCTATGGGGGTTTTCTAGTCATTTATTTTCCGTTTAATTCTATTATTTGGCCTAGGTATTTTTTTTCATATTTTTCCTATAAACAAAAAAAAGGAGGTCTTAGAGTTTGGGGAATAACGGGGAGAATGGGTAATTTTCTTAAAATATTTTTTTAATATATTTTAAAATATTCATTTTAAAAAAATTAGAAAAATATATTTATACCTATTCGTCATAATGAGCTCTGGGATTTGATATATTACATAACCCGTTAGAAACAATTATAATTTTTTATTTTCCATTTAGTTCTATAATTTGCCCCCCAAAATGAATATTAGGGGTTTCTTCTTATTTTTCCAGTAAAGTTCAGGTGAGGGGCTATACCTCCATTTTTTTTCAAAATTTTCCAGCTTATGGTTTCGGAGATAACGGGGGGGGGAATGGGTAAATTTTTTTATATTTTTGTTAATATCTTTTAATTAATTAATTTTAAAAATATGAAAAGAATATATTTGTTTTCGTCGTTATGAGCCCTTTCAATTGTTATATAACATGATGGGTTAGAAACAATGTTAATTTTATATTTTCCATTTAATTCTGTAATTGGCCCCCCAAAATTAAAAGTAGAGGTTTCTCCTTATTTTTCCAGTAAACTTCAGGTCAGAACCTATAAATCTATTTTTTTTCAAAACTTTACGTTTTATAGTTTCGGAGATAAGGGAGGGAATGGGTATATTTTGGTATATTTTCGTTAATATCTTTTTAAATAATTTTTTTTAATATGAAAAAAATATATTTGTGTTCCTCAGAATGAGACCTTTCATTTGATATATTACATGATGCGTTTGAAAAAAAAATGTTTTTAAATTTTTATTTAATTCTATAATTTGCCCACCAAAATTAACATTAATGGTTTCTCCTTAATTTTCCTGTAAAGTTCGGGCAACGCTCTATATTTCCTATGTTTTTCAAAATTTTAGGCTCAGTAGTTTCGGAGATCAGGGGGGGAACGGTCGATTTTTTTAGTTTTCCCACCCCAGAAGTACCCCTAAGATAAAAAATTTTTCTTTTACGATATGTACTCCTGATTGGGTCACCAAACTATACATTGATACCAAATTTCAACCTCTTTCGTCCAGTAGTTTAGGAGAAAATGGCTGTGATGTGACAGGGGCAGAAATCCTGAGTGATATTATAAGGGTATCCGTATATTGTATATACGGAACCCTAAAAAGAGGTCCCATTGGAATTGTAAATGATGAAGGGGTAGCTGTGGCTACATTGGGCCATGTCCAACTTATACCAAACACGCAGTCTGTCCAGCAAATCTCTGCAACTTCCGGTATTAGCAAAAACGTTTTTAGAATTTTGCATAAGTACAAATTCCATCCGTACAAAATTAAATTACTTTGTGAATTTAATGAGGATGATTGGGATCGAAGGCAAGAGTTTTGTGAAATTATGACCCAGCGTATGATTGAAAACCCGAATTTCTTATACAATGTTTGCTTTTAGATGAGTGCACTATTTCACTTCATGGGGAGGTTAACCGACATAACTGCAGTTTTTGGAGCGATACAAATCCTCATTTATTTCGAGAAGTTTATAGTCAACATCCGGTAAAACTAAACGTTTGGGCAGGGATTTTGGGAAATCATCTAATTGGGCCCCTGTTTATTCCTGGTAATTTAAATGGTGAAATTTATCACAATATATTGGAAAATGAAATTAATGCTTTGATAATAGAAAAAATAGAAAATGATCCTCTACTACATGAAGAGCAATTGCAATGGAAGACACTTTGAGCATTTGCTTTAGAGGCATTGTCTTGTAATGTAAATTCGATTTTTTAATACTCCTTTATTATTACATGTACAGAAATTGCAATAAAAAATTGTATTACGACGGTATAGTCCGTAAAAAGGGCTTTCAAATGATATACCTATTTTCCCTATCTCAAATCTCAAGGTCATTAAATTGGCCTGTTTATGTTGAATGCGCGCAAGCGCTAATTCCCCTCAAAAAATTTCCCCCTCGAAACAAAAATCAACTTGATTTTTGTTATTGCAATAGTTTTGAAAATAACCAACATATTCAAGGTGGTTCGTTTGAGATGGAATACCCAGTATATCGTACTCACGAAATGTTGCTTTTCACTTTATATGACTAAAGTTATTTAGTGCCAGGTGGTTTAATGTTTATGTTATGTAAAAAATTCATTTTGGTATAATTTTACATATACGGTTGAACAAGATTCTGGATCAATTCAAATGTCTTCCTTGTGGCTGATTCGATATTAGTGAAATTTTGCCGATTTATAATAGGGCTCATGATGGGTGTGACAAGATTGCTTGTGGTCGTGCCATTTTTTATATCGTGTTGCAAAACTGTAAAACACTAAAACATTGAAATAACATTTATTTCCATCGCATTTAAGTTTTTTTTTTCATTATTGGTTGGTTGTTTATTCCCAGATACCGCTCAAGTATTTCCTAATAGAATCACACCCTATTTAGAAGTAAACGGCAGTCATTTTGAATAACTATTCAGTTGTTTCAATATTTCTTTATTGATTATATGTACATTATATTCGGATAAATTCATTGAAATGGCCCCAATATCACTGAATTGTGTAACAAATACTCTACCGAAACTTTTAAAACATCACAGGATATGGCATTTAAAATAAAAAGGTCACGTTCACCTTTGGTCCAACCAAATTTCTAAACGAACCAAAAACAAGCTCGTTGCATCCGTCGTGTGCCCCGACATAAGCGTGCAAAATCTAAACAGCCATTAAAGAGAAATTTTCATGTTTCCAAAGATTTGCTCAACTCTTTATCTGTTTTAAATATCCTCCACTCATTGTCAGTTTAACACTGGCACTTGCCTGACTACATTATCATTATTATACCCTCTTCGAGGTGTCATTCTTTTGTACGCAAGACAATATACATACTATATATTGTTTCTAGTTAGGGAACCTTCATCACTTGTGCTTCGGAACCTCTATGTGCTAGTTTCCCCGAAAATCCTAGATGTCGGTCTTTACATCTCGCGTCTTCAAATTTAACGAATGTATCAAATACATAAAGAAGTGTTCGAGAGGACATTCAATTGTGGAAGCGCAACTGATGAAGGTTCCCTAACCAGAAACAATATATATTATGTATATTGTTCAAGATGTCTTCTGGCCCTTACTGGCTGCACAGGTGTCATATTTCCGGCACGAAGCTTTGACGAACTAATTTACTAAGTAATACAAGTAATATTGTTGACGAGTTTGATTCAGAGTTTTATTCATGCCCAGATAACCTTCGGTAATCCAAATATGTTCTTCGGTCAGGACAGCAGGGCCTTTTCTTTGTGGCTACCAGTTAGAACTTAGTTTCTCGACCTTCATTCCCTTTAACATTCGATTCTCTACTTTTAAGTAGTGCAACTAGGCCTACAATGACTTCAGAACTTCTTTTTCTTCTTGAGTGATAGGATTGGTTCAGTGTCTGGATCAACCATTTGTTATTGTACACATTGCTTTGTTATCCAATCTTCATTCATTTACATACAAACCTGAGGACTGGTAGTGGATAAATATCTCTCAGAACACCTGTGAGGAAGACTTAATGTAATAGGCTAGTAGGTAGGGCAATTTATTGATACTGTTCCTGCTACACTTTTCTGCATTACAACTTCCAAATACTTATCTGTCACAGAACAGAAGTGGCAGTGCAAATTCAAATGAGCAGTTAAACTTATCTAGGACGTCCCCAAAAATCTGGAAAAGTTGTTTCCAAGTCGAAACTCGAAATAAAAGGAGAGTAGTTTATTGACTTAGGAACTACCTCCCTTATGCTGATAAAATAAAAAAGAAACATCGTTTAAAATGCTACGCTACAATAAGAATAATATCGTTGTTATGGTCCTTTTTTGCTACCCTTTATCCATTGCAGGCTGCATTAGCATGATTTCAAGCGGTCCGACTAAAATTGTCTCCTCTGTACATCCGATAGTTAGGCAATGCTGTAAAGGGAGGAGGAAAAGGGCCGACTAGCAGCGACCAAATAAATTTCATCACAATAGGAAGCGAGTATAGATAATGCTATTAGCATTCAATGGTTTTATGGGCCGTGTATAAAAGTTTCCGCAGCCGGGGAAAATACAGTTTTGAACGTTAGTCGTTCTGGAAACGATTCATTGGTTTTACATCCGCGATGAAGCCGGTTTACATTTGTATGCGTTTGTGTTTGTTAAGTACATTCGGGGTGCACATTAATAAAGATTTAATGCAGGAATTTGATTTTCCTCGATAGGGTTTGTAGTTTATGTACCGCTATATACGTACAAAATAATGCGAACGAAAAGATAGTTCTGAAAATACAAATCCTTAAAAAATATATTTACATTTATATCAGAGATCTGTACAGTATAATTGTTGGGTCTGTACGTCTGTAAAGTTGAAATTTAGAACTAATATATAGCTTGGTGATCCAATCAGGAGTATATAGCGAAAATACCATAAAATGTCCGGTTTTTGGGCGTACTTTAGGGGAGACATTTTACGAAAATTGCTTGTAGTTGCAGGAACACCTAAGCAAAACTAATCTAACCTAACCTAAAATAGAATTTTAGTTAAAAAAATTACAAAATTTCAAATGCATCTTGTAATAACCATATGACGCATACAAATATAATTTTGTTAAATTTTAGGGTCTATAGTATATCCCAAGTGTACCTTATCTTCGAAACTAGTAACTCCATTTTTTTAAATTAGGGTTTTACTCAAAGTTTACAGGAAAAATAAAAGTAAATCAAACTCTGATCAAATTTAAAAAAACAAAAGGGGTCGTTCATGAAATACGTCATACTAAATTTTTCCTTTTCGGACTCCTCCCTCCCCCTCGTTATGCTGCGTCACAGTGTTTCTGCGACCGCTCTATAAATGTTACGTCTCAAAAGCTGGGAACCTCCTCCCGTATGATTTCTTCTATGTTTTCGACTAGCATTTACTTCATCCATCCATTCTGATTTCACTCCTAATATTTGGGTATATTTTTTTAATTGTTTTTTTTTTCTGGGGAACATTTTATATAAATAAAAAATTCGAGTTAACCCTGTTATATTTTATTGGAAAATAATAACACTTTTATATATGCAAGTTTATTTAATAACGGCCCTATAAAGTCTATATTGGATGTCCAGAGAACTCATTGTAACGGACGTTAACGCTGATGTCGCTGACTAACAATAAACAGTAAATATTTGAAGATGTAAAGACCGACATCTAGGATTTGCGGGTAACTAGCACACAGTGGCTCCGAATCTGTTGATTCTTTTGTTCGCAACTATAACTATGGGAACATCCACAAATTGCGTAAGACATTTTAGGGTGGATGGTGTCTGCTAATATCTTACGAAATCTTATATGGGGGTAGGTGAGTGTTTGAAATGGATTTTACGTAAGATTATTTGAAATGTAATTTTTTCAGACTTTCATTTGAGGAATTGAACTATAGACAAATTTAAATTCTGTTTAATGAGCATTTTCAAATATTAATATAGCATAACATAACATTAACCATACTTTATTAATTAAATAATAACCAAATCCTTATTTATTATAAGCATTTACTTACTTACAGTAAGGCCAAAACATTTTAAGGAATAAATCTTAAAAAATTTAATATGTGTTAAAATAATTTAGTAGTAAACATGTAACGGTCTAATTCTACGAAAACTCTCGACCTCAGTTTTCTTGTTACATTAAATATATCGATAAGTATTATGTATATTAGACTGGGTCAAAATAATCGATGACAATAAAAAGTTGGCGTCAGATTGTGAGCCCTTAATTTTAATCTTAAGAGGTCTTTCATCGTGAATTTCAAAGTTAAAAAATTAAATCGTCAAAACAGATCAATTTTTGTAGAGAATTTAATGTCTTTCAGAAAATATTGTATTTTTCAGATATATTGTTTAGAAGATTTGAGTGAATGATACGTGTGAAGTAAAAAATCGAAATTCGCCATGATAGGCCCCTTAATATTAAAATTAAGGGCTCAAAATTTGACATTATCTTTTTTTTTTGTCATCCTAAATAATATTTTTGTCTCCCAATCAAATCAAATAGTCGATTTTTTGGCACACTTTAATGTATATAATTTTAAAATGCTTACTGCATTAATATTATGACATAGAGACTTTATTTTACAGATTATAATAGATATATGTAGCATTGTATAATATATGTAAATCTTTATGTCCTTAAATGACCAATTTTGAAAAAACGAATATCTTACGTAAGACTTAGGGGGTGGTTGGATTATGACATATATCTTACAGTTTCTTACATGGGGGTTGGTGGGGGTCACAAAAACGTAATTAATGGATGCTCCCTATTCTTGCGTCAAATTAGTAGTTGAAGTCAAAGGGGACTTGCTTTTGTATTATCACTATAAAATCAGACCGAAAAAAAATTTATAAGTTTTTAAATAATTTACTGTTTTTTTATTATTCATTTTTATCTTCGATTTTTAAAGC
The DNA here is from genome assembly GCA_034190945.1 of Octodonta nipae. Lineage (NCBI taxonomy): Eukaryota > Metazoa > Arthropoda > Insecta > Coleoptera > Chrysomelidae > Octodonta > Octodonta nipae. Next base: position 67,335,134 of record CM067216.1, on the reverse strand, counting down.
TATTTTACATTTAAGTTCTTAAAACGTAGTGTGCAGTTTAATATTAATTTCTATTTGTGTGTTTCGCATTTGTAAATAAATATTAAATATTTCAAAAGGTGATGTTTATTTGGATGGTGGTCACTTCTATAGTGTTTTTTGTAATTGTACCGTTAAATATGCAAATTCCTTTTTATTTCGGATGTTAGTTTAGTTTCTGACTGCGCAGTCATAGATCGAGACATCTGTCATTTTGGGAACACAAGTTGATGGATTTTGTAGATGATCTTGAAATTTTAATTAAACAACTATGCCCTTTTAATGAACAACAGGATCACTTTTTTAATGTCATAATTCTCAATTTAAGCCTTTAACTCCATGGAGTTAGACTTGATAGTTCCAATTTTAATACATACTTATTATGTAATTGACATTAAGGAATTAACAAAATGAATTGATAGAATATGATTTATTTAGGGCGGTGCCTGGATGACCACGTAAGAGTTTTCGACCATTGCGGGCCCAAAGACTGAATCATAATCACCATTATATTTATCACACCAATTTAATATGGTCAGTGAAGGACATAAAATTCGTCTATGATAACGAAATCTTGCGGAAACTCTCTTTTGCAAAGCCGCAATTCTCAACTGACTTGGTGAAGTTGCAGAGGTCTGGAATAACTCTGTAGCACTGTTGACATACTAGATTCCACGGGGTAGAAAATAAGTATTACTGTAAAATCAGTTTTCCACATATCTACAGTGCGCTCCATTTCAAATTCTTTCAATCATTGTTTTGACAACGAAGCCTAGGCACAAAGATTTAAAGGCTGAATAAATTGATAAGAAATAATGAAAATTGCTTGAAACTGTAATTAACTGAAATCCGAAAAGATAAACTCTTTATACAGGACTTTCATTTCAAAACTAACTACCCAAAATAACATTTAAAATATATTTAAATTTATATTTACAGGGGGCACATTTTTAACGTATCGGTCACCCTGCAGTTTCAACCCCTAAGCGGGGGTGAATATCACTTCAACAGGTTTAAATACAAAGTGGTATCATGTGATACCTCTTTTTAAAGGTCTCTTTTTTGCCAATCTTTTGACACATTATATTTTAAATTCAGAGACCTAGAAACCGTAAAAAAATTTGAATTGTAATTAAAAAAAGCAAATCGTAACTGAAGCTGCACAGGTTGAGATTTTGGGTCATTTTGCCATGGATCCTCAAACATCAATATTGCCGTCGGCTCTGTGGATAAAACTTTTAGCCTAAATAAATTCTTTACCTACAAAATATAGCTTTTACAACAGCTTGCTGAGGATGATTATGACAGAAGGTTAGATTTCTACGAATTAATGACTCAAAGGGCAAATGCAGACCCTAATTTTTTTAAAAATATTTGTTTTTCTGACGAAGCAGGATTTTCCTTAAATGGATTTCTCAATAAAAATAATTGTAGATACTTGCACAATACCAATCCACAAGGTTTTCGGGAAGAGCACAACCAACATCCTCAGAAAATCAACATATGGCTCGGAATTCTGGGAAATAAAATTATAAGTCCTTTATTGGTGGACGAAAATTTAACGGAGGAATTGTATTTGGAGTTATTAGAAAATGTGATAAATTCCCTTATAATCGAATCCTTAGAAAACCAAATAAAGATGGAACGTTGTTGCTAGACGAAGAAAACCTATTTTTTGAATGGGAAACTTGTGGAACCTTTGATGTGTCACAGGCGTATAAACACAAAGTTTTGTACCCTAACACAAAACTTTTCTTTTTTCACCCAACGCACGTTTCAACAGCGAAGCTGTCATCATCAGGAGTAAACCAAAACTTTTCAACAGGACGGAGCACTTCCACCTTATGCCTTGCCTGTGGCTTAATAATACATTTCCAGATACATGAATTGGAAGAAGGGGCGCTATAGAATGGCACGCAAGATCACCCGATCTAACGCCTTTTGACTTTTTTTATGGGGACATCTAAAAATCCAACCTCGCCATATTCCAGAACTTAGACATAGAATAGTGGATGAGTGTGAGCGGATTACACCAGAGATGCTTCAAAAAGTGCGGGAGGAATTCGAGCTGCGACTTCACCATTGTCTTACCAACAATGCCGGATATTTTGGACATCTAATTACTGTGTTAAATATAATCTGATTTTAAGATATGATGTGTCAAAAGATTGGCAAAAAGAGATATTTATAAAGAAGTATCTCATATTACTCCTTTGTATTTAAACTTTTAGGAGTGATATTCACCCCCATTGGGGGTTGAAACTGCAGGGTGACCAATACGTGTAAAATGTGTCCCTCGTAAATATAAATTAACGTGTTTTTTGTCATTTTTAAAATATATTTTAAAGGTTATTTTGGGTGGCAAGTTTTGAAATGAAAGCCCTGTATATATAAAAAAATTTATTGTTTACCTGTTTTTGTCTAAATTAATATCCGAGATAAAGCAGAGAAATACAGAAAACTTTATCTAAATTGGTTAATTCTTTCTATTCACATGACGGTTTAGAAAGGTTAATATATAATAATATTTTTAAAATCCTAAACGCGTACTTAAACAGCAACGTTTCATGAACATTAGACAATTGTAAAATTACTCGAAATAATAACTATTGTCGAGCATGAAAGAGGCAGTTCCAATAAATTTTTAATTTATTAAATTACATATACGGTGGTAATCTTCCACAATACGAAGAACGCCAAAGCATTCGAACAGTCACATATGGATAAGAGTTGACTTCGAAAACCTGTAATTTTGAAATGGTATATGCTCCATCAAATTATACGAGACTATTGAAAGACTTATTTCGTATAATTGTGTGGTACGTCTCCTTAATTAGAGATAATACTTTGGTCAATTATGAAACTGTTGATTTTGATGTTGGCGTGTTTACGTCTATTCAGTTCTTGGAATAAGCAGTCTTCAAAAATTAAATGACAAAGATAATTTCGTTTGACTCTTGAATGGAATCGGTGTGATTGCTTTATTGCACTCATGAGAAAATTTTCGTTGTAAATGTTAAAGAGAAACGTAATTTTATTGATTTGTATCTACTCGTTTATGTGAAATATATACAGAACAAAACATAACATACATATTTCTGTGAGTAGGTAAGGTGGGGCGCAGCGTAGCAAATCAAACAATTTTTTTTTCAGGAATTGAGTATATTTATTCAAAATTCTCAAACAGCCTTTATACTTATAATAAACGATGGTATACTTTGTGCTTGAAAAATAAAAGTTTATCTACATTGTCATTATCTGATAATTCAGTTCTTATAAAATGCCTCTTGTTTTTCCATTGAGTTTCTGCTAAATCACATCTATCTATATTTGTTGTCTCAAGTTGGCGTTCCAAAATTTACAGTTTGATTTTTCGAGAAATTTGATCTTTTTCCAGTTGTTTGAACTACACTCAGTGCTTATTCCGTCATACAGTCGGTGCTTATATACTATCCCTAAAAGCAGCGTTGCCAGCTACGACAGATCCGTTCGTACGGAATACTCTTTTCTCTACCTTCACTGCCGGTGAGGTATTCACTAGTGATGGGCATAATCGAATGATTTTACAACTCGAGTGATTTTAATAATCGAATGATCGATTATATTCCAATGATCCCATGACTAGTCTTCACCCGTAGTCCTGGGTAGAAACTCATAGCCTAATACTGGATTCAGAGAAGGTATCTCTGGTTTGTTGTAAGCCGGGTTAGTGCTCGTGTGTAGTGCGACGAGCAAAGTTAACAGAAAAAGATATAAACATTATGAATGTCGGATCCGAAGATGAAATAAACACAATATTGAAACAAATAAAGCACAATAGATATCCAGGAGAAGAGCAAGTAAAATAGAAATGCTAAACTGGGAGTCGAACTTGTACGGGAGACAATAATAGTACTACTGAAGAAATGCCCCCATGTCGGTAAAAGTCGAACTAAATGATTTACCTCTGAGGTAATATTGCTATTCTGTTACTAAATATTGTAATTACTTGTTTAACTTCAAAGATCTTTTTCAGCAAATGATTGTATACCGGTTTTTACTGGAATCCTCGTTTGTTATTCAGTGATTTTAGTATTTTGATATTTGTTACCACACAATGAACTGTTGTATTCATATTTCATCAAAAGTAGGTAACGGAGGTCAATATAGAGGGAGATGTCTCACCATATTCAGAACTTATCTGTAAACCCGTATACAAGTTGTAATGTCTTCGATAGCACATTACATATAAAATCAAAAAAGTGTATGAATTAGATGTTGCTGTTTTTAGTTCGATGCTGGTTCAAAGCAAATATGTAAAAACGAAGGACCTTTAGCGGAACAATCGATAAAATAATGTAATGTCGCGTAAATGAAATCACCTAGTAAGAGTTAATCACTGACCTTTAAATAGGTGGTGTTTTCTTCGTTCTTCTTTCTTCAGAGGCTAGCCTCGCTGCGGCAGGAACAGTTGTTGAGTTGCTGGAGGGCTTCAAATCTGGACGATACCTTATACAAAATTGGCGACGAAATGTTCATCGATTGAACAAACAAAAAATGCGGGTTGAACAAACAAATTATGGGTTTTGGTAAAAAAGAAGAAAGAAACGAATGAAAGCAGTTTAGCGGTTGTTACGACCAGAACTAATAACTCGCGAAATTCTGACACAATAAGAACAAAAAAAAACGGCCGTCTTAAACGGGATCAAAAAGCAAGCGTCCGATTTGCTCGGAAACACCAGTCTCGATTTCTGTCTTATTTTAAACGCAAAAATCACTTAAAATTAACATTGGCGCGACAGACAGTTTTTGAAAAAGATACAAAAGTTTAAAGATCAATTGACTAATTCAATTAAGTTTAAAAACTAAGATTAAGCAAGTTGCGGGAACGCAACACTAGCCAATTTACAGTTAACACCAAATTCTTTGCAAAGTGGGTTTACTTATTTTCTCAAATATATATCGCTTTATATGGAAATGCGACGGGGGATAGATAATATGAGAATGCGGACATCATTTCGTAAGAAGCATCTTTTCCAAAGTTCAGTCCAATGGACAATCTTCTTCATATTGCATTTGAATAGGAATAACTAATATTACTTAAGAATTGCCTCGGATAAATTGAGATGACCTAATATTTCATGTGAAGTAAATTTTCGTATCATAAGATGTATTCTTTTAAAATTCGAGCATTTCAAGACATTTAGCAGAAACTCTCAAATTCTTCTTCGAGTGTTGCTAATTTCAAAGATTGCTTCTACTTTTGGGGTTCATTAATTATGTGAGAAGTTTTTTGAAAATTTAAACACCTGCCTTCCTCTTGGTGAGATTTTAAAAGATATGGTAAGACCCCGTCCTGCACGTGAGATTTTCCGTGTAAGTTTTATTTATTTTTTATTTTTATTTATTGTGCTTCTTGCACTAAGGAAATGTAACATTACATTTTTGCCGCAGAGAAAGAAACCGAAGAAATATCTGAGGTTTGAATTATGCAAAACGTATTTTAAATAGCCTAAACTGGACGTTGGATGTGTCATTTATCTACAATAACTGTTTTCTCGTAACTAAAACACGAGTATTGACTTCGAATATTAACACCAACGGATAGAATAAAATTATCTTAAACGTAAACACGTACCTTTTTTATTATTCTGTAGCATTTTTGTTATTGCGATAGGCTTATTGGGTTTTTCGTATTGGAAATATTCTGGCTTTGTATTTGATATTGATTTGTTTTGATGTCTAGTTATTCTAGGTTAAGATTGTTGGTTAGATTTCTCTTGACGTACAAGGCCAATTGCTAAGGGCGCAATCACACGTTCTAAATGGGTTAATGGCATTTATGGTAAGAAGAGGTAGAAAAGTAGAGTCGAGCACGGGACATTTCGAGCATTGATGTTGTGGAATGTCGTAGAAGAAGAACGTTATATGTAGTGAAATTTAGACGATGTTGGTATGAGAATTGAGAAATGGGTTGGTAGGATTTGTGAGATGTCAGTTGTCGGAAGGGAGTTGGCCGTTGACCGTCCTCGTGAACGGTTGTTGCCGTTCTAGTGTAAGGATGCGTGTAGTACCTGGAAAGAGAGGTTATGGTGAAATGTGATGATAGATGTCTACAAGGGTTATCTGAATTTATAATGGCAATTTTGTGCCATCCATGTTTGGGATGTAGTTGGATACACTTTAATCGTTGGTTCCGTTATTAGTTTTGTGATATTTTTGGATTTTAACGGAAATCACACGTGAGGATTTAAGACAAGTTCATCAATCACTCTCTCGATGATCACCGGTTTCAGCAACGTTTAATTGATGTTTCCATTGGCAGTTTGGTGATATTTTTGGAAATTAGTGGAAACACGTTCTCATTTGTGAGGATTTGATTGCTGAATATTTGCATGTACTCTCGTTGACCTTCCTGGACGACTAACTGGTCAACCACCATTTGAACATCGTATGTAAGACTTTTAGCCCACCCAAGACCTTGTTTACTTTCAGTGTATGGGGCTATCAACTTCACTTAGTTTGCCGAAGTTTTGGCAAGTCTTGTAATCGATTTCCATTTTGGTTTATTGGGAACAGGAAACCTTTGTTGGTTGCCGTATACTACGGCGTATGTTTGCTTCGATTCTACAGAGGACAGCTGAGTGTTGTGTCATCGCATTTGAACAAGGTACCTTTGTAATTTGATTCAGTGTATTTGTTTTGCTCATAATTTGCTTTTCACATTAAAGAGAATTGATTTATCTGAATAACATTTTGAACTTATTGGATTTAATAAAGAACCTGATTATGTCTTGACTGTTAATTTGTTCATATAAATTTGATTTTTATGCATTTCCTATAGTATTAAATTTTGAACATCATTTCATGATTATTGATTTATTAGATATTGATAATATTTGGTATTTTGTGAAAGCGCCGTGAGATCTCGAAACGTCGACTTGTTAATTAAATTATTTTGGATGTTTTAAAGATAATATTTGTTTCTAGATTTATGAAATCATTTTTGATTTTTCTTGGAGTTTAAATGTAATGAAACACTTTTGTCAGTAACTGAATTTTTGGCTTCGGATTTGAGAATAACAGTACAGTTATTGAATTTGATATAATTTTGAATTATTTATAGCTTAGATGTCATTATTGACTTTGATATTATTTTGAATATTGTGCATTCAAGTATCTCATTTCTGATTTTAGATATATTGTGCATGTTTACGGATCACAACAACATTTGAATATTTTGATTAATGCTTTTGATAACATTTGTTTATTTTATCTAGGTTCACTTGATCATTAATTGATTATTACATTTGTTGATTTTGGAAATTGATTATTACATTTGTTGATTTTGGTAATAATTTGAACTTAGTGTATCAGGTATGTAATGTTGATTCTTGGTTGAACTATAGATACGTATATGTAGGTACATGAAGTTGGCTACAGGTCGACTTGTGTTTGATAAATATCAGGATTGTATTGAAATAATTTACAAGTTCATTAAATTATTTACTGTTTTATGAAGAGTTTTATTGAAGTAGGTTTGTTGTGAACTGACAATATACAGTTGTTAGCCATGGAGCCCTTATCTATAGATTTCTTGTAGCCGCGGACGTTATCTTAGGCGGTTACCTCAGAGAATCCCTGGCGCCCAGAACATATATATTGGAAAGTTAACTTACAGTTGGCTTGGCCCTTGTTTGTTAACCCACTCCCGTCTCCACTGAAGCTGCCGTGCACCCTGGTGTCAACGTTTACCACGTGGGCCGTAATAAGGTGGTAGGTTAGCCATTACATCTAGGCAATAACCGGAGGTTTTTTTTGACATTACACTATGTATTGAAAATTAATACTGATGACTGATTTGAGATCATCCTTCCTTTTGTATTGGTTTATAATACTATCTGCAAAAACATTAAAGTTGACTTAAGAATTCTATTGACTATCTCTTTTTGAATGCCAATTGGTGAGATATTGCAGGACTTCTAAGCCGAGTTAGATAGCTCATGTAATTAATGAACACCCCTTAGGCTATATCAATTAAAAACTTGAGAAATGATAATGGTTTTGTTAATGAATTTTGATTAAAACCTGATTTGGAAAAGAAAAAAATATAAATGTAAAAAATCGTATATATGATAATTCCGACAACAGAACCATAAAAATTATTCAAATTTAAGGTCAAGTAAATACCCAGACGTGTCGTCCCTCTAACTCGATGTGGAGATTTAGAGGGTAAAAGAAAAATCCCTCCATTCTAGAAGCATCAGCAAAATAAATTGCGCGCTTGCCCCTTTTTAAGGGATTCTTTTATCTTGGCGAAGGAAAAGAGTGAACTGTGGGTGGTTTTTACGTATTCACATCGTCGAGTGAGGCGCTGCGGGGCTCTACTTAAAGCCTTACATTTATACATGCATATTTATAAACATTATCTTATATTACGTAGAACCGAGGAGTGTAAAGTATACTGTCGGAGCGGCTTCCGGACTGCTGAGCACTCTCAGAAAGCCTTTTATGGCGCACTTTTACTCTGTATAAGTTATATAAAAGCAGGCGATTTGCAGCACTCCATAAATATTTAGTTTTAATTCTGAAAGCGTTTTCGGAACGCACTTTATATATTAATAAATATAGAAGCCATCTTGGGAAATAGAGTATACTTTTCCTTCAGTAATATTACGGGAAAAATGCAAAGTGTGGAATAAAAGCCTTTTAAAATTATGTAGAAATATAGTTCTTGAGTTTTCAGTTAATATGCATATACTTGAATATTTTGTAGGTATATTGTTTAATAGCAATAAACATAATATACTCTATTATTGATATCTTCTAAATGTAAGTAATTGAAAATGTTTATGTTTGTTTACTTGTGACTCCTTGGAAGCGACGGGGTGTCCAGGCTCAAACGGCAAATTTTAACATAAGAAGAATTCAGTGCAGTTCTTACTCAGACCGAAGCAGTCCAAACTCACTTCCGCTCTGCTCCATGACTTGGGATCCTAATGATTTATCAGACCTCATTCCAGGAGAGTTTCTCACTCTAGCTCCTTTAACTACTATCCCTGAGCCTATTGTTACTCATGTTCCCGGTAAAAGATTGAATAGATGGCAATTGCTCCATTCTTTTAAAGTCACATAAAGTGCTCAAAGGCCGTTAATAAAGTACATTGCACGCTATCTCCAGAAGTATATGGTCTACAGTGCGATATTACGGAATATAACAAAGTCCAAAGTCATTCTTCTTTCTTTTTCAATTATTAGTAATGCCATCTACTGACGAAAGGTAATACAAATACAACAATATTAATTCATAAAAACAACTTTCTGAAGTTTTACATGTTTCCCAAATAAATTTTAATTATTATTCAGAAGCCTTAATGTAAAATGTTTACATGATAATATGAAGCTAGTCAATATATAAATTTAATAGCAAGTTTAATGGTGTTCTTTCTGATGTCTGACGTATGTCAAGTCTCTAATTTAATGTAGGTATCGCAAAGACAGAGTTGGTGTTTTTATTAGAACGAATAATTGTGCAGGTATTGTATATTAGTTTATTTTCTATATATTATTGGTTTTCTATGAAAGAACTAAATTGGATGGGCATTTCAAGATCGAGCCAGTGTGTAGTGTTTCGGTCGGGTCGGTTGGGTCGAAACAAATGAAATTTTAAGTTATGCATTTCATTCCCTTGCTCATCTATTTTCAAATGTGTAAGTGTGGGCCGCCGTTAAGAAGCTTTCGCTTCAAAAATAGTAAGAAACCAATTGTATGTTACAACTTGGTGGAGGAGAAATTATTAAATGAATGTTATTGAAATTAAAGTAAAATGAATGAATATTAAGAAAATGGAGGTTTTACAATTCGTCTGCACGTATATTATGGCTATTTAAAATAAAATCATATGCATAACTTTTTTATTACATATTTTATATTTAGAAATAAAGTAACACATGCCACTTTATTCAATAGTGAAGGAGGTTGGTTAAAAAATATGAATGTTGCTTAAAACTAAAATAGGACTTTATTTTAGACAATATAGAAAAATTTAATTAGATTTAAAAAACAGTATCCAATTATTTTATTATATCACTAAAAAGTGAAAATAAATACATTAAAAAAACAAAAAACGACCTCAAAAAATACAAAAGTAACACACTTAAACACTTATTTTGAAATCCGATTTAATTTAAACAAAAAAAGGAAATATTTTTCAATATTAGGTAGATATATTTTTAGTCCTAGTTGGCACCCACTACAAAAAATTATTTATTTCATACAGAAAAATATAATTTTTTTGGTTTTTAGTTAGGTTGAGTTTGTGCTTATTTGAAATCGATTTATTGTTTATTGTAAAAAATGTTAGACATACTGACTGCTAAAATCAAATATTGGTGTACAATAATTCTTGAGCAAGCTTTCATGTAGTTAACTGTATAACATTTAAATAAAAACTTCATCTTAAGTGTTATGAACGTTATGTTTATTTCAGTGATGAAACTAAGTACTAGTTACTTCTTGCATTGTTAAAGAATTCCATAAATTATTTGGGATTATTAAGGTTAAATATCATACTAGTGACATTCTTACTTCATTAAGTTTTTCACACAATTAATAAAAACGTAAATATGTGGGATTAATTTTTTCCTTATAAAGTAGATACCTTTTTTTCATTTGAAGTATTAATGACTTGAACTACTTGGAAAACCAGCACGGAGAAATGCACGCCAGATTTAAGTATTTTAATTGCGAAGAAGAAATCATTATAAATATTGAAGCTATGCATTAAAGAAAATCGTTTTCTTAATTAAACTCTTTCCATACGGAATTTGTCGTATTAAATATTGTCTTTTAAATTTCAATTCGATCCGGGTATTGTAAATATTTTTTTAAAAGGGGCAAATTTAGCAAGAGCATTAGTCAAATCAATATTTAATTTAATTTTCTATCTTTTGTAAAGTTTAAACATTTGGAACTTTAAATATTTGTGAGCTACAACGTTCTTCGTTGTGATGTACTGGTCGTGAATATCAAGTAAAATGGAATATTGTTACTAGCGGTTTGCGACTTTACAGGCTTTTTAACCTGTTACGCTATATTGTTTCTAGGTGTAGCGGTCAACAGTTGCATTACCCTCAACAGACAGAAATCTTGAGCAAATAATTATGTTATATTTCTCAAACATATTGTTTGTATGACTAGATACTTAAACCCAGAGTTGCTATATTTAATAATAAATACAATAATTTATTCCCGATAACAACTACCAAAAAAATGTTCTTCTTCTCTGTCCTTCGAGCTAGTTCTTCAATTCTTCAGTCTTACAGATATTGTTGTTGTTCTTCTTCTTCTTCTTTTTCTTCATTTCGGGTAGTCAAAAAGACCGTTTGTCCACCTATAATCAATTCTCTTCAAAACAGTCCTTCCGTTCTTCTCACGGATCCTAAGTTCTTCTCAAAAACTTAAATTCGCTAGTTCCATGGATTTTCAAGAAGTTCCTCTGCAATATTTCAATTCTTCAGTGAGGCTACACCATGAAAAATTAGTTGAGCTGATATGATGATGATGATATATAATTGATGTTCCGAAATAGTGTTGTCCAAAATCGGTCTTGGGTTTGCAGTGTTGGTGTTGTTCTTGAATTTTCGCAAAACCAACACCAAGCACAATAGTGACCCCGAAAGATTTTAGCGAGAACAAGACTAAGCTTGCGAGAATCTTGCGTCTCGCACTCATAGTTTGGCCAAACTGAGATTTGGGCATTATTGCGTATTTATTTGTTTCAATACCGATATTAATAGATGTTCCCCAGTGTCTGTACCAATAAAAGTTCTTCCTAGCAAAGTTTATATCTTTTAGATACCTACAGTAATCTATATTTTTGTAAGTCTTATGTGCAGTTCTAACGTAGGTACATGGTAAAAATTGTAACCAATGAAATTATACAAACCTTATGTAGTTATGTTTATGTTCTATTCGGAAATGTTTAAAGCTAACATCGAGTCGAGTATAGTAACAGTTTTTGCACCAGTCAACTATTCTGTTTTTGTTTAATCTTCTTTTATCGGGCTTTGGCGTGTGCTTACAAATACGAGTTTTTTTTCTATTTTTTCGCCTGGAAGCTGTAAGACCAATACTAAGATCCAGACTGAGAGGGAAATACCAAGAACAAACCCAGACCGTGTATATTGACGCAATACCAATACATAGACTGGCTAAGTTTCATCTTGGGGTTGCATTTACCTAACACTATTCCGTGGTTTCGGTATTTTGTCGTTAATAACAGCTTCCGCAGTTGTTAAGACCAACCACCTATCAGTTCGTGTCCAGAGTGTCTTCGACATACTCAGAAAAAAATGTTGGCGATAGTGGGAGATCTTTTCAAGATTTCTTCTATTGTTAAAAACCCGGATTACAGGTGTTCCTGTTCTGAAGTCTTCTTTACAGATGTCTTGAAACAAAAAGATCGCCTTGTGTTCCTGTTACAAACAGGTGTATTCTATATTGTGTAGGTATATTTCTTTGTTATGGAGGTATTTGAACTTGTGGTCTGGGCTCATCCTCAATTACAGTTGATTCTTGAAATAATTGTTTCTACATATATGGTTCAGTTCTGGAGACTTGTTCAGAATTCTGCTACCAATCATCCCGTTTTCTTTAAATTTCCTCTTTCTTAAATGTTCCTCTTCCATCAATATCTTCGTAGTGTCCCATTCAAGGTCTCGTTAATCCGTGGTTAGCTAAGTTCTAGACGGTTTAAACGTATATGAATCAGGGGCACTAACATACAAGAATTGTGGACGGATTTTCGCATTTTGCAATTTTGTTTGAAAACTTGGTATTGATTTAATTTGAATATTTTAAAAGGTTTCTTAATTTGACGTATACTATTTATTATATCATGTCATGACTCCTTTTACCCTTCCCCCCTGACCGCTACCAATATGAATAGTTACATATAGAAGGTACATGTACACCCAATTCTTTAAAAAAGGGGAAACTTTAGTAAGCGAGCTACATGGTGGTTATTGATGCTGCAATCTGACTACCTACGGTCTTTAAAGCTGGGCAGTACATTGAAACAATTAGTTATACGCGTATAACAGCGGAAGTGAGATAACCTTCACTATCAGATATAGTTAGCAACAAAAAAATGTGTTTCACAGCAAATATTCCAGAAATAGTGCATTACTAATATATACAGTGATTGACAACCACTGCAGACTTGGAGACACGATTCCCCAACAATAAGTATACTCAATGCACAATTCATTGATTTGAACAGTGGGAGACTGGCTGATCATACTCTAGAGATTTCTTTCTCTTGAAAAATTTGTGGGGGAGACTTTGTTTACGGGATAATTTGGGCAATTTGAAATACAAATTTTAAATACTTATTTATTTTACGTTAAAAAATAGATGCTTAAGTCCACTCCATCGAGTGTACCAGAGTCACTGAAATGGTAATACTTTGTATTTTATTGGCGTATTGTTTAAGTTGAGTGCGCAGGTTGTAGATATTTGGCACAAACAGTTTTCGTGTGAATATCTGAAATTTTGGACTACGGGGTTGGACCGTGATCTGCTTACAGGTTTTGTGGAATTACCTTACAAGTAATACCTGACATATTCGATCCGTACTGTCCCATCGATAGATGAAAATGGATAAAATGAATATTATATATTTCCATTAAAATGTTGTTGTTTGACCTCAATTTTTTCCTTCTGTCTCCTGATGTTTATGTTTCAATTTAACTTGATGCTTGTGTTACAAAGGAATGTATTAACGTGTAGTCAAGCGAAATGTGATTTCACAGTGTGACTATTAATTAATTAAAAATAACTATACATATGTCATATTTGTTTATCTATGAATTCCCTTCGACGATTTCTAACCAAGAGATAAGGAATTGATATGTAACTCAAAGAATATGTCCGGAAGCATGTCAGGTTAAATATTTGACTGTGAAAGATGGACAATAGTAACAGAGAAATTTTTAGGACATAATCGAGGAAGAACATCTTTCTATTTCTCTTGAAAAACTCTTCGTAACGTTTGGCTTGAGGGGTCATCTTCTATACTATACAATAAACAAATACTGCTAGACATTTTTAACAAAACTGAAGTTATATACAAGAACCTTACAATACGGTTCAAAATAGATAGAGAACTCATAGATAAGACAGAAACAGGTACAGGTATATGACAGGGAGACTGCTTATGCTCCCTATACTTCAGTGTCATAATGAATGAGATTATACAGGCTCTAGTAAAGATGAATTACAAAGATTTGAGTCCACAAGTTTAACACAGTAGCAAAAAGTTCAATATGGTAATTACTAGAAGATGAAAAGTCTTGTCATTAGCAAAGAACCGATTAGATGTATGATAGATATTGATGATATCAGCATAAAACAGATTATGGAACACAACTAACTACCTGAGATTCACGTTAACCAGCGGCGGAGATATAGAAAAAGAAGTAAAAACCAAATACAGAAAGTCAATAGAGCAGCCAGTTTCTTAAATGAGACAATATGGATAACGAAACATATCAGAACGGAGACTAAGACCATTAATGACATGCATTGCAGAAACAAGAACTGATACAAAGGATGCTAAAGACCAAATAGATAAGAAACCTTAGAAGAAATATGGGTAAAACACCAACAGACCAAATGAGAACCGATGAAATCAAAACAACATGCAACATGGAAAGAATAAGCGACTGGGTATTAAAAAGGAAAAGATAATGACAATAATATAAGCACAATGGCAGAAGATAGGGTAGAAAGAATAGAGAGAGACAAATGGCCGACCGCAAAAAGTTGGAGTGATAATATCTAAGGAGACAACATGTAATTATCATGCGAAGTTTTAATCCAATCTGAAATATAAATTGATTGTAATTATACAAAGTATGTCTTCCAAGCCGAATTCTGAATATTTATTTACTATTTTGGTATTAAATGCATATAAATTGAATAAAATATTTTTTTGTATCCTCTATATTTATAGAGAAAGTATATTTCTTTTATTTTTGATATATTACGTTTCAATTTCAACTGTAATATTGTTAAGAAATCGCGTCTCACAATCTATCAAGATTGTTCATTTTCGGTTTTTTATATTAGCGACTAATAATCACCCTTTCTGTAACTCAACTCTACAACATAATGCCAGTATTTTGATAGAGGGATATAATATGTCCATAAGGGTGCCTTTAAATATCCTTGTAGATAAAATTTGCTGATTTTATCAATTTTAAATTAGCATGTATTTTAATACACTGTTACCAGTGTGTAAATCTGAAGAACACATCAATACATGTGCCCATATGGCGTGTTGTTCCATTGGATTAGGACATTTGTTAGGCTAATAATGTTACAAAGGATTCAAATCAGGGGTAATTTGAAGCTGGAGGACATAAAAAACGTAGACAGATTTTAAATAGGCGTGCATAAAGAATGTCCGCTAATGTATGCGCTGTAGAACAATACAAGTAGAGTTGATGGTGAAATTATTATGGAGGGAATTCACATTTTTGTATTTTTTAGTTTAAATATTTTTTGACCAAATAATTGATCCTATTGATCTTGTACAGATTTTGTATTTAGAAATAAAATACTACGTAAGTATATAGGTTTATTATTTCAAAAAATATATTATTCATTTGAAAATCTCCTAAAAATAATCTATGTATTTGGGCATGCCATTTATTCAGACATTTATATTATCTACACTAAGAGCCGGACGGGAAAAATGTACTACTCATTTTCGGCACCATGCGTGTCTATAACAAGTAGGTACTACAGCGTAAAAGAAAGCGTTTGAGCACTATGCCGTCAATTCTCCGTGGCACATGGGTTTTGTTTGGAAATTCAAACTTGCTATTTTCGAACCCGGTAAATTAATTAAATTATAATTGACGGCATTTCGAACTAAGCTAGATATTGGAGAAGTAAGACACAAAAAGCTTGTGCCGTACAAAATTAACGGTGCTGGAAAGAATAAAAAATTTTCATTTTCCGAAAATTTTCACCTATTGAAAAATTATAGAAAACTGTAGGGCATGTCTGATTTTAAATAAATATATTTATTTGAAAGTAATATTTTACTATGCCGTATCATCGCTATGGCTCTAACGGCTTTTACTCTGACGCTAATTTTCTCATTTCAACCCCTATTCGAAAAAAATGTTAGAGACTGTACGGCTCCGATTTCAAGGGTCTACTTATGATCTAAAATAAAGAAAATCATTAATGCCGTATAAAATATTTGGCAAAAAAATTTATTACCTGATTATGTGTCTTCTTGAAGTTAAAGTCCTTCGTTTTGGGGTAAAAATCATATTTTCCCGAACGGAAAAAATTTAGAAAGCAAGTTATTCCATATTCTATTCTTTATACAAAAGTGCCGTTATACAAACTTATTGGCACCAGAAAAAAATAATTGAATACAAAATACCAGAAAATTTTTATAATTTTTCCAATTTTGAAAATTCATTTACAGCAACTCTAGTAGTATTCTATTTTCAATTTTATTGCTGTTATAAATTGTTTAAAGGTTAATATAAATGAAATTATGCATGCCGTACATTTCCAATGTCAGACTTATCCAATGTAAGTGGTATTTTCAATTTTTTAAATGTTTGAGTTGATCTCATGAATTTGAAGAAACAATTTAGATTAATCGAACATATTTTGGAACCTGCAGAAAGTGTAAAAATTAACAATTTTGTTTTGAAAAAATACTTTCCCATGAGACTCAATGTTAAAAAAACATTTAAAGTTAAATATCTCAAAAACATAAAAAATGGATTCTTCCTTACAGCAACAGATTTTTTTTCAAAAAAAAATATTTCTAGAAAATTAAATTACTTTTAGAATATAAATAAATCTTCTTCATTGTCTTCCTCATCTCCACTTTCGAGTTCGCTTTCGAAATCTTGATCAGGATCATCATTATCAGCGTTTTATTTTCAATAATAACGCTGATGTTCCTTGGCATCTCCATCAAACCAATGGAATATATATTTATTATTTTTCAAATTCCATCCATAATTGATTGGATGTATTGTGCTTGGGGTTTTCATATGCGCCTTACCCCAGATTTGCGCAATATATATTGTTCTTTGAATATCCAATTATTCATAGGATGGAGGAAAATTTGAGCTATCTAATTTCGCAGATATTTTTTAAAAATTTCCTTTAACACTTTTAGGTTTGTACGTTTTGTTAAAGATGACAGATCTTGCTTTATTAACAGTGCTTACAGACCTTACATTATACATGAGGCAAACGAAATCTTGAATATTTGTGATAATATCTTTAATAACTTCATCATCATTTGAGATTTGAGGATCACTCATTTTTGAGAATAATTGTTGATAGTCAGAATGTGATTCAAAAATTTTGAAATATTTGATACTAATGCTGTGCTCTCGGCGGCAAATTCAATTTTATTAAAAAATTATATTAAAAATTACAATTGATTTTAACCTTCACATTCTACTTGATTACGTACTTTTGTTTAAATAAATTATTGTTCAAAGAAAATTATGGTAAAAGTTATAATTAATTTTACAATTTTACGTCATCCTACATTAAATAATTTTATTCATTAGACTTTAAATATATACAGTTTAATAAAAAAATAAAAAATACATTTTTACTAAATAAACAAATTTACTGTACGAAGAAAAATTGCAGTTACGTGCAAAGGATTTTTTAAAACTGTGGGTTTTTTTTCACTTCAGTGTTACGATATTTATACGGCAACATTTTTTTAATACTTCATTTTCAATGAATTCGATAAGGGCACAAATGCCGTACAGGAACGTTTTATTAAAATATCCATCCCATGTGCCATGAAAAATGTATGGCACAATTATTTAAGGTATATTTTTATATTGTACTTTCTAATTTTTTAAATTTTTTCGAATAGGGGTTGAAATGAGAAAATTGGCGTCAGAGTAAAATTCCTTAGAGCCAGAGCAATGATACGGCATAATAAAATATTACTTTTAAATAAATATATTTATTTCAAATCAGACAAGCCGTACATATATGCCGTCTATATTTTTGTGCATTACTTCTCCAATATATGGATTAGTTCGAAATGCCGTCAATTAAAATTTAATTAATCTACCGGGTTCGAAAATAACAAGTTTGACTTTCGGCAGACAACCTATGTGCCACGGATAATTGACGGCATAGTGCTCAAACGTTTAGGCTGAAGTACTTAACTAATAGACACTCATGGTGTCGAAAATGAGTAGTAAATTTTTCCCGTCCGGCTCTTAGTCTAATCGTGTATCTGCTCTTTTTAACAGTCTTTTGCCTGTAGTTGGATTATTCTGAGAATAATTTCCTTCGGCAGTCTCTTGGCGATGAACGGTTCTTTAGTTATTGTCACCAGATATCATTCTTCAAGCGGTGACAGAACTCGAGCTTCTATTACTCGTTTGTACTAATACTGTCACTTGGTCCATTCGGCGACTCACAGTCGCACTATCCCATTGACACAGACCATTTAAGTCGGCTTTTAACTGTAAATTGGGGATGGAAGAACTGTTCCCTAAAGCGTCTAAAGACCAATTCAGTTTTGTTAACCCTGATGGCACAGAAAGCAAGTCACAACGGGTCTCAAAGAAAAAGGTACCCACCGTCCCGCCTGAAGTAACTACATAATGAGATTATTTTAGATACGACTCGGACGACTTTACTGGGTAAATTAATTCAAGGATATCAGAACCTGATGCCAGAAATCTGACGTCTTGCCGCCAGTAATGACACGAAGACCAGTACCAAGATCAGGATGCAGCAGTACAATGTACGTCCTCGTGAGGTAACAAATATATTCTGACAGGATAGACTATTTTAGTAAATGGTCTGAAGCATACGCTATACTCAATCAAGAGGCATCCACGGTGACAACAGTACTGGTGAAACAGTTTTTCACTGGATCTGGTGCGCCGTTAAAGTTGCCTTCCGGCCAAAGCTCCGGCTTTGGCCGTTAACGTTTTCCAGAAGGTATACACTATGTTGGGCATTATGATAACGATAACCACACTGTTGCATCCCGAATAGAACGGGAATGGTGGAAAGACTCAATAGAACATTGAAACAATATATATCCAAGATCTTCAGCAATAACAAGTGTGACTGGGATGAGTTTTTCCCCTGTTTCTGTTAGCTTATCGCTCTGTCGTTCACAACAGGACAGGACTGACCTCAGCCCGTAATGTTCCTAAGGAAGCTAATACTACTTTGTGATTTGGCATTTGGCTCACCGAAAGAACCGCCCAATGAAGTTAACGCTTTTGCCGACCAACTCAGACAAATCAGGTTGGCCACATACGAACTAGCCCAGACGCAAATGGTGGTAATCAGCGATCGGATGAATACACGTTACAATTTGAAGGAAAATTCTAACAGGGACATAAGGTTTGGGTATAAAACCCTCAGAGGAGCAACTGTAAGTCTCCAAATCCGCTAAGATACAGGTGGTTCATTTGGATCGACTGGCTTCCTACCACGCAGAGGTTGATTCTGAATGGAACCATCAGAATTAATGGGGATAGTGTTAAATTGTCAGCAATATATATTTTAAAATATCAATATTAACCTATTATTAATCCCAATGTATCATTTACGGGGGTTCTAGGTTGTGTATTATAGGGTAAATATATGATAAACGCCTGGGAGGGATAGATGCCTAAGTTAACATGTAGCGATCACTATGAGCAGTACACCCACATTATTTTGCTAATATGCAAGCTTACCCCCTTCCTTCGGCCAATATATGTCGTTCTGTTCACTGAAGTGGGTGTGTCCTCAGTTGTGCAATAAAAAAACATTTACGCGACAAAATATATCTGAATTTGGGTTACATTTAAACTTCAAGCGCTCAGAAACTCTGATGTTATGAAGTAGATGATTATATTTTTGTATCTATAATCTGTATATGCATCAAATGCAACTACTTGAACGTTATTTAAGTTTTTTTAATACGCCTTAATTGTTAAATTAAGGCGTATTTTTGTGAGTATTCATGCCCTTTTAGGCATCTATCACACATTGTATTATTACCTCAAGTAATTTATTATAGTCTCGTTTTTTAGACTTGCCTCACAAGTACGCGCCAAACAGAGACACCACCCAGAAACGTGTGAACTGAGATGATTGACTTCTCGCTGATTCAGATGTTTACATGAGGAAGAAATCAGCTTATGTTAATGTCTTAAGGCAAAGTTGCATTCTTCTCACTAATTCTGTTAAAATGTTAGATACTGCAGAAGAAAATGGTATCATTCTCTTTTTTTTTCAAGTCACAGTACATAAGCTCTTCAACCTTCACATCGCAGCTTTTTCAAGCCTTCTAAAACTTTTTAGCAGCTGAGATAGAAAACTTGTTGTTTGCAAACAAAGAAAAAAATCAGTAGCTCGTAGCTGGAATACTAATTGGTAACCCATGGGTTCGAACCACTACACCTTCCTATTGGAAGGGGGCTTGGAGTTTGCGATACTTGCTCATATAATTCGGTCGTCATTCCAGAGAGTTTCTTTGCAATCTGTGATATGTCTTCAAGAAATCAACTCCGTTGTGTACAGGAAAAGGTTTTGACTGATGTACTAGTTGGATTGCAATTACCTGGTCCCTCATCTAGTATCTAATCAGATATTGTCAAATTTAGATGCCCATGAGGATTTCGTTAGCAACTTTCGCTTCCCCGAAGTTCTTCACCACCAAATCCAGTTTTGTTAGAGGGACTGATAACTCTTACTCTGAGAAAGGAAGTTCATCCAATTCTCTATCATCGCCTTTTGAAAAGAGCACTGAAAATTAAAATGAGACTACTAGCAAGTAGGTATTTGCAAAGATGTTTTCCCATACCGAAAATTCCAGTACCCTTATTCAATCCGTAGCCGTACCTATTGACTACCCAAAGAGCATTGCTGCTAAGAAAAATAAAGGTAAAGCTACTTACCAGGCAAAAGCAGCAAATTAACGAGAACAAGGTCAAGAACAGCTTAAGGGGAGATTTGTAATTCTGATGTTTCTCTCATTGAAAACAAATCTAATGGTGCTATGGAAGAAGATAAAAGATAATAGAACTAAACAACTAAGGTTGCCACGAAGAAGTTAGACTAAAAGTTGAAATGCCGAAAACATAATCTGGGGTCAGACTGGGTCTTGTTTGGAAAGTACAGACAACAAAAAACATGAGCAAAATATTCGATAAAGAGGCGAAACTGTTTCAAAATACTTCTCAAAGTGCGGCATGTGCATGTGTAGAATGTTTCGAACATTTTGAAAAGACAAAATCGAAGGTAGACTGGATTCAATGCAGCAAGTGCAAAAAATTGCTGCACGAAACCTACACTATGTTGTCATTTAGTTCTCTAATTAAAATTAGGAAACTCGTTAATACTTTTAGTAATTTCATAGGGCAACTATCCTATAAGTTAGTATCTCGGCTTCAAACCCACAGAGTAGGCAACTATCTATCCACATTTACATGATTGTTTATTTCGTTTGTAACTGGGTATAAATAATATAAAAATTATTACATTATCCTAAATATTTTCTTCATTAATAAGTACTTACACATATGTTCATAGGATGTTCCAAAAAGTATGACGTAGGTATGTAGAATGGAGTGTCCAAAAAGGCAAAATTTGGTGTGATGTATTTTATGTAGGGCTTACATTTAAAATTAATGTAACCATATCCGTTTTTTTTATATAATAATTCAAATCAACATTATTTTTCAGTTAACGATTTTTGTTAAATTCAATAATTAATAAACGATAAAACTTAAATGCTCATAATTTTTGTTTAGCTTTTTTATAAAATTGAGTATACTTTGCACTATAAACAGAGATTCTAAATATCGACCTAAAAACAGTTGCATTTTTCCTGTGGGAAATTGTATCTACCTAAAGCAACTTTAATTTCAAATACCTACCTACACTAGCTATAATATTTATATTTTTTCTAGATTTTTAAAATGATTTTTATATAATAGAACATAAAAAGAATTGTTAAGACTGGTTTTGGGATAGTTAGTTGTTAGAACAAAATTACTCTATTTCCCATATTCAATTGTTAATAATTTTTCCAAATTTCCGCACATGAAGATATTTTTACGCGCCTTAGAAAGATTTACCATAATTTTGAATTTAACAACTAAACTAAAATAATAAATATAAAAACTAAATAATAAAACAAAATTTTTAGAAAAACTGATGGTGATTATGCATTTCATTTTTTGTGCTTCACACAGTCACAAATCACTGATCTCATTATGCAGTAAACACTCCTTTCTCTTGTGAGGATGTTCTATAGAAAGAAAGGAAAGGTTAATCTCCATGGGCGGGTGTCGGGAGTCAGAGGCAGGTAAAGTCTACAATAGGATTGGTCGTCGGACGAACGCGGGACGCACTATTGGTCGTCATAAACGCTTACACGCTCCACCAGTTTCGCCAAACGCCGAACGGGTGGTTAAATGCACGGGCCACCGTAGTCCATGGTCGTTCACAGTTCATTCGGAAGAAGATAATCATTGATGCACTGAAAGGTAATACGATCATATGATGTTCGTTTGTTGTCATAATGTGATATTCACAATTCTACTGAATAATAGATTAATTTCTAAGTGGCTATTCTTAAGGAATTTTTTTTGTACTATGAGAGATAGGTAATGTTTGTGATTTAAACAATATTATTAGCACCTATCAAAATATCAATAATTTAACCAAAGATCGGTTTTGTTCCTATTAATAGAAAATTTAATGAAGATGAATAAAAAATCAACATATCTGCTTTTTACAGACACTTAGAAATAAGAAATATTTCTCTCGGTAGGTACTTACTGAATTTAAGGGTGTTTTTATGTTGGAGCTGCGATAAGTGATAAGAGCGTCGATACTAGCAAAACGAAGAAAATCTCAAACAAACCTGTTTACCACTGATGTGTTTATATTGGGACAGCGCGATAAATCGTTCTTCAGTATCAACCAACGATAAGAGCGGCGATATTTGACCAACGTATTTTCTTTGCGTCAGACGAGCATGGATCAGTGAGTAAATTTACTCAATGGTATGGACGTTGATACTTTAAACAGTGAAATTTTTGATCGATTCCCATGTGGGATCAACAAGACAAAAATCACCACAATAGATTTGTTTTGGACAAATTGTGGCTTTAAAATTAAATACGACATGTAAGCAAACTGTTTGTTTTCTAGTATACCTATACTTATGGCAGCAGTTGGATTTTGAAATTGTATAAAAATATTTTAAAGTAATTTCTATTATGTTTTCTGAATGATACTTGTGGCATATTTTTCAATGTCTAAGTGCTTCTTGGGAAGTAACACCACAGTTTAAAGAAAATTGCTGTATATTCCAAACGTTTCGGAGTCTAGATCAGACCCCGTTGTCAATGGTTAAGAAACTAGGGATTAAAAAGGCACAATTCTAAGATGTATATTTACATTAATTTCTATTATGTTTAGGAAATTATACCTAGATGGCATTTCGGTTTCAATATGGGAGATTTTAGGAGGGATTGTTTTTTTCCATAACCACCAATATCAATGTTCATAAATATATAATTGGCATCAAGCATCAACCAATATTTTCAAAACGATCGAGAAGAAGTTTTTTTAATTATAATCATTAAACCAGAATGTGCCGGTCAAATAACTCTAATGTTTTCCATCTATGCTACCAAGACAATTAGGAAAATTCCAAATATTATAGTAGACGTTTGCAATTACACCACTTTTTATGAAGTCTGTTTTAAATTTTAGATAAAACATAGTCGAAGGTTTCCTCTTTTATTGTCATATATTTTTGGAATTTTTTTGGATGTTGTCTCAAATATTCATAAAGATGATGATATTCCTCAAAACGATACTTTTCTTTGTAAATAGGATGAGCAGAAAACATGCGTCTTTTCTGCTGTAATATGTAGTAACATTTGAAGATAACAGAATTTCTTCGGAGGAATCGCTCATTTTAAACAATGTTTTAACTGCTTAAATGCTATGTCAGTATTGAGAGAACTTCCCTATTCGCTATTATTGAACATAAACGCCCCATACAAGCAGACGGCCAATGCTATGCTTTTATCATTCCTCTCATCGATACTCTTATTACTTATCGCAGTTCCAACAAATACGCACCCTAAACTCAAAATAGCTAGTACAGATGAATATTATCTAAACATGATGTTTGGAAAAACCCAAACCGCTACCTACTAAAATACCTATATAAAAATGGTATTTTTGTGCAAGTCTAGCATGATAATGATCTGGATAATGAAATTGAATATGAAAGGTCCTAGTACTGTAAATTTTTTTATCCTATTCCAAAGTTAGATCCTGACTAATCAATTCCTACCTATCGAAACACCCAAACGGGAAAATTTCGTTAAAAGCGTTAGAATCGTTTTAAAGAAAAGCTGGACATATACATATCATATTATTCTACCAGTTCTCTGCAGTATCTAAATTAGGACTTGGTCACCAAATGTGAATAGTAAAATTTTCAGATAGAGACCGTAGGAAGGATAAAAACGAAGTGGAGACAGGCTAAGAGAGGTTCTGACGATATGAGAAAAGTGACAAGACTGAGGTGGACCGGAGAAATACAGACAAGAGAGAGCTGGAGGGAAAGAGGGAGGCCTATGCTCAATACTGAGCTAAAAAGGGCTCATACAAAAATAACAAACATAAAGAACCAACAGAATTGGACAGGGAGGATTCTGAGTCCTCAACACTTCAATATAGTAGTTATAAGGTGATAAAGTCACAGCCACCAACGTGGAGAAAATATACTCACTGCAAAGAAATCGCAACACACAGGAGATGTTCAAATTTAATATTGTTTTGGGAAAATATATATACCCTTAACTACTGTTATGAGATTCTGTCTAGCGTGGTAATACCCAAAATCGGCAACGACTACAGTGGTGCACAGAATGACAACTTGGAATGTGGATGGCATCAGGTCGTCTTCTCTAATCTAGAATCTGCTTGGGTGGACATGACGGTCGAAGAAGGGTTAGACGAAGTCGAGGAGCAAGATGTCAACCTCAATTTGACCTTGAGCGACATATCCACCGAACAGTAGGCGTTAATGTATGAGATGCTATTGCACATGGAAATAAGTCACCTCCAGTCTTTGTTCGAGGCAACATGATAATGCAACGTTATCTTCAGGAAGTACTGGAGTTGTATGTACTCCCTTACCTTAGTCGGCTCAAGAATCCCATATCTCAACAAGGTAGTGCTCGGCCTCATGTTGCTCGAGTTAGTTTAAAGTTTTTTGAAGAGACCCACTGAATCTGTTGCCATTGCCGCCCAGATCCCCCGATCTTTCGGATATGATGGGTAGAAGCCTCGGAAATTTACCTAGCCCCCATGGACTTTGGACGTTCTAAGATATGAATTACAGGTAGCTTGGGATAGTATTTTTCAAAAAGAAATAGACTAGTTAGTATACAAACCAACAACGGACGAATTAAAAGTTATGTGTTATTAGGACTCAGTGTAGCCGAAAGCGAAAGCTCAAGTCGAGAACCAAATGATCCCCGTTAAGGTGGAAAATGATCAATTAAGCCCGGGTTGGGAAATGTATAGCAATACTTATTGGTGACGTCAACACAAAATGTTTTTTATTCATTTGTTTTTTCAATACAACAAGTGTTCTGCAACATTGCATCTATGTTTCTATTTCCAGTACCTGCTCGATGTGAAATGATGATATTTGAGGCTCAAAATTTGTCAGGGGTGTATAAATACTGTACTTGGACGAATATCTCTCTTCATGCCATCTCGAAATTTTCTATCTCAGATTGGACCTAAGTTTTCTTTACCTGAATTTCATTTTGTAGTCTGTCTGCAATAGAGTTCTGGTTACAACTTTTTGAGTTTCACTTTCAAATGACGTTTTACCTGTTTGAATTGTATTTGTTTGATTTCAGTTCTTCTGTTAGGTACTTACTGGTTTGTTATTTAGTTTCAGTGATTGCAATATTATTATATTTAATCAAATCTGTTGTTCGACAATCATTTTCTGTCTAACATTTACAGTTCTTCTGTTCGTTTCTTATATAATAATGAGATTATATTTCAAAATTCTAGCTTTTGTTGTTCGTTCGAGATATTGTTAATCGATCTCTTTAGTTATTTGAGTACCTATACTTTTGTTTCGAAAATATTGAATTGACCTGCCTATTAATGTTGTACAGATTTTTCAAAAATTCCATACTATAATTAACTTAATATTTAGGTCAACCTGTAAGTTACAATTCTTTTAAATTAAAAAAAAACATAATTTCGAATAATAATACAACCGTCAACTATCTTTATCTAACCAACAATTAATTTAATAATTTCGTCTTTATTTATACAAGCTATACGCCTAATCCAGAAACTACTCATTCAAACTTTCTGTCACTGTCAGATTGGATTCGGTGCTTCCTTTTGATAAACAATGTTTGTTTAGTCGTTTAACAATGGGCAATCATTGACTGATTAGCGTACTGGGTCGTTCTTGATAAAATCCAGTTTAACATTTTTAATTCACTTATAACGTAATAAACCTAAAGTTCAATTTGTCTTAATATTAAAAATCTTTCTGATAAAAAAAAAAATTTGAAATTTAATTACATTAATTATCCTAGTTTCTTAATATATCCTTGCTAGTTATGGAATTACTTTCACCGTCATTTGTTATCTAGTAATTTATTAATTTAACTAGCAGTTAAAGAAATTCTCTTATCTACTGTAATTATTAAAAACCCCATTTAGCTTTAAGCATATGTAATTCGCCTTAGCGTACACATTCGACTCATTCAAGTCTCGATCTTATCTGACAGGCAAGTCTTATTAACGCAGCTGCTCTTATCAAATCGGGCATGTTGAATTTATTTGCACCTTTTATTATCATTGACAGCCGTTAACAGTTTTATGAGTAATGAGAAAATTGATCAAATGTGTATTCTATATATTATATCGTTTGATGTTGAAACTTGACATTGTTTGTAAATAAGTAACATTGTTCGATCAGGTATGTAGGTAATGATATAAAGTGAATTACATATTTTTAACCGACCTCAAAAATACAGGTTACGTATTCAACGTGCATATATTTTTCTGCATTCAAAATACTTTATATTTACTAAATGATCCACTTGAAATGAATCAAAATTAAAAATATTGCAACACTGTACTGTGAAATTTATTTTATGACATTTTCATATCTAATTTTAGAGATTTTTTGCAGAAAATTTATCTGATATTTACTCTGAGGTTTACTGTTTTTTGCACATCTTTTTTCCGATTTCTGAAAACGATATGTTTTACGTTAAAGAAAAATATATGTGTTAGGTCATAGCCGAACATTAAAAGTTTTTAAAAAATATTTATTTTATTTAACTGAAAGTTTAAACATTGAAATAAATTGAAGATTAAAAAATATACTTGGTGACTACCGTTCTAGAACGAGAAGTAGTAGTGACCAAGCTTACATGTTTGGAAGTATTTATAACATCTGAAAAAAATTACAATTTAGCAGAAAGATAAGCTCGTGCAGGTGGCTGCTGAAAAGTCATTTTAATGAACAAGTCTTTGTTTTCTATTTCCTGTTGCTCACGAGGTTACCTTGGAAATCATATCAATTTTCATGTAAGCTTTGACATTGTTTACTACGAACTTGACTTTGAATATAAAACAATGAAGCCTCTATTCTAATGAATCGTAACACGTCCCTTTCATATAAAAAAGTTGACGCTTATACGTCAAGTTTTAAAATAGTGCGTAAACTGCTGATTAATTGAATTTGTAATTATGATAGGGAAATGTTAGCTTTGCAGTTGAAAATTATAATATTGAATAAAATAAGCAATTGATTAAATATAAAAATGCATATGAATATTTTGAAAATTAAAATTATGATTACAATAAATTGAAAATATAAAAATTCAAAATTATATAATGTTTAACAAAGGTAATGTTTCTTTTTACATACATGTTTCTTTCACGAAATGTCTTTTAATTGGACGTCTTCTTCAATGGGTTCTCCTAGGTGGATGCTTTCGCGTCGTCTTGGAACCAGGCGTCTGAGGCGTCTTTGAAATAGGCCTGGTGAAAAGGTTGGTGGAATCGGAGGGTCATCACCGGAACTTTGGATGGCTATAAGGGCTCGTCTTCTCCGTCTTCGGCATTTGCAGTAGACATATAAAATGATTAGACAAATTATTAGTAATATTGTCAAAATTGTGAACCAGGATAGACTTTTGGTTACGTATGGTTGATTTATCAAATCATCCAGTTGGTCAGAATATTGCGATAGTTTGTGTTCTGCTATACTGAGCTCTTCGGTATTTAATTTGTTCAATTTTAAGGGCTTCAAATTTGGGAAATGAACATTTGAAGGCATGTTCTCACAGCAACTGTATGGTACGTTTACCGGATGAATTTTATATGAAATATTTTGTTATATTCTTTTGCGTAGATTACGACTGTTTGACATGTTTTTGGAAGGCTGCTGATTGGTTTGAAGAATTGAGCTTCACATAAAGCTTCACTATCAATAGGATAGGGTAAAATGTCAGAACATATTTTTGTTCTTCTATCAATGTCTTTACAATTTTGTAATGAATCCAAAGTTACGTAAAGCAATGAATCATCATTTCTAGCGATGAATTTATGATTTATTGGAATTAAATGATGAAATCCAGTATGATTGTCTAATATCGGTAAGGGGTATAGACGATAGAGAATATAATTTTCTGGATCAACTAAAGGGATTTTTAGGACAAATATTATTTTCGAATCTATTTGAAAAGCTTGTAATTCAATGATATCAATATATTGTGCAACAGTGGAAGTATATATGGGAATTGGAAGTTCGTTCTTTTGCAAAGATTCTGAGATTGTCTGAATCGATTTCATCAAATCGTTCGGGGTAATTATAGAACTGTGTAATACTTTTAGCTTAGCAAAGGAAATTGAATTTAAGACATCGTCTAGAGTTTCCTCTATAAAAACATAGCTTGCCATAACAGATTCGCATATTTCTAAGGTTCTAATTTGAGCCTGGTAAAATGCAAGATCATCAGTGAGATCTGAAATTGATTTTTGAATTTCAACAATATCGTTATTAAATGTTTCTTCATCTACTTGAAGTTTTTGAATAGTTGAATTAAAATTCTTTATTACTGAAGTTGTTACGGAGATTTGATTTTTTAATAGATTTTCAATCTGATGTTCATCCTGAATGATTTTGTTTATGCAATTATTAAAATATTCGCCATCAGAAGCGTCGAGGTTGCCTGAGATGGTTTTCCATATAGTTCCTAAGCCGTTTAATATACCGCGTTTGCGTCTACTTGAAATATAGCTTCTAGTGTCTGCGAAAATATCTCTATATTTTTCATTAACATTTTTTGAAATTTGCCTAAGAAGACTTACGTGTGTCACAATTTCTGTTTTGAAAGCCATCATACGATTAGTTTCTTCACTAAGAACATCTAACATATGATCTAAAATATTGTCATTATTGTCTATGGCAGATTTGATTGAATTAAGTTCTTTATAGACGAGGAGCGTCCACTTAGTATTTGAAATTTTCATATTTCCTTCTTCTTGAAAATAGATCCCTATTGTGTTGTTCACAGGATTTAAGGAATATTGGGAGTTTGCAATTTCGCATAATCCGAGAAATGCGAGGATTCTCTAAAGAAAGAAAGCTCTAATCAGAATACGGCTTTAGCCTATCAAAATTTACTTTAGTAATTTGATTTGTTGCAAGATTTATTAGTTTAGCTGAATTTTGGAAAATTTCTTTTATTTCAAATGGGCCGTTAAATTTATTTTCTGCTTTACTTTTTATTTGGCTTTCCTTTACATAGACTTTATCTCCTATTTTATATTCTGGTTGATTTTGATTTACATTTTTATCAAATCGCGTTTTTGATTTTTGTTTGTGAAGATCTGTTTTTGCCCTTGCAATTTTATAATAATGTTCCATTTTGTTATTTAAGTCGCGTATATATTTTGAAATCAGTTCTTTTTGATTGTAGAGTGTTTCAGGTGGTCTACCTGCTGTATGGCCAAATATTAACTCGTACGGGGTGAAACCGTGAGTTTGATTTCTTGTGTTATTATAACAAATAACCGCGTATGGAAGTACATTGAAAGGATGCTCATTGGGATTTTCTGCGGTGTTTGCTCTTATCATTTCTGATAAGGTAGCGTGAAAACGTTCTATCGATCCGTTCGATTCAGGGTGGTTGACACTGGAGAAAGTTAATTTAATATTGTAAAGTTCACATAGGTCTTTCATGAGTGTGTTATCAAATTCTTTTCCATAATCAGAGTGTATGCGTAGGGGAGTGCCGTAATGTTGAAAAAAGACTAAAAGTGTATTTATAACTGATGAAGCCTTTTTGTCTGAAAGGGGGTAAGCTTGGGTGAATTTTGTTAACTCATCTCTGATGGTTAAAGCATAGTTCTTTTCGGGGTATTCAAAAATATCTATATTGATTCTTTCGAATGGGGTTTTAGGGGTTTCAGTAACAATGAAAGGAGCACTTAAATTTTTGCGACAAAATTTTACTTTTTGACATATTTCACACGAGTTAATGTATTTTTCTACGCTTTTAACTAAACCGGGCCAATTGTATTTTTCTTTTATTCTTCTAATTGTTTCATTAATTCCTCTATGGAGATTACTTTTTCCATAGTGATATTGTTCTAAGATAATTGGAATTTGGTCTTCATTTGGGGTAGTAATAAGATTTTGACAGATTTTAAATTTTATATCTTTGTCAGCAAAGATATATGAAAGTATTTCTAGGGTTGGAAGTTCAACATTATTTTCAACATAGTAAGTTTGTGAAGGTTCAAAGTAATTTTGGCATCTATATAATATATAAAATAAGTGCGGAGCTACTTTTTCTGGGTCGAAGGGTATAGGAATTATGAAGTATTTTCTATCTTTTAAAGATTTACTTGAAAGTATATTAATTCTGTCTGTATTGAAGTCAGGGTTTATTTCAAAAAAGTCATCGATTATTTTATCATGTTGTTCGGTTAGCTTATTTTGCCAGAAGAAAGTTACGATAGGTTTATGGGTTTTGGCTAGGAGTTGTGAGTTTGAAGTTTCAATTTTGGAATAGTCTATCAAAGATTTTGTTTTATAAAGTTCTGCGAATCTATTAAATTCAGAAATCATTTTTTCTTCGTCGTCAAAATTTTGGATATCAGGATTTTCGGGAATTGAGTCTTCATCTTCATTTGAAGCATGAATTTTGGAATGTAGGTTTATACAATCTTGAAAGTGATTTATTCTGATGCGGGATAATGCATCTGCGTTCTTATTTTGCTTTCCAGGTTTGTATACTATTCTGTAATTATATTCCTCTAATTTTAAACGCCATCTGGCAAGTCTGCTGCCAGGGTCTTTTATTGAAAATAACCAGGTTAACGGGCGGTGATCGGTCCAAATTACAAAACGTCGGCCAAAAATTTGACCTCGAAATGTCTTGACTGCCCACACAATGGCAAGGAGTTCTCTCTCAATTGTGGAATATTTGGTTTCTGCTGAACATAGGGTCCGAGAAGCATACGCGATAGGAAGATCCTTCCCTATGGGTCCTTGTGAGAGTACTGCACCAATAGCGAATGAACTAGCATCAGTGGTTAAAATAAACTCTTCATCATAATTTGGATATCTTAGAATAGGTTCAGTTGTTAGAATTTCTTTGAGTTGTTTAAACGAATTTTTACAATCATTATCGAATAGAAAGTTGACATTCTTTTGCAGAAGTCTAGTAAGAGGTTTAGCAATTTTTGCGAAATTTGGGATGAAGCGGCGATAATATCCTGTTAAGCCAAGA
This sequence comes from Octodonta nipae, assembly GCA_034190945.1. Taxonomy (NCBI): domain Eukaryota; kingdom Metazoa; phylum Arthropoda; class Insecta; order Coleoptera; family Chrysomelidae; genus Octodonta; species Octodonta nipae. The sequence continues at coordinate 67,303,218 of CM067216.1, read as the reverse complement.
AAAGATTTTACTTCTTTAGGATTTTTGGGTTCTGGAAAATTAAGAATGCATTCGACTTTTTTAGGATTAGGTTTAACACCTTCGGGAGTAACTCTATGTCCGAGATATGCTACTTCTTGTCTTAGAAATTCACACTTGTCAGGTTGTATTTTAAAATTTGAATTCCTGAGCCTTTTGAAAACATCTTTAAGTCGAGAAATGTGATCATGAATTGTAGGGGAATAAACTATTATATCGTCCATATAAACAAGAGCTCGTTCATTTTGGATACCTAATAAGATGTTATCCATAACTCTTTGAAATGTGGATGGGGCATTTTTGAGTCCGAATGGCATACGAATGAACTCGTAATGACCATTTTCTACCGAAAAAGCAGTTTTTTGAATATCATTTTTATCAATCTCAATTTGGTGAAAGCCTGACGCAAGATCTAATGTTGAAAAATATTGGCATTTGCCTAATTGTTCTAAGAGGTCAGAAATATTTGGAAGTGGGTATTTATCATCAACGGTTAATTCATTGAGTTTTCTGTAATCAATAACGATGCGCCATTTTTGTTTACCGGAAGCGTCTAATTTCTTTGGTACAACCCAAACTGGAGATGACCATGGAGAGGTTGAATGTTGAATTATACCTTGATTTAACATTTTGGATATTTGAGTTTTGACTTCTTGACGATGAATTTGGGGATATTTATATGATTTGGTATAGACTGGTTTAGCATTATTTGTTTGAATGGAATGTTTTATTTCGTTGGTAAAAGTTAGTTTATCACCTTCTAGATAAAATATATCAGCAAATTCTAAACATAGTTCGGTTATTAATTCTCGTTCTTCTTCATTAAGGTGGTCTAAACGGAGTTGTTGTTGAATGATATAGTTTCTGTCTATTTGTGAGGGTTCATATAAGTCAGAATTTAAATTTAAAATTTGAAAATCGGTTGAGTTATCCACAGGTTCAATTGAAATATCAGAAAAATCGATAATTTTGGGAATTGCGTTGGGATTAATGATAGTGGTTAGAAATTCACCTTTTTGATTTACTTTTACTAATGCATTTGGAAGTCTAACTTTTTCTTTTGCTTGAGCGTGAAGTATCGCTTCAGTATTTGAAAGGTTACATTTTAATTTGAATAATTTTTCAGTTCTACCTTCAATAGATACTTTATTTGAAATAGGTGTCTTAGAATTTATTGGATTTTGAATGGGCATTTGAATTTGATTTTCTTTTTGAAGAGGGGTTTGAATTGAATTGAAATTTTCAGTGGAATGTTCTTCGAAATTAAGGGCTTTGAATAGGGGTACTGTTTTAAAATTTGTTATTAATTTTCTTGATTTTAAGTCGACAACACAGTCGTAGTGTTCTAAAAAGTCTGTTCCTAGAATTCCGTCGAATTCAATGTCTAAATCATGAATGTACACTTTATGAGGATCATTTGGAGCGAAAGGGACAAGAGTTGATTCTGTAATTAAAACTTTTTCTTTCGTTATACCTTGAACTGATTTATTTTCTGGAAATTTGGGGTAATTTTGGACAGTTTTTCTTTTAAAAATTGAGATACCTGCACCAGTATCAATTAGGATTTTGAAAGTTTTAGTGACGTCGTAGATGTAATATAAATTTTTACAGCTTACAGTTAAAAGTGGGTTTACATAAAAGTTTGTTCTGGGAATTGGTTTTGATGTACATTGTCGGTTAAAGACAAATGCTGAATTTGTTCTTGTAATTGGTCTGTGTCTGGGGGATGGTCTTGGAAAGGAGTTTCTTGAAAATTTTCAGGATAATTTTCGTTTTGGAAATTTTCATTTTGGTAATTTTCATTTGAAAAAATTTCATTTTGGAAATTTTCATTTGGATATTCGTCTGGATTTGAATAGAAGGTTGAATATTGGTTATCATCAGGATAATAGTTATTTTCAGCGTTAAATTCATTAAAGTTCTCATAATTATATGAATCGGAATATTCATTTTCATTTAAATGATGTGCTCTGGGTTGATTATAGGCGGGATTCTTTTGAATTACAGGAGGCCTGTTCTGAAATTGACCTGTACGTTGTTGCGTATCATTTTGAGGTCTTTGTTGGAAATTAAATTGAGGTCTTTGTTGGGGTGTAAACTGTGGTCTTTGTTGAGGCACAAATTGTGGTCTTTGGGGATTTGTTTGATTCTGTGGGAATCTATTGTAGTTAGAAGTATTTTGAGTTTGTGCATAAGGTTGTCTGGAACGACACTGATTTGATGTGTGTCCATTTCGGCCACAAGAATTACATTTTAAAATTGGAGTTGGTTTCTTTATTTGGATTGGGTCTTGCCGTTTATGATTTTCGAAATATGATAATTGTAACTCTCTTTTAATTCTAATGTTTGCTTCTAGTAGGTCTTTGGGGTTGCCTGCTCGAACGATCTGCCCGAGGCGTGGTTCTAGACCTGTTAATAATGTGTTTAGGGTCATGGTATCGATTAATGAGCATTGAGCATTTCTTTGCTCTGGGGTTAAATTTGCAGATTTTTGTATGTTTGCGTGCATTTTCGCGTTTAAGACTTGTAGTCTATTAAAGAAAGTTAATGGTGATTCATTTGGAAGTTGTTTCGATCTTTGAAGATCTTGGATTAGGGACGGTAAATCACGGGAGTCTCCGAAATGAAGATTTAAAAGGGTTTTTATTTCGGGGTAAGTTGATGGGTTTCGCGAGCTAATTAATTGTGCTGCTCTACCTTTTAATTTATTTTTTATGTGAATTGTTAGCAAGAATATTTGATCACCGATTGCCATATTATGTGCACAATCGCAAGCATTTAAAAATGTACCGAGAAAGATTTGATCTCCCTCGAATTCGGGTACGATTGAGAAAATCTCAGAAAGTTTGTAGGCTTCTTCTTGAGCTTCAGCCATTTTTTTTTTAGTTTTGGAAATTGGGATAAAATTGAAATTGGAATTTATTAAGATTGGGAAATTGAAAATTGAATAAATTTGAAAATATTTCACTTGAATATTTAAATGGGATTTAGAGACGAAAATGTGTATCTCTAAGTGTTATAAAATTCTTAAATATAATTTGTTAAAATAGAACAATCGTTCTGGTTTTCAACATATAAAAAAAATATATAAATGTTTCAATAAAAATAAAATTGTTGCAATAATATCAAAATTAAATATCAGTTTCAAAAATTCAAAAATAATTAGATGATTCGTTACTCACGCTTTTACGTGGTTCATTTTCTTTGGTTCCCAGCAGTGAGGCAGTTCCGTGTTCTACCAGGAGTTGTTTTTGAATTGTCTGGTTCCAAGCAGTGAGGCAGTTCCGTGTTCTACCTGGAGTTGTCAGCAATTCTGTTTCTTGATTGTAGGTTTACTTTTCGTCAAAGGACTGGAATCCACCGTTCTCCGTGAGCGTAATCTTGGGTTTGCGTGTTCGAAAAACGTACGAAAATACTACTGAGCTGCGCCAAATGTTAGGTCATAGCCGAACATTAAAAGTTTTTAAAAAATATTTATTTTATTTAACTGAAAGTTTAAACATTGAAATAAATTGAAGATTAAAATATACTTGGTGACTACCGTTCTAGAACGAGAAGCAGTAGTGACCAAGCTTACATGTTTGGAAGTATTTATAATATCTGAAAAAAATTACAATTTAGCAGAAAGATAAGCTCGTGCAGGTGGCTGCTGAAAAGTCATTTTAATGAACAAGTCTTTGTTTTCTATTTCCTGTTGCTCACGAGGTTACCTTGGAAATCATATCAATTTTCATGTAAGCTTTAACATTGTTTACTACGAACTTGACTTTGAATATAAAACAATGAAGCCTCTATTCTAATGAATCGTAACATATGGAATCACATCATAATAGCATAAAATATTCAAACTTATTGACAGGTTTTAGACAAATCAGTAAATATTCATTTAAGTACAGTTCCTTAATAACTGTTAATTCCAATTTTCCGTAATAGGAAAAATCCCAGGTTATAGAAAATTTATGGTACCTTGCTGTAATATTTCCTAATACAATGCAGTTTAAATCATCCAAATTAATTAAGTTTTTGAATATTCGATGAGAATACATAATAATTTGGTCAAGTGCGAGTTGGACTCGCATACTAAGGGTTCCGTACCACCTTTAAGATTTGATACAATGTAGGTGAATCCAACTATATCTTTTTCTAAAATTCCATTTTCGGACAAGCAGGAAAAGAGTGCATTTTCGTATATTTACCCTAATACCTTTTAAAGGAAGCGTTTTGAATTTATAAAAATACACACTTTTATATTCCACTTTTTATTTTATCTGCTACATGATTCCCTTGCTTTTTATAAATATTTATTTAATTTTTTAATTTGGCCCGCAAAATTAACATTATAGTTTTATTTTACTAATAAACTTTCAGGTAAGCCTTATATAATCTACTGTTTGAATTTTAGGCTCTGTAGATTGGAAGATAAAGGGGAAAATAGCTCAAGTTTCAAATAATAAATTACTAAATCTTTTTGACAAATTATTTAAAAATACAAATAAAATATATTTTTCAAAATTTTAGTTTCTAAAGGGGGAATAAGTCGATACTTAATATTTTTGTTAATATCTTTAAAAGAAATAATTTAAACATATAAAAAAAATATATTTGTAATTCTCATAACGATCCTTTTATTTGATATATTACACAATGCTTTTGAAAATTTAATTTTTATTATGCATTTAATTCTATAATTTGTCCCCAAAATTATTATTGGGGTGTTCTACTAATTTTTCTTATAAATTTCAAATGAGTCCTTTAATTATTTCCAAAATTTTAGGTAGTATGGTTTCTGAAATAAAAAGGGAAATGGGTTTTTTATATATGTTTGTTAATATCTTGTTAAATAATTAATTTTAAAAATATAAATATATATTTCATGTATTGCATGATGGGTTGCAAAGGTTTTTTTAATTTTCCGTTTAACTCTATAATTCCCCCCTCCCCAATTAATATTATCGTTTTTTTTCCTGTAAAGTTTAAGTAAGGCCATATAAGCATAATTTTTTTCTAATAGATCGGAAATAACACGGGGGAATGAGTAATTTTCTTATATTTTTGTTAAAATCCTTTAAACAATTTATTTTAAAAATATAAAACAATATATTTGTATTCCTCATTTGATATACTGCATGATGCGTTAAACAATATTTTTTTATTTACCATTTAATTCTATAATTTGGCCCTCAAAATTAATATTCTTCGTATTTTTCCTGTATACTAAAGGTTTACAGTTTGGGGAATAAAAGAGGGAATGGGTATTTTTTTATATTTTTGTTAATATATTTTAAAACATACATTTGAAAAATATTTGTATTCGTTATAATGAGCCCTTTGATTTGATGTATTACATGATGCGTTAGAAATATTGTTAATTTTATATGTTCTATTTAATGCTGTAATTTTCCCCCCTAAAATTAATATTAGGGGTTTCTCCTTATTTTTCCGGTAAAGTTCAGGTGCGGTCCTATACCGCTAATTTTTTTTCAAATTTTAATTTTTACGGCTTATAGTTTCGGAGATACCTTATATAGAGAATAGGTAAATTTTTTATATTTTTGTTAATATATTTTAAATAATTTATTTTAAAAATATGAAAAAAATATATTTATTTTCGCCATAATGAGCCCTTTTATGATGCGTTAGAAGCAATGTTAATTTTATCTTTTCCATTTAATTCTGTAATTTGCCGCCCAAAATTAATAGTAGAGGTTTCTCCTTATTTATTCGGTAAAATTCAGGTGAGGCCCTTTTTCAAACTTTTACGGCTTATAGTTTTGGAGATAAGGTGGGGGGAATAGTTATTTTTTTTATATTTTTGATATTTTTTAAATAATTTATTTTAAAAATATGAAAAAAACATATTTGTTTTCGTCATAATGAGTATATAGTATATATGGAACCCTAAAAATAAGATAGCGACGAACGGTTTAGAAAAATCGATTAACATAATAAAAAAGCCAACATACGCGTCTAATAGAGCACCTCTTTCTTGAACCGACTTACAAAAAGAAAGAGGCTATCAACTCCTTCTTTTTGGAGTAAAAAAGTAAATAGTACATTTCAGTGAATTTCAACGAATCTTCACTGTTGTCTCTAAAACGGCTGAAGCAATTTGAATATTATAAATTATAATCTATAAAGATATGTTACAGCTTGATTCCGTAAATTTGTCTATAACGTAGAACATACCATTTTTCTGAAAATCGGAAAAATGCGTGCAAAAATACTGTAAACATCAATGTAAATGTCAAATTTTCATTATAAATATCTAGTTTAAATTTTGACTCATTTGCAGTTTTTCTATTAGTTTATCGAAACGAACATTTGTTATCCCGGCGATCTCTTCTATATGGTATACGGCTGTAGCTGTGTGCATGCGTGCATGTGATATTAGGTGGTACATAAGCAGTTCCATACATAGGATGGTTGGAATATAAGGTGGAATTGAATTAGCTATACAGGGTGGTTCAAAAAATATGGTATTGGGTGGCACATAAATAGTTGCGTAGGTATACAAGATGGTTGAAATAAGAGTGGAGCAAAACTATAGTTATACACAGTGGATATTTGCGTCATAGTATTATAATTACAGTTATACAGAAGGCTTTAAAAATTGTCAGAAGCAGTTGAGTATACAGGATGGTTGAAATATAAGGTGGATTAGAATTACAGTTGTACAGGGCGGTGAAAAAAAGTTTTTTAGTGTGGAACATAAGTATTTGCTTATACAAGGTGTTTGAAGTAAGGGTGGAGTAAAATTATTGTTATTCAGGGTGTATCAAAGATTTGTTATATAAGCATGAGCAAATTAGGATATTTAAATTATAGGACGAGGTATAATATAATTATAGCCATAGATTCGAAAAAATGTAGAAGCAGTTGCATATACCGGATGGTTGAAATAAATTGAAGACTAAAATTATACATATAAAAGGTGGTTAAAAATGTGAGTTTTGTTATATAGAGTACACCATAATCATTTGTATAAATGGAATAGTAGACATATGGGGCGAGGTAAAATCATAGTGATAACAGGAATAATTTAAACAATAGAAAAATAGTTAATAGTGAAGAAGACAGTTGCATGTTACCAGAGAGTACATACAGATTGGAAACGATGACCCTGACAAGGAAAACTAAGGAACATTTAGATCCAACCCAAAGGCGATCGAACGGGCTTGCTGGAAATCAATCGAAATAGCTGCATCCTCAATAGAACGAACAGATATCAGGAGTCAAGTAGCGATGCTGAAATGGGGTTGGGTGGGGCATGTAGCAAGAGAGAACTCGGATAAATGGTCACAAAGATTAACAATTTGGAAACCACTTGAAATTAAAAAAGGCGTATGGAGACCGCAAAAGAGGTGGATTGGCGATGTGAAATATATAGCGGGAAATCAATGAGCTAGCTAGAACAAGACAGAAATGAATAGAAAAGTGGATGAATACGGACTGAGAAAGAAGAAGAATATGTATTAGTGTCAAATTTATGTTGATAGAACTTTCCACAAGCACGGTGCCATATGCATTTCCGGTGATCTTATGATTCTCTTCATTTCTTTGTTGACAAACAGCGGGCCAATCAACAACTGATTTTATACAATTGTTAATTGGCCCACTTTAAAGCTGTTTTGATCCGCAAACTAATGCGGGTGATATTCTTTTCTTTTTTTGAGCAAGATCGTAAGTCATCCTTCTTTCCATGTCTTTGGTAGTTGTTCCCCATTTAGGTGCCTATTGAAGATTTGTTTATCAGTACTACAGGCATTCCTTCTGGGCCAGTGACACCTCTAATTTTAGCTTGATATTCCTTTTTTTTTGTTGTTTACTCATTGTCCCAAAAAGACCATATCTAATATTGTGAGAATTCAAATTGTTTACAGCGTGATAACTATAAAATTTGCCATTACCAGTGCCCATTACTAAAGTCACCTCAAGAATAACGATCTTCTTTTACACACCATAAACCAAAGTGCCAAAGTTTTGTCTGTAATGGTTTTCAGTGTCAGTGAGACAAATAATAGTATAATGTCTTCCATTCTAAAGCTCAGACAAACATCTATTCATTAATGCATTTCCGCACAAAATAATATTTTGCCAAGACGAATAATGGTGTGAATGACGCGTCCCAAATTAGGCGTCAATGTTAGGCAGTTAGTTTGGCACTGAGAGTGGATAAAGCAAAACCAGGGAGTCAGCGTCGGGCATACAGAAGAGTCAGCGATGTGTGCAGATCTATCAGGCAAGCTTTATAACTCGGATACGACAGTTCGGAAGAGCAATTACGGAGTAAAAGCTCGCAAACGTCCTCATGTCGGTTTTACGAGTTCGGATTGGCGGTGTAAAGCAGTGGAAGACAGAGTTGGGCTGGGGAATAGGTTGCTAACAAAAATTACAACATTTTATTCTACAAGTGCGTTGACATAATTGATGTTTTGATATTTTGCAGTTCAATTTTATAACAACATAAATGTGGAAAATCCATAGAACCTTTAATAACCAGTCAAAGGCGAAAGCAGTATTATGAAGAAAATTTACACAATATGCAATTTCTGGAAATTCGAATAGTTTCTTTAAATAGTTGATCTGCAAATAGTTATTATTGTGAAGTTTCAAGCTTTTAAGAAAATATTAAAATTTTTAAAAAGTTCTCTGTTTATCTTGGTTTTATTTAATATGCACCGTGTGGGCATTTGTTCAGTGACCAAGAATTTATATACTAAATGTTATTGTTAAATATTTTACTTCAGTTACTTATAAACAAAGGTTTATTTTTTGAAACGATTTTTACATTTATTCTAAATTGCACTTTTTCTCATTAGAGTTTGTTTAGTTATCTGTATCAATGCTTTCATTTGTTTGTAATCATCCATTTAGATAGATTTTATAAATGTTTTTCTATCTGGGTTTAGCGTTGCACGTCCATGAGAAATTAGGGTGTTTTTTATTTTCCAAGTTGGTTTAATTTTTCCCTTCCCCTTTGCCACAAAAAAATGAACGCAACCAAAATAAGTGCTTAATTTTTAGTTCAACACGTAGTTAAATCATGATATATTTTCCATTTAAACAACGGGATTTTGGCAGTTTTTGGATTTTTTTATATCCACTATAATAAAAATTAATAAGAACATATTTTGCTAGTAAATTGAACGATCTACGAACAACGTCATTTATGTTTTTTTGAGAAATTCAATTGTGTTCATGGTGAAATTCCCATAAACAACTTTAGAAAGGATGAATTTATCTAGAAAACATTACAGACCTTTTTGTAGAGTGTTAAATTTCCTTCGAAAATATGTAATAAATATTGTTCCAGTCCTAGTGGTTTCAGAGAAAAATACCAGAGCTCCGAAATTGAAGGGTTTGTCTAGTGGCTTATGGTAAGCCACTACTGGCGTATGTTTGCCACCAAGTCACGGCGAAGAAGAAAACCAGCACTAGAAAAACAAGTATCGCAAATATTGAAGAACAAAAACACAATACTCGCATTTGTAATTTCAGGAGACAAATACGGCGGACCCGTAGGACTCAATCAACAGACAAGTAGACAACAAACGCACACCCAAAACACACGAAAACGACCAAAAACCGCCCGCAGAAACGCAAATAAAATACTAAACATGAAAAAGACAATTGCTAACGGATGGTTAGGCAACCTCAAGAAGGGAAACTACTTTAGCGTGTGTACCCGCGTTAGTCTCGGGAGGTGGTAGGCAAGGGACCTGGAACTGTCCTCGATAGTTTCCCGAAAGGCAAGTTCGATAAGCCAGTATATATATATATATATATATATATATATATATATATATATATATATATCTGGCCTTCTCAAAACTCTGATATTTTGTAAATTAAGATGTTAAGATGGGCTATGATACTTTTTTGCTTTATAGAAGTCGATCTTTGATCCAAAAATATCCAAATTTCGACCCCAAAAACCCAGTTTCTTCAATCGGGTATTAGGTTTGTCTCCAGGTATTTTAAAAAGTTGACTTAATGCATAATATATTCCACCTTGTAAACGCGTTCAGTTCACCTTCGTCTGTATTTAGCAAACCTGTACGCATCAAAATAAAAAAGTTTACAGTAACATAAATGTGATGCATAGTTGGGTATTTGACTGTATTAAAAATATCGATCGGGCTGGTCAAATCCTAGAAGGTAGGTAATTATTGTTTATGAACATTTGATGTACATTTTCTCAAGAAATACCAAATTAATTTTGTAATGAAAGCAAGCGCTGAAATTCCTCCTAACGTCAAAGTCTTAATTTGCATAATTTGTCGATAGAAAAATGATCTAAAGAATGTGTGTGGTTTTGAGTTTATGTATGGGTTGCGAGCTTAGAGCATATGCCTCTGAAGCTTGGTTGGTGGAAGCTGCATATGATCTGTGTAAGCAACTCCCAACTGAGTGAAATAGCCTCTTACTGTCTCTATTGTCCTCTCTTTCTAGTCTTGTCACGATATTTGTGCATTTCAGGTTACCTCCAAAAGTGTATGCTCTAAGCACTCGTCACAGAACAATATAATGAAATTTTTAAAGAAAAAAACATACTGCGAGCTTATTACAACATTATTAACAATTTATGATGGTTTACAAAAAACAGTCAAATACTCAATTTATACATTAAATATATATTACAGCTTGTCAACCTGCACCAGAAGTAATTGATTATTAGCTTCTTCTTGGTGTTAATGTGGTGTCAACTTTGGTCTTTCAGTAGATTTTCGAACGATTAGCTATTGCATGCAAACATAGCGAATCTTCCTGTCACTCTTAGTGTTGCTATGTTTCCCGATTGAGGACAGTTAACACTTAACAGTTAACTGAAATTATCCCAACACCTACGACTTTTGCATTATCGAACTGTTATAAGTTGACGACTTATAAAAAGCAAGAAATGACAGTTTGTAATAATAGGCAATAATAGATATTTAACTCAATTATCTTTAACAATATTCATTTAACGTTGATTGGAATAGAATTATTAAAACGATGGTCGAAATTTGTGTGTTTCAAGCTAAGTCACTTTTTGAACAGATAAGGTTTCCTCCTGGTAATGTCTTCACTATTTTATTATATAAAAACGTATTTTAATTACCTTAAAGAAAATGAAAAAAATCTACCGTTCGTTTTTTAGGCAGCACAACAAATTGTTCATTAATAAAATTCCATATATGTTTTTGTATTCGATATGGTATTAAATTACTTTTTGAACACATATGGAATTTAATGAACAATTTTTAGTGCACTTAAGAAAACGAACGGTTGACTTTTTTAATTTTTTTTTGTCTCTTCGATAGTCCACGGTGGAGGTCTTCGTCCTCCGTACACTCTCCGAGTTGTGGAGTCTGTTGGAACGTTGGGAATGATGTTAGTCTGAAGCTGGTAGATGGAAATAATGGTGATATGTTGGAGGCACCATCATCTTCTTTTGTATCATCGTCGTCGTTAAACAAAATGTCGACTACTTTCCTGCACCCACAAAAACCTCACAATTTCCTTTACATTTGTACGAAATGAAAATAGGCGCGCACTTTGCAGCACGTTAGAGATCGCACTTTTTGTCAAAACATAAAATAATAATAAAATAAAAAACAAGATTGAATGACTGAATACCCTCTATAATGTTCTTTTTTTTTCGATATTTTTCACCAGAAAAAAAGATATAGCAAAAAACAAATTTCATGTCCTAAACTTTTTCGATCGATATCTCGATAACGATGCATGATACGCGAAAAATGAATGAAATATAAATTATAGAGCATGAAGAGAACTAAAAAAGTATTTGAGTAAAATTTTCGTATCTCTTTGGATGGGCAAGTTATTGCCAAATAACCAATTAAACCTATTTTTTCAAGATGGCAGAAAACCCAAATAGGAAATCTTGATCGACAATTTTAAGTTAAGCTTTTCTAGACTGGGGGTGTCATATTAAAAAATTAGCTTACTCTGTTCACTTGCATTTCCAAATGTATGTAATGACTGGAGTACATGGTTTCGAGGCCTAAGATCTGGAAGCCTCCATCGAAGAGCCCACAATAACAAAGGTCGTGGACTTTGAATTTTTGGATTTAAACAATCTCTAAACTATTCCAAGGAGAACTACATGTCAATCGTACAAAGGATCTGAAGATCATTTGGATTACCCCTATTTATCACACCAAAAAGTTTTCATGTTCTTTTGAGTCAGAAATACTTTTTCGTTCTTATCTTTGTCTTAGTTGCAATTAGTATTTGACTACCCCTTCAATGTACTTCAGCACATTTTCATATTCAGTCTAAGACAGAGAAACAGCTGAGGTTTGTAGACCAGTTTATTATGAAACTCTCATTCGTGTTTTGTTAAATGATCGTTGAAACATTTGTGTCTTTTAATTTTGCATCCTAGAATATATAACAGTACCGAGGCTAAATTATTATTATTGTTAGTATTAATACTCCTATACTCCAGAATTTTGCCTGCGGCAGAACATCAGATAAGAACTAAATTTGTTGTTTCAGGTGTCATGTCTAAACTTTTTATGTTCCAAATATGTTAAATCAAGACAAATTAGTTAAAAAAATAATTTCCATAGGCATTTCAACAAGCTATTTACTTATATTGGTTTTGATGACGGTCCTGTAAAATATCCACCCTCGGAGGGAGGGTTAAGTGACTGTCTATTACCATTCAATTGTGTTCCGTTACTACACCGATGATCTTCTTTTATTAGGTTTTTAGTAGAGAATATTTATTCTATTGTCGGTCCTCTAATTCTAATAAACATAATAAAGCAATTACTATTCCACTTGGTTACAATAAAATTTATTTGATTTTAACAATAAAAAGAGATCCGTCCAATATTATTATCGTTTGATTTCACACAATGTAGTGAAGCGAGTTGAAAAAAGTAGTTTTTTCGTCGATTTTATTACTCGTTGACTGACTTTAGCATTTCTATTCTTATATTGAGTATGGAAGTGTCGACAGTGTGAATGAATTTTTCGATTTTAAATGTACCAAATAGATAGTCTTGGTTATTAGGAGATCGGTCACTGAACTGTCACCTTTGTGCAAAATGGAAATCATGTTGTGGCGTTCATATTATAAATCAGTGATAACTCATAACTAACATGTTCTTTCTGTTGAAACAAAATAATTGTATTGGTTTCAGTTTCTTATATACTAAATTTTCTGGTGGACAAATTACGAAACAAATATTAAACGTATTCATTGAAATTCGATACATACACTCCTTCACAGAAGTTAAATGAATATTCAGTAAATTTGCCGTAATTGCTCTTTAACGTGGTCCAAATAAATTGAGTACTTTGTGGAGGTATCATGTAAAAAATGGATTTTATAGTTCTGCTAATGAAAATAGTTTACTGTATTCTTTTGAGTAAGCAATAATAATTTGTGCAGTGTAAACGGCTGAACTTAATTATGTATTACAGGGAACGAAATTAAATATATGCAAGTGTAACATAAACATATGCATAGTAATGATTAGATGTAGTTAGCATAGTGTAACCAAGAAATTAGTAGAAATAAACAGATAGTCTTTGCATCTAGTATTATTTGGTCGAGGACGCTGCCTGCAACATTATAATATCACATGGCGATCCTGAACCGTAAATAATGACCAATCTTCATGTTCAAGCGTTTTGAGTGCATAAAAAACCGTTATCAAAATGTTAGAGCTTTTTTCGTTTGGAACAAGTCGATGATGAACTTGGATGTCAAAACCGGGTTAAGTGTTAAATAGAAAGTTTGATGGGTTGGGTACAAGATATGGTATTAACGCCAAAAACTGTTCAATCGAATTATTTTTCAATTTGAGGTAGCAAGGTTAGTCTACAGATTTTAAAGCTGAAAAGAATCTCCAGAATATTGAAAGTTTCTCGCAGCCAAATTTCCTAAATTGACCGTAACAGTCAGTGACACAACTCCATAACAGCGATAACATAATTATTCATTCTGCTGATAAAGGTCGTACCAAGGATAGAAACAAAATGAGTAATTTATTTCTACTTACTATTTATCTTCCAACTGAAAAAAAAAATTATAGACTGCCCAAATTTATAACCAGGAAAATACTTTAAGGCTTAATCTCTTAACTCTTCAACAAAATACCGAACATCTTCTTACATAAAGAATTTTTTTAGATAAGTTAGGCTGTTACGAGGGCTGCCTTTTATATTTCGAGATTAGAGAACAAAAACAAATATTAATCATCGAAAATCCCTTTATTGTTTTTCAAAATATTCCCCATGAAGATCTATACGCTTTTGCATGCGTTTGAACCAATTGTCGAAGCACTTTTTCCACTCTCATTGAGGTATCTCCAAAACATGCATTCTGAACGCCGCAACCGCTTCTTCAGGTGTCGAAAAATGTTGACCTCTCAGTTTGTTTTTTACGTACGGGAATAAAAAGAAGTTATTTGGTGACAAGTCACGACTATACGGCGAATGACTCATCAAATCGATGTTTTGAGTGGTCAAAAATGCAGTTGTTTGAGCCGATGTGTGAGAGCTCGCATTGTCGTGGTGAAGAGTGATCCGTCTTCGGCGGTTGGTTTTCCTCATTTCTTGGAAGCCAACTGGCAAACAAATGGTTATGTACCACTCAGAATTGACTGTTCTGCGTTGTTCTAGTGGTACAGTTGCGACATGTCCAGTTTTTCCGAAAAAACAGGCGATCATTTGCTTGGAAGTGCTTCGTGCACGAACAACTTTTGTTGGATTCGGCTGATCTTGAAACACCCATACAGTCGACTGCTGTTTAGTTTCAGGCTCATACGCGTAAATCCACGATTCATCACCTGTCACTATGTCATAAACGTGTTTTGAAGCACCGCGATCGTATTTTTTGAGCTTTTCCTTCGACTAATCGACGATTGACAAATTGTGTGGGATCCAACGCGAACAAATTTTTTTGACATTCAAATGTTTATGCAATATTGAATGTATGCTGGTCCCACTAATGTGTAAGGTTGACTCAATTTGACGATAGGTCACATGACGATCTTGCAATATCAGTTCGCGCACAGCATCAATGGTTTCCGGAACAACAACTGTTTTTGGACGACCTTCACGAAATTCGTTTTGGGGTGAATTACGACCTCGATAAACAGTGGTCCTTCATGGAGTTTCATCGCCAAAAATTAAATTAAGTTCATCCATGCACTCTTGCTGACTTTAATCCACGTCGAAAGTTGTAAAAAATAATCGCACGAAAATGTTCACGATTTAATTCCATTTTTTTGCCAAGATGAATCCTTTAAGTTACTGTAACCAACACATAGGGCTCGTATGTCAAAACGTTCTGAGTACGTCTAACCTCAAAAATATCAAACTTTACGATATAGCTGTCAGTTGTCAGATTGCAACACTAGGGTTGTCCAATCCCGAAATATAAAAGGCAGCCCTCGTATTCAATTCTAAAAAATAATTAGCTGTCTGTAGTTATTGCTGAAATTTTCATGGTAAAATTGAAATCCAACCCCTAAGTTCTTCCATCTTAATGCCGTCCTGTCGAGAAAGATATGTTGGTAATACCGTTGTCTTATGGCGTCATAGCAGACACCTTTCTACATTTCAATATTAAATATCGAAATATCCAGTATACTATGTAAATCGAGTCCAGTTCTTTTTCATCCTTGGATGACCAAATCCACTAATGATAGATTCTCATCATTTTCGTGCCCACTTAATTTTTCACATGAAAACTTTAACTCTTAGATGCATCATGCTTAAGGATATTAACAATGCACAAAACGCATTTTGATAGTATTGAGTATTCCTTTGTTCTTGCCAAGTCTATACAACACGTCCGCATTGGTAACGTGTTGGGACCATGATGTCCTTACACCTGTACATCCACATCTCAAATGCTTCTAGTTTATTTTGAAGTGGCATCTGTGAAAGGCCGTATCTTCACTGTATATAAAAGAACTGAAAATACATAGCAGCATAACAATCTGATATTTGTGACTGAGATCATGGTTTCGAAAAAGTTTACCCATTTTTCTCGATTCCACACTTAGTTTCTTGGGAAGTTTCCACTCGTTTCATCCTTCTGTTCTTTATTATTATCTGATGACCATCTAATTAGTTTCACCCTAATTTATTGTACCCGTTTTTACGAATCATTGAATGTGGACGGTTATTTACTGTTTTTAGAAAACGAATTAGGTTAATTTATTGATGATCTTCCTCGTCTTCATCCTGTATTGCAACTATCCTGTATATGGTTCTGCTTAGTAGTCACCCAATATAACACTTTTTAAATACTTAACAATAACTCTACTCCACCCTATTTTTCAACTATTATCTATGCGTAACTGCTTATGAGCTACGCTATTTCACAATTTTTCCACATATTTTTTGAACCACAGTATAAAGCATAATTTCTCTCCACACTTCATTTAAACCACCCTTCATATCCAATCTTGTTTGAATCACACTGTGTATCTTAACTTTACTTCGCTCCATATTCAGGTACATATACCCAACTGCTAATGTTCTACCCTATATGACAAATTTTTCTACCATATTTTTACTCACCGTTTATGATTATAATTCTACTCTTCTCTATATTTCAACCACATTGTATATGCAACTAATTATGGGCCACCCAATATATCATTTTTGTACCACCCTGTATACTTAGAATTCTACTCTACCCTATATTTCAACAATCCTGTATATGGATCATCTTGTAGATCATAACATCTATTTATAATATTTTTTAAACTGACCTATATAACTGTAATTATACTTCACTACTTATTTCAACCATATAAAATACCACCCTGTGTAAACAACTGCTTCTAACGTTTTTTTAACCCATTTCATAACTATAATAACTCAAGAACATAATTCACCCTGTATAACTATAATTCTATACAATTCAACCACATTGTATATGCAAATACTTTATGAGCCAAACAATGTAACATTTTGTTATCCACTCTGTATAAATCTAATTCCAAAACACCCGTTTTTCAACCAACTCGTGTATGCAAATATGTACCCAGGTACAGAGAAGAAGCATTGAAGACAGTTATTCAACAACGAAGAAAAACAGAATTAGCCACCCAAAATACGATAGCGAAGGGGGCGGAGTCAACACCGACCAATCACTCCAAACGAGGCATATAAATATAAAGCCCAGGTAGATTACCTCTCAGTTCACTGTGACAACGCAGTGAGAATGCCAAGCGAGATCTTGGCGAAACGTCTGCGAGTTTCAAACTCTAAATATAGGTACTATAATATCTATGCAACACCAGAGTAATTGATATTTCGCTCAGTACCAACAATTATAGTGGACATTACTAGATGTGTTTTATTAATATCAATATATTCAAAACGTTTGCGTTTATCGCATTAGCATTTTGAAATGTGCTATTACCGATAATTGCAGTCTTATTTTATGTCTAGAGATTGCGGATAGGATATTCATAAACCCGGTTCTTACTGGGTGTCTATGATGGGACAGAATATCTACGTCAAATTTTATGACATTAATATAGGTTCTCCAAAATTCCCCCGAATATTTCATAGCCTCACCTCGTAAATTTAAATATTGTGCGATTTTTCTAATAAATATGGTATCTAAAACAAATCTTGCGTTCTTGTAATAGTTGTTTAGGATTTCTCATTCTAGTTACATATTTCATTTAATTTACAACTAGCAACTTAGTTTTTGTCTCAAGAAGAAAACTAGATTAATAGCCCATTACATCAACCGATTTACTAAAATAAACATTTTCTAGTTAAATATTTGCTAGAGAAATTTACGCACCTTTCCAATTAGAAAACAAATTACATAAATGGGAAAAAAGTACTCCTTGCTAATCAGTCTTAGTAAATTAAAATGTATCTTGAGGCGTTTTCTCGAAGCAGCAGTGTGTCTCTGTTCCAGTTCATTTAAAAAATCACTTACGTATTCTACGACATACATGAATCAACAACTTTAATTACTGTAGTGTCAACATATCATCTCACAGGTTTTTTTGGATTTTTCTTCAAAGTTGACCGGACCACTTAATTGGTTCCCATGAGTTATGGTATTTTTGAAGAATCTCATCAACCCCAGATGTCCATTTTTAGAGTTCTCATACGAAAATGTCGTACGTATTTGTGCCAATTATCAACTTGCAGATGATATTAAAAATGCACCATTAATTGATAGTTGTTTAAAATAGACAATGATACATATTATATTTAATAATATACCAGCTTTGTTGTTATAATGAAAGATTTCATTTATTTACTGTTGTTATTTTGTTGTCACAATGTAGGATTAGTAAATATTTTAAGCTCACGACCGCAGAGATTCACAACTTTAGTTGGGATTGTTGGCGCGAGTACTTATATGATTTTTTTTCTTGTATAAGACTTAAGGTTCTCACCACGAAATATAGTATATTTATTTTTAAGTTGTAAAAATATAGTACTTTTGGGAAATAAAAAAAAATAGTACACATTAATTTGTCATCATTTTTTTCATATTTTTAGTTTCACAGTCCGCTTCAGTTCAGTTCTTAGATTTTTTTAAAACACAGTCCTACTCACTCTAATTTATTTCCACTACTTTAACACAATTTATATTCACAGAACTATTTAGAATTTATCTCTACTTAATTATACGGCAGTGGAATACTGAACGAATTAATCCTCAGCTCTCCGTATTTATATATTTCTTCTCCGATTCTTCGACAAATATATCAAAGCAAGCCGCCGATCTCGATGCGCCAGTCGACAATATTTCGGATTCTCAGAAATATCGGAGGAATGCGGCACAATATATTATTTAATTTTTTGCTTTGGCCAGCAAAGTTTTATTATTTTTAAAATTATCATAGGAATCCGAACAATTTAGATTTATATTAAAATAAATTAACAATTCATTTTTAATTAAATTAATAGATGCTCTGTTTTTTTTTCTTCTTTTTTTCTTTAATAAGCTGTCTAGTTCATTAAAATCAATTTTACTGCTTAAATTCAGAAATTGACATTTTTTAAGCCAATTAGGTGACTTGAAAATCAAACAATTCCGTCAAATATATTATACTTTTTTCCAAAAATTTGAAATTTGAATTTGCAATGAAAATATAGTACATTTCGTACTATATAATTTTTATATATAATATACTACAATTGGCTAAAATATAGTAATATACTATATATTATAGTACGGGTGGCGCCCCTAGTAAGACTTCAGATTCTGTTAATTAGGAATAATACGAAGAAATTGTTGGAGTAGTTCAGCAAACTTGACATTCACGTTTTACTTTCTTAAGGTACTTGCAAACGATTCCATGGTTCTCATTAGTATACGATTTTTATACAAGATGTTGCGAGAGACTACCAATAATCTACGCCAGAGAGTTTTGCTCCATTTTCAAATATTTTTATGATTAAACCAATAGAAACAAGCCTTTTTGCTCTCGAATTATTTTCGCAGTTTCTCTTGGGTTTGAAAAAATACATAAGTCAAAAACCATGTTATTGAATGAACAAGTTCACATTTCCTTTTTACATTCATAAATTAATTGCAAAGGAGTCCATGTTTCTTTTAGTAAGCAATTTCGAAAATATGGAAGGAAAATTCGAAAAATGTTCCGGAAATGCTTAGTATTCAAGATGCAGAGTTCGTTCCGTTTTTTTTTTAAATATGATTACGTCAGTGGAAACATCACTAGATTTATAATGAATATGTAAAAAAATAATAAATTTTCGAAGAGATTGAAGATTTACAGGTCTATTGTCAAAAACTGTAAAACTGACACGAATTGACCATAAAGTGCTTACTTGGTCGTGAAGTGAAGCATAATGCGCACGTAGCAGTAAGTACTTCTGTCTATCCTCCTCCATGTTGCTTCCATTCTTATCTGTCGTTTGCGAGTTTTTGGTATCTAATGTATCCAATAAGGCAACATAATAGTTGCTGTTTCTCGTCTACCTCTTCAGAAGAATAATAATAGTAAGCAAAATTCTATGCGTGTCCCAAAATATAGAGGCCAATACTGTACATGCTGACGCATCGGTAGATTTTCAACCTCTCCTCTCTACTAGGATGACGCTCTTTTTGATTTCGGCCTGTAGTGATGATTCCATGTTTCATTTATCATAGATAGCTTAGTTTTACTCTACTGATGATTCTTCGTTGCGATAGTAATCCAGCTCAGTACGAAAGGAACCGCAGGTTTGGACATCTGGTACATACACTCGTTCTAGCAAGCGACGGCGCCTAAACACTAGCAAAAATTACTCTTGGAATAAACGGCCGGTGGTGGGAATGATCCTTGAATGCCCCATCAGATTGCCTGAAGGTCTATCATGGATATAAAACTTGCTTCGATGTTGTAATTCGGAATGATCTGCAGACGACTGACTTGCTGATACAAAAAATACGACACCCACTTGTATAAACGTTTCTGAACACCGTGCCTTTTGATATCTTACGATTTGCCATAACAATGTTCAGAAATTTTTGCTAACTCACTTGACTGGTATTTTACCGATCAAGAACAAGGTTTTATTAACACATGAAGCTTGGATTTATCTATTGTTTAAGCAAACATTTTTAGTATCTCGATAACAACTGAACAGATTGCCATAAAATTTTTACACGTATCTATGAAGCAGGAGATTTGCGCCATGGGTGTTTCAGTCAGACTTAATAATCTTAGTAATATTTAAATAAAATATGCAACTGATGATACAACAAATGTTTTTATTAGATGAGGTATAGCAAGAATCCTGGTAATTTCTGGATGTTGATCCTTTGTATGAAGGAAATTGGTCAAATACTAAAACTTTTTACAAACGTAGAAACTAAGTTTGGGATGTAATTATGGCTTACATTTGCGCAGAAATGTCTTTCATTAAATGTTATAGTTGTTCCTGGAAGTTTATTGGACTTCCATCATCTTGATAGCTTTGTATCTGTTATCGTTACAAAGCTATTAACACGTTGTGATATCAACCATTTCAAGACGATGGAAGTCCAGTTTCAAACTAACACTCTAGTTGTTATTAAACAAAAAATAATAATAATAAACTGAATAAAATAAATTTATGTAATTACCACACATTTAGGCATTCATGATTTTATATTAAAATAATGTTAAATTCAGCTACATATTTAAGCGCGAATTTAGTAGAAATTTGAAGGCATTTCTAGGTTAGAAAGTTGGCTTTAGTAGGCGCAATCTTTAAAATGATGGCTACTACAATCAAGAGATTCAATGATATTCTTATACCATTTAATGCTAAAAGGGCAATCCTTCTAGAAATTAATCAGGTGAACTAAAACTATCTATCCGAATAAGCAAAGGCCGACAAAAAACGGATGATTGTTGCTTTAATCTGTACTATAGAAAACGGCAACAAATGAGAGTAACTGCATGGATTATATATGTGGCCGTATAGCAGTAGTGAAGTTATTAGTTAAGGAAGACGTGAATCATCGTTGAAATAATCTAATGATTTAACAAAGTGTTGGTAATCTCAGAAAAGTAGTTAGTAGTCATTAGTTGTGATTTTTTGAGAAAAATAAAGACGATTTATTGTTAGTGTAAATAAAAAGAAGCAGATTGTAAAATATCAGTGGCCTATTTACTTCCTCTATAAGCATATGTAATCATGGTGTTTAAACCATTTTCCAAAGACTCACAATAGTCTCCTCTTCTAAGTGTAAACAAAGTCTCGTGCTATCTAAGCGTGTTTACTGAGTTTCATGTTCTTCTGGAACAGTATATATTGGTGAAACAGGTCGGTATTTAAAAACTTGCCAAAATGAACACATACATTGTTTGAGAACGCTCTGCTATCACATTCTGTCATATCCAATTAATATACAATACAACATTAACATGAATCAGGTCGTCAAATTTTCATTGACAGTTTCTCTGTAGTGGCCAAATCCCCAGATTATTTGTTCATCAGAAGATTCATTACCACGTCATAAAAATCCGATAAGCTACTTTCGTGAAAATTTTCGAATACATACAAATTCTCTGTCATTCTGATTTGAAAGGCAGTAACAACAGTCCGCCAGTCCAGTGTGAAATACAAAAGCAATTATTCGAGATTTCAATCAGTTGAGGAAACCGCAACTAATGAATGTTTTCAATTAGAAACAATATATTGTCTTGCATCCATAGGATTGAAAAATCTCGAAAGGATAGTAAAATAACTGTTTCATATTGAGCCTTCCGTTAGGCTCTTGCATCTATGTTTGTGAAGCTAAATTACGAGTAGTCTTGTGCTTGTTCTTAGTCTATAAATAGCATTTGTGGAATTTATGTTCTATAGGTGTTTGTTTAGTTTTTATTAATATCCTCAATCTTGAACTTGGGTTATACTTTCGAAAGAATTGCAAGTGACATAGTGACATAATTGGACCATTTTCTGAACCAAGCACAGAACCGCTGGAAGTGATAAAACCGAGTTAACACAGCCCATATTTTGTTCAGGGATATTCCATGTGATGTGTTTTTTGGTACGACTGAAAGGGTCCCTCAGGAAATTTATGATTATGCAGATCATTTACGAGAAAGCTTATTGGTCAGTCATGGTAGAGATACGTATGATAGCTCTAAGTGTCTGGATAAAAACCCTGTGGGGCTTAAAAAAATCTAGGAAATTCTAGCAAAGGGATAAACTCGGGTTGTCGCCGAAGTTATCACTCTCCTGGGAAGGATACTACGATTATGAGTATCAACGATGTTTCGAGTATATAAATGATTTAAAGAGAACTGTTTCATTTTTCAGATGCACCTGACGGCAGGTTAAATAATCCATATATGTTTCTTGGATATGGGACACTATTTCTTGTCTTGTCCATTTTCTATTTGAGTATAGCCTGCACGAGCTATATAAATTGGTATTTATTTATAAAGTTAATGACATTGTTTCACAATTACTGTTCTTAAATTACCATTGAGTGGTTTTATCAGTAACGTTCTTATTTGTACATTTGCGCCTGTAACATTAATTTGCTCAACATAGATAATCTACACATTACTGACTTTACTGGTGGCTGAGTTGCTTAGTAGCTTTCTGCAACCACAAATCACCATTCTCAAGAGGATAACATTACCGATCAATAAAAATCAACCATACGATATCGACTTTTCTAATTGCACACATTTACTCTAATTAGTCGATTGTCCTTGCGGTTGAATTTAATTGAATACTTGGAAGCATTCGATCTGTACATATAAGTATGGAGAACGTTAAGTGACCACAATGCTTATGTAGAAAGAGATGGCTTGAAGTAATTTAACATAATTTGTTTTGTTGATGTGTGTCTCGATGGTGAACAAGGTGGTACCCACCGACTGTATATAATAATAATTAACGATTGTGCGATATTTTTAATGTAAATTATTCTAAATTATAACTTGGATTATTTATTTAATTCCTCTGTTATTGTATTGATATCTGCCCTATACTTAATAAAGACTTGTGTGCTTATATATTTGAGAACTAGTTGTACCAGCAGTTAGTGAAGCGAAAGATTCTTAACGCAGGCCCACACTTACACAAATGAAAATAGAGGAGCAAGGGAATGAAATGCATTATATACAATTTCATTTGTTTTGACACGTTCGAACCGACACCACGAACAATATCACACACTACTTTGATCTTGAAATTCCCATACAATTTAGTTCTCTCTGTTACAAACAGGGACCAGGTAATATATTAACAGTCTCTTTTTTATGAACAATCAATAATATATTGGAAATAAATTAATATAACATCCAATTAATATACAATACCTGCTCAAAATTTGCTGTTCTGTCTAATAAAAAATTCTCTCTTTGCAGTATATTAAATTGGAGACTTGGCGTACGTCAGAAATCAGAAAGACCACCATTAAACTTATGTACTGACTAGCTTCATATTATAAAGTAAACATTTTACATTAAGAACTCCGAATAATAATTGAAATTTATTGCGTCGAAAAGCTTAACATGTAAAAGTTCAAAAAGTTATATTCATAAATTAATATTGTTGTATTTGTATTAAATTTCGTTACTAGATTGTGATACTGTTAATTCAACAAGGAACAAGAATGACTTTGGACCTTGTAAAATTATTTAATATGGCACTACAGACCATATACTTCTTGAGGGAGCGTGTAATAAACATCAATAACAGCCTAAGGTCATATACTTGATATGACTTTAAAAGCATAAACAAGGAATTACCATTTTATTATTTAGAGCTTGTACCTTCTGGAGATAGCCTGCAGTACACAAATGTCGAGGTAAAACTAAAGAGAAAAAAAGCAATAGAGAGGGTAAGAGACTATTTCACTCGGTTGGGAGCTGCTTTCAATGAAATACCATCAGCATGTTGTTCATTGACTGCTTCCACCCACCAAGTGAAATAGCCTGTTATTGTTTCTATTGCCTTCTTTGTCTAGCCTTGCCACAAATTTGTGTATTGCAAGCTATCTCCAGAATGTACATGCTCTAAGTTTTATTAACTTATTATTAATAGCGGACCTTAGAGCATGTACATACATCTTATGTAATTAAGAGCATTAACACAAAATTATCGTATTGTGGTATTACGTACTAGGAGTATGATCTGTGGTATTAAGTTTTTTTTTTGAGTACATCTTTTTTTAAATTTTTTGCCAAACTTAGATTTTATCGGATATTAATTTTTGGTCGCTCGCAATTGATTATGCTTAGCTTCAATTTTTTATTGCTTGCTGAAATCGTTGTATGATTTATTGAGGTTAACTTTTTAAGTATAAATAGTTATAGTTATTATTAATAAGATTGATTGGATTTTCTGAAGCGTACCTACGTAAACTGATGACGGCCCTGCGATCGTGTATTAATCGTGAAAACCCCGTGTATTTATTACATTTGTATACGATTGATGTTATTTTTAATATTTGCTGGTTTAAACTATATTACAACAACTATTTTGAAGAATAGTCTGGAGATTTGATATCTACTTAAATAAAGTTTCTATAATTAATGTTACCTCGTTATAGTATTGCCAGAATATTAAATAAGTAAAGTATGTTCGAAATATTATAATCCCACCAAAAACATTTTCATGTAAATTGTTGTCATTTTTTTAACTCTATACGCCCTAACTCTACAAGCCCTAACTTCACAAAATCTACACCTTAGTCAAAATATGTCGCTTGGCCGTTTCGATTCGTAATATGTATATAAATAAATTTTTCATCTCACCCCCATGTGACGGTAACTATTGCAAACATTGAAAATTCGAGTAATGAGTTTATCATATTATCTATCCAGTTAACAAATAATAATCACTAATTTACTGCGGCACTAATAGTACTTAGACATTAACCTGCAGTTTGACTGGGGAGAATTGGGATAACGTTTTTCAGCAGTTGTAAAGTTAGTTGAGATTTAATATTCTATTCAACTAACTTCAATCGTTAGCTAACTGTAGAATACGAGCAGTAATAAACAATGAAAATATATAGCTGAATAGATGGTTTGGGTTGTAAAACTGTGAGGACGTCAGTAAAAAATTTCAAGGGGAAGTTAAAAGGTCGTAACAGGATAAATGGTTTTAAAATATTTATTTCCATACAACCTTGATACTTTACCAGGAAATGTGAAATGAAGATTGTATATAATTCAGTTATATCGTAATCGTTTTGTTGTGAATGTGTACAAAATTCTAGATAAACCAAGAATTGATGAATGATAAAAAATTGACTATTCTTTTCTTCTTCTTTTTGTACTCGTAGTAAAGATTAGTTATCACGCATTATAATTGTACTTTAGTGCAGAAAGGCCAGTAGCTTGTTCTTAACAACGCATATGGGTGTCAGATCTGGATAAGTGCCAATGATAACGCAGAGAGGTAACTCCTTGCTGAGATTGCATGTCAATGTCCAATCTCCTGTATTACTAGCATATTTGCGATGATAAAATAAACAAAAGCTTTGCTCTTATTACGACTATGTTCCCTTTTAATTGAGAGTCATGTTATCGCCCTCTCTCTCTCAGTCTCTCTCTCTCTCTCTCTTTCTTCTATTCCTTTCTTTCCTCCTCTCTTCTCCTTTCCCCTTCCGCTGACTTCTCTTCTCTTACTTCCCCTTCCATTCTCATCCCTTTCCTTCCATTTTTTTCCTTCTCTTCCCTTGAAAGCAACAGAAGGACATGGTTGCTTTCTCTTTTTTTCGTTCTATTTTTTTCTCTTGCCATCGTTCCTCTTCTCTTGTCTTCGCCTCTCTTTGGCTACCTTCGCTTATTTTCTATTCTCTTCTTTCTCATTCTCTTTCTCTCTCTCTAAGCAAAATACCAAATTAGATGTTTTTTTTTGCCAAAATCTCTTTGTACCTTTGTATTTTTAAAGTCGTTGTCAAGTAACTAGGAATCATCTATAGTATGTCAGTTTTTCGATCCATGGAAACAGATTTGCAATTTTGGCATAGAGAGTGACTAGAAATCTTCAAATTCGTATGACTTGATGTATGTATGAATTTAAAACTGTTATTTGAATCTCAACGCAATTACAAGTTTGGTGATTAGGAGTATACAAAGATAAGTAGTAGTAACCGGTCAATAATTGGGAAATATTTGAACACTATAGAGCTCAACGTTTGTTTCGGGCCCCATTATATGTATAAATATGCTGTATCTGTATAGATTAGGAATTAATTTTTACATCTTACAAGTGTGAATGTGCCATTATTTGTTGTATTTGATTAGTATATAGGCTATATGTAATTAGTAGGTATCTATTGTTTTGCCTTATCTTAATTATTTATAAAACTGAAATTGTGTTTTAAATTTTACAAAGGAAGTACTTATTTTATACATTTAAGAAAATTGTCGTTACCTTATTCAGTCCAACTATCTTATCTGGCAATAATGGTGTTATATGATACTACTAAAATGTAGTTCTTTGATTTATAAATAATGTACGAGGGATGAATTTGAATTTGCTCCATGCATTTGGGTGTATAATGTTTTAAATACGAATTTATTCAACCGAATATATAGATATTCAACTGTGATTGAATTTTGCTTGCAGTTAACGACGAAATAAACATTTAATAACATATTTAGCAATTAATTTTCAAATATAAAACAATGATACAACATAAAATAAGCTAATATTGGCGTGAAATTTGTAATTGCGGATTGTTATTAACTATTTATAATACATAATTTATTTTGAATCATATTACTAACAAATAAATTATACTTAATTTATTCTGTGTATTCGGTTTTAATTCTGGTTTAATTGCACACACCGATATGTCGGTAGATTAAAATTCATTTCATATGAGTTGATTTAAATGGATCTAATTTGAAAATATTAGTTTCGTTTTGAATTTTATTATCAGCTGCTATTCGATCAGTGTCGTTTTTGTATTGCTGGGCGTTCATCAGTCGAGATTGTTAAAAAAAGTTGATGGAATGTCAGTTGAGCAATATTAATTTAGTTAATTACACCGATCCATAAATTATTATTACCATCGCATTCTCTCAGAAAAAGGTAAATAGATCTTATACGAAGATGTAGCGTGTGTACAAATTAAATTGTGTCAAATGGGGTCAGCTGATGAGTCCCAATCTATAGCATATATATTGTTACGAAATTTACCCAAAGCCGCCCCTGTTTCACTTCAGTACGACAACAAACGCTTTGAGATAAAAAAAATGGTTCTCGAAAAGACTCGGCTCCTGTAGGAGTGATGATAATTTTTACGAGCATTTTCTATGCTGGGCTTATAAAGGAAGCAAGCCACGATGGAGAGTTCAGTTATACCGCGACGACTAGCGTATATGGGATTGTTATTGTGTAATTTGAATCAGCTGTTTTAATGTGCATAAAGTTCTAGAAAAGTGAAAGTGAATATTAGTTTTATAATTTCAAATTGAACCCACGGACTTTACAACAATTTGGTGTCAGAAGTGGGATTAATTGCAGTTAAAATCCTAATTTGATTTATGTAAACCCGTAGTATGGACGAAACTACCAAAAAAATAGTCAAGCAGGTTACGGAGGTACTAGACGAAAAAATAGCACAGATTCTAGAAAAACGTGACAAGAAGGAGAAACTAAAGAAGAAATTCAACAAAGGTTAGTAAAATCTTTTGATTAGAAACGTAAAATAGAATTAGAAAATCTTGTGACCACGATGAAAAGTGAACAACATAATTTAATTGAAGGATTATTCTCGAAATTTGAAGAAAAACGAGAAAATAATTTTAAAATATTTGAACAAAAACAAGATCAACTTGAACTAAAAAGACAAAATGAATTTAAATTATTAGATGAACATAGACAAAATGAATTTAAATTATTTGAAGAAAAACAAGAACAAGTTGAATTAAAACGACAAAATGAATTTATAATAACTGAAGAAAAAAGACAAATGCAATTTGAACAACTAATGCAAATAGTTAGACATGTTAATGAAACAGTTAATGAAAGAATGCAAATAGTTGAGTCAGATATAAAAGAGATAACTGATGACATTAAGACCATAAAAAATACCGTGGACACTCTTGAAGCAAAAGTAGATGACCTCTATTCCATACAAAGCCAGGTAAAAGTTGAAATCAGTTCAATTCAAAACATAGTTCAAGACCAAATCAGTGCCATCCAAGACAAGGTAGAAACAGAAATTTAAAAAATGCAACAGGACTTACAGCGAGGAAAATACCAGAACACCGTGAGTACCAGAGTTTCCGTTAGTAAACCACCCACATTTGATGGCAGTTCATCTTGGCCCATGTATAAACGGCAATTTGAGGCCGTGGCTACAGCTAATAGATGGGATAACCAAGAAAAATCTACTTCTCTGGTAATTTCGTTAAGAGGTCCGGCCCTAGAACTCCTCCAAAGCATTCCAGTTGATGAACAAGGCAATTTCGACAAGATCAATCATCGCCATCCTAGACAAACGATACGACAATCAATC
The DNA here is from genome assembly GCA_034190945.1 of Octodonta nipae. Classification (NCBI taxonomy): domain Eukaryota; kingdom Metazoa; phylum Arthropoda; class Insecta; order Coleoptera; family Chrysomelidae; genus Octodonta; species Octodonta nipae. Next base: position 67,274,246 of record CM067216.1, on the reverse strand, counting down.
CTTGAGCCAGGTATATCAAGTACAACTGAGTGAAAAAACGCAAAAATCCGGTGAAAGCCTCCAAGAATTCGAAGCAGAGATAGACGGTTAGTTCACTTGTCCTACCCAGACCTGCCAGAGGAAACGAAAGACCAGCTGGCCATACAGAGTTTCATAAACGGCATCAGAGATGTGGAAGTACAGCGAAATCTAAGACTAAGTGGCGTCAAGAAAAGTAATGAAGCTCTACTTCGGGCTTTGGAAGTAGAGGCCGTCATAAACATGTCCAAGCCGAGGGTAAGAGCAGTTTCCTTTAACCAGGAAGAATCAGAGTCACCATTTCAAGCGCTGCTGGCTGGTCTGAACAAAATATTAGAACGGTCACAAAGAACTGGCACCAAGGGGGCATGTTACAGTTGCGGGCGGACAGGACACTTCCAACGTGATTATCGATTGAGGACACCTGAACGATCACCGACCAGGGAACAGTCACCGGCGAGTCCATGTCAATACAGGGTGAGGCAGATGTCGTGCTACAGATAGGGGACAACATGATCCGGCATAGGGTCCTGGTAGCGAATATTGAGGACGATTTTATACTGGGAATGGACCTAATTAGCCAGCATGGATTTATGTTCGACCCGAGATATGATGTTCTTCGGTTCCTAAATGAGGAATTTGTATTGACACGGCCCGTCAACACGTCAGTCACCCCCATAAAAATTGTGGCAAAGTCTTCAGCTAGAATTCCCGGTCGAACGGAAGAGATTATTCATGGGCAGCTAGACAGCAATCCTGGGAGCTGCGTTGGAATGTTGGAGCCCGTACACTCAGCTCATTACTACTTAGTTGGACGGGCTATAGTTAAAACAGGACGAGATATAGCAATCAGAGTCCTGAATTTGTCCAACAACGACATCAGAATTGCCAACGGTCAAGAGATAGCTTGTTTCGAGCCAGTAGAGACCATCATCAATTGCGAAGAGGAGTACCAGACGTCGGTGAAGGAGACAGGGCCCAGTAAAGAGTTCCTACAACAGTTTGCTGACCATTTGACACACCTGACACCAGAGAACCAGAAGAAAGCCAAGCAATTTATCACAAAACGCTGGCAAATTTTTAACAGTCAAGATGGAACCACCGGTCGTACCAACATCATCCAGCATCGAATAGATACCGGAAAGGCTCAACCCATCAGAATACCACCCAGACGACTACCATTGGGGCAACAACAGGCAGTCGAGGAAAACGTCTAGTCCATGTTACAAAATGGAGTTATTGAGCCATCCATCAGCCCATGGTCCGCTCCCGTCGTGCTAGTTAAAAAGAAGGATGGAACCACCCGATTTTGCGTTGATTACAGAAAGCTGAATGACGTCACGAAGAAAGACAGCTATCCACTACCCCGAATCGATGACACTTTGACGACACTAGCAGGCTCCCGTTTGTTCTCCACACTAGAGCTAAAAAGTGGATATTGGCAGGTTGATCTACACGCAAACGACAGAGAAAAGACAGCGTTCTCCACCAGTAAAGGGCTGTTTCAGTTCACGGTCATGCGCTTTGGGTTATGTAATGCACCCGCTACATTTGAGAGGCTAATGGAGTATGTACTGAGCGGGTTAACATGGAGGACGTGCTTACTATACCTCGACGACATTCTAGTCATGGGTCAGACATTCGACGACCATCTGAAGAACCTGGACGAAGTATTCTCCAGAATTAATAATGCCAACCTGAGACTCAACCCGAAGAAGTGCACCTTGTTCCAAAAAGAAGTAGAGTTTTTGGGCCACGTCGTGGCCCGAGTCAGGAATCCGCACCAACGGAGACAAGATAGAAGCTATCCGTGATTGGTGAGTCCCCAGAGACAAGCATGAACTCCGAAGCTTCTTGGGCCTCTGTTCCTACTACAGGCGATTTGTTGAGGGATTTGCCACCATTGCTGCGCTTCTACATCGGCAGACCACTGAGAAAGAGACCTTCCATTGAAATCAAGATTGCGAAACATCATTCAGGCGACTGAAGGCAGCGCTATGTTCTAGCCCAATCCTAGCCTTTCCTACACAGTCCGGCAAGTTCATCTTAGACACCGACGCCAGCAACACAGGTTTGGGGGCCGTCCTATCCCAGGTTTAAGATGGTGAAGAGAGGGTGATCGAGTATTACAGCCATGGATTCTCGAAACCGGAAAGAAATTATTGCGTCACCAGAAAAGAACTTCTTGCAATAATAAGGGCTGTAGACCATTTCCACAAATACCTCTATGGTCGTCATTTCTTAATCCGAACAGATCATGCCCCATTCAAATGGCTGCTGGACATGAAGACACCGGAAGGACAACTGGCCAGATGGATGGAGAAATTACAGCAATACGACTTCAAGGTGGAACACCGTGCCGGCCGTTTGCACAATAATGCCGATGCCCTATCCAGAAGACCCTATAGAGCGGAATGCGGACATTGTCTGAAGACGGAACAGCGAGAGGGTATCTCCATCAGGCAGATCCGAGTGCAGGCCAATGAAGACTAGACAACGGAACAGTGCATCCAGGACCAAATGGCTGATCCAGACATCGAACCAATCTTGTCACTCAAAACGAGAGGGGCGCCCAGGCCACGATGGGACGAGGTAGCTAGATACTCCGGCGTGATGAATTCGTTATGGGCTCAATGGGACTCTCTAAGAGTAGACAATGGAATGCTCAAGCGGGTTTGGGAAAGCGCTTATGGACGGGAAACCAAGTCCCAACTGGTAGTTCCGAAGAAAAAGGTACCAGCCATCCTGACCGAAGTACATGATGGAATTACCGGAGGCCACCTGGGCATGAATAAAACCCTAGACAAAGTTCGCCAGCGGTACTAAAAGCTAAATTGAAGGTTGTTCATTTAGATCGACTCGCTCCCTGCCATGGAGGGGATGTTTCTGATAGGGACGATCAGAATTAAAGGGGGGGAGCAGTGTTACGAAATTTACCCAAAGCCGACCCTGTTTCATTTCAGTACGACAACAAACGCTTTGAGATAAAAAAAATGGTTCTCGAAAAGACTCGGCTCCTGTAGGAGTGATGATGATTTTTACGAGAATTTTCTATGCTGGGCTTATAAAGGAAACAAGCCACGATGGAGAGTTCAGTTATACCGCGACGACTAGCGTATATGGGATTGTTATTGTGATATTTGAATCAGCTGTTTTAATGTAAATAAAGCTCTAGAAAAGTGAAAGTGAATATTAGTTTTATAATTTCAAATTGAACCCACGGACTTTACAACAATATATATATATATATATATATATATATATATATATATATATAAATATATGTTTTAGGTGGTTTCCGGGAATTCATCCGCGTAGTTGATAAATGATCCCTGCCGGGATCGATGGTAAAATGACGACGTTTCGGCAGAGTCACATCTGCCCTCTTCAGGTCGGTTCGCATAATTCTCGTAGCCTTCTGCTTTCGCTTCTAGTTACTCGAATACTAAGATTTTCAGGAGCGCGCGCTTAGTGCCACGCCAGCCGCTTGCTGATTGGTTATATCCGGTTGAGTTGTTATAGGACGGGTCTGGGCCGGTACGGTGTTTAATAGGATTTTCCAACAATTTGATAAGTTCTGGATTGCATTGCGTGCGTTTAGACTGTGAGGCCTCTTCGCTATTTTAATTGCCTCTATTGCGAGTCTTGATTTCGGGTGTTCTATATTTGCCAGTACTGTGGTGTTCTCAATGTCTATTCGTGTTCCGCAATGGATGTTGTTTTTTCCTGTTTTCTTATAGCGTTCTGGTGTTTATCACGTCTAGCTGGAATTCTTCTGTTAGTTTGCCCCACATAGGTTTTATGACAGTCTGCACATGGAATTTTGTACACTCCCTGTTGTTCTAACGGGATCCTCGTCTTCGGAGTGCTTATTTTTCTGTCTGTATTGAAAATAGTATCGATTTTTTGTCTCCGTAGAACTCTTGCAATACTGTCGTTGGAACCCTTGACATACGGTAAATAATCCTTGGTTATTGGTGTCTCATGCTCCTCGTCTGTTTGTCTCGGTTTTGACTTTAGGGCTCTTTTAATATTTCGGAGAAAACAGTAACATCAGGTGCAACCTGCTCAGTCCACAACCTTTCCAACCGACCACTGAACCCTGCAGAAGTTGCCGTTCTGTCAAAGGGCTTCAACTACGCTATAGCTCCCACAAAAATACCAGTAGAGGACATTATCTGCGGTGTGGAAACTGCTATATCCAAAACAGACGAACAGACAGCTGAAACAATTCGTCAGGACGTTACGACCATCCTACAGAAAACAAAACCTCCGAAACGAAATCTTTCAATAGAAGAAGTGCACGCCCTACGTGACCTGAAAAGAGACAACTCCATCGTCATAGTTCCAGCAGATAAGGGAAACACCACTGTAGTTCTGGACGACAAAGATTACGACAAGAAAATCAGGGACCTCCTAGACGAGTCATACAAACCATTGAAAAATGATCCTACAGCATACTTGGAAAAATAAAAGCAAGCCCGATAAATGAAGACATCCAGAAAAATATAATTCCAAGGGAAAAATCGTCCAGATGCCCGAAGTTATACGGTCTCGCCAAAATCCACAAACTAGATGCCCCACTTCGGCCAATAGTCAGCGGAATAGGGTCTCCGACGCATCTGTTAGCAAAATTCTTGGCTAAAGAACTCCAACCCTTTGTAGAGCAGATGACATCATATGTCAAAAACTCTCATCCCCTACACATTAAACGGAATATGAATAGACACAAGGACAAGGGGGGGGCATTAACATCAAATGGCTATAACGACCATATAATACAAAAAGCACTTACACAAAAACCAAAACCCACAACAGAAGATGAAAACATTTCGACAGCCTTTCTCCCCTTCGTACGGGGCACAACTGACAAAATTGGAAAAGTACTAGCAAAACACAATATAAAAACAGTTTTCAAGGCACACAGAAAGGTTGGCCCTGGTTTCATTTCAGTACGACCTCGATCGCTTTTAGGACAAAAAAAATATCTCGAAATGGCTCGGCAGCAGTAGAATTGATAATACATTGTACGGAGCGACCCATAATCGTGGCAGTTAGTTAGTGCGGCGAAGAGCCTATGTTGTATTATATTTGTGATATTCAAATCAGCTGTGGTGGATATTTCATGTAAATAAAAGTTTCTAGAAACTGAGAGTAAACATTAGTTTTTAAATTTTAATTGAACCCACGGAGTATATAACAATATTAAAAATAAACTTAGGGGCAAAGCGGCTCAGTTAATCAACTTGAGAAACCCCGCTTCATATTTATAAATTAAGCATTTCGGAGACTCGCGTGATCTGTCTTCCTTAATCCTCGATCTCCAACGTCTTAAAGAATTGTCCAACGAGTCCCCTCTAACTTACTATAATAGCATGCATTCATGCATTCAGAAAGCGTCTGGACTAAGAAATGAGCAAAAAGAACCTCAGACTACCCTTGTAGATACGATGGTTCTAAATACACTACTTATCGGACTAGAACCACGTCTAGGCCAAATAATTCGTGACAGCAATCTCAAGGACCTTTTGGAGGCACATTCTCGAATCGGAAGAGAACTTCAGTTGTCCTATTTTGAAGAACAAAAAATACACAAATCTGCTCTTTCTTAACCCACATTTCCGGTCCGAAAGCCATCACAACCACCGAAATGTTTAAATTGTGGACGATTAGGCCACATTGCAGTAGATTGTCGGATGCGACAACAAAACAACCCTCAATCCTACAACCATAATATTTTATAGGGCCAAATCAATCTTCGAGGCCAAATCCACCCCCAAATACTAACAATCAAGGTCCACCATTTCGACCGACGAATTTTCAAAGACCCCCTTTTAAGCCGAATCAATTCCGACCGTCTGTAATACAGACCAATCCTCACTATCGTCCCGAAAGGACGCATCATTTCAATGAACACCTGAATACTGATTATTAAGAATATTCAGTAAGCGACTACGGCTATAATACTGAAAATAGCCAATACAATTATAACGATTTCAGTCAAAATGTTGTCGATTATGACATTCAACAAACTCTAGTCGATAACTTCGTTACACCTTTGAACAGTCACGAATACCAGGATTTTCCAGCTCTCCCGAGCCTAGATCAGCCCCCCGATTCAACAACAACCATTTCCGACGTCCAAACCCAAATCCAGAATTTGAATCTGGAAGATTTCGACCCGAATGCGAATTTCCCAGAACAAGCATTTCTCTAAGTCCTTTCCTAATTGTCAACTTCAAAAATTTATATTATATTCACGACACTTCCGGGAAGTTCAAACTTCTCATTGATACCGGTGCTGGTATCTCCATTTTTAAAGAAAACACAGTTAAAAATTTTCGTTAAAGATTTCCCAAAAAAGTGACAATCCAAGGTATCACTCATGAGAAAATTCCAATCTCTCAATCCACCCTCAGTCCGTTCGCCGTAGGTACTCCCGTGATGCCTAAAACTGTTAATTTTTTCGATCTTCACTTAGAACCCCTTGACCACACGCACCCTCTCCTAAATTTAAATACACAAGACTACACAGACCCTCTAAACTTAGACAGAAACTTAACTATCAGGGAACAAATTCGGACAGAACACCTTAACGATGAAGAGCGAGAACTTATTTTATTTATTTGGCTTGAAAAATGCACCTTCTACCTTTCAGAGGGTCTTGGACAACATTCTTTTGGGTATCCAAAATGAACGTTGCCTTGTTTACATGCATGACATCGTAGTCTATTCACCAACCATCCATGAGCATATGTCCCGTTTGATAGAAGTCTCTAAGGGTCTTAGACAGTCAAAATTTCTAACGACAAATGGACACTTCTTGTCTTCAAAGACCTCAAATACATAAATAAATGTTCGAGAGAACTTTCTAATTGTGGGAAGCGCAACTGATGAATGTTCCCTGACCAGAAACAATATATTATTTATATATTGTCTTGCGTACAAAGGAATGACACCTCGAAGAGAGTATTCAATATCTCTGACAGGTGAAGTAACCTGAAAATTTTATCGTGACATTCTGTCCTAGGAGTTAAGGGAGAACATCATTTACACGGACCGGCTCCAGATTCGGAACCTCTGTGTGCTATTTCTCTCGAAAATCCTAGATGTCTGTCTTACATCTCGCGTCGATAAATTAACTCTTCTCTTGTATAAAATTGAATTTATGTCCAAAATTAGGTTACCTTTTTTTACATTCTTTTATTACCCCCTGTACGAACTTCTTTTCGGACACACTTCTAGGGGGCCCCGAAAACAATTTACGATCAGGAAAAACTCATATCCAAATATGTTAGGGACGTTAGCAACAGAATGAACTACTATTACAGACTTGCCCGTGCTAAAACAGACCAACAAAAACAAAATTCGAAAGTTAGGTTTGACAAACATGTTTCTACTAACCAACCAGAATACAAAGTAGGCGACAAAGTTTACGTGAAAGAGTTTCAGATTAAAAGCAAATCCGAAAACAAATTCAATGGACCTTTTGAATTTACCGGGATAAGAAAAAACTCTGCCACCGTTATAAACTTACAGACTAACCAAATCAGTAAAATTAACTTTGACAGATTAAAACCATATTTTGAATAAATCCTTTCTTTTCAGATTCTGTGGACTGTTTTCAGTTAACAATACAATAGGAGTTTTTTTCCATGAAGAAAGCACACTTAAAATTTCTAACGATAAATGGACACTTATTGTCTTCAAAGACCTCAAATACATAAATAAATGTTCGAGAGGACATTCTAATTGTAGGAAGCAAAACTGATGAAGGTTCCCTGACCAGAAACAATATATTATTTATATATTGTCTAGCGTACAATGGAATGACACCTCGAAGAGAGTACTCAATATCCCTGACTATGTTTGTTCTGTTTTTGAATGATTTATCTTAATGAATATTGTTTTAACTTGCTATTTTCTAAATTTCATCTTTCTACTACATTTAAAATTTGTAAACAAACTTTGGCTTGTCATATGATGCTGATTAAAGTTAGGCGATTATAATGTTTAAAACTCATTTTTATTGTAATATTATATAATTATCCATTCTAATGTTTATTTTCTATATTGACTACTCATCTTTCTCATATTCTTAATTTAACAACAATATTTCTATTGAAACTCTCTTGTCATTATAAGTTATTGTGGACTTTCCTATTTTAGTACACTTAAATTATTTCCTTACTGCTCACTTCCAAAATTATATTTAGATTGTAATTTTGTCCCGAAATAGTTTGATTTTTAACCGTCTAGAACTTTTTTTTAAGTATGACGAGCTATTATTCAAAAACGGCTTGGGCAATTTTGATGATTTAAACTACATTATATTAAGGAACATAACAGAAAGGTCCCATATAATTGTCTATAACATGACATTTACGGTTTTCTAGAAAATCAGAAAAAAAGTAAATAAGGGACTCGATTTCAACGATTTTCAATGAATCTTCTCTTTTTTCTCTAAAACTGCTGACGCAATTTGAATATTATAAATTGTATTATACAAAGATATGTTCCAGCTTGATCAAGTACATTTTTTTATAACGTAAAACATACCATTTGTGTGAAATTCGGAAAAATATATGCACAAACCTGTAAACATCATGGTAAATGTCAAGATATGCGATGAAACTATCTCGTTCAGGATGTTTGTAATGATTTTTATTTTGATGCATTTGAAGTCAGTTTATTTCAGACTCGAAGTTAAGTTACAGTCGCGAGATATTGCAGAAAATGTTCCATTAGCTTATTAAAACGAAAATTTGTTATTCCGGCCATCTCTTCTTTGTGGAATACGGTTGAAGATGTATATGTGCTTGCATGTAATATTAGGTGGTACATAAGCAGTTGTATACATAGGATGGTTGAAATATAAGTTGGAATTGAATTAGTTATACAGGGTGGTTCTAAAAATATTGTATTTCGTAGCAGAAAGTAGTTGCGTATACAAGGTGGTTGAAATAAGAGTGGAGCATAACTAGAGTTATATAGAGTGGATATTTGCGTTATAGAACGGAGAATAATTATAGTTATACTAAAGGCTTTAAAAATTGTCAGAAGCTGTTGAGTATACAGGATAGTTGAAATATAAGGTGGAGTATAATTACTGTTATACAGGGCGGTTTAAAAAAGTTATATAGTTTGGAACATAAGTAGTTGCTTAGACAAGGTGTTTGATGTAAGGATGTGGTAAAATTATTGTTATTGAGGGTGTATCAAAAGTTTGTTATATAAGTATAAGCAGTTAGGACATGGGTCAAAATAAATGTTGAAGCAGTTGCTTATACCGGGTGATTGAATTAAATGGTAGAGTAAATTTATAGTCATAAAATGTGGTTCAAAAAGGTGAATTTTATTATATAGGGTAGACCATGAGCAGTTGCATAAATGGAATACTAGACAAATGGGGCGAAGTATTGGTATACAGGAATAATTTAAACATTAGTCAAATAGAAAGAGTCAATAGTGTGGAGAGGGTTTGTACTTATACAGGGTGGTTTTAAAGATATCAGAACCGTTGTAATATTGTGTTAGGTTGACTTATAGTTGTACAGGGTGATTCAGAAAATGACAGACCAATAAGTTTTATAGGAGTATACAGCAAACCGAGGCATATAGAGTGTGTATCCAATTTAGAGTGAATTAGTTACATATATAGAAAGTGGTCCTAATAATAAAAGAAATAAAAAAGTTAATATATATTTGGAAAATATAGACAAAGAATAATGATTAGAGAGAGAGAGAAGGAGAGAGGGAGAAAAAGAGAGAGGGTGATAAGAATACACTAAAATTTTCAATTGAATTGTACCATAATTAAATCAGATAAAAAAGAAGATATGTCTGAAAATAGTGATTTATTGCACACGGTTTCTAAACTGTTTTTATTTTAAGTCAGCTGAAGTCGTTTTTTTTAAATATAAATTATTTAAAATTTTATTTTCTGTGGTATATTTATGTTATTTCTCATTTTATAAGATTAGTTCACTCTACGATCAAGATTTTTCTGTTAATGGTCAATTATTTATTTTGTGCATTTCTAAACAATATATTTTTTTATTTTAAAAATCTTTTTACTTTTTTCTCTGTTTAAGTGATTTCAGCACATGTGTCTATTGGTTAAACTAATTTTTCATAATAATAAAACGCCATGCTAGCAATAGACACATTGAATCTAGGGCGAGAACGGGCATCATTTGTTGATATCATAACTTTTGGGCACCAATACCCGTCACACAACGCCGTGTGGTGCTTTTGTACGGTACTAAATCCAAGGGCTGATCATAGGAAGCTGTGCACCTGATGAAGCTTGCAGTGTATAATTTAGCCTTTATTTGAAAAACAACACATTTGAAAACAGTGGAACAATCCTTGCTTCCTCTAATTCATTTTCATCTATGTTGTTACGTTCTCACTGAACTATTTCCGGTAGTAGATGGCACTGCATGCACATTGTGTTACTACCTAATTTACAATTGATGAGATTGCATTGGGTTAATTAGAAATTTGTTGTAAATTTAATCTAAACAAGTATTTTTAATTGCGATCGTCTGCAAATATAAACGATTCAGAGCTGTCTAGTTTTTGTTAAAATCTAATCGTTGGATTTTATGTCAGCAGTGTCAACAACCCCAACCTAGTTTCGTTTTAACTTCCTGCAACCAATTAAATAGGATCGAATAATTTTGACAGCAACCACATATTTTCTCAAGGTTTTGAAATTCAATGAGCATAACGAAAAAAGTTGCAAGATTTCTTTCAATTAAGGCATCTTCAGAAAAACAAATCGACCAATTTAAGACGAACATAATCGCGTCAGTTTTCATTTTGAATTCTCAACTAATGATGTCAGTTTTGATGTCTCTTTTCTTACATCGTTTACCTCTTATCGTTTAAACTGTTACATATGATAAGCTGCTACAGAAAACGATTTTGCCGATAAGAAGTAATGGTATGTGTACTTTTGCTTCGTGTCGATATGCGAAACTGGCAAAAAGTTCACACAGATGAGGAATTTTTTAAGCTTACGAGCTCGAATTCCAGTTTGTATACTTTTTAAAGTCAATGGAAAATATTATGAAAAAGTAATTGAATAATTTCTGGGTCAAATTTATTTGCAGCACATTAAGGAGATTAAATTGAGACCTTAATTTATAACTATTGGAAATGATCTGAAAATAATAAGAGGCAGTTTGTTTCGAACATTAACACAAAAATAGAAGCAAGGAAAACTATACATAAAAATAGCATAGCCGGAGGTAGTAAATCGTTAAAGAATAGACAGATCAATATCTAAAACAACAGAAAAAACTTATGGAACATGAATGTTAATTTACAAGATCAAGTAAAAAATAAATACAAATGCGGTAACTGAATTGGATGAGGAAAAATCGAATATATATATAAAACAGAAAAAAAGGGGAAATAATATAATAGATCTATAAAGTTGATCAGGAAAAAAATACAAACAGATCTTATCAAGAGTCACGAAGAAATTATACAAAGAACAACAGAAAAAAATCTAACAGTACTCAAGAGACACCTAAATAATAACAGTGAAGTAATTAACTAACTTGAAAGAGAAGACGAAACAGTACCACGAGATCGATAAGAATTATTAGAAGTAACAAAGATTTACCGTTTGAAATAACAAAGATTTACCAATAGAAATAACAAAGACTTATCGTTAATATACTGTCAAAATATTAGTCTGAAGCTGGCAGACAATGTTACTCGATCCTCGAAGTTTCCTTGGACTTTCCTCGGCTTGGCATGGTTAATCTGACAACGTTTCGATAGCTTTGTATCTGCTATCGTCATCAGGTGAATGATCGGAAATACAGATTATCCGTCCAGCAATACAAATAACTGGAGAGACATAGCGACCACTGGACACCAGGGTTAAGGAACACCGCATAGCTTCTCAAAGGGCGGAGCTCGCGAAGTATGGGCTAGCTAATCACGCATGAACCGAACACCATAATATCAACCGAGACCAGGCTAGGGAAAATCACAAGGAAGAGCACTGGTATAAAAGAAAAAGAGACAGCATACATAATCTGAAACGAGAATATAATTAGCAAGCCCATCGTCCAAATTAGAAGAGTCCTACTTCGCCCACTGTAGCTACGCATAATCGACAACCAACCACCAGGTACGACAACGCTGTTTGGACGGGATAAGACCCAATGACCACGATCTGCGACGCATGACCGGTTAAGGTTCTAAATACGACTGAATAACTTGACGATAACAGGTACAAAGCTATTGAAACGTTGTGAGATCAACCATTTTAAGACGATAGAGGTCCAAGGAAACTTCGAGGAATACTGTCAAAATGCTTACACATCACAAAATCCAAGTCCCACATCTAGCAGAACATTACAAATCATGTGTCAGCAAAAATCCCTTAACGAACAGTGGACGAAATTAAAGTATCTAAGAAACTAAAAAATCATCATCAAGTTATTGAAAGTGAAACTATTCTTAAAGAAGGGAACAACGTTGTGATCTTTTTATTTCACAAAGGTCGAAACAAAAGTATATGACAACAAGTCTCTTAACTCAATTGTACAAATAAACTCTAAAAGCCTAACAAATATACCTATCACTAAGGCAATATTACGAATAAGCTGTAGCACCTTCACAAATATCCAGGGTCTTCTCAAAATAATAATAAAAGATTAGAGTACTTAAACTTAAACTAATACCTCGCCTTTGTTGGTTATAATAAAGCTTTTGAAAAGAATAGAGTCCTGATATCGGATATCCGAAAAGTAATGGGACACAGCTCAACTACACCTTTCTGACGTCAAACTAGAGCGATTAAACTAAACATAGATAATTGCTTCCTCAAAAAAATATGGCATCCTAAAGAAAATAATTTGGTCAAGTGCGAGTTGGACTCGCATACTAAGGGTTCCGTACCACCTTTAAGATTCAAATATCCTAGTTTCAGACAAGCAGGGAATGAGTGCATTTTCTTATATTTACCCTAATATCTTTTAAAGGAAGCGTTTTAAATTTATAAAAAATATACAATTTCATTTTACACATCTAGACTTTTTATTTTATCTGCTTCAGGATTCGCTTGATTTTTATAAGAATACATATGTATTTAATTTTCTAATTTGGCCCCCAAAAATTAACATTAGAGTTTTATTTTACTAATAAACTTTCAGGGAAGCCTTTTATAATCTACTGTCTGAATTTTGATGCTCTTTAGATTGGCAGATAAAGGGAAAAATAGGTCAAGTTTTAATTTAGAAATTATTAAATCTGTTATTCAAATTATTTAAAAATACAAATAAAATATATTTTCCAAATTTAAATAGTGTAGTTTCTAAAGTGGAAATTAAGTCGATGTTTAATATTTTTGTTAATATCTTTTAAACAAATGATTTAAAAATATGATATATTTGTTATTCACATAATGAGCCTTTTATCTGATGTAATATATCAGAAAAAAGGCGTTCGAAAATTGAATTTTATTTTCCATTTAATTGTATAAATTGTTCCTAAAATTACTATGGGGGTTTTCTAATATTTTTTCTTATAAATTTCATGTGAGCCCCAGTACCCCTAATTATTTTCAAAATTTTAGGTAGCGAGAAATGAGATGTTTTTATATCTTTATGTGAATATCTTGTAAACAATTAATTTTAAAAATATGAAACATATATATTTGTATTCCTCATAATGAGCCCTTTCATTTGATGTATTGCTTGATGGGTTAAAAAAATATTTTTTTAATTTTCCGTTTAATTCTATAATTTGGCCCCCAATATTAATATTAGGGAGTTCTTGGTATTTTTATTGTGAACAAAAAAATAAGTTAGTTTGGGAAATAAAGGGGGAATGGGTAAAATTTTTAAATATGTTTTTTTAAATATATTTTAAAATATCCATTAAAAAAAACTTGTATTCGACATAATGAGTCCTGTGATCCGTTAGAAACAAGTTTAATATTTTATTTTTCATTTAATTCTGTCATTTGCTCCCCAAAATCAATATTAGGGGGTTTCTCCTTATTTTTCAGTAAAGTTCATATGAGGGCTGCACCTCTATTTTCTCTTATAGTTTCGGAGATAATGGGGGGGATGGGTAAATTTTTTAAAATTTTTGTTAATATGTTTTAAATAATTTATTTTAACAATATAAAAAAATAATTTCTATTCGTCATAATTCCTTTGATTTGATATATTACTTGATCCCTTAGAAACAATTATAATTTTTTATTTTCCATTAGATTCTATAATTTGCCCACCAAAATGAGCAATAGGGGGTTCTCCTTATTTTTCCAGTAAAGTTTAGGTGAGGCGCTATACCTCTATTTTTTTTTCAAAATTTTACAGCTTATGGTTTTGGAGATAAGAGGGGAGATGGGTAAATTTTGGTATATTTCGTTAATATCTTTTTAACTATTTTTTTTAAATATGAAAAAAATATATTTGTGTTCCTCAGAAAAAAAAAAAAATTTTAAATTTTCATTTAATTTTATAATTTATCTTTCAAAATTAATATTAATGGTTTCTTCATATTTTTCCTGTAAAGTTCCGGCAACGTTCTATATTTCCCATTTTTTCAAAATTTTAGGCTCAGTAGTTTCGGAGATCAGGGGGGAGAACCGTCGATTTTTTTAGTTTTTCCCCCCAGAAGTATCCCTAAAATCAAAATTTATTCTTTTATGATATGTACTCCTGATCGGGTCACCGAAGTATATATTGATACCAAATTTCAACCTCTTCCGTCCTGTAGTTTAGGAGAAAATTGCTGTGATGTGACAGAGGCAGAAATCCGGAGTGATATTATAAGGGTATCAGTATATTGTATATACGGAACCCTAAAAATTAAAGATGTAACCTTTAGTATTTTCATGATTCTCAATGGCGATCAAGCTGAACGTTGATGCACATAGACTTTACAGGTTCCAGAATAACGCCAGAATTTAGCTTTTGCCAACTGTAGAGAGAGCTATCGGCAATTTTTTGCGTAGGTTTTCTTCTATATTTTTCGTTATTATGGGTCGTATTACATACGACTTATTATTATTTATGATATTTTATCAAGTTATCTTTTGTTGCAGCATTAATAATACTTTCTAGCTAATAAAAACAAAATTCTATTCATAAAAGATCCTCAAAATGGCAACCATTAGCTTCAATGTACTTCTGACAAGGTTTACCTAGCTTCTATCTAACAGGAAAAAATGACTGCCATTAATTCTAATTTAATTGCCAGCTTTTCCAATTTTGATTTTGATTTTTGTTTGTATCCGGGGATGACCACATCATCATCGTGATATAAATAGTTCTTCACAATCTTTTTGAATAAACGGAACGATTATTGATTAGTGGGTTTCCTCTTGTTCTTTGACATTTTGCCAATTTTTTGTCGTAAACTTGTAACTATCTTCAGTGGGTAATTTTTGATAGCAGTTTTGCCATATTATATACATGTAAGTGATATATATCCTGGATATATATGAACAAAAATATACATTTTGCAGACCTGATTAGCCCATCACCAATAAAAAAAATATCCACCCCCCCGCCCCCAAAATCCCACCCCGAAAAAAATTCCTGGCTACAGCCTTGTTCGTAATTCTTATACTTACTTATTATGGCAAAGTAGGTGTGTATATACTGAAAGGTCTCGGGTTCTCAGTTCTCAGTTCTCGCCAAAATTAAGTTCTCATTGTAGGCACTCGAAATGTGATAGATGTTTGTTAGTGTTGTATTGTCACGAAATTACGGGGAAATATTTATTACTGCTGCAGATAAGTCCATATAATGTGTGTGTGTGAGAGAGAAAGAGAGAGAGGTAAACGGATATGAATATACATTTAACATATATTACATAAGCACCAACGTGGGTGAGAATCTGAAAACGATATTTTAAACATATATGAATTCTTTTTGTTTCTGGAATCTGTTAATAATAGAATAAAACTCGATTATTCGAAATTCCACACTATATTAATTTTAAATATAATAATTGTTTCGTGAATTTCTCCATATTGCCAATTTCTTGTCATACATACGATCAAAAAAATCCAGGAAACAATTGTCGATAATTATATTTATACTTTTAAGAGTTGAATTTTATGTATTCGATGTTAATTACTTTTTCCTTTTTTCACTGAAAAATAAGGGAAGTAGCCAACCGACCAATTACTCGGTTCTCTGTACTCGAGAAAGGTCTCGATTCCTAGAAGTTCTCGAGTACGGAATTCTCGATTCTTAAAAGTATTCGATTCTGCCCGTCACTATAGCATACAGCAAAACCATGGATAAAAAACAGAACGTCTAATTGAAGGGTTATTTGCTAAATTACAAGGTGAGCACAAAATTCAATAAGAACAAATTGAACTAAAAAGAAAAGAATGAATTGAGCAGCTAATGCAGTTAGTAATGCAAGGTAATAAAGCAGTTAATCGGATATCTAAATTTTGGAAGCAGACATAAAGAAGATGAAATTGAGAATCAAAAAGTTCAATATATAGTCTCGAAAATAAAGTTAAATTCAAAATCAATTTAATTCAAAATACAGTACAAAGTGATATTCAAAAGGTACAGATATAAATTAACATTTGAGAGAGAGACATCTCAGAATCCAGTAAGTATCAAAGGTTCCTTTTGATGGTAGTTCATCCTAGCCTAGGTACAAACGACAATTTGAAGTAATAGCCGAAATTAATGGTTGGAATAGCGAAGAGAAGTCTACATTTTTTTAAATTCTTTAAGAGGTCCAGCGTTGGAACTTCTTGAGTGCATTTTAGTGGATGAACAGTGTAACGTTGAAAAGATGATTTCAGTATTAGAAAAGAAATATGACAATCAATTACTGAGTCAAGTACATCAAACGCAACTAAGAGGAAAAACCCAAAAAACTGGAGAAAGTTTACAGGAGTTTGAATTCGACATTAGTCGTTTAACTCACTTAGTGTTTCCATTCCAGGGGATTTTGTTGCTGTAAAGGCACAGTACATTTCCAACGTGACTGCAAAGTGAGGTTACCATACATATCACCAGTCATAGTTGGCGAACGCAACTATACCCCCACCAAGGACAGTCAGTCAATCGGTATAAGGGATCAACCGCTAGTAATCCACCAGGACCAAATGGTTGATCCAGACTTCGAACCAATCCTTTCACGCAAGAAGGGAGGGGCACCCAGGCTAGGATGGGACGAAGTAGCTAAATATTCGAGCCTACTGAAGTCCTTGTAGTCTCAATGGGAGTCTCTAAGTGCATAGAAGGGAATGTGGAAAAGTGAGGGAAAGCAATGATGGCAGAAAAGTCAAATCATAACTGCTATTCCCAAAGAAAAAATGTAATTTATAACGATACTATAACAGAAATAAATCATACACATTCCTACACGGTACAATATACCGTTGGTATTGAGTTCAGTATTTAGACGTCTATTAAAGTCTTAATGTAAAGTTAAAAACTCTAGAAAGAAGTAAACAGAGTTGAAGTCAACAAATTACTGATAATTCCGTAATAGTTAATTTTTTGCAGATATTTTCTTAGTGTTAATTGTTTCCCTTTAAGGTTGCAATTTTTTTTGTAAGTACCGCATTAGAATATGTTTTATAATATTTTCAAGTGTTAATATTTAGTTATGTAAGTTTTTATTACATTTCTTCAAGTTATCTGTTATTGAAGCGAAAGCTTCTGAACGGGGGTCCCACATTTACACATATGAAAATTGATGAGAAATGAATTGGATAACTGTAGATTTCATTTGTTTCGACACCGACACCGACCCTTGAAATACTCATACAATTCAGTTCACTGTGTAAGAAATAGAGACCAGGTAAAATACATTATGAGTTTCTTCTTATATAGAATATCAATAACATATCGGAAATAAACTAACATAACATCCAATTAATATAGAAAACCTGCACAAAATTTGCTTTTCTAATAAAAACTCCAATTCTCTCTTTGAGAAATACTGCCTTACGCACTTGACATATGTCAGAAGTTAGAAATAACGCTATTAATTTCATACATCTTTGGTTAAATTTTTTGCTGCATTTGCAATTCATCGGATATGAGCTTCAGCTTGCAAGTTAATAATTCAACAAATTTTATGTGGCACTTTTAGAAATTTAAATTAAGAATTAAATTACACATTAGGATTAACACTTGAGTCATAACAAAATAGTGACAATTATTTTAATTCTCCTGAAATGTATAACCATTATTAATGATAACACAGGAAAATAGAAACAGAGACAGGAGATAAAAACGGGAAGTATAATTCGTAAGAAGCTTTCGCTTCCATTGTTCTGCCGCTTTTTTTTCAAATATTTGCATTTTGAGATAAGCTTTAGAGCTATTTATTTACCTTTACCCGTTTTGCTTGTCTTAAAAGATGTTTCTTTAATAATATTGTTTCAATCCAACCGATACTACTACACAGGTGAGACAGTCAATGTTCCGATATTTATTTACCCTAGTTTAACATGTTTCTTCTGATTTGTTATCTGATATAACCCAAAGGCTTGAAAGTGCTTAAAGTCTTATATATTGTTTTTTTCTGTACAAATAGCTTTCATTAAAGCTAAAATGAATAAATTTGAAGAAATGTCTTCCAACGCATTATACATACTTTCGAATTTACATATTAGAGAACTTGATTAAATGTTTTTACGATACTAACGATGTATATCTATGCTAAAGGAACAAACTTAATAAATATTTTAATTGAATTAAATATTGAGTGTTTATGGCCAGAATAATAATAACAACACAACTTATATTAATATATTCTCGAAGTTGCAATTTCTTTTCAGCAAAACCTGAATAGTTTATGGATATTTTAATTTTGTTACGAAATAGTTTTTAGTAATAATAATTTTATAATAATCGGTTTCTCATAAAATTTATTCAATCAGTGAGTCTTTCCTGGGAACTTCAGATGTTTGTCGTTCTCTGACAAAGTAGCAATTTATGTGCAGTAGAAATTCCCTTTGTTGAAAAAAAAACTTCCGCATTTAATATATTCCTATCAACTTGAATTAATAACTCGTTAATCTGTCGTTCTTCAATTAATTTACACAGTATGCTAAAGAATTATTAACAAGGCGTAATTATATGCTTCCTTCTGTTTATCTAATTCGCAATGCTTCGGAAAAAAGACAAAAGTCTATCAGAACTATACGAAACTGGTTTCTTCGTTCGCAATTTTGCTAATTAGGGATATAAACGAAAGGAAACTGAATATTGATAAGAATGCTTAACAATGATCTCCGGAGATAATAAGTACTTATAAATGAGAGCGTGCCAGTCGAATAGTCTTGAGTAGGTTAGATACGAGGATATATTATTATATGACAATTTGTTTTTATGTTTTGGATATTGATTTCACTCACCGATTATTATACAAGAAACGCTTGTTTATCTTTCCGGATGTTGGGATGCTTATCAGATACAATTACAGAAGTAGGCCTTACTATTAAATAATAATCAGGATATTTCAATTTCATAATCTCCAGAAATAAGTGTGATCAAAAATCTTTTATTGATCAGAAACTTACGAATTTTGGATGATAACTATTGAGAATTCACTAAAACTAAAAAAAGTGCCTTACTATAAATGATTAATGATTTTAAAATTATTGCATTATACAAGGTTGAGCAAAGGTGTCGGAAAGCCTTAATTCAGTTTCAGGAAACACTAGTTCACAGAGACTCCAAATCAGAAGTCGTACTGTGTGTAACTTTTCCCTGGAATTTCAAAGATAAAAATCACACAGAAATCTGTTAGTTAGTTTTTCTCCTAGATGTGCGTCATTTCGCAACAAAATATTAAATTCAGTTATATGTACTAATTAAATAAATAATTATTGAAAGTTTCAGTCAGTTGACGACGGCGCAACAAATAAAGGTTCTCGACTAGAAACAATATACTGTTTTGCGTTCAATTGATTGAAACATCTCGAATAAACGATCGTCACAGAGACGTTTTCAGCGCCCAATGAATCACTAATAATATTTTTTGACTATTTTTCACATTTTCACCCGCCCACCCCTTATTTTCTCTTACAATTTTGGAAGGATAACTTTGCATAAATATTCTTCTAATCAATTGACGACGGCGCAACAGATTAGGGTTATCGACAAGAAATAATGCATTGATTTGGGTTCAATTTAGATGTCGGTTTTCTGTATCAATAAATATTAATAGTTATTGACTAAGTTTTGGTAAATTCGTTGTGGAAAATTTTGATGGTGGCGGCTATTATCAAACAGAGCGTACCTTTGCAGTGTATAAGCATACAGAGTGTTAGTAAACCGTGTAACTATAAGGTATAAGTATAGACAGTGTTAGTAAACGGAGTGTGTTTATAGGGTATACCACTATGAGCTGAGTCGATATATATGAGAAGCTACGAGGAGTATTAATTTTAAGATTGGTGTACGGAAGCTTTTCGGGGAGCTGGTTTCAGTGAAAATATCGCCATAGATTCTGTGTGTTCAAAATTCACAAATATTCATTTTCACTTTCAACGTCTTTATTTTTATTCAAATAAACTTATTTAACCACACAATGAGGAAATATCAGGAGGTGTGTCACACGTTGCTTTCAATCCAAACTGCCTCGCATAAAGTAGTCGCGTTATTTATAGAATTAAATCGTCTGAAGAATTTTCCTGTCTTTTCGGATGCCAGTTTAGTTGGTATTCGCATTCGGAATCACGTCAACCTTAGCGTTTTTGATAGTTATTTATTTCGTTTTCGCATTTTTTTTGTGAAATGCTACATCTGTCAAAAATTTCACAAATCTAAAAAACATTCAACTGAAGCATTTAAGACATATGATGTTTCCAATAAAGTTGTATAGAAATTTATCGTAGATTCCAAAATTGCTATGAAAATTAGGGTGATCTATTTTAAAAAACAAAGCTGGGATCCACTTCCTGTAGAACAGGAAGTCATAGACAACAGAAAATATTTTATCTGAAACCAGTTCATCGAAAAATCTCCGAATACCAATTTTCAGATCAATACCCACAGTTGTTTACCATATAAATATCGATTCAGCTCGTCAGTGTATTCCCTATATGCAGAATATGCGGATGTAAGGTGTACGTATAAAGAGTAAAATAAATTTTTAACGAGATTGAAAATAGCTGACGTCTGCTATTTACCAAAATTCAATAAGGTACTAAGCTGGTTGGCCGTATCATCACCTAGGAGTGACTAATGCATTACTTGAATAATTTTGGTTGTGGTTTAGCTGAAATGTTAAACAACACACTATTTTACTAACTTATCAGTGCAATGAAAATGAGACGTTGGTTTTGAGTTTAAAATCTTATGGCCATATTTATAAATTTTCCTATAATAACATTAATTCAGGTGAAATCCCAAACATATTTAGAAAATATAAAATCCTGGCCATACTTAAACCAGGCAAATCTTCGGAAGAGCCATAGCTCTGTTCACAATTTGCTATAAGCTCCTGAAGGGACTAATCTACAACCGAATCAGACCATCTGTAGAGCCTGCAATGATTAGGGAACTGGCTGGCTTTAGAAGCGGAAGAAGCTGTTGCGATCAGGTCCTCTCTTTAAACACCCATATTGATGCATGTTGCCAAAAGGGACTGAAGAGGTGCCTATGACACTGTCTGGAAGAAGGTTGTACAAGCTGCTACAGATGCTATTTTGTAGAAAAAATTACAATTCTGATGCAAAATATGTTCAGTAACCGATGCCTCAGAGTGCACATTAACAATAGGAAAAGTAGCGAACGTACGGTGAAAAATGGCCTCCCACAGAGATGGTGCTAAGATCCTTTGCTGTTCAACATCTATACAAATGCCATTCCACAAACTACAGCTAAAAAAATTATATACGCAGATGACTTAGCCTTATGCACGTAAACAAAGAACTTCTAGGAAGGAGAGACAACACTTAACAAGGACCGAAAGACTCTTCGTCAGTATTACAAAACATGGCTACTGTAACCTAACCCAAGCAAGTCTGAGTCCTGCATTTTCCACCTGTCAAATAAATGTGCTCGTAGGGAGCTGAACCTACCATAGGAGGAGAACAAATTAATCACAACCCTTTCCCCAAATATCTGGGCCATGGAGGTGACACCATGGCGAAGGCTTCTCGATCTTCAGCCGTTCTTATCTTCTTCAAAATTCACTCCCGTCAATGTTTCGCAGACAATCTTTAACTTATCTTGATTATGAAGCAGTACGTGACCAAGATGACTATTTTTAAGTGTGACGTTCAGCCTAAGTACTTCTTCAAAAGTTGATGTCCAATCTCAAAGGCTAGTTTATTCAAGAGGTGATTTGCTCCTCGAACCATAAGTTGGCCGGACCTAGCATTAGATAGTCCGACAGATCTTTATCCAAGTCCTGATTGCACAGTATGTTTCTGAACGGTTAAAATTGCCTCGGGCCTGTTCTATCCTGGCCTTTATTTCAACCAGGATCGTTTTGCCTGCCCCAGGTATTTGAAGCGGTTTCCTAACATTACCCCATTTATTAGGGGATTTTTTGATTCTGTGAAATCTTGGTTTTCTTGATTAGATTTTCCATGTTGTGTAAACAAAATGCGTTGTAATCCCGTAGGTGCTGCGACATGTTGGATGGCGCTAGTGCCTCATGTTGTTCGGAAAATATTAAAGAGTGTTGGGGAAGCACAACCTTGTCGGATCCCCTGCAAATATTGGTTAGATATTCCGTTGTTATCGATCTGGTGCCATTAGAAGCCGTCCCTCTCACGCCCTAATTCTCGAGGGCCTTATTTTTTCGTTGCACTCGCAGGAAATCTACAAAGCATATATGGTGGTAATGGGTCTAAGGTTTGAAATCATTATATAAACATATAAGAAATATTATTTATTTTTGAATGATTTTCAAAGTCCTCTCAACTAAATTAATCGAAAATATTATTTGTGTTCATTTCAATTTATAACATCGAAATGTTCTCGGACCAGTTAAAAGTGAATGACCTGCTCTTTGATGATTATATGTGTCTTCTTGCTTGGAGGTACTCGACATTTCTATTTTGATTTCGGTCTTAACCCTTTTTTTAGCCGTTTGTAAACAATAGCTCTAAGATGAAAATTTTCCGTTATTGATATCACATTCTTTGCGATTTTCCACTGTCGTCGTTGGCGTCTAGTGAAAAGTTCCTTTGCTATTATTTATCTTTTAATTTTTTTGAATTATCTTTTTCAGTCTTATGCGAACATTGACAAGGGTTGTGATCGGATGTTATGTCGGCTCCCGGAATTTTTTTTTGTTGGGTGTCCATTTTTGATTCCTTACGATTCGGTTCATATGCTGTGGAATATATATAATCGTAGGATTGAAACCAAGTTTTGTGGCAATTTAGTTCTATAAGACCCCCCTGTCGTTAGGACTTCTCCGATCAGAATCCACTCTTCCGCGGCCATCATTCAATTATGATGTTAACATCTTGGGGTTTGGTATAAATATTTCGTCGTACCAGGAGTATTCAGAATGTTTGTCGGCCGTTGGACATGTGAATTATTTATAGACGCGGTTCCCGCCAGTTGAATCAAAGTTTCTCTGAATAGATGAAGTTTGTTACTGATCCTGGATTTTTCGTAGTACTGCCTACCCTCGGTGGTCTGGGTTGTTGTTGCCATAAAACTGTTTTTCCCATTTTCATGAGGCCACCTTGTTTCAAAATCGAAGCGGTCCATTTCGGTAACCTATCGTTTTATTAATATGGATTTGTGGTAATCAGTACTCTGGGTGTGACTAAAGATCTGTCAATGGCAGATCTTTAACTTATGAGAAGCACCTGACCAAAACTGCCCAAAAGTTGAAAATAAGACTTTGCTCAATAAGTTGGCCGGACCTATTAGACCGACAGATTTGAATTAACAGTTCAACCACGTCCTGCCTAAAGTTTCCTAGGGGATTTTTCTGTGAAAATTAGATTTTCCAAAACAAAAAAGTAGGTTCTGCGACAATGGCGCTAATGTTAAGAAAGATATAGGTTACCATAGATATTATCACGAAAATTTTGTTGGCAGGAGGGTGGTAATGGGTCTAAGGTTTGAAATCAATATATAAACATATAAGAAATATTATTTATTTTTGAATGATTTTCAAAGTCCTCTCAACTAAATTAATCGAAAATATTTATATCGAAATGACCAAAAAAATGGCATGATGCTTGCTAGGGACATTTCTAAAAAAAAACATAAAGATGAAAATTTTCCGCACAATTTTCCAAGTGAAAAATTATTTATCTTTTAGAGGCGTCATTTTTTTTTTGTTGGCCATTTCGATATAAATATTTTTGATTAATTTAGTTGACAGGACTTAGAAAATCATTCAACAATAAATAATATTTGTTACATGTTTATTTATAGATTTCATCTTAGCAACTACCCTCCTGATAAAAATTTTCTGATAAAATCGGAACCTATCGTTTTATTAATATGGCGTACTCAGAAAATCGTCGCAGCACCTACTTTTTTGAACTTTTAAGGAAATCCCATAGGAAACTTAGGTTTTTCCGTAAGTACTCATATAACCTTTCACTACTCTAGTAGCGAAATACTGCTCACCAGTGTGGTACAATAGCTGTCACACTAAATTAATAGACACCTAATTACACGAATCTATGAGAATTGTAAGTGACACTACTAAATTAACACCAAAGGAATGACTGCCTTTTCTATCTAATATCCCCCCATCTAGAATTCGAAAGCGGCAAAGAGGATGTGGGACAAAAATATGGTATTTATTTTATCTCGTTGCTTTGACTGAAGTCATAATGATTGTTTGTCTCAGCTCAATTTGAACCAACTGTATAGTACGTATTAAAAACGGTGTGGATTCCATAGAAGTAATGTGATGGACTAAGCAATGTTTCTTTTGGCCCCCTCAACTCAACGTTGCATGCATGAGGAAGGTGTTAAATAGTGCAATAGATGAAGTCTGTCAACGTTTTTTATTCTAATTCACATGTAAAATGAAAATTCCAAACATATTCTAAATAAATATAAACTAATCTATAAATCTGACCTAGTTTATTAAATTCTTCATAAATGAGGATTGTTGACTAACTACTCATAAGTGGCGTCATTGAAGTTGGTAATTTTTTAGATCACTTTCAGAAAACTTAACTATATGCTTCTATAGGAGATTGGGAACACTTTTTGTAGGCGATTCTGAATTAAATTGTTAGAATAATTGCTACAAATTCCCTGTTTAAAGTCTTTCATGTGATTAAGCGATTTGTGCTTTATAAAAGACAGTAGTAACAGGTGCACCAACTCACACGTATGTATAACATCTATTTATTTATCTCCGTTTATTTGCATCAAAATAATGAACACATATTTTATCTCGCCTCAGTTTACTATATCCTTTTTCCATTCACTGTTAGGGATTCGTTATATGGTATCTTGATTAATTTATATAAAATATCTTGTTTTTGTATATAAGAATGAGTGATTCTACGCCTACAAATGTTTATTACAATCTTATATAGGTGATGAGGTTCCGATTCTACAATATTCTTTTTTATCATTCAGATGTCCCGGCGATTTCGTTTTCGTTTGTCTTAATTATCAAGTTATAGTGTTACAAGCTTTAATATAGCGCACTATTATTTGAGGAATTAATATGTTGTATTTTAGGGTTTATTCTGAGATTTAAAACAAACTGAAATTTTGGGTTTAATGCTTACGGTTTTGAAGATGATTTCTTTTGTCCATAGACTACAAGAGAAAGAGAATAAAAGATTTAAACATTTACATTTTCCTCAGATATTTATTGAAATAATTAACCAACAAAACTTTTTGCAGTGTCAAAAAATGAATCAGACAAAAGTGGTAAATACTGAAATTTAATTAGTAAAACACAATCTTAATCAAAAATAAACTTCATAGAAGACAAATTTGTTTGTTTATAGTTACAATTAATCATTTAGAGAATTGCATAGAAAGTAAGATGAAAAAGTCGAAACCAAAATTATATGAAAAGTCATACTGAGAGAATATCATTCCAAAAAGCTCCCTTGTGAAATAACCCACTTAAGGTGACAATTCTTATGGATTGTTGTGGCCCATAAAGTACAACTCAGTAAATGTACACAAACATTGGAGGGAATATGAGACTGCAATTTGACCCTTTTGACTCGTCATCTAGCCTATCTAGATTCATCTGATACATTTCATCGTTCAAATAAATTATTATTTATTATGGTTTGGAGACATTAGAATCTAGAAAAGCCTTCGAATCAGAGTCATAAAACAGTCTATGAAAATGTCTCACCTTGCCCTGAAAATAAAAGTTACAAATATGTGTGTGTAAACGAAAAGCGGGAGTTTTATGTGACCATGAGCACAGAACCGATCAGATGAAAGATTGTTTACATTTTGGAGCAATTCTTGCCACCCAAAAAAAAGATAACCATCCACTCGTCCTCAGAATAGTAACTGTTTGAATAAAATGCAATGTATGGTGGAAGTACATGTCCAGAACTCAAGTTTTTAACAATATTCAAATGTACATGGTCGTTGTGAGTCTTCTATATTTGTCCTGTTAATGACAAAATTAATAGTAAAAAAATGAAAAGTACCGTCTTAATACATTTGTTATCGGTCTAATTTTGTTTTTATCACCATAACACCAAAATCCGTCGCTTAACTAGATAACTTAAGCATACCACAGAAATTAAAAAATAGCTTTCAAAATGGATTCCCGTGCAAGATGGCCGGTCGTGTGTGTGTTCATCCTAGGATTAAGTGTGATAAGTTCCAGTAATAATCCCCTTTTCTTTTAATTTCAATAATTTCACACCAACGATGTCCCCCACAGACGCTTATATAAAGTGAAAAGACACTCTGGCAGTGATATTTGTGTTAGAAATAGCGATAATGCCGGGAATCCAAGGCCACCTCGTGTTGTAAATATAGTTTCGTTTATAATCTAAGTAATCATAATTTCTTTTGACAATTTTGATGGATTATTGATTTATTTCGTTACGAGGAACTTTTCAGTTGGGGTATTTTTTGACGAAAAGAGTTATATATAGCAATCATAATTTCTTTGGACAAATTTGGAAGAATATTGATATTATGGTATTGCCAGTGAAAAAAGAATCATAGAAATATTTAACATTTTTTATGGTTAAACACTTGTAGCTGGCTAATAAGATCGCGAGATCGAGGCCAACCCCCGTCCCGAAAGGGACAACCTTGGAAGAAGAAGAAGCTTTCAAAATTTCTTCAATTTTATTCCTAAAACTGTCTTGTTAACTGAAAATGTGGATTTTCTCACACCCAGTCTGTACGCTAAAAATGGAAACTGTAACTTGGGCAAGTACTAAAATTCTAAGGAAGCTCTTTCTTTGATGATCATATTACCTCAGAAGGTGGAACAACCTTCATTCAGAATAAACGTTGAAAACTGGAGCAACTTATGGCACCAACCACGAAAGCAGGGGACGAGTGTGGTAACGGTAAGTTTAAATTTTAAATCATATTAGTACAGAATGTAATTTTAGGAATGTGCTATATTCGAGACGTGTTTACAATTTATTCTGTTGTTACTTATTAACACAGTTTGAGTATATTTTATCAATACTTATATCATCATCATCATCGTCATCATATGCAGCTATATTATTCAACCAATTTTTGATGGTGGTAGCCTCTCTGCAGAATTGAAACGTTGCAGAGGGGCCTGAAGAACTGTGGAAATGGATAGATTAAGGTCTTGAAAATGAGGAGAGAAGAGCTGAAGATTTGTGAGAAGGACTGAAGGACTGTATTGAAGAGAATTGAAGGTAGGTGGATAAATGGTCATTTTTGACTACTTGAAATGAAGAAGAAGTGTCAAGCTGAGCAATTGAAGAACTAGCTCGCAGCACTGAAAAGAAGAACATATTTTCGGTAATTTGTGTAGCGAACTCATGGCTAGAGGCCAAGGAATTTCCCTTTGAATAATTAAAGGCGCGAAGAAATATATTAATGAAGAGAAAAGCTGTGAAAC
The DNA here is from genome assembly GCA_034190945.1 of Octodonta nipae. Lineage (NCBI taxonomy): Eukaryota > Metazoa > Arthropoda > Insecta > Coleoptera > Chrysomelidae > Octodonta > Octodonta nipae. Next base: position 67,246,205 of record CM067216.1, on the reverse strand, counting down.
TGATCGGAGAGACAAACTGTCTTGTGGGAACACATGAAGAGCTTATTGTGGAAAGATTTGTCTGGAAGATGAAGAATGTTTTTAAAAATTTACAGGAATTATGCGGGTTGGTAAGGAGCAAATGTCGATTTCCCTGATTTTGCCATTTAGGTCCGAGATGACTGTACCCCCGGAATTGTGTCAAAAATTTTTATTAATTGAAAAAACTTTGACTTTGCTAGGATTCGATCCCGGGTTAAGACCTCTTATCAAGATGAAATTTTTATACAATTGTGTGAGCTGAAATATTTTCCCACTAAGCCACCGGGGAGCAATCTTATCTGATATTTTCAGATTCAGATAGTACCTTTTGAAAATGTCAGAAAACAGTTTGGCGAAACGTCAAGCAAAAATTCAGCCGAATTCAACAGACGAACGGATAATAATAAATAATAATAATAAGTTCAAGAACTCGGTATGGACCAACATCTTTACCAACAAATGCAAAAAGCGTCCCATTAGGAATAGCACGGACGGTCAGGAAATTCATGGGAAACTGCCGCCACGACTTCAACCATGGGTCTGAAAACCTGGCAAATGCTCTAAACCCTTTTGATTTCTAGGATATCTGTAGTTTATTTTTTTTTCCCCCACAAAGACACGCTATGCGTGCCTTAGAGGGAGTGAGGTGCCATGCATTGTATGGTTAAGTGAAATTTAACAATATAATATAAATTTGATTGCTTGTTTTGTTTCTTTTAACTCAACAATTTTACACTAACGTTCCTTTATGAATAACGACAAGGCGATTAAAAAACCAGTCTCCTATGACTTTTTGATATTTGGAAAAATTACCAAACCTACAGTATCTATGTAGTTTTACGGCATCGGCATGTGAACATCTTACTTTTTGGTTAACTAGAATCGCCACATAGAAATTCTAATATCACCATTTTTTTCCAGTTCTTCCAATTCGAAAGCAGCTTTACTAATGATTTTTGGAATTTTCTGTTTTCCCTTGTATATCTAAATTTTTTAAATCTTGTAGTAGAATTGTCAAAAAAGTCAAAAATCTATTTATTATACCTCGAATACGTTTTTTACATAATTTCATCAGCAATTTTTGTGTGCTATAGTTCGTACAAGCTGTAACCTGTGTTAGTTAAATTGCATTTTAGGTGGTTACAAATGAATTTTTAAACGATTTCAAAAAAAGGAGGAAGTTTTCAATTCGTCTGTTACACTAGTCAATAGAGATTTTTAAGTGACATAAAATTAAACAGCAAACCGCATAAGCCATCAGGTAAGTAATAGTTAATAAGTCATAACTGATATATTTTTAACAGCAAACTCGTAGAAGTAAATAATTTCAGCCTCAAAAACCCCAAAAATATGAGATATTTTCGTTTTTTGCTTACAGTGTAAAAAGTTATGATCTGTTCCGAATGCCGTCAATAGAAAAAATGTAGAAAATCAGAAAATCTGCAAAATGAGTGTCCATCATACATTTTGATCGTGGTATTTTTCATTAAGAAAATCTGGAAAAACCGATATAAACTGAGTATAAAAATTCATAACTTGGTTGTAATAACAGCTGGAACCTTAATCTGCCTCCTAATGATAGCTTATAACCTTGAAATTAATAACGCTGAAGATCGATATTGTACGTTAAGTAGATTTTGCAGAATTGCAATTTAAATAATTTGTAGAAATATTTTGCCCAACCTATATTAACCACGATAGTTAGATAGCGATATGCAAAATATATTTTGAAACCTCATAAAATGCAGTTCACTTGGCACATCTTGGATTTTTGTTAAAGTGCCATAAAATGTATTAATACTGCCTGCGAAATTTGGCTTAAACGACACACTCTTACTTCTCCTCCAATGTCTTGAGAGTGGCGGATCCACTCAGTGGAAAAAAGTAATTTAATTAATATCAGTAAACTGTATACAGGTAACAACTGACTTAATAAACCAATGGAAAAATAGGCCAATATGGACAGGTAGTAGTTATGTAAATAAAAACCTAATAAACTACTGAGAGATAACATTTAATAATACAATTTACCATAATTTTCACCTCGTGCCCTAGATCCGTCCATGTGCTTTGACAGCTATTGTCAGTGCACCGCTGGTTGGCTGTTGCATACTCGTACATTTAATGCAACTTATAAATTTTTGAAGAAAATCCACTTTTGGCCAGTTTTTTTGAGTATACTCGGTACAAAATGATCCAATCAGGATGTATAAACGTTCATTAAGCAGGATTCCTGATTCTCTACAACTTTTCTATAGACGGCATTACGATTGCATCACTACTTTTCATTGTTTAAACAAAAAACAAAAAAAAAGATGTTAAAATCTTAGCAATAATTATTTATAAACTGTTAGTGACGTGATGGTATAAGCGAATAGCTTTTGAATTTTATGTCCGAAAATGAGTTCAATTTTGCTCTATAAACTGTTGTATGTATACATGTTCCTTTTTTATGTGTGTTTAGTGATTACCAGAAACCACCTGTATTAATTTCGATAATTTGAATTGGATTCTCTTAAGAAGGATCCCATATATTTTTCAATGATTTTTATTATTTTTTAAAATCGGAAAAAACATCGTTTGGCGAAAGCGATTTTATTAAATGAAAGCTGTTATTCGAAATTTGGGGTATAATTAATTTGATAACAAGTTGAAATTAAATGAAGATAAATGTTAGTCAACCAACTTCAAGGAGGATGTTCTCAATTCGTCTGTATATACAGTTTGTTTACATAAGTTCGAATTAAAGAAAAACGTTCTTATGATTAATATTTGGAAAAACTTATTCTTTATTAATATATCTGTATGGTATAAAACCTACACTGAAATCATCACATGACACTTTTTAAAATGCATACGAATTTTTCTTAGAAGTGAAATACTTTATTTTTAGTAATATTGTAAATCGTTATGAAACAAACTAATTGTAAATTGTATCCAATTGTGCTATATCACTAAAAATTGTAAAATAAATTATTTAAAAAAAACTGATTATATTATAAAATTGCGCGGAAGGAAGGAATTAAATCCAAATTAATGATAATTAACATACTTAATAAAAAAATGGAGGTTCTCAATGCATAATACAAATACAGTATTTAGAATACAGTTTTTCTATTCTATTCAATTGTAAACGAGGTTGGTCAAAAAATATGAATGTTGTTAAAAGTAAAATACCTTATTTAGGCAATATCGAAAAAGTTAATTAGATTTGAAAACTGCAACCAAGTATGCCATTATATCATAAAAATATAATAAATTAAAAATAAAACAGAACGACTTGAAAAAATTACAAAATTAACTTAACAAAACAGCAAATTTAACTTTCCTTTAATTTCAGCATACGTGTTTAATAGTTGAGGTAATTTTGTATTGTTTGAAGCCCGTTTTTGTATTTTTAAATTTATTTTTTTTTAGTTTTTGCAAAAGTCTGCGTACTGTATTATTGTCAAACTAAAAATTTATTTGTTATCTAGAATACGCATAGTTAAAATTAATACAGAAATTCGTATGCTATTTACGGAATCAGATGTAATTGACCCAACGATTTTGCATTCCTGTGTGGGACCAAATTGTTAGTAAATTCCCATATCATTTGGTTGCTCAATCGCACGCAGGTCATTTGATCCTCGAAGTAACCGTTCAAGAATAATTTCCATCGGCGTAACGAAATGTGGTGTGGTACTACCTATTGGTGGTATCGAATGACGATTTGGTAATACAATGTTAAGTGAACTGACATTGATGCGGTTATACTGAAAAGACTCTTTACTTGTTTATTATACTCGTTATTAGCTTGAGAATGTTAGACTACCGTGACAAAACCGTTGAAATCTGATTAATATGCGATCGACCAATCTATGTGCCCGTATTAGTTTACTTAATACAAAGTGAATTAGAAACTGGGATCAAATATTTCATTTTTAACACACACCGCTACATTTGTGTTCACATACAAACCACAAGGTTGTATACAGAACATTAGATGATAATTTTTTCTATGGGATTATTCTACTTGATTAGTTTTATGCCCTATTTAAATCCAGATCTATCTGTGGATGGGCAAAGACACAGTTCAATACCATTTTCTCTCCTGTTTTTCAATTGATTTTCTTTATTATTTTTTTTGCTTAGAAGATAACGACGACTTTTAGTGTAGGATGCTAAAATTTATTTATGATATGGGTTCATTCATTAAATATAATAAATTAAAAAATGTATTGTTTATGTCCATATTGCCAATATTAAAAATAAACCTAAATGTTTTGCCAGATTGTTTTTTATAGAAAATCGTAAGATAGATTGACAAGGATGTGGATGACAAAATAAATTATACTTAAAATTAAAAAATTTTACCCTTTCCTAAAATTATTCCTAATCGACTGTTGTAATCTAACCCACTAAAATTAATATTATATAATAACGGCCATGTTTTTGGAAGTCGTAAATTTTGAAACTTTTGCGTTCTAGTTATCATTTTTCAACAAAAATATGGTTATATTGCAGTGTTTCAATGTATTTTTGATAGTGTTTTATTAATTTTAACATTATACTTGTTCCTTTGCTTTTTTTTAACACAGTGTAACTTAGATTACAAAAATCGTGAATTATGCACAAAAATCGAGAATTGCCACAAATAGATTAATCTGGCAGCCGCGATAGTAGATAACAGTAAATGTGATATATTTGGTCAATGTTGTAGGGAATTTGATTTGAATTGCGACAATTATTGCATTGTTAGTCGTTAAGTTAAGGTAAGTTTGCAATATAATTAACAAAGTTGTCAATGTATTAATTTCAAAATTCCTATTTTAGTTCACTAAGCAAATTTGTCAACAAAAATAAATATATTTAATATTAATTAACAGTCGGTGCGGTTTAATTCTTATATATTTTTTCGATAAAAAACAAAAATAGTTACTGCTAAATATGTGTGAATAATTTCAATTAATGAAATTATATACATATACTGAATCGTAAAGATATTTGTAGTTTGAGGTTCATTGGTTATTTATGTATTGTATTTATTTGTAATGTACTGCATCTTGAGACTAACTTTTGAGCTAGGTTTCTTGCATTTTTCTACTACGAGTTGAAATCGTGATTATTAAATAATAATAAAGGTACTAATTTCGTTCTACTACTCACTCACATACACATACCATGTGCACATTTATTCGCACATTTAAGTTTTTGGTAGTATTTTTGTAAGTGTTACCTTTTTCATGTTATCTGAACAAGCCGGCATTTTTTTCATTCGCAAGTGATCATTTACAGTGCCCTAAAAATAATTCTACTCAAACAGATCCTATGACTAGTTTTCGAGATACAGAGTGTTAAACATTGAAAATGCCGCATTTTTGATATGAAATTCCCAATGATATACGTGCTTTATTTCCGGTTATTGAAGAAATTGTGATCTGTACATTATTGGACATAAATATTTCACAAAACAATTGGCATAAGTTTTGGTGGATTACAGGGTATTTTAAAAAATAGGTAACATGTGATTTTGGAAAAAAATCTTTTTTTTATTACAACCTTGAAAACATACGAAGATGTTATTGCACAATTAATATCTAGTTAAGGTAATAATTTCTGGGATGTGCTTCATATAATATACAGTGTAAGCCATAAATAAAGCAAGAGAAGGAATATATTATTTTTTCCTATTAATGAGTCACCCTGTACCAACCATCCGTGCTGCAATTATAAAAAGACATTAAACAGATATATTATCCGTCTCTTTATACTCAACGGGATGTTAAACTGATTGCAAAAACTATACACATTGAAAAAATCTATTTTTTATACTACCCCGTACTTCTAAATTCTCTCCGTCAACTTTGTATGTTATTACATTTTGAAGTTAACAAATGTTCATTGTTTTACTGAGCAGAATATTATTAAAATTGTATGACTAGTAGTGTTGCCCAAATTCAGTCTTGGTCTTGCAGTCTTGGTCTTGTTCTTGCGTTTTTGCAAGACCAAGACCAAGAACAAGACCGCGTATTTTTAGCAAAAATGACCAAGTTGACCAAGACTGACCGTGCAATAAAACTACCTGAGCAAGAACAAGACATAGCCTGCAAGACTCTTGCGTCTTGCAGCTAGGACTTAGCGCTAAAATTTCACGGAGTAGTTAGATGTAACAGTTCGGTGTATAATAGGTATGCTTAGGGCTCAATTCTATCCAAGAAATTCTATGAGACGCAAAAAACTGTATGTTTTCAAAGTTGTAATATGAAAAACTGGACCTATGCGCATTACGACTTTTTGAATACTCTGTATAAACATGGCACATGCCCAGTAATGTACATAGCGAATAAAAAAATATCCATTAAAATGTGGCAAACTATGTTTTAACCCTGTATCTCGAAAACGGCATAGAATCTTTGATAATGCGGCATCAAAGGTTTTGTAGAACTTACTTCTATAACAAAGAAATTTGCCGCTTTTCGGAAGTACATGGTTATGATACACGCGCCGGCGGCTTCTTAAGATTAATTTGAAATCATATACAACAATCGTTGCCGCCGCGCCCAAACTTTTCAAGAAATCACAATGGTATGAATACATTTGACACTATTTGATAGCCGCCACAGGGCGTAGGTATACTCATGCAAAATAATTTCGAATTTTAAGAGTACCTACAGGTGTTCCAAAGAATAAATAAGTTTCAGAGTGCTTAGAATTATCATTCAGAAAATGAATACATTATACTGATCACGCAAGTAGTATTTTTTTATGATTAGGATAAAATGGTAAGGATAGGTAGTAGATGTCATAATATGTGATTTATTCTAGTTCTTAAGTATATTTTATAATATTGATTATATGGTTTTTTTTTAATTTCACTAATTACTTATATTGGTACTATTATTATATATTTTCGATATTCAAAAATAGCAAAAAAGTATAGTTCAAATATCACCCGTTTGATAAATATTGTAGCCACTTTTAAATATACTTGAAACTCTGTTTTGTAAAAAAATTCTACAAAACTAATAAAATAATATAGGGTGAAAAGCGTAGGCCCACTCTGTACTTACCTACTAATTTTTAAAATAAAATTTCAGCCTGCGATAAGAGTTTTGTATTGCTTACCAGCCCGAATATCTCTGAGAGAGACGATGAGAGTAAGTATTTACTAGCAGTGCCCGCGACTTCGTCCACGAGGAATAGTAACTTTGGAGGTATAGTGACGTTCAGGATTTATTTATTTATTTTAAAACTTCTGTCATCAAACATACCAACAAACTCTTCAGCTAAATTATAATATTAGTATAGATGTACGCCAAAACATTCACTTATATGTAAAGAATAGTGTTGTGTACTGTTATGTTTTTAATCGTTGTGTTGTATTTTATTTTTTATTGAAATAAATGATAAATCGTAAAACTCTTTTATTAAATCAAAATTTTAGCATATAAGTTATAGATTAGGGTTCAATCTATTCTTTCTAGTGGACAGATATTGTGCCTCTTTGGGAAACTAGATACAGTTAACATCTATATTTCGTTATTATTTTGCGATAATTAATTTGTTTTTTTTTACATGTTTTAGCAAATGTAAGCTTTGGATAAATCAAACAAAATGTTTATTAAGAAACAGTTACTTCCATGGAATTGAACGACATAAAGTAGATATAGGTCAGTTGATTTTTCGAATTTCTTATCAAATCTTCAGTTATTTATTAATCTATAGCTTGATCAAATTTACTATGGCTATGTTAATTCAAGCTCACAATGTTCCAATTCTAATACGTTTTTCTATTGAGATTTAATTTAGTAAACTTTAATAAATAATTCTTAATAGACTAATAGGTAATTGCAAGACTTGCAAGACTCTTGCTGCAAGACCAAGACCAAGACATACAAGACTGGGAGCGCAAGAACAAGACCAAGACCAAGACCAGGTGTATTGGCGCAAGACCAAGACCAAGACTGGCTAAGTCTCGTCTTGTTCTTGCATTTGGGCAACACTTAAAGGCATACCACATTTCATGCTTTATAACTTTATAAACAAATGTAAAAGCAGCATCATAATCACGACTAATTTGCCGAACTCAGGTGTGTGGCTCTTCTTCCATAGACCATCACACGTCCGATTTCTTATCCTCTCAAAATTGCTGGATTCAGTTCCTTTACATTACCAAATTCCTTATTCTTTTTCTCAATTTTGTTTACTCTAGTTTGAGTTATAAGTCGATTTAAATATTCAGTATTAAACATTTCAAGTACCTTTTTCCTAGATCGCATTGTACCCCCACTACCAATTAACGTAAGAAGTTAAACCTTTGTTTTATAGACAAACGCAAGCGAATAAGTTAGATAATTTAAACTTAACTGATAATACCTTCAGAACTTGATTTGGGCAAAGGGACGACAGGTTTTTGGTCTAGAGAGGGGCAAATTTGGAATTTTCTGTTAATATAGATCAACATTTTTCTTTATACCCTAAGTCCTAACTAAAATAAATAAATAGGTTTTATTTCGCATATAACGAGGAGCCAATGATAGGCAAAAATGGCATGGAGAGGGGGGGCAGCGCCCTCCTCTGCCCCTGCCTGGCGACACCCCTGTTTCTGAAGAAATTATTCTACTGAATACTTTATTACATTTGACAAGTTAATGTTGATTCCAAAAAAAGTATTGAATGATTTTACAATTGTTTTACGTTTACCAACATTATTTGCCGAAGATAAATATCATATGTAGAATCGTTTTGAAATGCATAATCCCATAAAAACTACCGGGCATTCCATTAAAAAAAAATTGTCTGTGATGTCCTTAATCAAAGATCATTTACTCTGTATATTTCATCAATATGTAAATATATCTTAAAATAATATTAAAACTTATGTGTCTGGGGATTTTTCTGCAAATTGTTTGCTTACCATAAATTAATTTATTTCATAATTTATGTAGACAGTATATACTTTTGCAGTTCCTTTTGATCCTCCAAATATAGAGCGTGAGGACCAACCGTCAATTTACCAGTGATAAAATCAATGATTTCATTCTGATTTTTTTTCAAATAACCTTACAGGGTCTGTTATTTAAAATTAATCTATCCAATGGTAAATTTGGATCTTATTGAAACTGCCTATTAGTTTAAAAAGATTTTCCTTACTTCTCGAAAATATCATTGCACACTTCTATAATACAAATTCTAGTTGGGTCATCATAAATCTCAATATTTCCGATAACCAAACAATTTGATCAAACCGTTAAAAGTAGCCTTTTCAACTCTTTACAGTGATAAATCGTCTACAAATGATTTGGTGGTCTTTATTGGTACCATGACAACAAACAATTGTTAACTAATGCACAATGTGGGCGTGTTTTCGGGGATTTACAAGTGAAAGATGTGCCGCTTGACCACAACAAATTGGTTTTACGATTTAAAGATTTACGGTGTATTTTTATTTAATTTGTTGGTTTTAGAGCTGTTAAAAGGATTAAGGCATGTAGTTTCCAGAATTTTAAATCAGTTAAAAGCTGTTCCTTCAAGTTAATTGCATTAAACGAAAATTCGGTTTCAGGTCTAATTGGCAGATAAAAATCAAGAAGAACTAATAGTAAAATAAGTTCAGATGTATCTACATTTATAGCAATGAGCAAAACTGAAAAAAAATTATAAGATAAACTAACTGGTCCGCCCCGAGTGTGTATTGCGTAGATAAATCGGGTTCTATTTTAGGCATATCTTTTTAACCGACTTCCAAAAAGGAGGAGGTTATCAATTCGTCGCGTTTTTTTTCGCTTTTTTTGTATCTACCTGATTTATTCTCCTGTGATGTACCGTTTTGAATGAATATGGTCTTGTTTAATAGAGTATATATCCGGATTGGTGAAACTTCAAATTTTGGAAAAGAATTCTATTGGTAAAGTGATAAAATTTGTGAATGGACACATGCGTGCACGGAAATCGACCAATATTCCTAATATTTTAGTCGATTTTTCCATAACTCCTTATGAATGTGTATAGTTTTTTAACGTTTAATCTATTCAGGAAGATCCTTAGGTGACCTCATATACTTTTCTGCGACGTGCAACTTGCAGTTTTGCAGAAATCGCCAAAATTGGTGCGTTTATAGTATATATATATATATCTCAAGCATATATATAAAGAATATATATATATATATCGTTTTGTTTGTATATATATATTTTTCCATATAATGGAAAATTTAGTGACAACACATTCAAACTAAACTGCTAGGTGCGTTTATATAAGATAATATAAAAGTTTAGCAATTTGAATAATTACACCAAAGCTAAAATATATATATAGAGTATATATATATTGTTGAAAGGATATATATATATATTCTATATAGGTGTGGTTTAAAAGGTTAAATTACTTACAAGTAAAAAATCACATAAGGCCAGTAAAGGGTTAAATAAAGACTTTCCGTTATAAGAATGTTATATACAGTTTGTTTAGAGCTTAAAATTTAGTTCAAAAGCGGGTGGTGGTACAGGTACGTGTATCAGATAGTTAAATGATCGGGGAGTTATCGATGGTGAAATGCGGATAATGTTTCTAAATCGACTTGAAAGATGTTAAAATTCATCAAGATCTGTAGAAATAAGTGAGACTTTAATTGAGCAAACAATTTGAATATACTTCCAAAATTTATCTTGGATCTTTGAAAGTCAACAGCCAAGAATTTTTGTATACAAAAGAGAAATCGCAGAACCAAATACTGAGTTTTTGAAACATTGTCAAAGTGAGTAATAAAGGTTTTTTTTAAATGTAGTATAATAAATATCAAATTGAAACTTTTTGTAACAAGTTATCCCCGGAAATATAAAAGCACAAAATTGTATGCTTTGGAGAATGGTCTTAAAACAGAAACAGTAAAATGCGCCTTGTAATATTAGTTTAAAATATGAAACTTGAACCCAATGAGATATAAAATCTAAATTACAATTTACTTAATAATAAACAAAAATTAATACTACATTCTATTACAATATATATATATATATATATATATATATATATATATATATATATATTTAGGAACTTTATGGGATAAATTGTATCTTAATATCTCTCAGTTATAACACTGGGTGTTTACAAAAAAATATAAAGTAAAGGGAATCCGTAATATCCCGAAGTGGTCCCATATTTTTTTCAATAACATGGCTTGTACCGTTTCTTAGAAAATCGGGCAAAAAAATTTTTAGACTTTCTTATACAGTAAAATTTGGTGGAGTCGCTGGATTAAAATTTAACTGTTCGGAAATTGGGATAAATTGTAAATAAATTGAACTTAACCAAAATGAATGTCAGTTAATATGTATATACAGTGTGCATTCAGAAATCAAACAATTTCCTTTTATTAATAAATTTAATAGAAAAACTTATTGTACATAAACAGATTTGCATAGTCTCAAACGTAAACAGTAATCTTTCCATGTCATTTTTTTTTAAAGTAGACGAGATTGGTGATCAAAGAGGAATTTTGATTAGAAAATAAAGTATTTTTATTTTTGTAAAAATCTAAAATTGTTATCAAATAGAAGTAGAATTAAAAAAATAGAGTTTATTAGAATTGAAAACTCTATCCAATTGTACTGCCTTATTAAAAATTGTTATAAATTGAAATTTGATTGGAAATAAATCGAAATAAATCTCAGTTAATCAAATTCAAGGTGGAAGTTCTGAGTTAGTTTCTATATACAGTTAAATTCAAACGGAAAACGTTCTTATGAAAAAGTTATTCTTCATAAAAATATTTGCATTGTCGGAAATGTATACTGTAATCATAACCTGTCACTTTGTCAACTGCATACGAGGTTTGTCAGCAAATATGAATTTTGCTTAAAAGTAAAATATAAAATTCTTATCAAACAGGGGTAATAAAAATATAATAGATCTTTATGTCAGTTTTCTAATTTGTGTACTAGGTTTGATAAAGAATATAAATTTTGTTTGAGTTAAGTACTTTATTTTTTAAAATAACTCAAATTGTTATCAGACAAAGTAAATTAGAATTGAAAATTACGTCCTATTATATCAATTAAAACTGTATGACGATTTATTATAAGATTCCGAGATTAAATGAATGTCAGTATAATTAACAAACCTAAAGAATGATGATAGTCAGATCGTTTGCAATATAGTGGATCCACCTAAGTTAGAATCATATACAAAAAATTTTCTTAATACATAAACATATCTAGAAAACAAGTAAACAGTAAACGAGGTTGGTCAAGCTAATAAATGAAAGAAAAATACCTTAGTTTAGGCAATATCGAAAAATTACTTTTATGTTTTTTTGGGGAATAACACCACAATAGAAATGAAACTACGTATATTGCAGGAATACCAAACGTTTCAAAGTCTATTCTGACTTCGTTGTCAATGGCTTTATATTTATTGATGTGATTGCAAAATGAAAATTTGATTTATGACATTTAAAATTGACATTAGAAAATTTGTTGTTTTTAGATATACAGGTAGCACAAAAAATTCTAAAGATCATGAATTATAGTTAACCAGCTTTCAAATTAGAAGAATTTGAAAGAGTTGTCTTTAGAATTTATAAGTGGCGTTCCTAGGTACGACTTTGTTATAAGATAGCGCATTCGCCAAAAATGCTATCAAAAAATTCTATTGTTTCAGTGATCCCATTAACGTCATAAGGGAAAACCTAGGATAAACCTTATGAACTATCCCGATATTGGGTTGTTCAAAAGGAGGTTACCATTAATAATTTCTTCCTTAATTGTCGGTAACCAGATACGATAAAATTCTACAGAAGTAGAAGCGATACAATCGTCTTCATTCAAAAGAATTAAGGCAGACTCTTTTATTTTTCGTTTTGTGTTATGTAGTTCTTTGTGAAGTATAGTTGAATTGTCAAATTGTATTTTATGGCCTAGGTCCCAAGCATGTTCACAAATTTTTGATTTTTCAAATTGTCGTTTCATTATGTAATTCTTGTGTTCATTTATTCGTACGTTTAATGGTCTCGATGTTTCTCCAATATAAAATTTATTGCATTCGCAAGGAATCTTATATATGCAGTTTTTTGAGTTTTGGGTTTTGTTTGTTGGTTTTGTTTTCGATATTAAAGATTTAAGTGTATTTCTTGTTTGGAATTTTGTTTTAACATGAAATCTGTTGCCCACTCTTTTCAATCTTTCTGACAGACCCTGTATATATGGCATAGTTGTAACTGTAATGTTGTTGTCTTGAGTAGTAGTAGTGTTAAGAGAAGTTCTGGGTTGATTCGGAAGGTTTGTTTTCTGTTCAAGTCTGTTTAATTCTTTGTTGATAAATTTTGTGGGGTAATTGTTTCCAGTGAGAACATTCTTTATAATTATTTTTTCTTTGTTGAATTTATTATCATCAGAACAGTTGGTCTTTGCTCTATCATATAATGACTTAATGACACCTTTCTTTACTGTATTCGAATGATTTGAATTGAAATTTAGGTATCGAAAAACTTAATTAGATTTGAAAACTGCATCCAATTAAGCGATTGCATCACTAAAAATTGTAAAATAAATACGTTTTTCAAAAACTAAAAGCTTGAAATAATTTTTTGCTACAATTAAATAGTTTTTCTGAAGTCGGTACCAATTTGAACAGCGGAGTTGGGAAGTACAACCTATAAATATATACTTCCCAAAATAGTTTCACTTTAGCTTGGCACCGACATCATACTTAATTGTCGTAGCCAAAAGTTATTTCATGCTTTTTAGTTCATATTTTTTGAGGTCAGTTTTTGTTTTTTTTAAAAGCATTTTTTAACTGACTTCCAAAAAAGGCGGAGGTTATCAATTCGTCGCCACGTTTTTTTAAGGGATTATACTTCAGTGAGTTTCAATGAATCTACACAGTTTTCTCTAAAACGGTTCCAGCAATTTGAATATTTTAAATTATATTCAACAAAGAGATGTTCCAGCTTGATTTCGTATTATTTTCTATAAAGTAAACACATCGTTTTTCTGAAAATCGTCAAAATATGTTCCAAAAAAAAAAACGGTCAAAATTAATGTAACTGTCAAATTTTCATCATAAATATCTAAATGTAAAAACACCTTTACAAAGGTTTGGTGTTAGGGTGCAAAGCTGTGTTTTTACATTTACACACTAAAGGTTCCACAGCATTTCCATTTGAAAATGGCTACCAGGTCAAAGGGACAAAATTTGTATTGCAAGTATTCTACTAATATTAGACTTATTAGCGCAGATATTTGGTTTCTAAAGTCTCAGAAAATAAAGGCAATAAATTAAACCTTTTAGAATCATTGGAGGTTAATAAACTTAAAAATACCGGTAATTTGTTAACCGACCCGACAGAAATAAATAATTCTCCCTTAATAAACCTCTTTAGTTAATCCTTTTACCTGTAATAAAATTAAATAATCCTGTTTAAAACTAAGTACCTGGTAATTATATCACTTCTCGAATATAAATACAACTTCCTCAAGAAATACCCAGTTAGTCTAGTTCCTTGACAAAGACATTAGTCGAAACGCGTCGGACAGTTTTCAAAAAACGTAATTTGTGGAAATTGCAATTGTAGTATCAGTTAATTATTATTTCTAAAGTCTTGCAAAAATAAATCAATCTTCCCAAAATTTATTCAAGTAAGTTTCTAATAATTCTGTAGCATCTAAAAAAGTTGAAAACTATACAAAAATAAAATGACTAGATTTAGAAATGAAACATCTATACAATATACGTAGTTTATTAGAAATTGACAGTTATTCAATGTATAAAAAAAGTAAGGTTTGGTGTTAGGGTGCGCAAAACTGTGTTTTTACATTTGTGAGACTCCAACGGTGTATTGAAAAGAAAAATGGTTAGGGGAGTGATCTTTTCTGTACGGTATACAGTGATAAGTGTGAGTGTGCGTACATCGACATTCAAGCCGGAAGCAATATGCGCAGTTGAAATATAGGGCGAAGTAAAATTACAGTTAGACAGGTGGGATCAAAAACTCTTACAAATAAATGTGATATGTACATAAGCAGTTCCATATATAGGATAGTTGAAATATAAGGTGGAATAAAATTAAATTTGTACAGGGTAGTCTAAAAAATGTTGTATTGTGTGGCACATAAATAGTTGCTTATACAAGGTGGTTGAAATAAGAGTGAAATAAAACTACAGTTATACAAAGTGGATCAAAAACTTTAAAAACATGGTTAAATAAGCATATGCGGTGCAGGATATTAGAGTTATGGGGCTGAGGGAAAAATGTTAGAAGCATTTGCATATACAGGATGATTGAAATATAAGGTGGAGTGTAATTATAGTTATAGAGGGTGGTTAAAAAATGTTATATAGTGTGGAACATAAGTAGTTGCTTATACTTGACATATTGGGTGAAGTAACATTATAGGTATACAGGGTGATTGAAACAATAGAAAAATAGAAACAGTCAATAGGGTAGAGAGAATTAATACTTATACAGGGCGGTTGCAACATCCTTGTAGAGTTGAATTATAGTTGTGTAGGGTGATTCAGAAACTGATAGACAAATAATTTATATTGGGTTACCAATACATAGAAATTTACAGAGGGTGGTTGCAACATAGGGTGAATTAGAGTTACACTTATAGTAAGTGGTTCAAATAATAAAACAAATAATATGTGGATAATATAAAAAATACAAATTAGCGAAAGAGAGGGAGATTAGAATACGCTAAAATTATCAATAGAATTGTACTTTAAATCAGATGAAAAAATAATATCTGCCAGAAAATAGTTATTGATTGCACACGGTTTCTAAACGGTTTTGATTTTAAGCCAGTTGAAGTCGGTTATTTTTTGTAAAATTAAATTATTTATAATTATTTTCCGCAAATCCTTGAATGCACATAAGCCACGCTGAGATAGCTTTGAATTTCAGTTACCCATCAATCGAAAGAATATTATAGAAACATTAACTAGATCGTCATAAATTCATGAAAATGCAGAAACTTTATACACGTGAACCAGAGTATGGAATAGAATACAGCAAAACTACATTTTAAAGGTGTCAAGAAGATGAAAACTTAAAAAATACAAAATTGTTAGTTAAAGACGTATTTAATAGAAAATGAACTCATTTGGGAAAATGAAAAAACCCTTATGTTAAAAGGGAATGCGGACACCAGAAAAAGTTTAATTTCAATGTATTTTGATCATTGAAAGATAATCGTTTAACTTTACGGTGTTAGGAGCAAGGTAAATTGCGTTTAAGCTACTTACCATAAGTTTTATCAATACTTTTGTCGAATTTTTACATACACGCAAAATAGACTAATTAAATCTGAATTAAAATATTCATTAATATCATCGTGGTAGTTCACTTTGTCAGCGTAAATCGATCGATAGAACTGCATTTAATCTGATTTTGATTATTTAGCTCTAATACCTCTCAATTTTTTAAAGCCACATTCGCAGAATTGGCTATTGTAACTAAAAATCCATAATAACCCATTACTATTTTGTATTGAACAATTGGAAAGTTTCAACACAAAAGACGATAAAAGTCGGACAACTTTTTCGAAATTACCCTACTACATTTTGTTTAATACCAAATACTCACCTATATGTTTAAAAGAACTGTATTACAAAATCTTCTCTGAAATCTTTAATTGTTTACAACTTTTGAAATTTAGTTGCTAGATATCGTCCATCCGAATCAAATTGTCCTTTGGCCACATTTTTATTTACTTTAACATATATATGTTTGAAATAGTTGACCAGTTTAATTCATAACACGAATATAAAGATATATTATTGAAAATAAAAAGTCAGGATTTTGAGAATTCATATGTTCAGTACGAGAACAATTTGTCAGACTTTCTTTGAAAATTGTGAATTCTACAATAAATCGATTTCTGCTATTCGACATCCAAAAGAAATAATAAAAAATCAACAAGAAAACGCAAATGTGATTGAAGGAAATTATTGAGATCAGAAGAAACGTAGTGTAATCCTTGAAGTGGTTTTGATAATAACTTAAATAATTATGAAAACAAGTTAAATAGTGGTATGCGAGTCATGTAATTATGTCAACTTGCACATGGTGAAAAACCTAACGTTATTCAAATGTCTCACATATATCATAGAACTAACGTTTGTTTTTGCTGATGTTTAAAAATACTCCGAGAACTTTACTTATCCAGAAATAATCTGTTTCACACAATTATTTCTACACATTACTATCGAAGCATGAAATTGATCGGATTAAGTGATTTTATGATGTAGCTGGGAGACTCATTTCACCGATATCATATTTTCCACAGACTATGCCAATTACTCAGTAATGACCTCATTTAAAATAATTTCTTCATTTATCAGTTAGTTTTTCTTAAACGCAAAGAACAGTTTTTTATAGGAATACGTATTATATTCTTGAGTTAATGTAGAAAACGTACACATACTATTAGGAGATAATATTTTGTGATGTTAAGTGAGAGGACTTTCACTAATACTGAGGGATAATTTTGATTTTTTTTTGTTTGCAATTATGATTAAAGATTAAAGTAAATATTTAAAAGTCAGAGTGTGAGAAAGAAAGGGAACGTACAGGAGAGATTGATGAATGATTTTTGTTTGTTTAATCGCGTATATGAAGGTATACATTGACTAGAACATCTCGATGGCTAAATTATAAAACCTCTTGCATTGACTTTGCTAAATTCTCCAGCAGAGACAAATAACCGAATATTTCTTTAATATGACATTCCTGTTTTTAGTGCTAGGGATAATATATGGGTATTATAATACAGATATTACCATATTGAAATAGAGTATTTGCAGTTTAATAGATAGACATATTTATAAATAATTGTGAATTAAAAACAAAAATGGAAAATTTGCACTTAAGAGGTGATTTTTGTTAAATTTGGACTACACCCCCTCCTTTTTAAAATTTCGTGACTATCGTGTTCCTCGAGTGACACATATCCCATAACAATTAAATAGTAATAATTTGACTTTATTTTTATTTCCTCGGCGAAGTCTAGTATTGTGTACTACTCTACTTAACCGAGTACCTATACAATTACAATAAATGATAGATAGATACATATGAACATATTACATTTAACACACTATTAAAAAACTGAAAGCAGAAATTATTATATAAGAGATGCATTGATGAATTAAATACATATGAAAATATTAGATTTAACACACCTTTAAAAGACAGAATGAAGAATTTATTATATAAGATATGCATTGACGCTTGAGGAAGGTGAAGTATTATGTAAGTATTATTTAAAATATTTTTTTAATCCCTTTTTGAACTTATAAATGCTATATGTATAAAAGTTAGACGGCAAAAGATTATAAATTCTTCATTATAAGAAAATGATCTTTTGAACATGGATGATTTATGCTTAGGACTTTCAGGGAAATGGTTGCTTCTTGTTTCGATATTGTGGATGGTAGATCTAAATTTCATTTTGCTAATTACGTATTTGGGAAAACCATGCTTAAGTGCCTTGTAGATTTGCATGATGTATTCTACCCAGCAGAGCCCATATATGTTTCACACAACTGTTGTTTTAACTTTTTATTAATAATAAATTTACTTCTATACAAATTTTTTTTTCTTTAAATCTCAAATTTTCGTCCACTATAAGGCCAAGATTTTTTACACTCTCACAAGTCTCAACTCTAACCCCACCCATAACTATTTGCAAATTTTTTTTGCCCATTTTTTATTGCTGCCAAAAAAAATCCTTTGTGATTTGTTTCCATTAAGTTTCAGATCGTGCCTAGTAGAGTATTCATATAAGTTATTAAGTGATTTATTAAAGTTCAAACATCTAGCTTGTGCATTTTCTGTAGTAAAAGATGTATATACTTGTGTATCATCTGCAAACTGGTGAATTTTACAGTCATTAGTAACTGAACTGAGGTCCATTGTATATAATAGAAAAAGAAGTGGTCCCAGAATTGAGCCCTGTGGAACACCTCTGCTAATTAATACAGCATCTGATTCACTTCCATCAATAACTGCTTTCTGTCATCTATGTGAAAGATAGCTTCCAATAAATCCTATAACATTCTCTGAAAAGGAGTAAAATTTAAGCTTAGCTAGAAGCAATTCATGATCTAATGTGTCGAATGCTTTACTGTAATCCAGTAGAACAAGAACTGACATTTCACCCTTATCTAAAGATTGAATTATATCATCCAGCACCTTGACCCGAGCTGAGACAGTGCCGTGCCCACTCCTGAATCCCGACTGGCAGTCAGAGAACATATTATTTGTATTAAATGATTTGTCATCTGTTTGATAAATATAAACCTAATATTAAATCTGCAAAATGAGTCGGGTGTACCGTCTTGGGAAGAGGTGTAATGATAGCATTTTTCCAGTCAACTGGGAAGTATCCGCTCAACATACAGCAGTTGTAAATATCCCTATCATAGGTAGAGTAATGCCATCTGAACCCGATACATTAGATTTTATATTAGCAATTGCATCTGTCACATCACATTCATTCACCACCTGCAGTTCATAGTTATATCTGCATTATATTCTTGAATTATGTGAGGATCTACATTACAATCCATATTTTCTACATATTGTGAACATATTGAGTTCATTAGTATTTTTGAGTCTGTCAGGAATAGAGTTAGCCATTCTGCCAGAATAAATATTAATATCTTTGAGTGCCTTCCATGTTCGTTTACGGTCGCCCGATTGATGAATAGCATTCAAATATTGCATTTTCTTGTCCCTTAGTAACCTAACTAATCTATTTCTTGCTTGTTTATATGCTACCCAATAATTTGCACAGTTAGTTTTTTAAACTTTGCAAGTAATTTGCTTCTTTCTCTTTTTAATTTAGAAATTTGTTCTGAATTGGTATTCCGCCTGGTGGCGGCTTTCGGTTTTGTAAACCGAACTCTACGTAAAGCCGCATGGCGGTCAAATATGTTAATTATGTTATTAGTTAATATACTAACTTTTTGAATAATATCATCCTCGTAAAATATTTTTTCAGTCAGTATTAAACTTGTCTTGTTCTATCGCTTTAAAGTTCCTAAATTTCCTATATCGTATATGATCTGACAGCAACCTAGTTTTTAGATCACAGATATATCATGCATGTCAATATGCTGGACTTCACCATCAACAATATGCTCATTCGAAGTCGCTATTATGTCTAACAGTTTTTTACTTTTCCTCGTTATTTTAGTTGGATTTTTACAATTTATTTAAGATCAAAACATTTTGGAAGCTTTACCAAATTTGGTTTATTTTTCAGAAGGACTATATTTAGACCTCCCATCAAGAAAATTTCATCAGGACTGCTTGCTAGCATGCACGTCAATGAGTTTTCCAATTCATTTAAACTATTAATTAATTTACCTTTTGGTAGTTTATATATAACACCAATCGCATAATTTAAGCCCGAATACTTAGCATTGAACCACATTTGTTCCACATCTTTGTTCATACAAGAACCGTTATCACTAACAATTACTTCTATTGATGATCTAGCATATATTAGTATACCTCCTCCATGCCCATGTATATCTAATCTATATAATTTATAATTATTAACCGACAGTACATCATTTGAGGAGCAACCGTCTAACCAAGTCTCAGTGATTCCCAAAATATCAATGTCATATTTTGAGATTAGATGTTGTATTTCATCTATACTGGGATTCAAAGATCTTACGTTCACATGATCTATTCTAATTTTTTTTACTTAAAACCCATTTACTGTTATATTTCATCATTAATCTGATCAATATTTTTAATATTAATTCTATCCTCACCTTCATCCTTGCATACATATACTTGATTATTTTTAACCCATACAAACTTGATACCCTTCATTTTTAGTTTTCTAGCTTTCGTAAACAAGTCCCGAATGTTTTTCAACATGTATCATTAAAAAAATATTTTTCTTTTCTCCAGTTATTCTGCAGTATTCCGTATTCAACCTTTTCTTTCTTCCCAGCTCCATCACTTCATTTCTCAATTCAATAGTTGTGAATTCCAATGAACGATCTGCAATTGGTTTGCTGCAGATATTGAGCCTAAGAAAAACTCGGTTTTCTTAACGGCTATTCAAGTTGTAAGTGTGAATAAACTAGACGAATTTACGCAATTATAAACTGTCTATTTAGATATAATGTTATTAGAACATGTCAAAGGTATAAGTTTGAGTTCAGTACTGAATTACAAAATCTTATTCTAAAACTAACTAAACTAAATTCTTAAGTGTAGGAAGGGAAACAACGAATAGAAATTAGGGGGTGTATATATGCACAGTAGTTAATTTGCAGACGGGTAATTCTGATATTAATTCAACATCTGGTCATCTGAGACCGGCAAGGTCGGAAATGGCAATAGCCGAGGATTAGGAATTAAAACATTGTTATATTACACACTTTCTTCTAAAGATACATTTTTATAAATTCAAAATATCTGCAAATTAAACAAATTTTATTTTGAAATAATTGTCGGTCTAGTTCAATCTCGCCGCGAATTTCATTCAGTGAACTACATTTTCGACATGTGTGTCTTGATAGAAGGACTGATAAAAAAATTACAAAAATATTGAATGCCACTAACATGAAACTTCAATTGTTTAAGAAGTTGACAATAGGTATAAATATCTGCAAGTCTTATTTTGGTGGAGATGTGGAGATAATTGATTAAATGCCCGGCAGTTGAGGTCTCCAACATTTATTAATTTCCGTATATTTTTGCTATATATTTCAGAATTTCCTGCCGTTTTCCCGTTTATTTATGTTTTTATTGTAATCACAATTTTCTTCCACATATCGTCTAGAATTTCTTCCGGAGTAATATGTGGAAATTGGTTATTAATTATTTTGATTATTTTTATTTAGTATACTAATTACACTTGTAATGATATGATTAACGCAGTTAATTAAAGCTATAAAAATCTCTTGAAACCTGTATATTCCTCGTTGTGTAGAAATTCGTCTGAAGTACAAGGGAAACTTGTTGAAGAGTCACAATGATACGTGCGGTAATGTTATAAATCTTTTTAATGGTTCGTTGTATTTAAAAGCAGGTTAATTTCAGTGGGTAGTTATCGTTGAGATGAAACAATACCAACTACCGATATGGGATTCGATAGAGTTGAAACCCGGTAATTGCCAGGCATGCAGAAATTAATCTGTAACATTATCTGCGATTACTTATATAAACACATGAAAACACTCGCCATTACCTAAGTATGTGCGAACACGTAAGAAACAGCATGAGAATGTAACGAAATGCCTGGCGAAAAAAAGATACACAAAGGTAAACAGATATTATTGGTTCGAAGATATGTATGTGAAAATAATTCTGCGGTCATATAATTCATTAAACCGGTAATAACTTATTTTAAACAAAAAGGCAGACATCAATATTGACATCATTAGTTGAGAATTCGAAACCAGATCTGGTGCGATTGTATTTATATATTCGGGCGATTTGTTTTTCTGAACTCGCCGTAATTGAAATGATCTCTTGCGAAAGTTTTTTCACTGAGATGAGCCGATTGAATTTTAAAATGGACAAGCAAATACTTACCGGCTATCAGAAGCTTACATTCATCTCGAAGTTAATTGACAAGAAAAGCAAGCAAGAAAAATGAGCTAATTTTAGTTGAGCAATGAGATTATTGACGGCAGTGAACAGCGAATTGATTTAACTTATATGGCTCAGGATTTTTTTGAGCGTTATAATAGTTGTGTTCTTCTACGAAAAAACTAGTACTCGGAGGTAAATAAATTGGTTATTAAAGTCTACATTGTAACGGTTCTAACAAACATTTAAATTTTTGTTAATATAAACAGAATTTGTTATTTATAGGTTTAGCTTCTGCATCTATAAGTGGATAGAACGAATACAAGACGAAATATACTAAGAGTAAATCTTGTGATTTTAAAGCAATCTCTGATTTCGCAGCTTTAACACGACCGGTTGCTGTGGTGTAAAAGAAATACTAGTATATTAAAATGAAAAAACTACATTAACTAACAGCGGTACACAACCAAAGAATTAACTAAACTAAATAATGATAGCAATTAAACAAACTAAATGTATTTTAAAAGTAAGCGACTACTTGAATTAATTAGTACGAGGAAAACTCTAAACTAACTAAACTAACTAATTTGACTAAACTAATTAAACTGATTAACTACATTACATTACTAAACTGATTAAATCGTCTTAACAGATTAAACCCACTAAACTAACTAAACTAACTTAATTGACTCTACATAAAAAAGTAACTTAACTAAACTAACTAACTAAATGGGCCAAACTAAAAAAAAACCAAACTAAACTAAACTATATATATTAGATATAATAACTGAATTACCTAAACTAACAAAAATAATTAAACTGACCAAATTAACTTAACTAATATAACCAACTAAGCGGACTAAATTAAACTAACTAAACTAACTAAACTAACTAAACTAACTAAACTACTAAACTAACTAAACTAACTAAACTAACTAAACTAACTAAACTAACTAAACTAACTAAACTAACTAAACTAACTAAACTAACTAAACTAACTAAACTAACTAAACTAACTAAACTAACTAAACTAACTAAACTAACTAAACTAACTAAACTAACTAAACTAACTAAACTAACTAAACTAACTAAACTAACTAAACTAACTAAACTAACTAAACTAACTAAACTAACTAAACTAACTAAACTAACTAAACTAACTAAACTAACTAAACTAACTAAACTAACTAAACTAACTAAACTAACTAAACTAACTAAACTAACTAAACTAACTAAACTAACTAAACTAACTAAACTAACTAAACTAACTAAACTAACTAAACTAACTAAACTAACTAAACTAACTAAACTAACTAAACTAACTAAACTAACTAAACTAACTAAACTAACTAAACTAACTAAACTAACTAAACTAACTAAACTAACTAAACTAACTAAACTAACTAAACTAACTAAACTAACTAAACTAACTAAACTAACTAAACTAACTAAACTAACTAAACTAACTAAACTAACTAAACTAACTAAACTAACTAAACTAACTAAACTAACTAAACTAACTAAACTAACTAAACTAACTAAACTAACTAAACTAACTAAACTAACTAAACTAACTAAACTAACTAAACTAACTAAACTAACTAAACTAACTAAACTAACTAAACTAACTAAACTAACTAAACTAACTAAACTAACTAAACTAACTAAACTAACTAAACTAACTAAACTAACTAAACTAACTAAACTAACTAAACTAACTAAACTAACTAAACTAACTAAACTAACTAAACTAACTAAACTAACTAAACTAACTAAACTAACTAAACTAACTAAACTAACTAGGTGATGGAAAAAAAATCTTGCATAAGACACCCCCGCTAGTGTCACTACTGACTAAAAAAAATCACCTCCACATGCAGCGACTATATCCCGGAACCGCTTTCGCATTACTTCAAATATAGATTGCTTTGCCTTTCATCTTTCATCTCTTTCTTTTGTTTCAATTACTGATTGCATTATGTGTTGATTTCCAGCTTTCTTCGCTCTCTAAGAGATTTCTCAGGAATTTTGTAACGTGAGCTGGCTATGAAAAGCTTCTCTTACTGTTTCCCACCTCTGGCAGAAAAATAGGGTATGTTCAACATCATCTATTTCGAGATTGCAATATAAACAGTGGGGGCTGTCCACAATCTGCCTGTCATACAGGTATTTTCGAAACATCCGTGTCCTGACAATGCCTGAGTCAGGAAGTACTCCACTTCCCCGTGTTTGCGGTTGAGCCAGCTATTAATGTTGGGGATCAACTCGTAATCTCCCAAATTTCTCCTGTTCCCATTTCATTTGCCACTTACTCAACATGTTACTTCTAGCGAGTTTTTTATCCCTACTATGGTAGGCTTCGTACCGTTCTTCGATTAGAAGTTCGATTGGGGGACCCCAGCAATTACTTGTGCGGCAGCTGCTGACACCGTTCTGTATGAACTGCATATTCGCGAGCACGTTTTCTTCTGGACTTGACTTAGCTTTCCTACTAATTTGGTGTTTGTTGTAACCGATTTCCAGATGGGTGCGGCGTACAGTAGTTGGGATTGTACAACACTCATAAGAATCCTGCGTTTAACTAGGTCCTCTTATATTCGGCATTATGCCTGCAAGAGCCGTGATTGTCCTTTCTACTTTAAGTATCGTCCGATTGACATGTTCGCTAAAGTTCAGACCTTTGTCAAGCCACACTCCCAGGTACTTCAACTGCTTACTCGTCTCGATTCTAACACCTTGGATTTCAAAATGGATAGGTTTGATCTTCCTACGAGGTGATAGTATAACTGCTTCTGTTTTTTGAGGTGCTAGTTCAAGTCTTCTGGACTGCATCCACTCTGTAACATAGATCAAGGCAGTATTCGCCTTGTTCATTAGGACACTTTCATCGTTGGCCTTTACAATCATGGCAACGTCATCTGCGAACCCTATTAATTCCACCCCTGCTGGTAGATTTACAGCAAATAGACTGTCGTAAAGGATATTCCATAGTGTGGGTCCCAGCACTGAACCCTGCGGGACGCCGCTACTAATCCTGATAGCTTTCGTATCAGTTCCCGCTTGCAGGATCAATGTCCTTTCGGATAAATAAGACCACATTAGTGCGATAAGATTTTCGGCGATGCCTCTCGCCCTCATTTCTTCCAGAATCAATTGCCAAGATGCACTGTTAACTAAACTAACTAAACTAACTAAACTAACTAAACTAACTAAACTAACTAAACTAACTAAACTAACTAAACTAACTAAACTAACTAAACTAACTAAACTAACTAAACTAACTAAACTAACTAAACAACTAAACCAACTAAACCAACTAAACCAACTAAACCAACTAACTAAACTAACTAACTAAACCAACTATACTAACTAAACTAACTAAACTAACTAAACTAACTAAACTAACTAAACTAACTAAACTAACTAAACTAACTAAACTAACTAAATTAACTAAACTAACTAAACTAACTAAACTAACTAAACTAACTAAACTAACTAAACTAACTAAACTAACTAAACTAACTAAACTAACTAAACTAACTAAACTAACTAAACTAACTAAACTAACTAAACTAACTAAACTAACTAAACTAACTAAACTAACTAAACTAACTAAACTAACTAAACTAACTAAACTAACTAAACTAACTAAATTAATAAACTAACTAAACTAACTGAACTAACTGAACTAACTGAACTAACTGAACTAACTGAACTAAACTGAACTAACTGAACTAACTGAACTAACTGAACTAACTGAACTAACTGAACTAACTGAACTAACTGAACCAACTGAACCAACTGAACTAACTGAACTAACTGAACTAACTAAACTAACTAAACTAACTAAACTAACTAAATCAACTAAACTAACCAAACTAACTACACTTTTTTTACCGAGGTGAAATCCTATCTAATCTAACTAAATTAACTAAACTTATTAAACAAATTAAACTAACCAATCTGATTAACTGAACCTTTGTCGGATAGAACTCGATGACCGATTCGATGTTGTCATCCGTTTTTGAGGTGAAAGGGTGATTAGGGCGGATACCATTTTCAATATTTCTCAGCCAAGTTGAACCCGGTTAAAGCACTTGGAACTGCTTAAACATTCTTTGCCAAACACTTCTTATTGAAAGAAGTGTTTAGCACCTATTGAGGTGATACATTTCAGTGGTGTTTTTTTCAAATTTTACGTGATCTTTCACAACAATTTTTTGCTCTAGTATTTGTCAGTTTTCCGGCGAATCAAAAAAAAAACTAATTACAACGGAATTTACGGCTATAAGGAGTTTTTGACAGAAGCTGAAGGCACTGCATTTACGAGAACCCACAGTCTGTTTAACCTTCGACGCCAGTCTCGTTATTTAATAGCCACACCTCGTAGATGTTAAAACGCTGAGATTACTTTTCTTTAAGACACTGTAACAGATGAACGGTCCTGGTATGTAGTACGTTGTATTGTGATCCATTTCAATATAGTCCAAAATCTTTAAAAAAGTAATATGAAT
This sequence comes from Octodonta nipae, assembly GCA_034190945.1. Classification (NCBI taxonomy): domain Eukaryota; kingdom Metazoa; phylum Arthropoda; class Insecta; order Coleoptera; family Chrysomelidae; genus Octodonta; species Octodonta nipae. The sequence continues at coordinate 67,219,124 of CM067216.1, read as the reverse complement.
GTATATTACATCACACATATTTTAAAAACGAGTATTTTCGTTTCAAATTATATGAACATATACAGGTCTTAATAGATCGACGTCAAGCTGGAAGTTGATTATTGTGTGTGTGTGTGTATGTTATTTCTTTTTATTCTTGTATTACACAACTTTTTCTTCTTGTGTAAGAATTTGTTGCTTCGTTGAAATTGAACTTGTAATCAATATATAACGAGTTTCTTGAGATATCCGAGCACTCTTTCTTTCTACAAACATTTTACGCATGTTTTTTCATTTACTGCAGTTGTTACCGCAATCAGTTTTGTAAACGGTTTTAATTTAAAATTCTTCGAAAATTGAAGTCTTCGACATAATAATCGGTTTTTTGACAAATTGATAGTTTTTGTGTATGCTATAGTGATGAGTTTATCACTTTATAATTTTGTTGCTAATCTCCGGAAATTGCAGACAATTAAAATTTATTCTGAGTTAGATATTTGCTATGGTGTAAGTGTTTTCTTATGATTGTTATTACTACAACGTCTTTGAAATTGGGGTTTTTGTGATCTTGAAATTTATTCTAACAATAAATTAATATAAAAAGATATTAAAGAAAAACTGTGCGTGGTAAATATATTTATAATCCATGATTATTATAAAAGATAGGGTAATAGCCCCGTCTATACAGCAATCTTCGGTAATAAGTAAAATGGATTGAGGCATACAAAGTTACTGCTATCATTAGCTTCTAAGTACTTATTGATACAAGTAGAACTTCTTAAATGATAATTGACATATCTGAACAATTCATTAGGTAATATCAAGCGAAGGACGTTGCTTTGTAAAGTCCTAACAATCCAAAAAGTAGGTAAACGGTTTAAAGCAAATAACAGTTTTTTTAAATTATAATATTAGCTGCTAAACTAATGTTACGACTTATTTGATCCTTGAGGTACACAAATTCATATTGGATAGCATATAATGAATCCCAGTATATTAGGGCGATTTAAGCGGCTCTTTTGTTATCCATTTTTGGCAGAAATAAGTTATGGACTTAGATACACCTGCTATTCATCTTATCTAGAACCCATTTCTTCAAAAACAGGTTTAGTCCACATGTTGCTATTTCCACCAGACTAAATAACAAGATACGCAATACAAAGCCTATAAAATCGTATCTCCGAATCTTCCAAAGATCTTATTATTAAGTAATGACTGCAATATCAATTTTCAGCGAATTAGAATTGAAACATAAAATAAACCACTAGTTGCAGTATTTACAACAAAACATTCACTCGACTATTTATAAGGGCACATGTGTGAACAATACATTGCAAAAATTCTCTGTCTAATTAGTCTGATGATCATAGCAGATACAAAGCTATTGAAACGTTGTGAGGTCAACAATTTCAAGACGATGGAGGTCCAAGGCAACTTCCAGGCTAGTGTTCAACGTTAGAAATAAACCTTGGTTAAATTAACAAGCCGATTCCTAATTTTCGTTGTGCGAAGTGCAGTAGGAAGGGTTCCGAATAAATTAACATATTCTCTAGTGCCTGCGAGGAGCACGCTCTATCACTGATAGGTTATGAGATCAATAGTGATATGAACAAACATTACAATAGTTCAGTTTACTGTTACTAAGAAGTCAGTAGCTAAATTAATTTTTAAAGATGGTCTTTGAACTTAATCCTTCCACATTGATATAGATTAGATTATTTAGGGCAAGGAAACGCGTTAACTAGATTTAGAAAAGGTGAATATGCATTTATTTCGCTCTTAACTAGGTAACAAAGCTATGATTACTCACTGGGGAATATAAAGCCTGTAAAATAGACTGGGCTAGGTAGCATGGAGAACTGTTGGAATTATGTCCACTTCAATCAATGAATAAATATGACTAATTGACAGAAAATTCAACATTTTTTATTGATCCGTTTTTGCTTTTTAACTCAAAAATCGGTAACAACTTAGTTATTTACCTTTTACACAAAATCTACACGAAAAAACTGTTGCTGATGAAAAATCTACAAAATGAGCTACTATACTTTCAATTTCATTTATTGGTTCCTTATATAGTGAAACCTTTACTTGAAATTACAAAATAAGTAATCGTTTATAATGTTTTTTATTTTATAAATAAAACAACTTTATTAACTGAAATGGTAGATCTTCTCATACCTCGCTTCGGTGTAAATATTGTAGCGGTAGATTTTGCAAAATTTCAGTCAAACCTATAGAAGGACGTTTTTAAAGCTATATTATCTAACCAGATGACCCTATCATTATGAATTGATCAGGATTAAAAAGTTGAAGAATTGATCTAGAATCCCCACATCTGAGTTTTCCAAAATTTAAAATATATATAATAAATGAAAATATATGGGCATTCTAAACTGATCCTTCTGGACGAGTCCATTCGGGAAATTGCTAAGGGGTATCTGAGAGACTTTATCCTTATAATAAATAATTTTATGCAGGCACATATTTATATTTCTAGCATATAATGAATTTATGTAATAAAATTAGCAAAATGGAATACCAGAACTCTATGTAGACGTAGACGATAATGATGGGTGATGTATATGCAAAAGACGTAAGCTGTTATGAAAGATTTCCCTGTTTGTGTAAAGAAATTTAGCTGATCTTTTATTAGTATTTAATAATAGAAAATGTCTTAACAGGAATCTCAATTGAGCAATAAAAAAGCTGTATTGTTAACTAATTCAAGATTAATATTAACATTTTTTCACTATTATCTACAATTTCAGCGCTTCATAATTATATAATAATAAAATATATATCCTTACTTTAAGAACTAATTAATGACAAGCCAACTTTCTTTACATATAAGTTTTAATTTCTATTGAATCATTTACACACGGAAAACTATTTTATAACATCATACGCCTTTTGCATATGAAAAATGATTGCTCCATTACTATTGTCTGTGTCTACAAGGAGTTTTGGTATTCCATTCTGCTAACTTTATTACATAAATTCATATTATGCTAGAAATATTAAATAGGTGTCTGCATAAAATTTCAACTTGCAATAAGAATATTTATTATAAGATTAAAGTTTCACAGGTACCACCCCTACTCGAATTGACTCGTCCAGAGGGATCAGGGATAGAATGGCCAAATATTTTCAATTATTATATGTATTTATACTTTAAATTTTAGACAATAGAGGTAAAGGGTCTCTAGATCAACTCTTAGACTTTCCAATCCTGGTTTAGTCATAATGATAGAATCATCTTGTGAGGTTATATGATGACGAAATTGACGTGTAATAAGTAGCTAATCGAATTTAGAAAAATTTCGATTATATCGAATATTCTATTCGTGGGTGTGTTAGCTTTGTTAGTCAATTACTTGAAACTTCTGTCAGTCAGTGGCCAGCTCAAGACCGTTTTTTAACTGCGTCCGGGTGTTATGATTTTTTATGAGAACATTTTCCTCCTCAAATAAGTTTTTCTAATTTTATCTTAGCTGAATTGTATACCTCTATTTGTTCATTACTGTTGCGTTTGTTTATTACAGGTATTACACATTCGTATATTTATTTTGAGGTTAGCTGTTCCAACAGACGTTGTTTTGACGGTTCTGGGTTATTTGTTTTGATATGGGAATAATTCAAATATAAATCAAAAAATTCCTCAAAAATAAATCCCAGAACCCAATCGCAAAGCCAACCAAGCTGGTTCAGAAGTAAATTGAAACACAAAAGAATATATCAAAATCGGTCCAGTTCAGAGACACATCAGGTAGTACAGAAGAATTATATAATAAAAATGTCGAAAAAAACTCGATGACAACCTGATCCAGGTGTGAATTTAAACCAGTCAATCACACATAAAAAGTTTAATTAAAATCGCTTCAGCCGTTTAGGAGGAGTTCAGTGAAGTTAATCAAAAAGATATTAACGAAAATATACCAAAATTTACCCCCCCCCCACTTATATCCAAAACTACAAAACGTAAAGTTTTGAAAAAAATTAGAGGTATAGAGCCTGACCTGAAGTTTACTGGAAAAATAAGGAGAAACCTCTACTTTTAATTTTGGGGGTCAAATTATAGAATGAAATGTAAAATATAAAATTAAAATTGTTTCTAACCCATCATGTTACATATCAAATGAAAGGGCTCATTATGACGAAAACAAATATATTTTTTCCATATTTTTAAAATAAATTAATTAAAAGATATTAACAAAACTATAAAAAATACCCATTCCCCCCTTATCACCGAAACCATAAGCTGTAAAATTTTGAAAAAAAATACACATATGGCCCCTTACCCGAACTTTACTGGAAAAATAAGGAGAAACCCCTAATATTAATTTTGGGGAGCAAATTATAAAATTAAACGGAAAATAAAAAATTATAATTGTTTCTAACGGATCAAGTAATATATCAAATCAAAGGGGTCATTATGATGAATACTAATATAACTTTTATTTTTTTTTAATAAATATTTTAAAATTTTCTAAAAAAATAATTAAAAAATTACCCATTCCCCCTTTATTCCCCTAACTATAAGACCTACATTTTACAGGAAAAATACGAAGAAATCCCTAATATTAATATTGGGGGCCAAATTATAGAATTAAACGGAAAATAAAAAAATATTTTTTAATGCATCATGCAGTAAATCAAATGAAAGAATTTATTATGAGGAATACAAATACATATTTTTCATATTTTTAAAATTAATTGTTTACAATCTATTAACATAATACCATACTACCTAAAATTTTGAAAATAATTAGGGGTACTGGTGCTCACTTGAAATTTATAAGAAAAGGCTCATTATGTGAATTACAAATATATCATATTTTGAAATCATTTGTTTAAAATATATTAACAAAAATATTAAACATCGACTTAATTCCCACTTTAGAAACTACACTATTTATATTTTGAAATATATATCTTATTTGTATTTTTAAATAATGTGAATAATAGATTTATTAATTTATAATTTAAAACTTGATCTATTTTTCCCTCTATCTTCCAATCTATAGAGCCTCAAAATTCAGACAGTAGATTATAAAAGTCTTCCCTGAAAGTTTACCAGTAAAATAAAAGTCTTAATGTTAATTTTTGGGGGCCAAATTAGAGAATTAAATACATATATATTTTTATAAAAATCAAGTGAATCCTGAAGCAGATAAAATAAAAAATCTACGTGTGGAAAATGAAAGTGTATATTTTTTATAAATTTAAAACGCTTCCTTTGAAAGATATTAGGGCAAATATAAGAAAATGCACTCATTCCCTGCTTGTCTGAAACTGGAATATTACAATCTTGTAGGTGGTACGGAACCCTTAGTATGCGAGTCCAACTCGCACTTGACCAAATTATTTACGTTTAACTTTAATTATCACCTTATTTATGCCGTTCACTAGACCAAAAAAAAAAAAGAATATGGAAACCTTTAAAATATTTATTTTAACTTTAATTTAACTTTCTAGACATATCATTACCAAACAACACGTCCTCACCACTATAATTTCTCCCAAATAAAGATTATGTTGTTAATTACCTCAGATGAAATCATATCTGCTTCAAATCTTATCTCCATGGAGTCTGTGTTCAAGGAAAGCTTACTGTATCGTTGAATTATAAGTTGTCCTCAAATAGTTTGTCGCCTTAGTTATTTTCTAAATCTCAAACAAGGCGATCAAACAATGTAAAGTGATTAAGCTTAACGTCAATCCCGATTTTCTGTTTCGGTTACCAAAGATATTAAATCCTTTTCAAATTCGGCATCGGTTATGCATGAAACTTAATATGACTGATATACCTATTAGAGATAAATCTCGTTTCGTTTCTGATATGATTGTCGTCATGTGAATGAATGATTTTAGCTAATTAAACGTTACTTAGCATATTTGACAGTTTTCGGTTTCGGTCTAGATATAATGCTGCTAGAAAAATTACTTATGTTTTAGATTCCAACTTTTTGTAAAAAAGGTGGTTTTGTCATAAAATGTCTATCTAATAGTTTATGTAAATTATATTCTGATCGTATTTCCTATATTTATAGATATCATATTTGCAATTTGGATAATTACTGAGTCACAAAGACAAAAGTGGGAGCCATATTCTTTGCACATCAGGAGAAAAAGTTATCTGCAGTTTTTATAACCCTTATTGTTGTGGAAATAGCTCTAAGATCGCGGAAATGATGCCGGATTTAATTAAAAAATAAATATAAAATTGTCTCTATGCATGCAACAACATCCCGAATAATAAAGGTGTTTCAAGTACCTACCATACTGGAGACAGTGAAATGAAACTGAATTACAAAATCTGGTACCAGATCTAGAGTCATAGATTATTGCCTCTCGTTTACAACAGTGATATATTGATATCATACAGGAAATTAACTATTACAAGATGAGAATTCAAATTTATAGCAGTTTATTTAGAAGAGTACTTACTTACTGTTGTTTCTGTCATTACAACCCTTGGTTTTTAAATATACCTATAGAACCGAAACTATAATCCACATAAATAGCGTTTATTCATTGATTGAATTTAATAGACTCATAGCTCAAAAGCTGAATGTCAGCACACTAAGCCCTAAAATGGCTCTTTGAAAGAGATGTTTGTTAGGCGATTATTGCTGTTCTGTTTTAACAGATAATGACTCACAAAGTGGAAAAGAAGAGCAAAATCGCTCATTGTATCAGTTTTAAGGTTTTGTTTGCGTTTAAAATCTTAATTTAATTTGTGTTAATTAATATATAATATTTTACCTAGAGGTGAGAGATTTTTTAGCAATATATTTTCCAACTCAGCACCTCTAAATCTGTAATTAGTGACAAAAATATTAAGAATATAGTGATGGGCACAATGGAATGATATTAAAAATCGATTATTACAACTCGAACGATTTTAATAATCGAATGATGTCTCAACTGACCGATTACTCGGATGGTACGTTTATGATTCAAACGATTATCGCTTAATAATGTTCCTTAATCTATATTAACAGTCAATTCCTCATATTACTTTGCATTGCAATAATTGTACCATAACCTGAAAATATAGTATTTACGTATTTCTTCTATACAATGAAAGACATAAGCAAGCGACAGCATAAAAGCGAGAACGGAATAAAAGTACCTGTATATGAACGCTAATGGCAGAATAGTCCTTCTCGATTCGCTAGCAAATCATTCGAATTATAACTCGAATGTAGTATCGCTCGTCTTCGTCGTTAATCACTGGGTCAATATTTCGAGTTAAATATTCGATTATGTTTCATTCGAATACTTTGATTCCATAATCGGAATATTGGAGTGATTTTCATAATTGAATGATAGATTATATTTTATTCGAATGACCCTATCACTCGACGAATATATATGTTGTCTAGTTTTATAAAAATAATAAAGAACTACAGAAAAAGTATAAGGGTTTTCTTTGTTTTAGTTCGGCGTTTCTTCTTATATTTACTAACAAATACCGAGGCTGCAGTTCTTATTGGGTGTCTGAATGCTTGATCAATGGTAGCGTGGGTGTTATAATGATATTTCAATGGCCTGTATTAAGACGCGATCAACGAGTAGAAGAGGAAATGGCTGAAGCTGTGTTAATTTTATACTATACCTGATGTAAAAGTATATATTCCAGTCTCTCTCATTTCCGTAACACTTATATTGAGTTGGGTAGTATCGGTCCATAAGTTCCAGAGAGCAACAATGGAGACAGGTGGTAAATTTTGGTAAAGCCCTGTTTGGCATGTGCTTTTAAGTAGGGTAAAGACGCTTGATGGTTTGCCAACCGATGAGCTAAATTCCCAACAAACTATAAGAACAGTAGCCTTATCTATGTAAGAATTGTTACGTTTAACCTAATAATCCGAAAGCTACAAGGATGTCAAATCATCACTTATAATTTTACCATACTGATAGTGCAATATTGTTACTCTCTATATAATACTATAGATTTACATGAAACAACGAGCCCAGTTCGTATTCAATATTTGCGACCGAATACGACAAATTTCTCATCTAGTGATTGGTATACACCTAACAGTTTATATATCTTTACACACCTGAACATGAATCGCCTAGATAGGGGAGACACTACGGCCTTGAATCTCACGATATTTCCTTATTCCCTCTAAATCGGTGAAGTCAGTTTCGAGATATCAATAAGTCTGAAAAATAGTACACATAAGATATATGGGACCAACTTTGGAACTTCCTTGAAAAATTTATTAACATAGCTAATAAAAACAAGTTCTGCATATAATTGAGGTGTTAGAGCATGTTTGTAATTGTTTAGTATGCACTAAAAAGCCCATATATTGAAATCCATGTTGATTAAATTTGCATCCTGCCTGGGCCAAAGATACCTATATGAATTTTGAGCAATTCCAATAGAGTTACATCTGGGTGGAATTAATAACCTCGTTTTATTGAAGTCGGTTAAAAAATGGAGAATTTTGCAGTGTTTTGATAATACACTTCAAAACTTCTCGAGAAAACAAAGAAACATTTGATTTCCAAGTTTTAGACAATAACTTTGTTCTTGCATTGCTCTGGGAATAATAGTGAAATATATTTATACACTTATATTTAATAAACAAAATAAACAAATTCTCCTATAGTGTTTACTGTCTTACCACTTAAAATGGTCTTTTTTTCTACCAAACTTTTATATTCTGCAGAAATAATACTATTTGAAAATGGTAACTTGTATCGAATATAATAGAATATTTTTTCAAAATTAGTTATTATGATTATTTTATTCATGTGTCTCAAATTCAAGATTTGTTATTTTGTTTAAAAAATGTTTGATTTAGATATGCATTTTAACTCCTATACAATTTATCATGTTCTCATTTTACAACATCCAATAAAACATGAAAGACAGCAGTTACTTCTTTTTAACATTTTTGTTTGGGTGTAACCGTTGAATTCTCAAATTTCCTTAATTAATATTTATTTATTGGGCTCTAAGTAGTTTGACCTTTCCTTTTCTTAATTCATATTATAAACCTGACAGTGATAAAAATCTATAAAATCTGAAATTAACAGGTTTCTCATTTGTTTATAATTGCTAGATGACATGCCCAATTAGAAATATTTTAATTTCTTTCACAGCTGAAATGTAAAAATTAAAAAATTATTTTTTAATACTGTTATATAATTTCCATGATCGATTCAAATCCGGATTTGTACGCACATCGATTGGTATTTATTTTTTTAACGATGTTCACTTGTCGAATCTGCTTCTCTCCAAACCTCATTTCTTCGTGCCGATACGACTGATTAACTCTGGCGAATACGAAAAAATGTTTTTGTGCCGAAAATATTCATATTACGCTTGGTTGATTGCGATTGGGGAATTCGTTTCCGTATTTGTAGTCTGTTTCGAAGTGCATGCCAATTTGAGGTTTATAGAAACGGTAATCACATCATATAACGAATGCATGGCAGGAGTTGATAATGTATTGGTTATTGAGGTGCTCGGGCCAAATATTGACTCAGTAAATAAGTTTTGTTTCATTTTTTTATATACTGTGTATCAAAAAATCTGACTACCAATAATTATGTACACCGTGTGAGTAAAAAACAAAAATCATCTTGTTTAAACTTAAACTAGTATGGTAGGTCTGTGCAACCTTCAAGATTATGAACATGTCATCTTTCAACAGTTCCTCTAGGTCAGAGAGGTTGGATACACATTGCTTTTTGGTGGGATCAAACCCTACTAAACAAGTATCGTGAATATTTTAAAATTGTCGTGTATGCAAAAATAGCATCAGCTAGCAAACAAATGAGATACAATTAAAAATTTAAATAACCCACCTATATATAAAGAACCTCTAAAAAGTAAAAAATACCCATTTTATTTATACTTCGGGTTCTTGAATTTATTTAAAAACTCAGTCGAACTCACTATAATTTATTTACACTACATTAATTTATATTCTCACAAATATTTAACACCTGTTGCTTACTAGACGGCAATCGAATACTGAACTGAACTCTCAGAAGGCTCTAGAAGGTCAAAGAGCCATCGGGAAATTTCCTTAAAGGGTTCTCGAATATTCGAGGAATTTCAATAGCGCGAAATGAATTCGATATCCAGGAGTTTCAGGAAAATCTAGTTCATAGAGCTCCAAATCGGGAGTTGTACTGTGTGTAACGCCGTTTTCCTGTTATTTCTAAGATAAAAATCACAAGAAAAAAATCGTGATTTTTCAATTAGTTGAAAAATCCATAGGCTTCAAATCGCAACTGAAGAAGGTTCTCGACTAGAAACAATATATTGTCTTGTGTTCAATGGAATGAAAAGTCTCGAAAAGTTAGTAGTTCGGGTGATTTCTATCCTAGGAATTTCAGGAAAACGGCCTTACAAATATTAGTACTCCCGATTTGGAGTCTTTGGAGCTAGATTTTCCTGAAATTCCTGGATATCGGAATTCATTTAGCGATAAAATATCAAATTCAGTTATATGTACTATATACATAAATAATTATTCGAGAATTCAATTAGTTGAGGGGAGCGCAACTGATGAAGGTTCTCGACTAGCAGCAATATATTGTCTTGCGTTCAATGGATTGAAAAATCTCTAAAACTTAGTATCGTAATTTCTTTGTCAGGTTTTAGCATAATATACTAGGAATCACAAGGAAACGGCGTTACACACAGTACGACTCCCGATTTGGAGTCTCTGTGAGCTATATTTTCCTGAAAATTCTGGATGTCGGAATTAATTTCGCGGTAAAATATTGCACCTCATTAGCTGGCAACAGGCACCTTGCATTCGCTGCAGTTTTTATTTCTTAACATGACTAGGATTTTCATTTTCATAATTATATTGAGAATACCGTATGGTGCTGAGCTCGGTTTTCTGATATCTATTCCAAGTACATCCTATTTGATTATAAAATTTATTTAATCGTTTTTAATGAGAGTTGACCTTATATGCCGAGATATATATTTGAATTCCTGTACACACAGGAATTCTTAGAACCACTTGCTTGCGAACTTGTCTGGTGTAGCTATATTATTTAAAAAATCATAAATACATAAAAAAATCAACTATGCAACCTATTTAACAAGGAATAATGCAACTTGTTGTATTTTTAAAATGAAGAAAATAATTCCTGTTAAAATAGTTCTTTTCTAATTAAATGAAAGCTTCTTTTTAAAAATACTTTTACTTCTATTTCCGATTACTGAACAACGTTTATTAAGTGCTTCAATGGTCAAACAAACTTTTTTGTGAGTTAGCATTGTAATTGTAAAAGAAAATCCGACTGTTTACGTTCATTTAATTCGCACAGTAATTGACCTTCCCTCAGATATTCAGTTGCTGCGGTTTTGCCACGTTTAACACATTATGTTCACATCGTTCTTACTTGAAACAAAAAGCATCTTAACTTATAAAGTTTAAAAAAAGAGTCATAAAATCGACCGAGCATAGTTTTAAAAATAATGTTTATTCAGTGATTAATCATTAGCAGAATTGTGTGGCGAAAGCCATGGCCACATGTTTCACAGTTAATAAGTGTAACGATGAAATAAAAATTATTTCTCTTATTTTCTTTCCTAGAATTAGTTGGATACGCAGAACTGCGAATAAATAGTTTCTATGATATTTTATTTTTTATTAACGAAATCGAATTTGGTGTAAACTCAACATACAGTGAGGACGCGTGGGTTGGAACAAATTCATTTAAAATTCAGGTGTTGGTTTTTTGGAAAAACACTCGGATGGATCGGAAGGAGAGGTAATATCAAATGGCCAGCTAGGTCTCCAGATCTAAGCCCGTTAGATTTATATGTTTGGGGTTATGTGAAATCGAAAGTCTACTTCAATAAGCCGGAAAATATCGAGGAATTAAAGAATAGAATTAGGGCCGAAATGCAAAGAATCGTGCCACAAACTGTTAATTTTCGGTGTAGGACATTGCACATAAAAATACATAGAATTCAATGCAGAATTCTAAATAAAATAAAAGACAAATATTTAAATGGTCGCAATTTATTTATGGCCCACCCAGTATAAATAAGTTTATCATCACAAAAACCGCAGTAAAAAAAAATGCTAGGACACGCGTTTTTCCAAAAAAACAACACCTGAATTTTAAATAAATAAAAAAGGATCCACAATTGAAGTACCCACAATTCCGGCCCATACATTAACTGTGTATGTCTTTACATAATCCAGTGTGGATTTTCTGATGCCGAATATCGAAAATTTTGCCTATTTACTGAACCATTTAAATAAAATGTTGCCTTATCGGAAAAAACTATCTTACATGAAAAGTGAGGGTTGGCATTGCTTCTATCCATCATTATTTCCCAAATTTCTACTCTCCAGTCCAAATCATCTTTAGTAAGTGCCTGAACTAAATGAAATTTGTATGGGTGCCATTTATTTCTATTTCACTTTAGAAAAAAGATTTACCTATTGACTGTTTTCTAGTGAATTTGTGAGGATTTTCTTGTAAATCGAGCAAAACATTTAATTGTGTATGTTCTGGGAGATGTTTCGTTTTGTAATTGTCTCTTATGTGGCCAAATTCTAGAAACTTTTTTTTCACTTTACTCACTACCGATCGTGTAATAGGCCGCTTCAAATTAAACAATTCGGAAACTTCAGCTTGAGTTCGAGTTGTGTCGCCATATCCAACAAAAATTTTGACTGTGGTAGGTAATTCCTATTTGCTGCTTTTGAAATAAAGCGCTATCCTTTGAAACTGCACTTGACAAGTAAAAGTATAGTACAGTTTCTATGGAAATGAAGAAGTGTTAAAAAATCCAGCATTAAACAAGAGTTTTCTTCATGCGACTAAAATACCACCAACAATCATAAACACCAGACGTAAATAAATAGGTTCCAACCAACAAACACCTTATTTTTACCGTTGTTTTCTTAACTTTACAAAGAAATGTATTTTTTTTTAACTGTTAATTTTCGGTACAGGACATTGTACTTGAAAAATATTTAGAATTTAATGCAGAATTCAAAAATAAAATAAGAAACGAATGTTTCCATTAAAAAAAAAGAAGTTTAAGGTCGCAATTTATTTCTGGCCCACCCTGTATAAATAAGTTTATCATCACAAAAACCGCAGACCAAAAAAAACCGACGTGTCAAAAAAAACAACACCTGCATTTTAAATGAATTTGTTCCAACCCACACGTGCCACTGCATATAAACATTATAAAGGGATTTCAGTAAACATCGAGCAAGAAAATCCATCCAACAGACATTTTCCTGAACGTTTGAAAAAATTTAATCGTTCTCAAATTGACTGATTGTTTATCGCATAAACTTTCCCAATGTATGCAAAACTGTAGTTCCTATAATTAGTAGAAGCATTAAAACTTTTGATATCGATGTTCCAAATAAAACCTCGTTAATACAAATGTGGCTTGGTTGATTGAATTTAATAAGTTTCCACATTTCTTGAAAGAATTCTTCTTTTTATTGCAAAACCCTTCTAACTGGCTGGGGATAGACTTCAACATTCTTATCGTTTGGTTTTAAAATATACACAAGTTTGAACTCTGATGTGGTATTATTCCCAAGAAAATCTAAAATAAACTAGAAGATGCCACAAATAACATTCAGAAAACAGAAATAATTTCTTTCATTAACTGGTACAAAAGTTCTTAGATAGATTGATTTTCTTCTTTTAAAATACCTTACATGTAAAAAAAGTATTAATAACCATAATCACTTAAAATATTTAAATCTTTCACCAAATGATGATATATAAAACCAATTATCAAGGACTACTCCCCACTTTTGCTCCCTCTGGTGAATATTCTTTAGATCTTCGGAGAAAACAGACTAATTTCATATGGTTTTGGGTTTTGGATAGCTTGACTATTCAAATAGCTTGTATACTGTTTAAGAGCAGTACTTATTTGTACTTCAAAGATATATTACAAATAGTTACGGAGAAGAAATATATTGTGCACTACCCGAATAAACCTAAATAATATTTTTTTGTGTGAGTTAAGTCAAGTTTTTTATAAATAAGGACGTTTTTTTTAATTTTCCCTATTTGTTACTTTAATGAAGTAGTAAACTAAATTTTATTATGCATTTTCAGAAGTGCATTCCAGATATTCATATAATTGATAGTCATTCAAACCAAGAGCTTTTGTACTCGTACTACCAATAAAAGAAGAAACATATAATTAAAATTATCCAAAAAGAGTTTAATTTCTTAACTCAAGCATTATTATTATCTCTACAACACCCCTCCGAATCAAGAGAATCAAGAGTTCCTACCACTTTATCCTATCACGACTAATTATCATAACAACCCTAATACATATATAGGAGTATGTTTAAGCTAATATTTCGGGGTAGAACCACATCCACACCCCTGCAATAAACATTCATTCAGCTATTATATTGCTACTGAATTGCTTATGAAAGATAATATGCTGTCGATGGGATCACAAAGGGGAAGACAGTTTGGCAAAGAATCGTGTTTGGGAAGTTTATTACCCTATTTATAAATGAAAATATTAAGTTAAAGCCATCAAAGTGAAGTTGCTTAATTCGTCTTGTTAGATTTTAAATTGAATTACATTTTAAACAAACACGTTTTGCTTGTAATATCCAAACATGTAAAATTATTTTGGAAGGCTTTGCAAAATAGCCATTTATTGCAGCCATCATTTCTTGATTTGATTTGCATCGAGACAGTTTTTTAATTCTCAGAACAAAAGGAAATGCAGAAGAATCTCAGATCTGATGAATATTTTCAATTACTCTTCATTTCGAAAAGTTATTCAGCAAAGCAGCGTAAAAATGTTTCCCAATAATTAAGGAAGTAAAAAGCTGTTTTGGTTGTTTATTTGAGCTTTCGTTTCTTATAACGTTTTCTGAAAAAAAAACAAATATGTTAAGTAATTGAAAATCAAGGTATATTTATTATTTAAGGGCAATTTGTGGAGACTACCAGGAACACTAGTTGCCTGACTGTTCAATAAACTCTCTCGGAAGATTAAATGAGAGAAAGAAGGTCTATGGATTTGTCAACTTATTTTCCTGTATAATATGGTTGGATGTAATTGTATGCCACTTATCCTTTTCCGTAATACGGCAATTAGTGTTCTGAGCATTTCAGACAAACTGCCTTTACGTACTACACCTTGATTTTCAGTTTTTGAGCAGTGAAAACCCTATTGAACATTCAAAATAATTCACTATTCTGCACTATTCCAAAAAGTTAATGAAGGTTTCAAATCTGAGAATATCGTAGCCGCAATCTTATTGACCAGGAAGATATTGGCGCATAATTTTCAATTGATCATTATGTTTCAAGAAAGAAAAAATCCAATAAAGTCTCACTTACAGGAACAAATCAATAGAATACTTCTTTTTGATTAATTTGGTGCATAGCCAAACAGATATTTGATGAAATAACTTATGCAAATGAGGATGGTCATATCGGTTGAATAGCTAGGGTTAAGATACCGACTTTATTCTTGAGGCTACAATTTCCGTTCTTATATATCCTGAAGACTCACTATAATTGTTTTGTCTAGGGTTTTTCTTCGAAGGAAATTGTTTATATTGAGTTGCAGAATATATGAATTTAGTCCTCAGTGCATTAGACTGACTATGGGACTTTCTTTATTATGTAGATTGCTGAATTACATCCCTTAATTCTTTTTTTACAATTTTTCCATTCTAACACCTTTTTTAAAGGAAATACCTTATTTTCGTGGAAGCGATTGACGGTACATCCATTAGATACCTAAGTATCGAACTCCAGGCCGAGTTTTTAGGGTCAATTTAGCTATGTAGCAATTGTAGATGTTTAGGGTTGAATTATTAATTGTGATCTCAAAGGACGTTTGACACAATTGTTTAGAATTCCAGGTATCCATGTAAATTTTGTTGGCTTTCTGTAGTAGTTTTCAGTGTAAAAGAATGTTCAATTAAACCTCTATATTCAGTTTTACTTATAGTGACACAAGCAATATACAAGTTTTAATGAAAATAAACTAACAAAAGAAAATGCACATTTGAAATTTCAAAAGTAAGGTAAAATATCATGCGATTTTTGCGTTCATTTTATAAAAAAACTTCATATGAATATCTATGTCAGAAATTTCTTAATTTTTTGAAATCGGCGGTGAAGTTTACAAAAAAAGATCTTCATTTATATTATCTGAAACCAGTTTAAACATCTATAAATAAACTATCTGGCTCGAGTAGAAAAATTGATGATTGCAAATATTATAAAAAAATTCCTGGATCCCGTAGCACCCACACCGGGTACAATTGTCAATTTAAACCTACCAGGATCCCATTCAAACTCTCACAATATTTGTTTAGGACTACATCCTACAACCTTATGGTGCGTCTTCTACCGGGTTAACTTGTAAATCTAACCAACTCACACACACTCAAAAAGTTTCATCAAAATCGGCAGAAGTTAAAAAAATACTACAACCCCATCAAATTATTTTGATATTATACATTTCAAAAAGAAACGACTTCAACTGACTCAAAATGAAAACAGTTTAAACACCATCTGCAATTAGTTAGTATTTTCTGATATATCTAGACTTTTAAACTTGGAATGATATTTATGACAGGTTTAAACCACCCTGTATATGCTTCTATATCACCCGATATAACTTATTTGTCTATCATTTTCTGAACCACCCTGTAAAACTGTAATTAAATTATATTCAACCGTCCTGATATTTTTATACCACCCTGTATAAGTATAACTTACTGTTTTTAATGTTGTTTCAATCATCCTGTGTACCCATAATTTTACTTCGCCCCATATTTCATGCATTCCCTATATTCAACTGTTTATGGTCTACCCTATATAACTATTTTTTTTACATTTTTTAACCATCTTTTATAACTATAATTTTACTATACCGTTTACTTTAACCACCTTGTATATGCAACTACTTATGTTTCACACTATGTAATAATTTTGAACCATCCTGTATAACTAGAATTATACCCCACATTTTTTAACCATGCTGTAAATGCAACTTTTTTTAATTCTTCTGTATAACCGTCACTGTCCTCCGCACTGTAATTCAAATGTCCTAACTACTTATGCTTATTTGAAAATTTTAATTAACATACTTTGATCTACTTTGTATAACTATAATTCCACTCCACATTTTTTGAACCACCTTTAAAATCTATAATTCTATTCCACCTTATATTTCAATTATTCTATATATGCAACTGCTTATGTACCACCCAATATTACATTCCATTTTAAGATTTATTTAACCCACCTGTATAACTGTAATTTTACTTCGCCCTATGTCTCAACCTCACACACTGCTTGCTGCCTGAGTTTCGGTGCTTGCACGCACGACACACATACATACACATCTACAATCGTATTCTATATGGAAAAGATAACCGACATAACAAAAAATTTTTCGTTTTCACACAGTAACATAGTATTTTCTGTCATTTCACTCTATGGTAATCCGCGTAAACGAACTTCATTTCAAAAAGAAACTGGCTTCAAATAAATCAAAATGAGAACTGTTGCAAACACACTTAACATTTAAGATAAAGATTTATTTAGAAAATTTGACATTTACATTGATGTTTACCGTTTTCTTTCACACATTTTACCTATTTTCTGAAAAAACGGTATGGTTTACGTTGCCAAAAAATATATAGAATGAAATTGGAATAGATTTCTGTAGAATACAATTTTAAATATTCAAATTAGTGCAGCCGTTTTAGAGAAAACAGTGAAGATTCATTTATATTCATTGAAGTGTAGTCCCTTAATTAATGTAGTTTCTGATTTTCTGAAAAACCGGCTAAAAATACTAAAATCGCAATTAAATAATAAGAAGATAGAGCTAATAGTGTGAAAATTTGTAATTATTAGTAGTTTTTGATATCAAATAAAAAAAACAAAAAAACAGATTTTTTTTCTGGATTGGACAACCTAATCACCTATTGGTATGAAATGTACTTTTTTTATTCCCATACAAATAAACACAAAAAAATTCATGAAAATCGGTCGAAACGTTTCGGGGGAGTTCAACCACAAACATCGTAACAAAATATTTTTATATATTAGATTTGGTACACATCGACTATGTATTCAAGGACATATGTAATAGTTTACACAAAACATGCATTATTCCCCACGCAAATTCATTTCGTTTGCTAGAAACTGATGCCTTCGCCAGATAAAATGATATCATGAAAAGATATACCAGTTTAGTTTGATGAAGAAGTCCTTTCTATTGTTGAAGAATCCCCTGCAAATAGTACTGGAAAAATTGTTCGCCAAATAAATAGTATTTTCTCTTCGACAGTTTTCAGAACACTGACGGAATACTTACCTTACCATATTCAACTTGTGCAGGCGCTATTATCAGATTATATTCAATTTTAATGCTAATGGGAATGTATTTGTGGGTATTATTGAAAATCATTGAATATGCCCCCAGGTCTTAGAGACGGAACTTACCACTTTCTCAGAAGAAGCTTTTAACGCCAGTTGTTAGATAGAGTATGTCCATTAGATTTATAGGAAGAGTGGTATCCTCAACCTCCACACCTTAATACGTTAGAGCTTTTTCTTATTAGGGTACCGCTTACGATAGAATATTTGGCGTCGTAATGAAGGTAGTACTATAGCATAACTTTCAACATTTAATTTAATTTATTACTAGACTCAGTTTGTTACTAACTGTTACATTGTTAACCATTCATTTAATAGTTGTTTAATTCATATTATTTTACAAAAATTTTCAGGAAAGAAACGTAAGAGATCAAATTTGCTCAAAAGTAATTGAGAATTATTAAAATGGTTTTCGCTGTACATCAGAAAATGCAACGTAATACTGTGTACAAATTTTCGATAAAATATTTGGTTTCATAGGTATTATGAAAGAATATCATTTTTTGAAAACCATCCAGTATCTCAAAATTTAAGAAATTTTGGAGATATCTTCCTATGAAGTATTTTAAATAAACTGATCCCAAGGTATGCCCTCTTAAATATTTTACCTTATCTTTTATAAAAATTGTACATTAAAGAAAAGGAAATCTATAACAATGATAAAAACAACAACTTTATCTTTACAGGGAGTCAAATAGAATATCTATAAAGTTGTTATTTTTTTGCCTAAAGATGGCTCAAAAGAATATTCAAAATACTGATCTCACCTACCACGTCTCTCTGAGACGACTTGATTAACAAAATCGTAATTGATGTCACAAATTACCAACAAAATAAACCGCAAAAGCATTTTCCAATATATTTGGTTTAACGATTTTGGTCATCTAGGTCTAGATGGAGTGGATTGGACTAGCAGGGGCTGCTCTTCTTTGTAATGTTAATGATTTTCGTCATTTAGGGATACATGAGGGTAGGCTTAACTATTAGAGGTTGCTTTTTTTTGGAAAATTATTTTGGACTATCTTCAACCAACCACTTAGCAACAAATTCAGGCCTGCTGCATTGTGATAGATATTGTTTCGAAAATGGCTTGAGCAACCAAATCGTAATTGAGTTACATATTAGTATTAAAATATGTGCTCTGGTAGCACTGTTCAATGACCACTTCAAAGTAATACACTTTTAAATAAGCTATAAACACAATGAAAAATCGAGAGATTTTCCGAAAATTTTTCAAACCGTCGATTATATTGATCTCTACAACTAAACCTGTATTAACCATATTTAAGGATGGTGATAGGGGTAAATGGAAAACTAAAGCCGACTCAGTATCCGTGACAGATTTTCTCCCTTCAAAGTGATCTTTCTGAGATATATACCTAATTACGGCACGAATTTTTCTTTTGGTTCATCAGTTTCAGATTCTTGTATTCATCTCATTTAATAATATGCTTCTATCGTTGTTTAATAGACATTTAGTAAATCAACTGCAAGTAATTAAACCAACGGTCATTTTATTTAGGCTAAAACGAAATTTCCCACCATTTACGAAATATCACAACATACTTAGGGAATTTAGATATATTCCACATTAAAACCATTAAACGCTGAGAATATCTATCAAGAAAACCATTTACAACTTTCACGGGCGGTATTTTTCTTTCTTGCGGCAAATTTCAAAGTTTTGTTAATGGCAGGGTGCCAGGGGGTCACTAACGGTCACTCAACTATCATTTATCACCTTCAGATTTTAATTTTGCTTCTGGCTTATGTTGCTTTTAACATTTAATTCAAACTGGGAATTTGAGTATTGTTTGCCATATGGACATCAGGTGGAACTTACAAATTTGAAACAGTTGCTGTAAATATTTAGTACATAACAATAATGTCTAAATAAATCCAAGGGAGTGTGGTCCATAATTTTTATCTTTGCGGATGTGAATCGATTTTAACGATTCTCTGTTTCTTGAATTTTCTAGTTCTTCATGGTGAATTTGAAGTATAAAGTTTACCTATAAGAGTGGAAGCAATAAATACAAAAACCAATTTCAAAATCTGTGATATAAATTTTTGGTGAATTACATGATATATTCACCAGTTATTATTATGAATAATTATGTTTACCCTTCAGACACTACTCTAATCATAAATGTAGAATCTAGTTGTAAGCTACTTTGTTGATATTTCTTAACATAAAGAGAGATGCATCAAGTCGGTTAATTCAACTTTACATTAAATGGAAATTGAACAAAAATTATTCGCAAAGTTTTTTTATAGTAGCTCAAGGGTTACAATGTTTTCGACAGGCTTGTAGGAACTTTGATTCTTTGGATTATTACGAATTTGATAATTTACTGAGTCGTCATATAATATCTTCACTTTTCCTTAAAGTGTATAAATGATAGTTACTAACAACGGAAATAAAAGAGAAACTTTTTTTGGGTTGCCATATCTCGAGAACACCGAATACGAATGAGGGCAGGGTGCACAGGATGCTCTCTGAGTATCCAATTCGTCGGAATTTACACGGGAAAAACTGAGTTTTTATTTTTTTTCTCAAAATAGGTTACTTTGTGGACTGGGAACTTCTTTTAATTCTGAAAAGGCTACACCCGCATGGTATATATAATGGAAGAAAAAAACTTGGCTCTCATGGTGGGACTAACTGACGCAATTTAAATATAAAACTCTATAGCACCCAATTTCGCAAATGTGTTACCTCCCTTAAAGACAAGTAACTATTTTTGGTGGTCCCGGTTATTCACCGAGTGGTTGGTTGTCCACCAGTTTTAATGTAAATGTTTCTAATTCGTAAATTTTCTATTTATATCAAATTTGCGATTGGGGGGAGTTTCAACTACAAATGTGCAGTCGTTGTCAATAACCTTATGTGTTAGTTATGTGTTAGTTCTTGGTTTTAGTCCTTTTGGCAAACAACTTTTGAATAAATCATTATGTATGAACTCTGCCACCTCCGACACAATTCACATCATATTGCCTTCAGTTTTGTTTCTATTAATTTTCTATTCGTGCGTTAATGTTTGAGAGAGAGTACAATAATTCACTGGTTCCGACTGTCTCTATTTTTTTCTTTTTATTCTTTCTTCGGTTTTTTAACCTCCTGGGTTTACCGATTTTTTTTACAGGTTTCCATCTTCCCAATCTTGTATTTCTAGTCCTGGTCAGCCATCACATTTATTTCCTTTTTCTTTTCCCCTTTGTAGACCAGTCTATAATGTTTTCGGCCATCTGTTTTCTGACATTCTTTTAACATATCCACTTCAATACCATTGGAGTGCTCGATTTTCCATTGTCATTGATATAGACTGATTTATTCCCATTCTCTTTTAATTTGTCTTACCTTGTAACCCTTAAACTTCTATGCATATAGTCCAGCTCTATGATTCTTATCTTATCTCAAACTGCTGCTGCTATTTACCACATATCTGCCCGGCAGAGTAGTATATTTTTTACAATGATATGTAATAAACATTTCTTTGTATCCTGGCTTAAGTTCTCAGTGCATAGCAAACCATTTAGAATTTTTGTCGCCATTTTGCCCATACCTATCCTTATTGAGATTCATTTCTAGCAGGTACCAGCATTTTATCTCCTGGCCATCTATTTCTAAGTTTTCTGATGCCCCCCCCCTATGCGCAAATATTCTGTTTTTTTTTTTAATTTGATGTTCAGTCTTCATTTGTCATATACTCTCTCTTACTTAATTACTCTTATTTAATAATACAATACAGCAAAACCGTACACCACCCCTAAAGCCCACGAGGTACGAGTCCATCGGAAAGTGGATGACTATTTCCATATTAAGTGTAGGCTAAAGATGACTCATCAAGTTGAGGATGACAGTCCTATTTCTACAGAAAACCGCTATCCTATCTATAATGTAATCAATTATAACACTTATCTTTTCTTTTTAAGTCGCGCCAAATTGAGGCTAAATATTGAAGAAACAGGCTACAAAAGATAAACAAGAGATTGCATACAAAGTTTGGGGAGAATTTAAAGAACACAAAGACAAATAATACTGAGATGTTTTCGTTCCTGAGATAGCTATCCAGTAATCACTCTGAAAATAAAGAATTTATGCAAGATCAACGCGAAAGCTAAATATTATGTGAATAAACTAAAAACCGAAATATGTCTTAAAGAATGTGACTATTCAACCTTTTTATGTAGTACGTATATCAAAGAAAAGTCAAGGTAGATAATAAATAATTTGATCAAGTGCGAGTTGGACTCGCATACTAAGGGTTCCGTACCACCTTCAATATTCTAATATTCCAGTTTCAGACAAGCAGGGAATGAGTGCATTTTCTTATATTTGCCCTAATATCTTTCAAAGGAAGCGTTTTAAATTTGTAAAAAATATACACTTTGATTTTCCACGCATAGACTGTTTATTTTATCTGTTTCAGGATTAGCTTGATTTTTATCAGAATACATATGTATTTAATTTTCTAATTTGGCCCCCAAAAATTAACATTAGAGTTTTATTTTACTAATAAACTTTCAGAGAAGCCTTTTATAATCTACTGTCTGAGTTTTGAGGCTCTGTAGATTGGAAGATGAAGCGCAAAATAGGTCAAGTTTTAAATTATAAATTATTAAATCTGTTATTCAAATTATTTAAAAATACTAATAAAATATATTTCTCAAAATTTAAATAGTGTGGTTTCTAAAGTGGGAATTAAGTCGATGTTAATATCTTTTAAACAAATGATTTCAAAATATGATAAATTTGTAATTCACATAATGAGCCTTTTATCCTATATATTACATGATGCGTTTGAAAATTGAATTTTTATTTTCCATTTAATTGTATAATTTGTCCTTAAAATTACATCATTTTTCTTATAAATATCAAGTAAGCCCCAGTACCCCTAATTATTTTCAAAATTTTAGGTAGTATGGTTTTGGAAATATCGCGAGAAATGATTTTTTTTTATATCTTGATGTTAATATCTTGTAAACAATTAATTTTAAAAATATGAAAAATATATATTTGTATTCCTCATAATGAGCCCTTTCATTTGATATATTGCATGATGCGTTAAAAAATATTTTTTTATTTTTCGTTTAATTCTACAATTTGACCCCCAATATTAATATTAGCGATTTCTTCATATTTTTTCTGTAAACAAAAAAAATTAGCTCTTATAGTTTGGGGAATAACGGGGGGAATGGGTAACTTTTTTTAAAATATTTTTTTAATATATTTTAAAATATTCATTTAAAAAATATAAAAAAACATATTTGTATTCGTCATAATGAGCCCTGTGATTTGATATATTACATGATCTCTAAGAAACAATTATAATTGTTTATTTTCCATTTAATTCTATAATTTGCTCCCCAAAATAAATATTAGGGTTTTCTCCTTATTTTTCCAGTAAAGTTCAGGTGAGGGGCTAAACCTCCATTTTTTTTCAAAATTTTCCAGCTTATGGTTTCGGAGATAAGGGGGGGGGGTAACATTTTTTATATTTTTGTTAATATATTTTAATTGATTTATTTTAAAAATATGAGAAAAATATATTTGTTTTTGTCAAAATGAGCCCTTTAATTTGATATATAACATGATGGGTTAGAAACAATTTTAATTTTATATTTTCCATTTAATTCTATAATTTGCCCTCCAAAATGAATATTAGGGGTTTCTCCTTATTTTTCCAGTAAAGTTCCGGCGAGGGGCTATACCTCTATTTTTTTTTCAAAATGTTCCAGCTTATGGTGTCGGAGAAAAGGAGGGAAATGGGTAAATTTTGTTATATTTTGCTTAATATCTTTTAATTAAATTTTAAAAATATGAAAAAAAATATATTTGTTTTCGTCATAACGAGCTTTTTTATTTTATATATAATATGGTGGGTTAGAAAGAATTTTCATTTTATATTTTCCATTTAATTCTGTAATTTGCCCCCTAAAATTAAAAGTAGAGGTTTCTTCTTATTTTTCCAGTAAACTTCAGGTCAGACCCTATAATTCTAATTTTTTTCAAAACTTTACGTTTTATAGTTTCGGAGATAAGGGAGGGATTGGTAAATTTTGGTATATATTCGTTAATATCTTTGTAATTATATTTTTTTAATATAAAAAAATATATTTGTGTTCCTGAGAATAGGCCCTTTCATTTGATGTATTACATGATGCGTTTGAAATTTTTTTAATTTTCAAATTTTCATTTAATTCTATAATTTGCCTCCTTATTTTTCCTGTAAAGTGCGGGCAACGTTCTATATTTCCTTTTTTTTTTTCAAGATTTTAGGCTTAGTAGTTTCGGTGATCAGGGGAGGGGCGTCGATTTTTTTATTTTTTCCTCCAGAAGTACCCCTAAAATCAAAATTTCATCTTTTGTCCTCTTGATCCGGTCACCAAACTATACATTATTATCAAATTTCAACCTCTCCCGTTAAGTAGTTTAGGAGAAAATTGCTGTGATGTGACAGAGGCAGAAATCCGGAGTGATATTATAAGGGTATCCGTATATTGTATATACGGAACCCTAAAAATCAACTGGTGACTAAAACAGGTTAATGGACAGAGTATTTTTAGGAACTGATTGAGGAAAACAGAGACCCGTTCAAGTAGGACAATACATAAAGATGCAACAGGTTGCGAAAGACATTCGGGACATAACAATTTGGAAATGTAAAGAGTTTAAAAAGTATGAAAAGTGATAACGCTCCGGCTTTAGAAGGCATACAAATTATCAATTGAGTTAATCAAATGCACTAGATTATAAATCATAAAGGTGAGAAATGTTTATTGATTCTGATACATAGAAGAGGTAAAGTAGGACTTGGTCATGAATCACATCATTGCACAATAAAGGAGACCAAAAACATTTAAAACTACACGGTATATAAGGTAGACTGTACGACGAATACTGATTGAATGAACATAATTAGAATGCCGAACAATGCGCTTTTTCGAATAGGTAGAAATGGTACAAATTATATTTTGTCTTCAAAAAGTTGTTTAGCTACGACCTCAAACTGACCTCATTTTAAAGTTCTCCATAAAGGGTACGATAATGTATCAAGGTAAAAAGGACAAAATATTAAAGGAAACCATAATTAATTCACAATATGTTGAAGCTATAGAAGACGTGAATAGACAACTTCACAACCATTCCTACTTGCGGATGACCAAGTGATCTTTGCAACGAATATCAGTGATGTAGTGTATCCTCAAACTGTAGCCCCTCATAACACTTTGTTTGGACGACTAAGAGAAACAGGTAGCTTCAAACCTAGAAAATATGTGGTCGCCATCGGGATATGAGAACACTAGAATTAGAAAAAGCTCTACTTAATTTAATTGACGAGCAACCCGATACCAGCACTAGAAAAATTGCTTTACAACTACATGTTTATCACATAACGGTACTTGCCATCTTAAAGGAACAGCTGTTATATCCATATCATGAACCAAGAGTCCAGGCACTGTTACTTTGTGATTTTACTAATCGTCAAGCATATTCGTTTTGGATGCTACATATGATTAGATAACACCCAGAATTTCTTGAGCATATTTTATTCATGGATGAAGCAATAATAACCACCTCAACCACATATGGGCGGAAGAAAATCCTCATGCTATCGTTGAAGCTCACTACCAGGAACGTATAGACTTTTCAACTTGGGGACATTTAAAAACGTTGGTTTATAGTGTAACTTCTGTTCAGGACATAGAAAACTTTAGAAACTGCATTAATGTTTCTTGTAGAGTTGTTCTCTTAGTTATTCTTCTTTCAATCGAACACTAAGATCTATGTGTCGACGTCTAGACTCCTGTGTAATAGCTGAAGGTGGCCATTTTAGCACTTAATTTGATGTCTTCGTTTTCAAATTTGTTTTTTTTAATGCTTTTGAAATAATAATAGCATATTGCAACAAAGAACGATTGTTTGTTTTTAAGGTTCAAATGAAATTAATCATTTTTAGGGTTTCGTAAATACAATATACGGATACCCTTCTAATATATAGTTTGGTGACCCTATCAGAAGTACATATCGTAAATGAAGAAATTTTGATTTTAGGGGTACTTGGGGGGGGCTAAAAATCGAACGCTCCCCCCCTGATCTCCCAAACTACTGAGCCTAAAATTTTGAAAAAAATAGGAAATATGGATTGTTGCGCGAACTTTACAGGAAAAATAAGGAGAAACCATTAATATTAATTTTGGTGGCAAATTATAGAATTAAATGAAAATTTAAAAATAGAAAATTTTTCAAACGTATCCTGTAATATATGAAATGAAAGGTCCCATTCTGAGGAACACAAATATATTTTTTTCATATTAAAAAAATAATTAAAAAGATATTAACAAAAATATACCAAAATTTACCCATTCCCCCCCCTGATCTCCAAAACTATGAAACGTAAAGTTTTGAAAAAAATTAGAGGTATAGGGTTAGACGTTAAGTTTACTGGAAAAATAAAGAGAAACCTCTACTTTTAATTTTGGGAGGCAAATTACAGAATTAAATGGAAAATATAAAATTAAAATTATTTCTAACCCATCATGTTATATATCAAATGATTATTATTAATATGACGAAAACAAATATATTTTTTCCATATTTTTAAAATAAAGAAATTAAAAGATATTAACAAAAATATAAAAAAAATTACTCATTCCCCCTCCCCTTATCTCCGAAACCATAAGCTTTAAAATTTTGGAAAAAAATACAGGTATAGCGCCTTACCTGAACTTTACTGGAAACATTAGGAGAAACCCCTAATATTCATTTTGGGGGGCAAATTATAGAATTAAATGGAAAATAAAAAATTATAATTGTTTCTAACGGGTCAAGTAACATATCAAATCAAAGGGCTCATTATGACCAATACTAATATATATATATATATATATATATATATATATATATATATATATATTTAAATAAAGATTTTAAAATATATTAAAAATATTTAAAAATTACCCATTCCCCCTTTATTCCCCAAACTATAAGATCTAAATTTTTTTGTTTACAGGAAAAATACGATAAATTCCCTAATAATAAGATTGGGGGCCAAATTATAGAATTAAACGGAAAATAAAAAAATATCAAATGAAAGGGTTTATGAGGAATAAAAATACATATTTTTCATATTTTTAAAATTAATTCTTTACAAGTTATTAACAAAGATATAAAAAATTCTCATTTCTCGCTTTATTTCCGAAACCAAACTACCTAAAATTTTGAAAATAATTAGTAATAGTAATTTTAGGGACAAATTACACAATTAAGTGGAAAATTCAATTTTCAATCATATCAGATAAAAGGCTCATTATGTAAATTACAAATATATCATATTTTTAAATCATTTCTTTAAAAGATATTAACAAAAATATTAAACATCGACTTAATTCCCACTTTAGAAACTACACTATTTAAATTTTGAAAAATATATTATTTGTATTTTTAAATAATTTGAATAACAGATTTAATAATTTATAATTTAAAACGACCTATTTTGCCCTATATCTTCCAATCTACAGAGCCTCAAAATTCAGACAGTAGATTATAAAAGGCTTCCCTAAAGTTTATTAGTAAAATAAAACTCTAATGTTACTTTTTGGGGGACAAATTAGAAAATTAAATACATTTATGTATGCTTATAAAAATCAAGCGAATCCTGAAGCAGATAAAATAAAAAGTCTATGTGTGGAAATTGAAAGTATATATTTTTTATAAATTTAAAACGCTTCCTTTAAAAGATATTAGGGCAAATATAAGAAAATTCTCTGCTTGTCTGAAACTGGAATATTAGAATCTTGAAGGTGGTACGGAACCCTTAGTATGCGAGTCCAACTCGCACTTGACCAAATTATTTTTATCCAAAAATAGTGGCAGGTACGAAAAAAACTTAAGAAATAAATATGACTTCAAATTCATCATAGATTCATTTACAATTTTTATCAATTGCCAGGGGCCTACTGAAAAAAGTTGTAGAGGCAGAAAGTTTGTGGACATATGTTCATAGGAACTTTTCATCATAAATTGACTCGAGGAAGCACATCTTAAAATGTTTCGCACTTATTTCTTTACACCCTTTATACAACATGTCATGTGCTTGGCTTTTTAGTTATATATTATTTGATTGTAATTGCTTAAAATTGCGAAGTCAAGTGCAGGAACAAAATTTGCTTCATACATAATAATAGATTTGCTGATAGGAAAAAACAAATAACGAAAAATGTTTCAAACAAGTTAGTAGTTAAAGTGTATTCCGCAAATGATGACAATGGAAAAACTTCCAAACAATTTTGTCGAAAATGCGGCATAATATAGACAAATCGAAGTGTTATATCGTTTTCAGAAATACCTCTGAAGCCCGCAAACAACTGATTCACCCTATATGTTCAACCAAATAATGTCAAAGCACTCACGATGTTTAATTATAATTAATTGGCAAATTTCTGTATTCCGTTGGGTCTTCAAATCTGCTCATTCAAGAATTCGTCATCGTCCGTTAATCGACCGGACAAATAACTAGACACCAACACCTGAGAGTTAAGCCTGAAAAACGTTCCACAAGGGTGGTCCAGTCACTCAATGTGGTTCGCTGTGTGCAAAATTCGATACTAACATTGTTGGTCTCAATTATGCTCTTGTCACGATATCTTATCGTTAACAGTTGAATTGGCGAATTAATTAGGTAAGCAAATGAATATTATCCCCCTTGCAAATAACTTTTAAATTTTGTCCGATACCACGAGTATTGGCGGGTTTCTTGGACCGGTTTCGAATACAATACCGAGTCGCCTTAATGTTGATCTCTTGAAGTATCGATGATTTTGATATGGGGGCAATCAATGAACAATGATGTTTCGTGAAGCCGAATGAATGCTGTACAATGCCGATAAACTGTGTAGAATGCTTCGCGTGATACTGGTTTAATTACTACAGGGTGGCACCATTCAAGGGAACTTTCTTTCGAAGATTTACCACTGTTATATTATTATAATTTGATGACAAACAAACATTAAACAATACAGCTATCTCGGAAAAAGTTCATAGAAGTTATATTGGCCCACCAAAATAAGCTTATGAAATAATATAAATTATAAATAGAAAACTTATATTTAAAAAAGAACAGACTTCAACTGGCTTAAAATAAAAACCTTTTGAAATCGTTTGTAATAAATCACTATTTTCTGACATATATTCTTTTTTATCTGATTTAAGGTACTACTATTGATTAGTTTAGGGTATCTCTCTCTCTCTCTCTAATTAATATTTTTTCTATATTTTCCACTATTTTTAACTTTTTTATTTCTGTGTAACTCTAACCCTATATTACAACAACCCTGTATAAGTTTTGGGTGCATTGGTCACCTATATAAATTACTATATCATTTTGTGATCTACTCTGTACAACTATAATTCAACCCCACACGATGTTGCAACCGCCCTGTATAAGTATTAATCCTCTCGACCCTATTGACTGTTTCTATTTTTCTATTGTTTAATTCACTCCGTATACCTATAATTTTACTTCGCCTCATATGTCAAGTATAATCAACTACTTGTGTTCCAAACTGTGTACCATTTTTTAACCAGCCTGTATAACTATAATTCCACTCCACTTTATATTTTAACCATCCTGTATATGGTATTGCTTCTAACATTTTTCGAACCCTCCACCCTGTAACTCAAATATCCTTACTGCATATACTTATTCAACAGTTTTTTACTTTTTGTTATCCACTTTGCATAACTATAGTTTAACTTCACTCTTATTTCAACCACCTTGTATACGGACCTACTTATATGCCACCCAATACCACATTTTTTGAACCACCCTGTACAACTTTAATTCCATTCCACCTTATATTTTCAATCATCTTATATATGCGTATGTACCATTTAATATCACAATTATTGGTAAGATTTTTGAACACACCTGTCTAACTGTAATTTTACTTCGTCCTATATTTCAACTGCGCACATTGCTTGCTGCTTAAATTTCAATGCACGCACACACATACACACCTACCACCTTCCTTTTCGATACAATAATGGAAATTTTGTGCTATTTCACACGATTACAAGCCCCGTAAAATGAAAACCTTTACAAACACCCTCTCAGATACATTGTCATGGCATTTCTTGATATTTACGCTAGATTTATATTTTTTTGCACATACTTTTCCAATTACCGAAAAAACGGTATGTTTTACTATATAGAAAATTATAGGGAATCAAGTTGGAATATTGTAGAATACAATTTAAAATTTCAATTTGATTGAGGCTTTTTAGAGAAAACAATATAGATTCATTGAAATTCACTGAACTGTAGTCCCTTAATTACTGTATTTTCTGATTTTCTGGAAAACCGTATATCTTACGTTATAGAAAATTATGTGGTACCTTTCTGCAATATTCCGTAATACAATGCCAATTAAATCATCAAAATTGCGCAAGCCGTTATTGAATAATCACTGAGCATACATAAAAAAACGTGCCGACAAATTGATAACCTCCTCCTTTTTGGAAGTTGGTTCAGAATAAAAAGGATAAGTTAAAATAATGTGAGTTAAAAATAATAAACTCGAGTTAGATTTGTAATATTTTTAAATTGTAGGCATATTTTAGGTTCAGAAAAATGGTCACTTGGTAATTCATCACCATAATATGAACGTACGTAGATATAGGTAATTTATAGCGAAGTATTTAAATTTAATACGTATAAAAACGTTAAGCATCTATTCTATTCATATACCTTTCTCGAAATTACGTACATACACCTTTATAGTGATGATCCGAACCTAAAGTGTGCCTAATATACAGAGATGGGCAAATGTGTGGAACCAAGTAAATATCACTGGAATTATTAGAGATATCAAAATGAAATTTGGAGAGTGGATACTGCAGTAGATTGCCTATTTGTTTTAAATTTTTTTTACAATTTTGAACTTCCTGTTTTACCGGAAGTAATGTCCATTTTAAAATTTGCAATGAAACACCCTGTATAGCATTTTAGTTTCTGATGAAACATTTTATTGCGAATACAAAAATATCGCGTTTGATATTGTTTACTTCAATACCTACCGAGATATTAACAGAAAAGTAACTAAGGAAAGGAAAAATTTTTGCGTTTGTTTAAATCAGGCGCAAATTAAATCTGAATCAAGTTTAGTAGTCCATGAAATTCATTGCAGAAGTGACAGTAGTTGTCAAAATAAGTTATTAGTTTTTTTTTTATTTGAACGTAAAAAGATTGTATTGTTTTAATTTGATCGTAAAATGGCCGAATTAAGTGAAAGAGTAAGAATAGAAATATTAATGATGATTGGGTATGGGGAGAGGAAAAGGACGCATCAAGAAGTTTGTGACCTTTTTAATATTGTTCATCCGAATACACAAATATCCCGTTCCGTAGTGGATACGACACAAGTGGAACAGTTACCAATTTTCCAAAAAGTGGACGGTTAAAAAGTGCAAGTAATGAAGGTGTAGCTCAAAATGTTGCTATATCTTTGGAAGAAAATCCTCACTTATCCACTACCGACCTCGCCAATATGCATGGAATTAGCCGTCGTTCAGTAGGAACGATATTAAGGGGATAAAAATATCATCCATACAAAATTGGCCTCGTTCAAGAACTCTCCGAACACGATTTCGACAGACGTTTGCAATTTTGTGAAACGATTATGGATATTTGTAACCATGATAATAATTTTATAAGAAATGTGGTGTTTTCAGACGAGGCTACATTTTGTTTAAATGATACGGTTAATCGACATAACTGTCGCTACTGGTCGCAAAGTAATCCTAATTGGGTACAAGAGGCTCATACACAACATCCCCAAAAATTGAACGTTTGTGTGGGCAATTATAACAACAGAATCGTGGGACCCTTCTTCCTACAAGAAACTTTAAACGGAGATAGGTATTTACAGCTCTTGGAGACACAAGTTATTCGGCATTGGAGGTAAATGGACAATTACCAAATAATATCTGGTTTCAACAGGATGGAGCACCACCCCATTACGCTCGCATTGTTCGAGATCATTTAGATAGGACATTTCATCACAGATGGATTGGAGGAAGGGGTACTTATGAATGGCCTGCACGAAGTCCTGACCTTAATCCACTAGACTATTTTCTTTGGGGTTACTTAAAGTCTAAGGTTTATGTTGATAGACCAAATAATTTGCAAGAATTAGCTGCAAGAATATCTCGATACATTCAGAGAATTACACCAGAAGTAATAGCTAATGTTACTAGAGAATTTAAAAACCGACTTGCTTATTGTCAAGAAGTAAACGGTGCTCAGTTTGAACATCTAATACATTAAGTTTAGTTAAGTTAAGTTTCAATGTTATCACTTAGATTTAGTTAATAATTATGATTATGTATTCCTTTAATGGATATTAGATTTTTCCTTTCCTTAATTATTTTTCTGTTAATATCTCGGTAGGTATTGAAGTAAACAATATCTAATATTGCAAATTTTAAAATCTACATTACTTCCGATAAAACAGGAAGTTCAAAATTGTAAAAAAATTTGGAAACAAATAGGCAATCTACTGTAGCGGCAGTTATGTCGATTAACCCTACGATTTAAACAAAATGTAGCCTCGTCTGAAAACACCACATTTCTTATAAAATTATTATCACGGTAACAAATATCCATCATCGTTTCATAAAATTGCAAACGTCTGTCGAAATCGACGGCTAATTCCATTGATATTGACGAGGTCGGTAGTGGATAAGTGAGGATTTTCTTCCAAAGATATAGCAACATTTTGATCTACACCTTCATTACTTGCACTTTTTAACCGTCCACTTTTTGGGAAACCATCGAATATTTCCTTTCTTTAGTTACTTTTCTGTTAATATCTCGGTAGGTATTGAAGTAAACAATATCAAACGCGGTATTTTTGTATTCGCAATAAAATGTTTCATCAGAAACTAAAATACCATACAGGGTGTTTCATTGCAAATTTTAAAATCTACATTTCTTCCGGTAAAACAGGAAGTTTAAAATTGTAAAAAAATTTGGAAACAAATAGGCAATCTACTGCAGTATCCACCTTCCAAATTTCATTGTGATATCTCTAATAATTCCAGAGATATTTGCTTCGTTCCACACCACTGCATAGTACACTATACATGTGTAACTTAATTAAATTTTTTCATTTTTAGTCTTAAATCTGATTCTGATTTTACTTACTGATGAAGAAAATTTTACTGTCGTCTTGAATATTTACATTTACTGACTTCAGTAAGTTTAGATGAAAACTATTTTACGGTAAACTAACAAGCTCATCAAATCCTCGATGCTCCAAACTAAGAGATGTATGATACTTATAAAAGCTGAAGCTGTTGCTCTTAGACTTGTAGGTAAAACAAGGCCTTTGTTAAATATTTCACACTTTGCATGTAAAAGATTAACATTATATTTTCGTTAATTTCCATGTCACGTCTCCTTTTTACCAAAGTGCCTGTGAATGAAGGTGAGGAAGTTATCAGCTAGGAATTGTGTTTTTGGACAGTCTCTTGCACCACATTTTTAAATGGTAGAATATTTGGATGACACTTTGTGGTACGGAACCATGAAAATGGTCATTTACAAGGTCTCTGAAGATTACTCAACACGATAAACTCCATACAGTTCACAGTGGAGAGTGAGAAAGACTGCCTTTCTGGATGTGTTAGAAGAAAGAAAAAAAGATGGTAAATTAGCACATCATGTTTATGGCAAACCTACATACCCTGATAAACCATCTAACCATAATCCAAGCCAACAACGAACAGGTGAAAGATACAACCTAAGTAAAACTTGGGCTCCGGTGTTAAGCAACATAAAAAACAATAGAAAAATAAGTAAAATCATGAATGATGCCGATACGTCACGGTGTCCTGAAGCCAGTATATATAAAAATTCAAAGAATTCTCGCCTTGTCACTGTCACTGACAAGTTACTGGAAAGATCACCACACAGATCGTTATGCTACAGTTGTTGCGAGAAAAAAATTCTAAGATCAATAGCCTAGCAAATCTGTTTTGTTGATTAAGGTCATTTGACGTCAATTAGTTCCTCCCCATCATGTGTAATGGAATGCACTCAAGGCAACAAAGCAAACAACCACTCGGCTTTGTTAATACTTTCCATCAGAGAAAAACCAAAACTGAGTAATACGGAAAAACAATAAATTAGAAATAATTTTGGCTAAGGAAAGGCTGGTATAAGGTGGTTGATTAAGTACTGTACTATTAATAATATTTGTAGATGACAAAATAAAGATGTCTAAATATAAATCAATGAACCTGCGTGTAGGATACACAAAAATAGTTTAAATGTCATAAAAAACCTTGGGGGACATCGTTGTGGTGATTGCAGACAGCGACTAAAAGTTAAATCTAAATTGGAAATCAGCAACAAAACACGATAACAATTTGGACTGACAACGATAAATAGATGCAACCAAAATTGAACATATAAACATATTGCACTACTTGCGAATGATGATTGACAATATATGGAAATTTTTAATAGAAATACAAATCAAGATAAATATATGCAGACTTTTGGGAGCAAATCGTAGTTTTAACCTAGATCTAAAACTAAATAACAAACAACCGAAATGAAGAACTTAAGGAGAGTTATCAGTTTTACAAGAAAATACACAATTAGAAATTGGAATAGAAACAACTGAGTTCCTGGGGCCATATCCAACACATGAGAGGGCAAAGGCAAGTATTAGGTTAGGTATGAAAAGGAAATTATATAAAAATGGGGAAGGGTAGGTCTAAGTGGACACAGGACAATAGAAGGTAGAGTAAATGCAAGAGACAGGAAAGAATGGGCAATATTTGTGTACCAACCATTGTTGAATTATTGTACACACCATAGCTGGTAAAAGCGAACACATATTACATATATTGTTATACATTGTGTTTCTAAAATGATGCAAGGTTTTATTTTTCAGCGAACACAAAGGCGGTCGTTTATATAACTTTTTGTTCAAAACCCCTTTCCTACAAAGTTACCGTCCTTAAAGGTTATAGTAGATAATCGTTTTTATTTGATAGATATGTTTGGAAAAATTTTACAGATAAAGCTAATAAAGTGGCAGTTTCTATCGATTTTTATAAACCTTCATAATATTTTGCATAAGAACATTTTAAAGTAGATATAATTTACTTATAAAATAAAAAAATATGTTTAAAAATATATAAATTCACAGAGATCTGATAAAAGGTTTAGGTTATCTCTTTTTAGTATTTATGCTGAAGGCGAAGAACTAATGGAAGCGCTAAGAAAGGTTAGACAGATACAACTAGCCGCAAAAAAATGAATAATAAAAATGAATGAATAAAACCTGTAAGAAAAAGAAAAGGGAATTTAATGAAAAAAGAATTAGTGAGATAGAAGAAAAGTTCAAGGACAAAGAAATTATAGCTTTCTACCAAGAAGTTAAAAAAGTTGGGATATGATACCAAAATCAATATAAGCTCATAAAGGATGAGAAAGGAGAACTGATTAAAGATCCGGGGAGAATAATGGAAAGCTGGAAGAACTACTGTAACAAATTATTAAACAGTGAAGGAGACAGTCAAGAGATGCCAGAACAACAATAGAAGAAAAGTGGACAAGAGACGGATCATCCCACGAAATAAGAAATAGAACAAAAGATTAGGAAACTAAAAAACAACAGAAGCCCAGTAGGAATAGGAGTTACAGCAGAAATGTTAAAGGTGGGGTATGAGCAATTGAGCGAATGGGTACATGCGCTTATTAAGAGAATATGGGAAGCAGAAAAACTGCCTAAGGATTGGACAAAAGCAATCATATGCCTTATTCACAAGAAAGGAGACAAACTGTAATATGCTAATTATAGAGGCACAACACTATCGGAGACATGCTATAAGGTACTGGTGTAATACATCACAAGCAGACTATGAGAGTACACAGAAAGAAATAGGCGAGTATCAGGCCGGCTTCAGACACAATAGATCTGTAACATACCACATCCTGATACAGAAAAAAATACAAAATAGCTGTTATGATTACAAAAATGCGCTGTACGTCCTATTTGTGGACTTTAGACAGGCTTACGACCAAATCAGCAGAAAACAGATTTATGCGATGAGAGAGCTCAGAATACCAAACAAGATAATCAATCTCACACAAATGATGCTAGAACAGGCTATAAACGAGGTAGCATGGAAGGGTCAGAAGAAGTAAGATACTTAGTGGAGCAGGGAGTCAGACAAGGGGACCCCATATCACCAACTCTGTTCAACTTGATACTTGAAACAATTATAAGAAGAAGTAAAGTTAAAACAGAAGGAACAATATTCAAGAACGAGTATCAATGCCTAGCCTTTATGGATGACGTAACAATAATTGCAAAAAATAAGAACGAATTAATAAGGGTGATAGGAAGAATAGGAACGGAGGCGAAAAAGTTGGGTTTAGAAATAAATCAAGAGAAAACAACATATATGGTAATGGGAGCGAGTTTACAAATTTGGGTGTCAAAGTCGAAGAAAATGTAAGAGAGGATTCGGAGATTAGAGCAAGGATAGCAAAAGGAAGCAGGCAGTATGGCATGTTGAGGGTTTTGAAGAAATCCAAATTTGTCTCAAGAAAAAAATAATAAAGAGTATATACAACAGCAATTCGAGCGACAGTTACATACGGAAGCGAAGCGTGGGTTCTTAACAAAACAAAGAGAGGACCGAAAGATGGAAAAGGAATATGTTAAGGAACATTTACGGAGGCATAACAACGGAAAGTGGGTGGTGGAGAAGAAAAAATGAAGAACTAGAGGACATATATATTGGTCCTCAAATATTTACCCAGATACTCAGATGGCTAGGACACGTAGAGCGAATGACGAGAGACAGGATGCCAAAAATAATTATAAACACAAAGCCGGTAGAGGTGAAAAGAACAGGACGACCTCGGAGAAGATGGCTGGACAGAAGATCTACGGAGAATGGGCATAGAGTAATGGTAAGCCATGACTGCCAATTCCAAATTTCATTTTGATATCTCTAATAATTCCAGAGATATTTACTTGGTTCCACACATTTGCCCATCACTGTATATTGTAATTGTTACATAAAATGTAATTCACACCCTATGCTTTCAGGACCTGTTGTGCGTTATAAATAAATAAATAAAAAATAGTATTTATTCTATTTTATTCACTCATCTTTTTCGTACTATTTTCTGAATGATTAATGTATTCTGCAAATCAATTGTTTTTTAAATTCCTGTGTGAACATTTGTTGCAATCATAATACATTCTTTTCAATTAAAATCTGAATGACTTAATTCGTTATTCCCATATTTGAATCTAAGTGGACCGTTCAGTTTTAATAGTCTTACATCAATTTCTATTCGATACATTGATGTAATTTTGTATTCCAGTAATGATACCCAGGCCGTTGGTCTAATACGGGAAATCATCAATCAGAGGTTTAATAAAAACAAACATTTATTTTGTTTTACTTTTGAATCAGTTCACAATGAGATGGTGCTTTCACGGTGAATTTGAATTCCTTAGAACAAGACCTTCGATTGCATGGTAAATTAAAGACTAAACCACAGAGTAAATAAGTGTAATCTTGTGAAGACTGCGGCAACATAAAAATACGATCTGAAAAACTATCAAATTATTATGCAGCGATATTGATATAAAGTGTTTATTTTCTTGCCAAGAATATTCGTAAAAAATGTAATAGAAACGAATTTAATGTATACGGTTATAACTTAAGGAAACTTAAAAATTTAGTATTTTATTAAAGGAAATTAATAGCGGCATTGAAAGAAATTTAGTGCTGCTCAAAATTTCGTAAATGGTATTGTGAGTCCACTTGGTTGGAAAATCTAAAATGGTGAAAATGAGGTTAAAAATTGGTGGAATCTAGAAACTTTAGGAGTAAATAATTATCGATCAAAATCATTGTCAAAAGTTTAAAGATAATGAATACAAATACAGGTCGAAAGTTCAAAACGTCAATAAAAATCAAGAATTTATATAAAGCGTTGTTTTGAATTACTTATTAACAGAAAATGTTTAACCGTTTGTTCCGTTTTTTTGGGTTCCGTATATATACAATATAGGAATACCCTTAAAATATCACTTAGGATTTCTCAGTCTTTCACATTAGGGCAATTTTCTCCGAAACTACCCAGCGGAAAAGGTTGAAATTTGGTATCAGTGAATAACCTGGTGACCCGATCGGGAGTACCTATGGCAAATGAAGAATTTTGATTTTTGGGGCGAAATAAAAAATCGATTATCCCCACCTTGTTACCCAAACTTTACAGGAAAAATAAGGAGAAACCGTTAATTTTAATTTTGGGGGGCGAATTATAGAATTTTATGAAAAGTTATAAATTAAATTTTTTTCAAACGGATCATGTAATATATCGAATGAAAGGGAGGAACGCAAATTTATTCCCACTTAATCCCCGTAACTGTAAGATGAAAAGTTTTGTAAAAAAATTAGAGATATAGGGCCTTACCTGAATTTTACCGGAAAAATAAGGAAAATCCCCTAATAATAATGGGGGGGGGAACAGAGTTAAATGAAAAATATTAAATTAAAATTGTTTTTAACACATCACCTAATATATTTATATATATTTTCATTAACAAAAATATAAAAAAAATTAGCCATTCCAAATAGAGATATAGGCCTCACCTGAATTTTACCGAAAAAATAAGGAGAACCCCCTATTTTTAATATTGGGGGGGCAAATTACAGAATCAAAAGGAAAAATATTAAATTAAAATTGTTACTAACTCATCATGTAATATATGAAATCAAAGGCATCGTTATGACGAATACAAACATATTTTTTCATATTTTATAATAAATTCTTTAAAAGATATTAACAAAAATATAAAAAAAATTAAACATCCCCTCCTTATTCTCGGAAATTATACTACGTAAAATTTTGAAAAAATTAGAGATATAGGGCTTTACAGGAAAGATAAGAAGAAACCCTTAATATTAATTTTGGGGAAAAATTTCAGAATTAAATGAAACATATAAAATTAAAATTGTTTCTGAGGCATCATAAATATATCAAATTAAAGAGCTTATTCTGATGAATACAAATAAATTATTTTCAATCTTTTTAATTAAATTGTTTAAAACATATTAACAAAAATATTTAAAAACTATTCTCCCCCCTTATCTCCGAAACTATGAGATCTAAGATTTTGAAAAACATTAGGCTTATATGGCCTTACTTGAACTTTACAGGAAAAATAACGAAAAATCCCTAACAATAATTTTGTGGAGAAAATTATAGAATTAAGCAGAAAATCAGAAATTAAACATTTGTAAGCACATCATGAAATATATCAAATGAAATGACTCAATATGAGGAATACACATATATTGTTTTTGATATTTTTAAAATAAATTATTTAAAATATATTTAAAAGATATTTCCGAAACCATATGACCTAAAATTTTAAAGAAAATTAGGGCTATTGGGCCTCGCTTCAATTTTATAGCATAAATAATTAGAAGTCTCAAATATTAATTTTGGGGATCAAATTGTAGAATTAAATGAAAAATAATAAATTATATATTTTTAAACGCATTGTATAATATATTAAATGAAAGTGATCATTCCGAGAAATACAAATATATATTTTTCATATTTCTAAAACCATTTATTTAAAAGACATTAACAAAAATATAAAATATCGACTATTTCCCATTTATCTTAGAAACTACACGACCTAAAATTTTGAAAAAAAAAATAGAAATATAGCTTCACTTGAACTTTACAGGAAAAAATAAGACGACAACTCTGATATTAAGTTTGGGGTCAAAATTACAGAATTAAATGAAAAATTAAATTTCGAGTAAAAGAATGAGGAATACAAGTATATTTTTTTCATATTTTTAAAGTAATTTGTTAAAAAGTTATTAAAAATATTCGAAATTCGACTCATTAAGAGAAGTAAAACACAAATTCTAACAATAATTTATAAAGTTAAAGATAAAATAAAATTTTGTTTTATAAAGTGCACCCTTAACGTAATGCATCAAATGAAAAGAAACATCATAAAAATACAAATATATTTTATTTATATATTTAAAAATAATTTGTATAAATGATTTAATAATTTATTATTCACCGTGTATATTTCTTATAAATTTAAACCGCTTAGTTTAAAAGATATTAAGGTAAAAATAAAAAAAAACCTCATTCCCTGCTTGTCTGAAACTGGAATATTAGAAAAATATATTCTTTGATTCACTTATATTGTATCAAATCTTAAAGGTGATACAGAACCCTTAGGATGCTAGTCTATCTCGCACTAGACCAAATTATTAATAATAATAACATTCAGTTAGCAATTAAAAAACTCAAGAAAATCGGTTGACAAACACTCTTTTGCATCTGCGTATTTACAAATAGATTTTAAATAAATAATACAACTTTAAAATGTCAGTATGTTGATTTTAGGTAAAAGTCAGTCACCCTATATTAAGAGGCAGGATTTTGCAGGAATGAGGCCATGTAATGTAAATCATAATATAAAATATAGGACAGAAAACAGTATCTGTGGGTGGATTGCTTACCTAAAAATAATTGAAATACATGTTTCGCATTTGTATACATATATTGTACATATATTAAGAACTATCAGTACAGAAAATTTCAAACACAAAATGTTAACAATAGGTATATCAAATAATAAATAGTATGTAATATAATATTTTTAAACTTTAGTTGTTTGAAAATATTTTGATGCAGTTATTTTACAATGACGATTTCTATTTCTAAGATGAAAATGCAAGAAACCAACTCTAAAATAACTATTCAGATGCCGTATGAATGATTACAATACATAAGTACTTGCATATTAGTTCACCATAAACTGCAATATCAGTTAAGATTCAGTATAATTTCATCAATTTAAATTAAACACAAAGTTAGCGATGAATATTTCTGTATTATATCAAAAATATAAAGAAATACAATGCTGTTAATTTTTGTAAGTGTAATAAAATTGAAATTTTGAAAGTAATGCATTGAAAGTTTTCACATTGAATTGAAAAGGTACCTTAATCTAGGCCTAATTAAATTGTTTGAAATGTCAAACTGCAATCAATTCGCTACAACGACGATAGCGGTGAACATTAGGCTGATTGTCATGATGTCACATCTAACTATTTATCTCAAATCTCACTTTTTGTATTCATATTATGGGCATTGTAATCTTAGTCAAATGGTATGAATCTAATAGCCTCTAAAATAGAAACATTATAAATTAAAATATTACGTTAAAATAATAAAATATTTCCGGAAAACATTGATCAGTTACAACACAATACACAATTCTAATTTTAGTTGACAAACCATATTTAGAAAGAAATAAAAGTTTTAAACTTGCGAGTACCCAATATATGGTCATTATCATATAATATCAATTTTTAGGGGTAAGATCGGAATAAGCATCATAATGTAGAATAACTTTCGGAACAGACCAAAATTTGTTAATTTTTCCTTTAATTTAGTTTGTTTTTTTCATTCAAGTCAATCCATTGTACGATTTTCTCTACAAGCAATCTGGGGACAGTGTTTGGCAAACAAAACAAAAATAAAGTAAATCGGTTGAGGGACAGAGGAGAAAATTGTACCGAACCGTCTTATCTTTGCCTATTTGTGTGTAGATTTTCCCCAGTTAACAGCAGTAATTAATTTTCCACATAGTTACAATGACTACGTCTAAAATTTCGAAAGAGTACTCTCCAAAGATTGACAGAAATAGTATTTTAGCCCTTAATACATACAGGGCGTTTCTGAACATTAGGTAGATACGAAAGACTCTTTGGCGTATTCATTTATGTGAGCATAGTTATATAAACATAAACATACTTACGTAAAGGCTATTGATCTATGGGGGCCTTTATTTGAGAGATTTTTAGAGATTTTAATTTGGATTCGTAAGTGTACCTAAAAATCTCTTCAAATAAGTACTCCATAGGTCAATAGCGTTTAGAAAAATAAATTTATCTAAGAACAGAGTTTTTGTGAATACGGCAGTCGAGTACAGTCTTGCTCGAAGCCATACTCAGGGAAGTTTCGATTTTCCATATAAATTTGTTGTGGATAAAAACAGAAGCCTTAATTTTTAGTGACCGAAATATCATTAAAATTAGCTATAATCCCAAATGAACAAATATTAACACATAGGTAATGAACTATTGCCAGTCGAATTCTTAAATTTTGTCACTGAAACACTCACCGCTCACCACAATTCTAAGCAGACACATGAGCTTCAAACTTTGACTTCAGTTAGTGTTTAACATATGAACGAAGGAAAATCTGTAAACGTCAATTAAATGTCACACAAATTTTCTAAGCAAAGTTCTAAACTCACATGTGAGGAATATATATATATATATATATATATATATATATATATATATCTTTTTGGGCATATATAGCTGCTGATACTTATTTAGGCTCTGCTTGTACCCCGTTTTAGGTATTGATGAGAGCAGCATTAAATGGATTATGGAAGGCCATTATTTGGAAATCACTATAACAAGTTACGAAAATATAGGAACAGAAGTAAAGAATCAAAAAACGGAAAACCAATGCAGCAGCTAGTTGCCTAAACAACACAGTATGGAGGAACCAACATGTTAGAACGGAAACTAAGGCAAGGATTTACAAAGCCCTTCATGAAGTACTGCGCGTAATAAATAAAATAATTGAGACAAAACAGAAATAGTCAATCAGGGTGGTATGTTATGGTTGTAAACGTATACGGCATTTCCAACGTGACTGCAGACAGATCAACAGTAAGATTTGCCCATCGCAATGATACTACCACCAGGAACCATGGGGTGAATACTGACTAACCCTCCACTAGCCCCAAGATAGTTTCAATCCGGGGATTTTGTCTAGAGGGCAGCAGCCTAGCCATCAAGGGCACCATCAGTGGTCAAGCAATCACCATTACCTTTGACACCTTTGCTAAGCCCATAGTTCTGAAGTCATGGGAAATCGGGCCAATTAATAACAAAATCCAGCTCTAGACATGCACCGGTGAATTTATGTGAATACAGGGCTTGATAGAGAGCTACAGATAGGGGACAACAGAATCTGGCATAGTGTCCTAGTAGCGAATATCGAGTCAAAGCTCTTTTGTCATATATAAATCTGGACACTATAGTCACTTTAAATCCACTAGAAGAAGTTCTGCAGAAGGCTAAAACTATTCCAGAACTCTTAACAGAAATAAAATGCATAAAAGTATCATGTTTTGCAACTAATAATAAAAGGCAAAAAGCAAAATAGAAGTACATAGTTGATTTCGTAGAAAACAAATATCATAGCTGAAGAACTTTCGTGACTGGACAGATATTATTTAAAATTTAGATTTATTAATTTAGATTATTTAAAATAGCATAGAATAGAAAAATATTCACTACAATGTTTGCCAAAGACAGGAAGACTGGACAAGGCAGGAACATTGTAATTTGCGTTTCTTATCGTGCTTATAGATTGTTATAAAATTTATATTCGCCGCCGCTGGAGAGACATTAGTCATTCCGATGAATAAAACGCATTTAACCGTCTGGGGTAATAAAAACGGCACTATCCGGAATCTTCTATTGAGCAAAAAGCGTTGACATCGAACACTCTACCGACAATGGAATACCCATCTAGAACTACGAGAGAACTCGATATTAATTATAAAAAAGGACAGTTGTACATTTCAGAGTTAGTTCAGCTTATATTAATTGAGAGTATATTTT
This sequence comes from Octodonta nipae, assembly GCA_034190945.1. Taxonomy (NCBI): domain Eukaryota; kingdom Metazoa; phylum Arthropoda; class Insecta; order Coleoptera; family Chrysomelidae; genus Octodonta; species Octodonta nipae. The sequence goes on along the minus strand of CM067216.1, from coordinate 67,174,921 downwards.
CATGTGAATTGTTTTCGGAGAAATCAGCTGTTATTTGTCTGTAAATAAAGTAATAGAAAGTGAAAGTAAATATCAGTTTTTAAATTTAATTTGAACCAACGAAGTTTATTGCAATATGTATATTTTGATTGTATTTATATTTAGTTCCTTTTTCCTTCTCAAAATGTCGTTTTTATTATCTCTCTCTTTTGACTTGACATCTTACATTTTCAATATCATGATCATGTTGAAGGGTTTTGCTATGTTATTGAGAAGTTGCAGGTTTTTCTGTTGGTCGTTCGTAATTCCCTGATCGCCAATTGTGTATAACTATGAAACTATGTACACTTGAAATAGCGAATGACAAAAATTTGTTGTGTGATTGTTAAAATTGAGTTTATAATATTTGGAATAAGGACAAAATTTCTGTTTCGTGTAAGATTATTTGAAGAAATTTTTCATAGCTACATATTTCTGAATACAAAAAGATGGCAGGGTTTTCAAATGCACCAATTTCTCTTAGTTAGTGCATATACTGAGTTCTTATAAAATCTGTAATAATATCATTATCGAGTAGTCCCTTATTCTACGTTATTATACCGGCAAAATCTACAAGAGATAAAGTTTACTGGTATAGCTAAGAAATGTCAATGTTGACACACCGTATAGAGTATTTTATTATATTTTTTCTAATCACCATATTAACATCAATGAAAAGATTAATTAATACTGAAATCATATAGTGACCTGAACCTAGTCATTCGGAAAGATTGTTCATCGAGTTTCAAATTATCAAAAAAAAACTAGTAACTATAGTAGTTTTGTCATTTAATTCTCAGCTTTAAAAGCTTGTATAAACATCAGAGGTAGCTGGTGTAGACCAGTAATCCATATTGAAGGAATCCCATGGAAATGTGTGAAGAACTTCTTTGGCCAACAAGCTGATATCGTTCTATCTACTTTGGAGGTCCGAGATGTCAGAAATGTGATACACGTTTTTAATCGAATTTCACGCATTACAGTTCTTGACCAATAAACTAACCGAAAGGTCAACCTAGGATATTTGAGGTTTTCATTACAGTCGATTTGTTATTATGGAATATTACGAAGCTACTGAATCAAATTAATAATTATTCAGTTTTTTCATAAAGAAAATGTATGTATGCTAGTGGGTGCGTCTTTGGTTACGATATGAACGGATATTATTGTCTAAATACGTTTGTGATGAATTCGATGACTTGTTGATTGGCTGTATGTATTACATTATACAATGTGTCCCTCCGAAAAACAGATTTATTTTAGAACATTGAAAAATACACCAATAACTACTCTTCATAAAAAGTCATAAGAAAAAAATCATGAATGAGTATATATAGAGTGAGGTCCTAAAGTAACGGATAAATTAATTTTCTAGGTAATTATGAAGTAAAATTAAAATGTTTAAATTAGTTTTCAATTCTCTATTCAGCAATATAGGACTTTTTGAATTTGGACGTTGGTAACAAGAAATGTCACGTTTCAATTGTTTTGTTTACAAAATAATTAATGATGGCATAGAACGAAATAAAGTGTGAAATAATTAACGATATTTACCATAATTACAGCCCAGGTCATATAATCAAAACTGGGCAACGTCCATTTCTTTACAAAAAATAGACGGAGGTAAAATTCTTCGAGAAGATTTTGCATCATCTATGTGTTGTTTTAATTAATTTTTGTCTTATTCGGTGCTTTAAATCATCAATACTAGTTGGTTTTATTCTTGTAGATTTTTTATTTTGAATAGCCCTACATAAAATAATCCAGTTGAGTCATATCACAAGAATGGGGTAGCCAACTCTACCGATCAATCAGTGCGGAACAACTTGAGTGAGATCGTACTGCTACTTCATAATGTGGTGTAGCTTCATTTTATTGAAGCTATATGTTTCTATTAATCAGGATAATAGTCATTTGGTTCCTGAACCAGTATAATTTTATATTGATGGTATTTTTCTTTTTTCAAAATTGTCAGCACATATGTTTTACTTACATTATCAACAGCTACTTCTCTTGTTTCTCCAATCAATATTAACATCTCAATTATTTGAGCCTCAAAAAGGGCCACTTTAAAGAAAATTAAATCATTGTTTAGAAATTCCTAAATTAAAAATTAATAATTATTTGACTTGATTTAGTTTATTGTTTGTATAAAATAAAATTGCTGTTTTTTTAGTATCGACGCCCAAAAATCCAGAAGACATATTTTACTGAATAAAGCCTTGAAACCCCTTTTAAACGAGGTATCACATTCATTTTTTTGGGCAAGTTATTGCTTCTACGGGGTGAAGAGACAGTCGAATAATTTTATTTGAAAAGTGTAGTTTCATTCATAAAAATTGACTGGATTCAGGAACCTTGTCAATGGGGTGGATTTTTTCTTTCAACACTGGATAAATTAAAACCGTAACAAATATGATTCTCTGCAAGACGTTAACACTTCATTAGGCGCTAATTTTTTTAATACAGTTCATAATTTGACTGTAATTGAATTTAAATTACAGTAAAATTTCGGAAATCGCTATTGATTAACAGCAGTTGATTTTACATGCATCAATAATCTCATTTCGAAAGGTCAAGAACAGCTATTCTTTTAAGGAATTTCTTTTTACGTGAAACTAAAATTGTCACTTTAACGATAAAAGTAACTGTTTTTTTTTCATATGGTGGCCTCTATATTGACAACAGAAAAAAATATGATTGAAACTTGTTTTCATTCAGTCAGTACAATATCTTTTGTGGAAACATGTTCCAGAGGCTTTGAATGGCCTTGACATATTTTTGTATGAAGGAGATAAACGACTTTATTAGTATTACAAAATTATTATGCATTCGTTGGTCGGTTATCAGTAAGGGGGCCTCATTTACAGGCAACTGCATGGGGAGTTACTTACTTATTAATTTGGTCATGTGCAGATTAGAAATATTTTCCTAGGGGATAGATAAGACACATCGAATTGCAACATTTTAAATACAAATAGAAGTTAGAACTTTAAGTTTTTAGGTAGGATACTTCTATGTTTTCTACTATATAAATTAATATTCATTCTAACTAAACAAATCAATTAAGCGACTTGTAAAAATTATCCACCTTGTACTGTTTCAGTTCCTTATACATTTTTCGTAATAAGAATAATATAAATTTACTATTTAGAAACTTGTATCGTGAGAACTTACACAATAGGTTCTGATAAGTCTTTTCTCCATGATAACTCAAAAGATTTGTAGATTTGGTTATGTGTCTAATAACAATATAAGTATCTTTTGGCACTAGGATGATTTTTAAAGTTAATTCTCTTCTTCGTATAGTGCAATAACGAAAAATATCTTGGTTTTACTTCATGACAAGTTTTGCATATACCTAACCTGAAAAATGTACAATGTTGTCTACATATCTCACACTGTACATTTTTAAGATTTTTTGTGAGTTTTGAAGCTGAGACTCTTGTTTCTCACCATCAGCCTCTACTTCTTACTGCATCTTCTGACGGATTCCAGCACGGGAAATTTGTGGTGCATCTAGTACTTTAAAAAGTAACCTAAATACAAACAAAATTAATACGGCTGAGTAGGTATTGTCAATACCTTTCAAATGAGTTATCACTGACCATAAGGTGGCCATAGTCGCCATGTTATGTCATCTATTACTGTTTATTATTACATGATGTGTTACCACTAGTGTAGAAGTTTATAATCGTTTATTTTCACCATCCAAATTTCATTACTGTAAGTATAACTCTTCAAAAGATACCAGGGGCAAGAAAACTTTTCACAAGCTCTTCAGTCCTGAAAATTTGTCCTTACACAAAACTATTATATGTACTTGCTGACCCGTCCCGGCTTCAGAAGGGTTAGACCAATCGGCTGATTTGACATATTCATGTTAATCATTTTGTTGATAATTTTGTAAAATTCATTTTAACATCATTCATGAACGAAAATTATTTGAAAATTATATAATATATATAATTTTTTTATTGCCATAACAAAAAAAAAAAAAAGAACAATTTAAAATAACATTAGATATGCAACTCATGTATAAGATTTATGGCAAAAAGTTGTTGGGAGACAATTTAAAAAAGATACAATGCCCAACAACTTATACACAATACACCTATTTCAATTCCCAACTGGAAGTGATTTGTCTGATAAAGTGTTTAAAGGAAATCAAAATCGTTAACCCAACTTAGAGTAGTATGATTATGAAAAACAGATCACCTGTGCACATTCAAAACTAGTTTCTTATACTCCCTCCTAAACGCTGCCACTGACAATGCCATAATGTCATTAGGAACTTGGTTGTAGAGGTGATAGATATTCTACGTGAAGGAACGTTCATAAAAAGTAGTTCGGTGTGGCGGGGGAGAGATGTACCCCCTGAATCTAAGGTTCAGCTCATGAACATCCGTTCTATACTTAATTTTTTTAGTTAAATATATGGGACGGTTGGTTACTAGTATGCTGTGAAATAAAGTGGCCGAGTGCAACTTCCTTCGATTTTCCATTGACAGCCAGTTGGCTTGTTTTAGCTTGTGAGATATTGCGTCTCTACGGCGTATACCATAAATAAATCTTAAGCACGATTTCTGAACTCGCTGAATTCTTTGTTTGTCCACATTGTCTATACAAGGAGAATATACCACATCTGCGAAGTTGAAATGAGAGAGTACCAGAGAATTTGTTATAGTTATTTTGTGAGAAACGTTTAGAGTGTGTCTATCAGAGTATAATTTTTTCAAATTTTCATAAGCACGCTGTATGCAATTATTTATGTGCTGTTTAAATCTCATTGAAGTGTCAAAGTGTAAACCTAAATTTCTGCAAGAATTTAGTATAGGCAGGATTTCTGTACCAATAGTAATCTTGATCTTTTCTGCGATTTAATTATGCTTCTTTCCAAAAATCATCACCGATGATTTTGAAGCATTAATTTTAAAGTTATGCCTTTCGGAGAATTTGACAAGTGGATTCAAGTCTTCATTTATTCTGGTCTAAACAAAGTGAAACTTCTCTGGGAGAAAGGACATGTAGAGTTGGGTATCATCAGCGTATAAATGCACTTTGCAGTGTTTAATTGAAGTAGCAATGTTATTCGTATAAATTCAAAATAACAGCGGCCCAAGTATGGAGCCTTGTGGAACACCATGACTTTGCCGCAACGAAGTAGAGACATCCTTATTTATTTCTACAAACTGCGATCTATTGTGTAAGTAATTACTCAGTAGCTCAATTGCATTTTTGTCCAGACCTATATAACGGAATATTGAGAGAGGTAAGGTGTGGTTTATGCGGTCAAAGGCCTTATAATAGACTAACAGTATAAGAGCGGTGGAATTCCCATTGTCAGCTGCCTCTCTATGTAGTGCATAGCAGGGCTGTCGAACAGCTAAATCCTGGTCTAAAACCTGACTTATGTGGTGATAAAATGTTGTTTCATTGAGATACTCCCTTAGTTGAGAGTTCATAATTTTCTCTAATACTTTAGATAAGACAGGGAGAATACTTATATGTCTAAAGTCTGAATAATCTACGACATTAAGCTTTTTAGCGAGTGGCTTAATTTTAGAAATTTTCCATTGATCAGGAAATACGTTTTCCAATATACATATATTGACTATATTGGTTACAAACGGAAAAAATTCGGTCACAGCAGAGCAGCAACATATCTAGATTTATTAGATCACATCCCGTAGCTCGTGATTTAGTGTCGAATATTGAATCCTTCACTAGACTTTCCGATCCTGTATGAAAGTTAAATTTTTTTGTTATATCGTCTTTTAAATTCGTGTTATAAAAATCTAATAAGTCCTGATCTACCTCAAGGCTATTCCCAATATTAAAAAAATAATCATTAAACGCTTCTGGGTTATTTAAATGTATTGGGATATTAGTACGACTATCTTTGGAATGTATGTTTAACATATTAAGTTTGCGCCATAAGGTACTTGAGCTTTTAAAACAGCCACCAAAGGTATTGGTCATGTATTGTTTCTTTTCCTGGCGTATTGCTATATTTGTTTGATTTTTTATTTGTTTGTAAGATTCCCAAGATGCATCGGTACGTATTGTTTTATATTTTTTATATTCCCTATCATTGAGCCGTAGCATGTTTTTTATAGTAAATGTGAGCCAAGGTGCGTTTAGTTGTTTAGCTTTGTATTCTAGCACCGGAGCCAAAACATCAAATATATTAATTAAGATATTGCTTAAAGTCGCTACTTTGTCATTCACCGATATTGCATAAACTATATCTTCAAACGGGGAGATGCATAAAAAATGGTTTAGGAGGTCTCTATCTATATTCTTTAGATTTCTACTACTAATAGTACTTTCTTCCTTCGAAAACACTTCATGCAAGACACAATAAGTAAGACAATGATCGGAATAGTCAAAATCTAGCACACCGGACTCTAAATGTAGTTCATCTCTTTGCACAAGAATAATATCCAGCAGCGTAGAAGAACTGCTTGTTACTCTTGTGGGTTCTTCAATCACTTGTTTTAAATTTAAGGCTTCTATATATTCATAAAATATACTGGCATATTGATCTGAGGGATGTAATAGATTAATATTTACGTCACCACCACATATAATGTCATTTGGTTGGAATTCGGAGAGCATTTTTTCAAATACATTGAGAAAATTATCTACATTACCCTTTGGCGGTCTATAAATAACTCCCACCGCATATTTTTTCCTCCTAATTATAATATCAACCCAAATTTGTTCACATACATTATTTACGTTTTTGTAGAACATTCCGAGCTTAACCATGTTTCCTTAAGGCCTATAATATTATAACAGCGTTCATTAAGGAGCTCCTTGAACTCACTAAAATGCGCAACAAGCGATCTGACATTCAAAAACACTATGTTTAATTTATTCATTATACAATAAAGAGTGATTATTATAAAAATTTATCGTAAAATTAAGATATTCTGTAATTTAACAAAAGAAATCAATCAATTTTGTTGATGAGTACTGATTGACGGAGCTGTAGTGAAGACCCCGGCTTTATTGGCCAAGATTGACCACATCATCTCGCTTTTAATAACCACCTTCTTGTTACCACATTTGGTCATAACTCTACCATCTATTGTCCAAACATTATTCTTTCCCAATTTTTCTCTAGCTAGAGTAAGCAATTCTTGTCTAGATTTTGTCAGTTCTTCAACATTGACAATTTTACTTCCTTTGAGCTTTCTCTTTTTCAAAAAAACAGTATTTCTCTGATGCAAACTGTCTAAAGTCACTACAGTTGCTCGAGATTTGCTGTTGATAATTGGACCAACCCGGTAACAGCTAATGGGGTTTACGTTATTTATCCCCCGTTTTGACTGAAACATTTCTACAACTTGTTCGGTTAATTGATCGCTATTCCTGCCATACAGCAATCCGTAAATCCTAAGGTGATTTAACTTGGTCCGTTGTTCCATGCCATCTATTTTAGATGTCATTACTTCATTATCCTTTTTAAGTAGAATTATTTGCGATTCCAATTTATCTAATTTTATAGAAAGGTTTTGAATTGCGTCTTGAATTCTTTGCGGCACTAAGATCGCAATTTTGTCGACCAGTGTTTTTAAAAATGCCTGATCCTCAATGGCATTTTTTACTACCTCTCTAGAAATATCCATCGTAAAAGTTTTTAGTTCACTTTTTTGCCTTTCAGTAAATACCATTCTGTTGGCCCAAATTTTTCTTTGTTTTTACAATTAATGGCTTATTACTTAATTTATAATGATTAAATTATTTAATATTTGCCCAGCACTGTTGTTTTAAATGGTCCCAATCAATTTCGACCCAAGTGGACACACTAAAACTGCTTGAAATTATAATCTTTGCCGGAGCACACTTCAACACGTCTCTCAGTTTGACAAAACATCGACCGCTTTTAAAAATACGTTATTTTCGGATTTAATATGAGGCGGTTTGAGATTTTTACATCTGATATTGTGGTTTTCCCCGTTTTACTTCATTATTTTTGATGATTTTGGTGTTTTTGACATTTTTGAATTTTTTGCCGCTTTTGACATGTTTGAAATTTTGGTCATTTTTGAAACTTCTGAAAATTCTAACATTTCTGATATTTCTGAATTTTAGATGTTTTTGTCGTTTTTGACATATTTGGGGTTTTTGACTTTTTAATTTCCTTACATTTAAGGTGATGTTTACATTTTTAGTAATTTCTGTTAGTTTTGACATTTTAGGCGTTTTGGACATTTAATTTTTCACGTTTTAGGTTTTTGACAGAATAAATTTTCGTATTTTTTATTAATTTTATATTGTTGTGGTGTTTCTTAACTTTTTGACTTTTTTCGAATTTTATTTTTATTTTATAAATCGTAACAATTCTAATATGTTCTATTTTTTTTTGTGATTTCATGTGCGATAAATTAGATAGTGAACATTTTGCAGACCCCACCCTTTAAGTAGTGGCAAAATTTCGAATACTGTCTCTATTTGTTTAAAGGACAAAAAAATTTATCAATTCTAATGCAATGCATAAATATTCTACATAAAATTTATCGGCAACATGATGATCGCTAAGTGATTAAATTCAGTTCTAGTCATTTCAGGAGAAAAGCATGTATACCAACTACCTGCATCTTTTTTGTTCCTTAAAAATTACTGACGCTCATCCTCCCCATTCAATAGCAGAATTTTTGTAAAATATAACATCAAATCTCGATTATTTAAGGAATTAGTATTATAATTCTCATCTCCATATTATTTTCGAGTTCCGAGAAAGAGGGATTTTCTCTTAAATAATTTAGTCAAGTGCGAGTTGGACTCGCATACTAAGGGTTCCGTACCACCTTCAAGATTCTAATATTGCAGTTTCAGACAAGCATTTTCTTATATTTACTTTAATATCTTTTAAAGGAAGCGTTTTAAATTTATAAAAAATATACACTTTGATTTTCCACACATAGACTTTTTATTTTATCTGCTTCAGGATTCGCTTGATTTTTATCAGAATAGATATGTATTTAATTTTCTAATTTGGACCCCAAAAATTAACATTAGAGTTTTATTTTACTAATAAACTTTCAGAGAAGCCTTTTATAATCTACTGTCTGAGTTTTGAGGCTCTGTATATAGATAAAGATAAAGATGAAGGGCAAAATAGGTCAAGTTTTAAATTATAAATTATTAAATCTTTTATTGAAAAATAAAAATAAAATATATTTTTCAAAATTTAAATAGTGTAGTTTGTAAAGTGGGAATTAAGTCGATGTTTAATATTTTTGTTAATATCTTTTAAACAAATGATTTAAAAATATGATATATTTGTAATTTACATAGTAAGCCTTTTATCTGATACATTACATGACGCATTTGTAAATCGAATTTTTATTTTCCATTAAATTGTATAATTTATCCCTAAAATTACTATGGGTGTTTTCTAATGATTTTTCTCATACATTTCAAGTGGGTAGTATGGTTTCGAAAATAAAGCGAGAGATGAAATTTTTTAATATCTTTATGTTAATATCTTGTAAACAATTAATTTTAAAAATATGAAAAATATATATTTGTATTCCTCATAATGAGCCCTTTGATTATTTTCCATTTAATTCTATAATTTGGCCCCCAATATTAATATTAGGGATTTCTTCAAATTTTTCCTGTAAACAAAAAAAATAGGTCTTATAGTTTGGGGAATAACGGGGGGAATGAGTATTTTTTTAAATATTTTTTTTAATGTTTTTTAAAATATTCATTTTAAAAAAATATATTTGTACTCCTTATAATGAGCCCTGTGATTTGATATATTGCATGATCCGTTAGAAACAATTATATTTTTTTATTTTCTATTTAATTCTATAATTATCTTTTAATTAATTTATTTTAAAAATATGAAAAAATATATTTGTTTTCGTCATAATGAGCCCTTTCATTTGATATATAACATGATGGGTTAGAAACAATTTTAATTTTATAGTTTCCATTTAATTCTAAAATTTGCCCCCCAAAATGAATATTAGTGGTTTCTCCTTATTTTTCCAGTAAAGTTCAGGTGAGAGGCTATACATCTATTTTTTTCCAAAATTTTCCAGCTTATGGTTTCGGAGACAAGTGGGGGAATGTGTAAAATTTTTCATATTTTTGTTAATATCTTTTTAAGTAATTTTTTTTAAATATGAAAAAAATATATCTGTCTTCCTCCGAATGGATGTATTACATGATGCGTTTGAAATTTTTTTATTTTTAAATTTTTATTTAATTCTTTATTTTGTCCCACAAAATTGATATTAATGGTTTCTCCTTATTTTTACTGTAAAAAATATTTTCCGTATATTGTATATATGGAACCCTAAAAATACCCCACTTGCACCTATCGGATCATATATTAATAAAACCCTCTTCTATTTATTTTAGACGAGAAGGTTTGTCTATCAAGATTCACACCAGCATTAGTTTCCATTTTGGATATAGGATGCGAGTATTTTGAGTTATTTCTGAGGCCATAGTGACTCCATTTCCCCCATTTAATGTTTTCATTTAGACAAAATGAGTGTTAATATAATATGATTGTTATTGCATTGAATTTGCCACTACCATTTATTATGACATTAGTTGTCTAATTACTTTTTTTAAATTACATTATCAAACATTTTTTTCTGGATAGGGGCACCCTAATCACCTAGCGGTATGAAATATACTTATATTCGACCAAAACACCGTCACACGAGATTTTTGTATATAATAGATAATATAATTAGATAATATACATTCCAATAATATAGAAGTAAATTACTCTGTCAGAAACAATATAGTAATTGCCTAAAAACGCAAGCAAATTATTTAATAACAATTTTTTAAAATTTAACCGGTGATTACTGACCTAGATTTTGACATCTTACTCCTTTGAAGTAAGTGCAGCTGATAGTGGTTTGTGACAGGAAATAATATGTTGCTTATGTATAAATTAATGTAAAATCTCTATAATGTTTATTAATAAATACGACTAGGATACAATATTATTCCCTTTAAAATGTTTGCGATCCCATCCGATGAAGTATTATCAAGAACCGTTTTACTGTAGTATGAAAATGATTCATCAAAGTGTTAGGAAGCCCCTCGTCTCAAAATTATTGGAAAATGACAATAAAAATCAATTTATTAAAGCTCTATGTCAACCCTTATAAGCTTTATTAATTATTTAGTGGTTTTTCGTAAATTATGGCGTATTAAGTGGGCGTATTATAAATTATGGTCGCGTATATGTAACAGCTTCCATAATTTAAAACGAGGTCTTTGAATATAGGGGAGGTTTTCCGAAAAAGCTTTAATTCATTAATTAATGTCACCTTTAAAGCAGTTAATTTACTTTCAATGAGGTTATTGCTGATAATTTATCGGAGAGTTCTAACGTTCATGGATGCTGTGCCATTATATTTTGATAATTTAGTAATTTTGTTATAGTAAGAACATTGGTAGAATAATATAAACTATTTATGTCCTTAATTCATGAATCTTGAGATAATAAAATAAAAACTTCACTAACGGAAGGAAATATTGCAAGAAGAACTAACCGCCTTGGTACAGTAATTATAACTCATAGTATACTATTTGAAAAAGAAGAAAATGTAATTTTGTATAAGGTTATGTAATTTGTTTTCTGAAAGATTGTTGTGGCACCTCTAGTTGGTGTTTTTCTGATTTTTTTTGGGAATAACTCCAGCATTCCGGGAAAGGCTGCATATTTCAAATACCCCAAACGTTTCAGGATATAAATCAGACCCCGTTTCAATTGACATAACTAAATAAGAAATTGGAAATTAAAAGGTTCGAAATGACAAATTTAGCAATTAAAAATTTGACAATTAAACTGATCTAACTAAGAGAATTTACTGCTACCTTGATACAGCACTAAAAAATTTCAAAGTTCATGTGAAATAACAAAGCTTCTTTCAAATTGGAAGAATTTGAAAGAGTTATCTTAAGAATTCCATGTGGCGCTCCAGGTATGACTTTGTTATAAGATAGTGAACTCGTCAAACATGAGATCAAAGAAATTGTGATGTTACAGAGACCCCTTAAAGTTACGAAGGAAAAGCCATGGAAAAACCTTATGAAATATCCTGATACAGGGTTGTACATTGCCATTATTAATTACATCCTTGATTATTGGTAAGTACGAACGGTTGAATTCTACAGAAGTACTAGCTATACGACCGCTTTCATTTAATAAAATTAAAGTGTACTCTGTCAGCTTTCGTTTTGTATTGTGTTCTTCTTTGTGTAATATGGTTGAATTTTGAAATTGCATATTTTTACAAAGGTGCCAGACATTTCACACAAATTTTCGATATTTTGAATTATCGTTTCTTTATATAATTTTTGTGTTCATTTATTCGTACACTTATATGTGTAGAAGTCTAGTGGTTTCTCCAATATAAAATTTGTTACAATTGCAAGAAATTTTATAAATGCAAAATATTGTCGAAGACCTTTTTTAGATCAACAAATATCATTTGAATTTCTCTTACTACTGCTATACGTTTTCCCATAAGTTGAGTGAGTGCTTTAAATTTTGTGTTATTGTAATAAAATCATATTACTTAGTATTTGCTGTTTTATTCATCATCATTAATTTTAAAATGTATTATTGTTCAGGGCCATCACGATTTTTAATCATAAACATTTACATATTTTTTTACTTATCGGCATATGCTTTATGGTTAATTAATTTTCCTTTTTAATACAATTTACTGCTTTAAATAATGCAAGTGAAACATGCACTGTAAAATGTTGAGATTAACTATCAATTTAAAAAAGCTAATATCTTATTTTGATTTTTTTATAATATATTTTTCTTTTTAATTTATTCATATATTTAATATTATTTTTACTACTCTACTATGGAAATATATATTTAGTTTGTAAAGAGCTTGATCCCGTTGAGGGTAGGTTTTAGCAAGAAAAAATCACTAAAAAAGCCCACAACATTCTGTAATGGTAATTGTACCTTACACCTTAAGCAATATAATGTTTGCTAAATAGTTTAATTAGAATGATAATTATCAAGGTCACTTCAAGTCTCCTCTAAACCCGCCAATTAATAACGAGAACAATTCTTATAATATAACATATATGTTGATTTAAGGACCTTTACAGTTATTGCTTTTCATCTCCTAGCAAGTCTTTTATTAGCCTTCTTTTCCATTTTGCATTTTTATCCAATTCTCTTTCTTCCTTGGGTTTATGAGTGGTTCATTTGTTTTTATTAATTTTTAAATCTTAATATACCTTAAAATTCTATCTGTTCATAACTTGGATTATTCACCATATAATTTTGATATTGTCCACTGCTGTATTAATTTTTTTTGGGGAATTTATTTCAATATGTCAGTTTTCTTAGTGTATTACACACACACACACACACACACATATACATATATATATATATATATATATATATATATATATATATAACGGTATTTTCATATTCCATGAGTATTGATTTTGGTATTACTTTATATTCCCGAACACTAATATACCAGAAATATGTCTTGTCTATTTTGACATTGCCTTCGCACTAATAAAAAAAACGAAAATAAACCCAAACCCAGTAAAAGTTAACACATCGAGCTCTTAAGAATTTACTCGTGTACACATACTTATAGATTTCGAAGAAACAATTGAAGGAGGACGCCAAATTTGCAAAACCGCATGGCTTTTTTTAATCTGGTGTCAATCATTTATCCTGCTCGGATTCTTTGATTGCATCTTCAACATATCTCTATTTTTCTGTGATCATCTTTTTGCCGTTTCTATTTCAATCCCTTAGGTATTCTTTTCCATTTTTGGTATATATTTCATATGATAAGATACACCGATATATAAAAAGTAAGATCACATAAAAACAAACAATAATATTATAAAAAAGCATAAAAGTCAAACAAACCTATAAAACAGACATTAGAACAGTAAAATGCAAAAAGTATCTCAATAAAAACTGATTAAAACGTTTAGATGGGACAATGTATCAAATTCAATAGCAAAAAAATGTGAGTGTAGGTATAGTTCATACTCTAATTGATAGATTGTGTAACCACTGTATAACTGCTAGGGAAAGCTTGTTTAGTTCCTCTAAGGCTCCAGGAAAATGTATAAGGTTCCAATTGATGGGAATGTGATCCCAAGTTTGTATTTCGGCAATGATCGTGCTCGCCGGGATTTGCGATATTTTCCATTTCCATCTCACCTTCAGTAGCCAGTACGGAAGCGGTTTATGCAGTTTATGTGACTTCCATTTCTAAACCATATAGGGCGACTTGAATTCAGACGCATTCTAAAGATCAACCTTTCATTTGATGTGCTTTGTCCCATTCCCGTTTTGTTGCAGACAGTCTCCATACCCCAAAGGGAGCAATAATTGACAGAACAGGCATTCCCGCAATAGGCGTTGACTTAACTTTACGTAAAACTATTCTCATTATTTATTAGTATATCTTTCTTTGTTTCTATATCATAGTATCCTGCGGTTGAATAAACAAAAGCCAGTGCAGCTGGAAGAGTTCTTTCTTGTGCCCCCAAGATGTCCCAGCAAGTTTGCTAATCAAGTTGATAGGCGGTTTCAATTTTTTCGGAACAACAGTTACTAAGGTGTTTTTCAAAAGTAAGAGATCTATCAAGTTTTCGTTAAAATGTGCTCTATTCCTTATAAGATTTTTAATTTTTTTACTGTTGGCTTCCAATTCCTTAGATACGTTCATTTCTATTTCTGGTTTGTTTTCTTCTATTTTCTCTGTTAAACCTTTATTAATTTTTTCTATTTCCTTTTTATTTTCTTCTGTTCCCTACGTTAAATTGGTATTGTTCTTCTTGAAAATTTACACTTTGTGAAGGCTCTTCTCCTTTTCCCTGCACTATTACATTGTGTCACTCTTCCTCCTGTTCAACCCATTACAAAACCACATGACGGCATAGTGTGATACAAGTTTGTCACTGACAGTCGTCACTAATTGTTGGTGAAGCTCGTCTTCCTGGAGTCAATGCATGATTCAATAAGCGCATGGTTTCAAGATATAGCCAAAAAAAAACAAAAACCAGTGTTCAATAATATACCTCTAAATCTAATTGCACTCTGAGGTGTTATTTTCTTTATAGACCAATTAAAAACAATAAAATTCGACCAAAGAATTAACCGGTTACGTATGTTTTTAACCGACTTTCAAAAAGGAGAAGGTTATCAATTTGTCTCGTATTTTTTTTGCTTCTTTTTTGTATGTATGTTACCTGATTTCTTCTCCTGTGGTGCACCGTTTTGAATGAATATCGTCTTGTTTAATAGAATATATATCCGGATTGGTGAAACTTCAAATTTTGGAAAAGAATTCTATTGATAAAGTGATGAAATTTGTGAATGAACACATGCGTGTATGGAAATCGACCAATATCCCTAACATATTGGATGTGTATAGTTTTTTAACATTTAATCTATTAAGACAGATCCTTAGGTGATCTTATATACTTTTCTGCTACATGCAACTTGCAGTTTTGCAGAAAATCGCCGAAAATTCCAAAATTCTTATCAAAAATTTCATCGAAATGACAAAACGGACATTTCCTCATAAATACTTTAATTCCAACGCAAAAGTGCGGTAATTTTAGGCACTGGAGGATTTAATTGCGAGTTTGAAAATTTTCTATATACATCTCAAGCATATAGGTAGTAAAGCATAGTATTCTCGGCTCCTTAAATCAATGAGTACTAAGCTCGTTTTGTTTGTATACCAGGCAAATAACTATTTAAATACAAATTTTTCCATTTTGCGAAGACGATGCTTTTGGTTGTCACATTCTCCCGGCCTAATATAAAATTCAGTGACAACACATGTCAAACTCTAAACTACTATTTGGTGCGTATATTATAGCAAACAAAATCACAAAGTAAAGTGATAGAAGGAGTTGCATTTATATGATGATTGAAGTATAGGACGGAGTAGAATGATAGTGGTCCATAGGCAGCCGTATATACAGGATGGTTGGATTATAGGGTGGACTGGAGGTTTGGTGGTATAAAAATGTTGGAAAAATGTGAAATTAAAATTATATAGGCTGATTAAAAACTTTTATATGATGTGGACACAAACAAATCATATAAAGGATGGTTGAAATATATGCTGGAGTTGAATTATATTTATACAGTGTGATTAAATAATTATTTCTTTTATAACCCATAAGAAGTTGCATAAAGTGTGGAGCGGAATTAATGTTACACAGGGCGATAATATAAAATGTTAAAAATGAAATAATTTATGTGGTAGCCCACAAGGAGTTATATACTATGGTTGAAATATAGGACGGATTTGACTCCGTAAATATGGGAAGGATTCTGTTCCGTCCTATAGTTTTCAGAAGGCAGCTAACAAATTTATGCTTGTCCGTGTGCAGTCGTATTTACAGGATGGTTGGTACATAGGGCGGAGTGGAATTATCATAGTTATACAGAGTTGTCAAAAAAAGTTGAAAAAAGTTTACATGGCGTGGTCCATAAGGCATAAATATATTTTGGGCTTATTAAGTCAACGCGTACTAGTACATTTTGTTCGTAAACATTTACCTGTCAATTTAAATGAAAATGTAACATTGTGTAATGTTGAGGCTTTCGATGTTACTTGGTTCTGTCTATTAAGGTTATAGTAAAAAATGTAAACATTAAAAGGTGCTCATTCTGTACAAATTAATTACGTACCATTCTAGTACATTTTTGAAGCCGGTGCCAAGCATTAGGTAATTAATTTGTACAGAATGGACACCTTTTAATGTTTACATTTTTTACTTCCTGAGTAGGTACCTAATAACATTGAATGTGTTATTTATTTCCTAGATTTGTATTTTGTTATAATTATTTTTAGCTTTTTAGTTATAGGTGGAAGTCGGTTATATATTTTTTAAAAAGTTTTATTGTAGACTAGATCATCAATTTTAAATAGCAATTAATAATTAAAGCCTTTCCTCGAAATTTTCGTCTTCACTAAATTCAACACATCTTAATACAAAACTCTAACACTCGTTTAATTACTTCATAAAGTAGAATAAATTAAGTTCGAATATTCGTACATATGCTTGATTTGAATTATACAGTTTCAGTAAGCCCTTTGTGCCACTTCCTTCTAAGCCCCCTCGTTTCGTTTCGCATTTTCCGTCATAATTACTCTTGACAATGCAAATTAATAACAATAACAACTTGTGTGGAGTTTTAGCGGAGCGGTGCAATTGTAACAACGTGTTCGGCGAGCTGTGAAAAGCTCACACCTGCCCGTTTGACCGATTGTGTTGGATGTATTAATTAGGGAATTGCCACCCGGCACACGACTCCGCGTTCTGTCTTTCTATGGACCCCGTTAAGAGTCCACTTGACTCTCCTTCTCAATTATCGCCAAATAGGTTTACTGGTTACTATTATGGTAAACCAGCTGTAAAGTTCTTTCAGATTTAATGTCAAGTATACGTATAAGTTTTTATGCAATAAAGTTTTCTCTTTCGCGTCTTATTAGTTTGTTAACCACTTATATAAGAGGATTTTAAAAAGTAACTCAAATACAAAGTAAAATATTATGGACTACCAGTAGGCAATACCAATTTGTTTGGGATCAGGTGATTAAAAAAATGGAAGTGGGTATTCCTCTCCAATACATTTCTGGAATACATATTCTTAATAGTGCGTTTAATTATTACATGACTAAATAAGAATCCTTCTCGCAATTAATGACGTTAATAAAAATACTTCTATAAAACAAACTTGCTACAGAAAGATATTAAACATCGTGTTTTACAGCTTAAGAAAATTAGTAGTGATATTTTTAATGTGAATTTGGGATCAAATAGAGAGAATTTGTGTTGTGAATTGAGTGTAAAAAGTGTTTCACGTTTAATAACACACAGAAAAAAAGTCCATCCATAGGACATACTGTTTATCGTTCTGTAGGGCGTGACCTTAATTTGAGTGACTATACAGTGCTCTATTGTATATTAGCTGTATTCTTTTCACAACCGGTAGGAGTGAAAAAAAAAACCTGGTGAGATTCTACAAGAATTTGATGAAGACATTACCCAGTTTGCGGACCCAGAGCTACCAAAGGTCGTCAAGTTTTAATTGTCTACACAAAGTTTTATTATTCGTATTAGAGATGTCGTTCAACGAAATCTGAGACTCAGTGGTATAAAGAATAGCTAAGAAGCTCTGCGATGTGCTTTGGAGGTAGATGCCTTTATGAACATGCCCAAATCAGAGGTTAAATCAATCAGGAGAAATCAGAGTCGTCCCATGCGTTTTTGTTACTTTTCTAAACATACAAGATATCTCCATCGTGACTCCCAAACAGATCGCCGAGACAACGCAACTATAGAACCACAAGGAAAAGAAGAGAAGAACAGTAACTGATCGTCCGTCTCTAGTATAGCACCTATCTGAGAGATTCGTGTGCACGCGAATGAAGACTTTTTTTTTTTTTTATCCGAAGAGGGGGGAAATACATTGCGTACTTAGCTAGCACGTGCTAGCCGTCGTGCGGGACTCCCGATGCAATGACTTCAAAGCAAGAGTAGATCGTTGCATTGAAACCAGTATACCGTATACCCGCTAAAACCCTAACCTCTTTCTCCTACAACCATGGTCCCTTGCGGCACTCTTACTAAATACTACTTCGCAAGGGTGGTTCATTGCAGATGTTTACTGCTCTTACATTGGAAGCCTCTAAAGCCTACTCCTCGAACGTATTGCGGAGTTCTTTGAGGATAGTCTCCGCGTAATCTGATACCAAGTTCCAGGCTTGGGGGCCCTTCAGCATGGCTTCTACTATTTGTTCTGGAACGATATTAGTCTCCAGAATCCTCTCCACTTCAGCACGTTGATCCTGAAACCGGGGGCAGGAGAAGAACACGTGTTCCGCGTCCTCTACCACGTCCGTACAGTGTGGGCAATTTGGGGAGTTTGCCCTCCTGAACCTGTGCAGGTATGCTCGAAAGCATCCATGTCCAGTCAGGAGTTGAGTGATGTAGAACCCAACCTCCCCATGCTGGCGGTTGACCCAACGACTGATGTTAGGTATCAGTCGATATGTCCACCGGCCTTTAGTAGAGCTGTCCCACCTCTCCGCGAATGAAGACTGGACAATGGAACAATGTATACAGGACCAGATGGTCGACCCAGATTGAACCAATCCTTTCACTAAAGGAGAGAAAACACCAAGGTCAGGATGGGACGAAATACCTAGTCACTTCGGGGTTCTGAAGACATTGAGAGCCCAGTGGAACTCCTTATAGATAGACAATGGGATATTTAAGAGGATTTGGGAAAGCAAGAAAGTCGTAATTTGTAGTTTCAAACAAAAGGTATTGACCGAAGTACATAATGAGGTTGTCGAAAGTTATCTTGGAATGATTAAGTCTCTAAATAAAAGGCGTCAACGCTACTACTGGATAAATTACTTCGGAGACGTTAGAGTTTTGTATAGACAATTTGACGACTGCACCGTCAGTAGTTCTACGAGATATCACCTATGCTAGCTCCGATGAAAATGTTTGGGAGTAGTAGCCCACGGCTAAACGGTCTACAAAAGGACAGTTTATCAAAAGCATTATTTATTATTTTATTATTTAACTGAAAGACAATATTCTTTAGTACGGTAACTTACCTTTGAGACAATTTCAAAAAATAAAATACATTATCAGGCTTGAACCAATTAGCCAGTTTATTGCCTTTAGAAATATGATGTTTGCTTGTCTTATATATCAACAGCTTCTAGCTTTCATAGTTGATATGAGTGTATGTTAAATTGAAATCTCCTAATTAGTTATTATTGCTTCCCATGGGTCGATTTCCTACAATTTTATTGGATATTTCTTTCACATTATTATTTTTGCGTCAAACATTAATCTATTGCTAATTAGTCATGAAATTTCTTGACAGCTAATGTTTATATAATCAATTGAACAATTTACTTAATTGCCTTTCTATAATTAAATACTTACAGTTCAAAAGTTAAGGTAACACCTGTAGTTCCTTATAATAGTTAATTGAATATTAAATAGGAAAATCAAAAGAAAAGCATAATTATAACTTAGATAATTTTATGTAGCTAATTGTTATACATTACTGTCCTAATTGTTTTAATTTATCTATCAAACATACCCCAGGTGAATAACCTATTCCCTTGAAAATAATTCCCTATATAGTGATAGTACAGCTATCACTATATAGGACACTTCTAAGCGGTATCTAACAATACTGACTTGAGAAAGTAAGAATGAAAAACGAATGTACCTAATAATACATATTTTTCTTTGAGTGCCAATACGTCAGCGCATGTTAGCAACTAAAAGGGCTATCCTCACTTTATTTACTGCAGTGCGTTCTTGTCATTTCAACCACGAGATTCTTCTTCTTCTTCTGGGACTTCTTTTACCCAATATTTTACCCTGCAGAACAATTTGTAATTGTTAGTATGATTGATTATCTATTTCTTATGACAAGGCCATGATATTCTTGTTTCCGCATTTTCATAGTATTAGTATTTCTTTGTTCTTTCTATTTATAACATCCGCGTTATTAATGTGTTGGGTTCAGGATATCTTTAGGACACGCCAGTGCCCCCAAATCTCAACTGGTTCTAGTGGAGAGTCCATGTCCACGTCGCAATTAAAAAACTGGAAATACATAGCAGCGGAGTTCTCTAATTTTTGTTTTCAGATTGAGATCATATATTCGAAAAATTTTAATGTGCTCTTCTGCTTTCTCGATTATATACTTAATCTTTTGGGTATGGTCTCACTGATCATTTATATTTGTTTCCAAGTACGTGGAAGTCTCAACTCGTTTCATCCATCTGTTGTTTACTACTACCTGATTTGGAGTTGTTCTATTTTGACTAAAGCCCACGTAATTACTTTTATCCTTATTATCACGAATCTATTACGGATTTCCTTGAGACCGTCATACGTGAATCTTATGTTGTTTATAGTTACTACTACTACTACTACTAATAATAATAATAAAAGTAACACCTTTGGCGCAAAGAGCGGACGATATTCAAGAACTTCAACAAGAACAGCCAGCCAATGCTGAAATGGAAAGAGCTCTTATAGAGTATAGTGGAAGAGATCCATTGATTAGACCAACTCTTCCCAATCTAAGATCTTCTAAGAAACTGGGTATCGTCTTGCAGGTCATGAACAAATTTATCTTGCCACGCTATGTTTTAGGTGCTAATACGTTATAGTCGCTACACACAATCATCTACTGTGCTGCAATTTCCATCTGCAGAACAATTGGTGTCGCAATACGACCAAAGCATGACACTCCCCAATTTAGACAAACACCTCGAATACCACCTTGGCAAAGAAGGCTAGGAGGGAAAATTAATTCTCTTCGAAAAGACATTGGAAGGCTGACCGAGTACCAACGAGGGAGTCAGGAACAACAGAATAGAAAGACTTGTCAAGACTATCATGGACAATAACCGAATACACTCCCAGTGGGATGGAGAAAACATCACATCTCAGCAGTGTCTGGACAGTCTACGACAAAAGCTTTCCATATACACAAGTCGATTGAGAAGGTACAAATCCAGTAACCAACGGAAACTAGACAATGCACTATTCCGAAAATCAGAAAAAAGGGTTTTATAGAAAACTCAACAACAACAATAATAATGAAACCCCTAGTTATCCCAGTAAAACGGCGATCGAGCATTTCTGGATAACACAACTTTCCACAATAGTTTCCCATAACTCCAGAGCGAGCTGGTTTATGAGGAGGAGGCTGAATTTCAGAATTGTGATAAGATGCAACACCAACCATTTACAACGGAAGACACGTCCAACATAATGAAACACCTCCATAACTGGAAAGCACCAGGACCAGATGGTGTGCAGAATTACTAAATAAAGAACCTTTACGCCACCCACGATAAATTAACAGTACTCAATTATCCATCCACACAAGATGCTTAGTTTCCTTACGCATGGTGCTACATACCTCTTACCAAAGGATAACCTATGTACACGGGATCCAGCAAAGTACAGACCAATCACTTGCCTCCCAACCTTATACAAACTTATAACGTCGTGCATTAATCATCGCCTTTTCGGACATTGTGAGCTAAACAACATAATTACCGAACAACAAAAAGGGGTGGGCGAAAAACTCGATGGGGTGCAAAGAACAACTAATAATTGATTCCGTTGTCTGCAATCAAGCCCACGCCAAACGACGAAATCTCGACATGGCATATGTGGACTACAAACAGGCCTTTGATTCAGTTCCACATGATTCCCTCATTCAGGTGCCGAAACTCTATAAAGTAAATAATTGTCTTGCCATGAACTCACTCTCACACAAACTGAACGCGACTAACTTTGGATTCAGTCTCAAACACAACAACGTACAAGCACTAAAGATAAACCATTTGTTATACATGGACGACTTAAAGTTGATGGCAGCGCTGAAACAACAGCTGCATGATATGCTTAAAATGGTAGAAGGGTTCTCTAGTGACATCCATATGCAATTTGGCCTAGACAAATGCCGAATTATCAATATAGTGAAAGGCAAAATACAGCAGGGGCCCTACGAAATGAGAGATGGTACCTCAATTGAATCGATGGAGGAAGGCCATACTTACAAATACCTTGGAATAAAGCAGGCTCAACGAATTGATCACTCCACTATGAAAAAGGACCTGTCCTCAGAGTTCTATAGAAGGGTAAGACGACTTGAAAACTAAGCTTAACAGTAAAAATCTGTTTCAGGCTATTAACAACTACGCGTGCTCAGTACTCAGTTACTCAGTTACTCGGAATAGTTAAAAGTTCGAGTAATACTAACAAAAGCTCAAAATCACTATCCAAAGAGCTCTGTCGAACGTAAAACGTTGCCACGGAATGAAGGAGGAACAGGATTGGCAGATATAGGCAAGTTACGTGATCAACAAATGTCTAATTTGCGTAATCATTTCCATAAACTAGCAGAATTTTCTGATCTACACAGAGTCATACATCAGAATGGAAAGAGAAGCCCCTTCATTGAAGACATATAAATGACGTCAACCAAGATTATGTCGACAGTTCAGCCTCGAACTACTGGTTGATCTCTGGTCATATGTTTCCTGAAACGGAAGGCTATATTGGCAATCCAAGATCAAGTAATTCCAACTAAGAAATATCTATAGTACATCGTCAAAGACCCTTCTATCAACAACAACAGATACAGATATGGTTGCCAAACATCTGAATTTATCCAGCATATCACAGGAGGTTGCCAAGCGTTCTCTGCAACTGAATACAAAGAACGACACGATGCTGTGGCAAAAATACTGCACCAGGGACTAGCGCTGAAACTTGAGCTATCACAGTCGGTAACAACACCCTACTATATATACAAACCAGAATCTATTTTAGAAAATAACAACTACAAACTGTACTGGGACCGGACGATATTGACCGATCGGACTGTTGGTCACAATAGAGCAGATATTGTTCTGGTAGATAAAGTCTCTAGAAAAACGACCTTAATTGACATAGTAATCCCTAACAACAATAATATAAATATTAAGCAGTCTGAAAAAATAGCCAAATACAGGGATTTAGAATTTCAAATACAGAGACAATGGGACATGAACAACACTCGAACGGTACCAATTGTTATGTTAACAACAGGAGTAGTCCCAAAACATCTATTAAACAATTTGAAATACCTTGGTCTGGACGAACATCTTTACCAACTGATGCAAAAAGCCGCCCTGTTAGGAACAGCTCGGACGGTCAGAAAATTCATGGGGAACTGCAGCCACGACACCAACCACGGGTTTGACAACCTGGCAAGGGCTCCCACAGAGCTAAACCCTTTTGATACGTAGTATATCTGGGGTTTAGTGAATTTTCCCCTAAGGGCACACTATGTGTGCCTTAGAGGGAGTGTGATGCCATACATTGTATGTTCAAGTCGGAAAAGTAATACATACTAGTAAATAATGTGTTAGTTACAATTGTCTATGATTATCAAGTTTAAGGAACAATGCAAGCGACGCCTAAAGAACAAGTACAACGCGAGCTTAATAATATTATGGTCAAGTGCGAGTTGGACTCGCATACAAAGATTTAATATAATCTAGGTAAATCAATGTTTTCTAATATTCCAGTTTTAGACGAGAAGGAAGTGAGGTTTTTTTATATTTGCCTTAATATCTGTTTGACTAAGCGTTTTAAATTTAACAAAAATATACACTTTTATTTCTCACGAACCTTTTTTTTATCTGCTACGTGATGCACTTGATTTTGATAAAATATTTATTTAATTTTCTAATTTGACCCTCAAAATTATGATTAGGATTTTTGTTTTGTTTTACCAATAAAATTTTATTTCTTTGTTTGAATGTTAGGCTCAGTAGTTTGAAAGATAAACAGGAGAAATGGGTCAAATTTAAAATAATAATTTCTTAAATTTATTAAACAAATGGTTTTTAAAGTACTAATAAAATATATTTGTATTTTTATGTGGATACGTTTCATATTTCATTACGTAACGGGTGCTCTTTAAAAAAAAACAGTTTTATTTTCCGTTTAAGTATATAAATCTATTTTATGTTATGTTTTACATATAAATTTTGAGTAAGGCCCTTTAGTCTCAAAATTTTCCAAACTTTTTAACAAACTATTTTAAAAATATGAAAAAATTTACGTAATGAGACATTTCACTTGATAAGTATATTTCCGTAAAGTTCAGGTGAGGTCCTATATCTCCAACTTTTATCAAAATTTTAGGTCTTGTAGTTTTGGAGATAGCTGGGGAGAATGGGTATATTTTTGTGTATTTTTGTTAATATCTTTTATTAAACTAATTATTTTCAAAATTAGAAAAAGTGTAAGATTGATAAATTATATGATGCGTTTGAAAATGTTTAACTTTCTATTTTTTATATAACTCTATAATTGCCCCCACCCCATTCATATTATGTGTTTCAGCTTATTTTTCTTATAAACTTTAGGCAACGTCCCATATTCCTTATTTTTTGAAAATATTAGGTTCAGAGTTTCGGAGATAAGGGTTTGGGGATGGTCGATTTTCATAAAATTTTCAAATCTGTCTTCTTCTACGCTTTGGACACTTGCACGATCGCGAGCTTGATTCATCAGAACCATCTGAAAGCGGATACGACTGATCTGACTCATCCCTGTCATGAAACGGGTGTTGTTCTGGTAGGGAATGTCCTGACTCTGATTCTGTTATTTCTTCTGAAGATATTTCGTCCAAATTGTCAGCCAATTATAGCAACTCATCAGGGGACAATTGTTTTTGCCATGGTAAATAATACCAGTGGGATATTATTAAACCACTCAAAAACACTCTGGGACATGTAGATCCGTCATTCTAAGTAACAGCGTTATATTATTCAAAAAATAGTATGCTGACTAAAATATGAGTTTATAACAAATGTAATTGCTAAACAAAAAACTTACTATGAAAAAAAATATATAAAAATCATTACTTCTATTGCAAAAACTATGCAAATTACCTTGGAATGTCAGACCCGTGCCGCATAGTGTCTGTTTGTGAACAAACTGGCTGCTCACAGCGTTGCCGCTTTTATAAGAAATGCCTCTGTATAACATATTTTCTTCAAAAATCTATTACAGCTGATTTCCAATGTAAAACGGGGCAAATAATACACAGTAAGACATCTTTAATTATGGGTTTTATGTGTCTCATTGGGCCGAAAGGGCTAAGTACTGCTAAAGGCAAAATTGAAAATTTCTTCATTTGCTATTTGTACACCAAACTATACACTTATACCAAATTTCAACCGTCCAGTAGTTTCGGGGGAATGTCAATGTGAAAGCAGGAGAAATTAGGAGTGATTGTATAAGGGTTTCTGTATACTGGATATACGAAACCTTAAAAATGATTTCTAAGTTTCATACATTCAAGCCTTCAAGTGCCAAATAAAATTTGTTGAATTATTAACTTGCAAGTTGAAGCTCATATCTAAATCATATCATAACTAAAGGTGTATGAAATTGATAGCGTCCTTTCTGACTTCGGACATATGTCAAGTCCGTAATGCATATAGCAAAGAGAGGATAGGAGTTGTTTTTAGAAAAGCAAATTTTGTGAAGGTATTCTATATTAATTGGATGTTATATTAGTTTATTTCCTATATATCATTGATATTCTATTAAAGAAGAAACTCATAATGTATTTTACCTGGTCTCTGTTTCTTACACAGTGAACCGAATTGTACGGGTATTTCAAATGTGTGGTGTCGGTGTCGATGTCGAAACAAATGAAATCTCAAGTTATGCAATTCATTCCTTTGCTCATCTATTTTGATATGTGTGAATGTGGGCCCCCGTTAAGAAGCTTTCGCTTCAAAAATATTGAAAGAAAAAATATATAACACCTTACTAAATCGGAAAAAAGTATAAAATAAATTTCTAGGTTAAATATTAAAATTATTTTTTAAGTTAGTCTAGAGAAAATCTTTGCAAAAGTCACACAGTTTGATTCGGTCTCAGCAAAACATAATTTATTTCAAATAAAAGTCCTCGATCGATGCTTTAAACCGAAATGGTTTTCAGCTACTACCGAAAATGTACAGTTATAAATACAATGCCCCCTTGCGGCGTGCTTCAACCGCAACTGAGAACAGGTAGTGGTAGCGTAAACGCGCTCTAGCTTCCTGCGGGGTTCTTAATCAAAATTCGATGATTACCTATCTAGTGCCGACCATTGTATTCAGTTTGGTTATAAATGATGAATTGGATGATTAATTTAGAAGAAGTATGCCAATTAGAACAGGTGTAGATCGAAGCAACCCAATAGATTTGCTGGGAATGTTATAATATGTGTCTATACATAATATCGTTAATCAATAGTGAAAGAAAAGAACTCAATTGAATGAAACATGGGTATTTAATATTTAATTTATTGGCTACCTAAAGGATGTTTGAAATCGTTAATTAAAAAAAGTTTCTGGTGCGCAATCTATTCAGCATTATTTATTATATTCCTGGTTCTCTTGCGTTTAAATGACTGGAGTGGGACGCAAGAATTTTAAAAAGTAAGAATATAAGTTGTAGAAAGTAATTATTGTCGTTGGTTACTAAGTACAAACATACTCATGCTGATAGTTAACGTGTTGAAAAAATTAGAGTAAAAAATATTTCAAACCACATGCTCTTATTAAAGTACCGTAAAAGGAAAAAGCAAGTTCGGTACTGTTGTCTACACATCAACCAACAAAAAGGTTAAAAATGGCTGCTTTATAGCAAAAGTACTTATGGATAAAGAGACATGTACTACCATTATAATTAAATATATATTTATGGAATTAAATGCATGTCATGTAATTTCCCTATAAATTTATTATCTGTAACTTTCTAATTATTTGGTGATAGTATAAAAAAGATTTTTTTTTGTTTTTCAGGGGATACCCATAACATGAGATAGAATAGAAGATTTTTGTCAGCTAACTTGGGGCATCCGTCATATTGGATTTAGAGTAACATCATTGTTTCTTACGTAATTTTCCCACCAAACCTTTTACTTTGATACCCATAGTCATCTTGGGCCGTCGGCCGTATTGAATTTAGAGCGACGACATTGTATTTTTCGTATATACTCTTCTCAGCATACCACATCATGGGGGTAGAGTTGCGTCATTGTATTTTTGTATTATTATCAGCAGGCCCTTTCATTTGGATTTTGGGCGGATATTGGATTTTGGATTGATATTCCTTAGCTGCCCATATATTGCCATCCAACCCAACGTGTAAATCATTTCAGAGCAATTAGACATCTTTAAAAGATCAAAAATTCAATTGCAAGATTTGGTTACAGATATCGGGACATTTGAAACAAAATAAAAACCTGTGAAACCTTTAAGATCTTTTTTTGGTGCAGCTAATCGATTCGTCACAATCGTCGGATCAGCTGACCACTAATTGTCTGCTTATTAATATCGTAGTTAATATTTGCTACACATCTAACCTGTGTAAAATCAACTTTATTGAACAATGATACAATAACACATAATACCTTCTCAAACTAACTAACGTTTTGGATGGTGTCTATGAAACTATTAATAGTTACTCGTTAATAATTATATTAATATATTAATATAGTTGTTGCTGGAATTGGATTTGTACCAGACAAGGGGTTGATCTGGTCCTTCTGGTCACGGGGAAGGGCGAGCTCGTACTAAATTTATCTGACTAAAGAGGTTGCTTCTCTACGGTTTGTATTTCCTGGGTAATTTGGTATACGAGGGCTGCCTTTTATATTTCGGGATTAGAGAACAAAAACAAATATTAATCATCGAAAATCGCTTTATTGATTTTCAAAATATTCCCCATGAAGATCTATACATCTTTGCATGCGTTTGAACCAATTGTCGAAGCACTTTTTCCACTCTCCAAAACATGCATTCTGAACGCAGGAACCGCTTCTTCAGGTGTCGAAAAATGTTGACCTCTCAGTTTGTTTTTTACGTACGGTAATAAAAAGAAGTCATTTGGTGACCAGTCAGGACTATACGGCGGATGACTCATCAAATCGATGTTTTGAGTGGTCAAAAATGCAGTTGTTTGAGCCGATGTGTGAGAGCTCGCATTGTCGTGGTGAAGAGTGATCCGTCTTCGGCGGTTGGTTTTTCTCATTTCTTGGAAGACAACTGGCAAACAAATAGTTGTGTACCACTCAGAATTGACTGTTCTGGGTTGTTCTTGTGGTACGGTTGCGACATGTTCAGTTTTTCGAAAAAACATGCGATCATTTGCTTGGAAGTGGTTCGTGTGCGAACAACTTTTGTTGGATTCGGCTCATCTTGAAACACTAATACTTCCGGGCTCATACGCGTAAATCCACGATTAATCACCTGTCACAATGTCATAAACGTGATTTAAAGCACCGCGATCCTATTTTTTGAGCTTTTCTTTCGACCAATCGACACGAGCCTTTTTTTGAACGATTGACAAATTGTGTGGGATCCGCCGCGAACAAATTTTTTTGACATTCAAATGTTTATGCAATATTGAATGTATGCAATATCAGTGCGCGCACAGCATCAATGGTTTCCGGAACAACAACTGTTTTTGGATGACCTTCACGAAATTCGTCTTGGAGTGACCTACGACCTTGATTGAATTCACCATACCATCGATAAACAGTGGTCCTTGATGGAGTTTCATCGCCAAAAATTAAATTAAGTTCATCCATGCACTCTTGCTGACTTAATCCGCGTCGAAAGTTGTAAAAAATAATCGCACGAAAACGTTCACGATTTAATTCCATTTTTTGGCCGAGATGAATCCTTTAAGTTACTGTAAACAACACATAGCGCTCGTATGTCAAAACGTTCTGAGTACGTATAACCTGAAAAATGTCAAACTTTACGATAGAGCTGTCAGTTGTCAGATTGCAACACTAGGGTTGTCCAATCCCGAAATATAAAAGGCAGCCCTCGTAAACTCCTAGATTTTAGGTTTCTTCATTTTGGTTTTGAACTTACTAACTGTGACAGCCCTGTTTTCAAGAGACAAACAAGTTTAAACTTAAAGGACTTTTTTTAAACAGGACGAAATTTTTTTCAATTATTTGGCCAATTAGATTATCATATTGTCTTGCCATTGCTTCACAATTAAAATATAGAACAAGAAATTACGTTGCGGGTTGAGATGACGCTCCTTATATTACAATTGCAGGCAAAATCAAACGTGCCTTTGTCTGTCTAGTATGAATGGAAGAAGGGGATGCAAGGTGTTAGGGAAAAAATCATGAAGTTATATCAAATGAAAGTTGGAAAATTGTAGACATAATAGTATCAGCTAATAGAGATCAGACAGTCTATGCGATAAGTCCCACTGGAGTTTTTGTTCCACCCGTTTTTATTAATAAAATAGAAGGAAATAATATTTTCTTAGTCTTTCAGAATTGGAGTGGTATCAAGTCCTATAGTATTCCTGCAACATTATCTGTTCGATAGACCTTTTTAACCACATTAGTTAATCCTTTATTATTGATACTAGATAACCATTGCTATTCAGTCATTTAACATTAGGTGCAATGTTACCATTTCGATGACATTCACAAGTTTACTCATCCACCACATCTAGTGGCAACCCTTGTATCGAAAGTTTTTAGGTCCACTGCAAATTCAATATGGCTGTGCTCGTGATAAATGCAGGTCGTGTTACTCGGTAAATGGAAGTAGTTTACATGGTTACTAAATCTCTTAAAAGCAGTCAGGCTTCCAGAATTAAGACGTGTGGAATAAGATGTTACAACAGTGAGAATTTTTCCGAGTTTTTTGCATATTCAGTTTTACACCTAATTTAGGATAATATTCAAGAGAATTTATGGAAGTTGTGGAAGGATCACCATCATCAGAACATTAAAATATTTTACAATATTCAATGCTACTGGTTGTGTTCATTCGTCTGTGCGTTAGGAGGTCACATTCTGCGATTTTACCAGTAGCCATCTGTAAGTTCGTGACAATCTGACCC
Source organism: Octodonta nipae (assembly GCA_034190945.1). Lineage (NCBI taxonomy): Eukaryota > Metazoa > Arthropoda > Insecta > Coleoptera > Chrysomelidae > Octodonta > Octodonta nipae. The sequence goes on along the minus strand of CM067216.1, from coordinate 67,144,381 downwards.
TGTTAATAATTGATTTACTACTAAATAGATATTTTGCATAAGCTACTGCTGTCATTTGCTTTTGAGCAATTATTCCTTTTAGTTTTTTGTATGCAGGTATTTTGTAAGTGTCTACCTAAGCTAATTTAATATTAGATTTTACAGTCGGTCTTTTTTTAAATTATTCTATTTAATACTTTTGCATCAAGTTATACCTAAAAGTGGGATTAGGGAGAAAAATAGCTAATGCCAGATGCATATAATGTGCGCCAAGAAAGTAGGGAAAGAGACTGCCTATCACAAGGGACGAAGCACTACAAGAGTATGCTCGTTGCTCGTTGTCTTCCTACCAAATAGGAAGAGAACTCTGAACTCATTTGTTTTCCTATCTTGTGGATGCTCGTAAAAGATGAACTTTATAAACTGATATGCTTATTAGCTCAGCAATGACTCGTTTCTTTGCTCGAATCATTCGAATTGGATGACCAATGAACGACTTGCACTTCATGCAAATTGCTCGTAATTATAGAGATAGCGAAACTGAAGAACAATTATCAAATAGGTCATATGTTATGATAGAAATCCATAAGAATAATTTTTCGTTTGGAATTCTTATTACACTTTTATGAAAAGTACAAACATTAATTAAAACTAAATAAACCGCTTCACATTAGTACTGAGATTACCCAAGAATCGTAAAAAGCTGGTGTGTATTTTCTGAAAAAAATTACACACATATAATCACATATGGGGAGACGGAAACCTTGTTTTTTGAAATCTGATTAATAAAATTTATATTAAATGTTCAAGAACTGTTTATTACTCTAATTGGCAATATTAACAACTGAATTCAACTAGGGCAATTTAAATTCACTTTTTTAACAAAAAGTCCAGATGGGAGATGGTAATCAACCTGCTTGATTATAGTTACGAGGTCTAGAAATTTCTAGAGTTTACATATTTGATAACTGTTATCGAAAAGATTTACCTATCTGAAATGGTCATTATGAAATGATTTCAATATATAGCTCTGATTTGCAAGTGTTCGACAGAAGATGCCTCAATAATTGTAGGGTTTTCCATAAACTACCCAGAAATTATTTTAATGATATGTGAGAATGTCTCGACTAGGGCTTCACACGAGACCGAGATTTGTCTCGTCTTGTCTTGTTTTTATTATGGGCAATACCGAGACCAGATACAGTGCAACCCCAGAGTCTCGTTTTTGGTCTCGTTAAATTTTTTACTGAAGTTTTTATTCGAAAAATTAGAAAAGGTCTACATAGAAAACAATATATTTTGCCACATATAACATCTGGTGACCATCTGTGAAATACTTTATTGTAAATTTAAAAGATACTCAACAACCAAGTATGATTTTTTGGCTGGAAATTTCCTACCTGGAAGATCCTCTTATTTACAGCAGACATACAGTAAACTTTTCTTATATACGACTAATCCCATTATAAATCCAATACTTAACGGACAACTTTTATTGCCTCTAAATACAAAAAAATTGTCTCTATTTGTACATCTGGAGAATTAATTGTTTTTTCTTGTATTCCTTAAAGTAAAGATGTAAATAATTACTCTATACATTATTATATACATCAAATACCTGTTGAAAGATTATTTTCTACAGCAGGTATGATCATGACAATAACAGGTACATCATTGAATGATGATATGATGCAAGCGATATTATGTTTAAATTCTTGGTCATCCAGTAATTTAAAAGATAAAATTAAGAGTTTGTAAAATAAACACATTTATGTACTTGTTAAAATATTTTTGTATAAAACATAATATATATGGCTTTAAAAAGTATTTATTATTATTTATTATTTAGTTTATATAATATTTATTATAAAATTAAGCGAGACGAGACGAGACAACTGGTAACGAGACCAGACCGAGACTTGAACGAGACTTAATTTTTTAGTCAATCTCGGGACTGAGGCCAGATTTTTGATACTCTCGCCTACTCTTGTCTCGTGTGAAGCCCTAGTCTCGACTCAACTAGTATTCATAAAACTATGCATGGCCTACTTATAGAGAATCTCCCTTCGAGAACCCTTTGCCTTTTCGATAGAATTCTGGAACATACGTTTTGTGTCGGTCAGTTGTTTCTTGTGAGATCGAGTTTTGCGGTGTTTTAGACTACTTCAGTGGCGTTATGTGGATTATGATATTAATCTCAGTTTAACACATAATATGTTGTTTTATTGTTTTTCGCGATATTCTTGTAAAGGATCATATTTTTTAATTTCATAAAAAAATATAATGTAGTTTAAATAATGCAAATCGGTTAGGCAGCTTTCGAAAAATGGTGAACATACATGAAAAACCGAAGAATACAGAACCTCTTGTTTGAAGTTGGTTAAAAAATGTGACAATCTTAAACCAAAATGATAAAATGTAGAACAGAAAAATATGTTTTTGATTGAATTTAGTCATTAAATTATTGATGTGCACATGTTTATGAGACAAACAGTAAATTATCGAGTTTATTAAGTCTGCTCAGCACCATACTGTTGCGGTTTTTGTTGCATAAATGAATAATAATAATCAGCAAAAACTCATCGTTAGGTACAATTCGAAATACTTCCGTCAATGTTCAGTCACTTGATAAGTCCATAACGGTGCTGATTCTTACATAAGATCGGCAAGTGATTTTCTGATAGACATATCAATATTTATAAATGAATTGTTAATTGGGAGCAATCTAAATATAAAACTTGAGCAGCTGTAAATTGAGGTAAAATAGGAAGTCTGTGCCGAGAAATGCATAATTAATTAATTTCTTGTTAAGATTGTCAATTATAAGTACACATTCAGCTTAGTATTCATAAACAGCGTTGGCAAAGTTCAGGCGTTATTATTTTTCTCGTATAAGTTGTACAGTTGCAAAGTAGGTACATTACTTTCAGACCTTATGAACGCAGATTTAAAATTTTGCTTAGCCATTCTTCAGAATGATCTATTACGTTTATGGCTTGATTATATGAGATGAACGGATTAGTGTGTAAGGTTGTTTGGAAGAAAAATAAAAATAGACTTCTCATTTAAACAAATTTTGACAGATGATCTATTTGAAGTTAGAGAAAGAGAAGGAAATTATTAAAATCTAAACCTACCGAACCCTCTCGACGACATAAGAAAAAATCCCACGAAAAACGATGAATATAAAAAAATACACATAACTTAGAAGGAAAAAAATACCCTTAAATATGCAACATATGGTGTCGTAGGGACTTTTTTTTAATTTATTAGGTAACACGACAGTACATTTAAAACAACTGTTTTCACTTGCACTTTGTTCAATTAATCTCCTCTCTCACGTCCAATAATCTAGATTTAGAATTATTTTTAAATATATGACGACGTTTCGTCCATTAGCGGTTGGCGTTCTTCAGGTGATTAGGCAACCAAACCAGTTTGATGTACCAAATTTGGAATGAAGATAACTTACGAAACGGGAAAATAGAGCAAAGTGCTTGTTCACAGCGTACTGTCCTGATCTAATTGGAACTAAATAGTCTAGAAAATAGTTTAACAAAATGAAATATCAACTCTAGTGAAAAAATAATTAACTGACTAACAAGTGTGGCGATAACATCGAGTACTGTAAATTTTAGAACTACGTCTTTCAAAGTATGTCTGCTATTTTGCCGGGGGACTCCTAATCAGAAGCACTGGCCTGTAAGCATGAATCTAAGATGAAATATTAGGAAATAAGTAATCATGAGTAAGTCAAAAATCAATGAATGATTAGATACCAAGGACGGACTTTCGGTTAAGATGGCGGGTCTGCCGCTTGTGTGCGTGTGTTAGGATAGGATAATTACGAAATTTTCATTAAAGGTTGTCCAGAAAAATGTTGGCTTTTCCGAAAGAGCTTATATTTCAATCCAAAAGGCAATTTTTGTTAAATATGTTTACTTGGGCTTTAAAGATGTTGGACAAAGGTGAAATAAATAATCATTACATTTTATTACTAGTATATGGTATCTAGGATCTTTAGCCATAGCCCCTCTACACAGAGTAATCGTTAAAGATGAAGAAGGAGATGCCAAGGACCTCGAAAGTATTTACTAGCTCCTCCGATTTTTGCTTCACCTGTTTCATAGACTCGATCGATCACTAGAGTATCTCTAGCATCTAAATAACGTTTCACAGAGAGCTTGTTATGGGCAGGTGCCTTGTCCTGGTGCAAGATCCACGACTTGTTTGTCCACAACTCCTGACGTTTCTTTCGAATTCGGTCTTGCAGTGTTGCCAGGACCTTCAAATAGTAACTTTGATCCCCTGAAATCCATTCAGTCATCACGATGCCGTTTATTTCCAAAAAAAGAACTATTAGCATGGCCTTTGATTTTGATGTCGACATCCCTGTTTTTTCATTCTTGAAAACGCAGGAGCTTTTTTAACATCTTATCAACAAACAATTCATTTAACCTCTTAAGAAAATCTGAGCAGATCTGTTGACGAGGTTTTGGTCGGGAAACAATTTTTTTGGTATCAACTTCACACAGACTTTCTTCATGTTCAAGTCGTCAACTAAAATTTTTATGGTCGTTTCTTTATCACCGTTTACAACCGCAACACTCATCCGAATGCTCATAAAATAATCTCTGTTTGATGATTTGAAACAGTCACGGATCGCCCAGGACGTTTTGTTTATGTTCTCGGTCTTCAGAAAACTCACTATGCCATTCGAAAAGACATGCACGTCATAGAATATTCTCAACAGAGGACGCTTTCCAGAATTTATTGGAGTTTTTTAAAATGTAATAAATTTTACATTGATTCGTTCCTTGTGTTTTTGGCACAAGTATTTTCGTCCTGGAATAGAAGACACTTTCAGTTTTCCAGCACGGTTTCTGTCTCTACCCCTCTAGAACGCATTTTACGGGGAAGGTTGTCTTGTTATTTAATAGCCAGACCTTGTATATTAAGCGGATGACTGCAAGCCAATGATAAATAAATGTGCCATGTACTTTTTTTTAGCGACACTTATTTCATCGTACATTTGCCGCTTTCAAATCGGTCCTCCCATGATATATACATATACTGATACCTTTTAACAACTAACCGATTCAGGGACCTTTGTTATAAAAAAGCTGTTCTTTAAGGTGCACTATCCATGGGATTGGGCTAAGAGAATCCTAAACTTGTCGGACATGTATAGTGCTCTGGACGACTTTACTTATTTCCCCCATCTCATTTCGGCTGGTGTTGACATCTACTGACTGGGTTTTACTGGATGCCACTTTTGCTTTGATCTTCGTTCTTTTCTCGAGAACTTTGCCGCTCAGAAGTGTGTCTACTGATTAAAGTAAGTACTTATAACTCTTATTGGGCTTACTTGATTTTGATGCTCTAACGTCATTTAAAAACATAAATCTTGCTGGTTAAAAGGAAAATATAAGCATCAAATGTTCACTAATGCAAACCTAGTGAGAGGGCCCTATTTGAAAATTTATGTTTTTTGTGCCATTATCGGGAATATATTAAATTTCAAAGGAAAAACCTTTTGGAGTTATTGGCAAAATAAATATTTGAGTTCATCGTTTATAACTCTTTTAGTAATAATTAATTTTATTTATCATATCCCGTGCCGTGTTTCATATTTTATTAGGCTTAAAACTAGCCCACATAATGTGGCAGGACAAAATTTATCGAATTTCACATCCAAGCACTGTAGTTGTCGGCATTATCTTATGATCTGGAAAATAGTATTTAATTCGTAACCAAGCAATATGTCTGGCAGTAGCAAATCTGACAAAGTTAAAGGAAAGCAAAATGGCATTCAAGCCGTGCAAGTTTACACTCCGGTAGGATGTCTCCACTGTTTATTGAGGACAGGAAATTATGTTGAACGCCTCGGCGCTGGTGCACTAGTATATCTAACAGCTTTTTTGGAGTATTTGTCTGCTGAAAATTTAAAAATTAGCCAGTAATGTGGAACGTGACAACAAGAAGACCCGTTTTCTCTGAAACATTTACAACTTGCCATGAGGAAAGACGAGGAAATGAAGAAATTGTAGTCTGGTGTAATAATTTTCCAAGGAGGTGCTGTTTTACATTCAAGCTGTCCTGTTACAAATGAAAACCAAAACGAATTTGTTTAATTGTCAACGCGCTACAATAAGATTGTTAAAATTTTTAATCTAACTGTGGAACATTTAGAAAATCATAAAAACTTCACAAATGTTCACAATGACCACCGTTTTACAAAATGCATCTATCATTTTTCTTCTTAGAACTTGAAACAGTACTTTCAATATCCATGCCTGGAATGGAGTTTACTGACATTCTAATTTGTTTAATTATGTTTTCCCTGGTAGTTAGACTCTCTTTGTGACCAGTCTTTTTTTCGTTTCCACAACTAAACAGGCAACGGGGACAAACTATCAGTGATTTTGGTAGTTAACATCTGAAAAGTCACAAACTCTTTGGAAAATGTTTTGATGTTAATAGAAACATCTTTTAGAAGATGGTCAATAGATTTTCCAAAAATTTTAGGTACGTTTTATCAGTTAGTTGGCCTTTAAATATGTGAGATCCAATGGTAATCACCTAAAATTCGCACCAGACGTTAACACTCCACCTATTTTAATGATCTACTGCAAATATTCAATATTGATTTGTTTGTGACTAATAGTACGTATTATTTACATTCACTCTTATCCAATTAAATGATGTGATTTCATCAGTAAATAAAATTAGCAAAATGGAACTTGGGATTATTGTGACAAAGATTTTAGCCACAAACAATAGTCGAACTCAAATTGCAAAATGCCTAGTGTAAAATTTTACTACTTGGATGTAGTTTGTAGTCTTCCAATATACGGGAGATGGAAGGTAAACTTATTTCTAGATCTAAAGAAATTTCTCCGGGCTTAAGTAGGGAACGGCTTCGATGTAAGAAATAACATTTCTACTGTTTTCATTCCTTACCGTAGGTCTTCTCATGAAAAATGAATTGGGTGAAACACTTCCTATTTGTAGTAAACATACAGTTAATCGTCGGAAAATTTTCCGGCTAGGGTGTCTTCGTACAGGATATCTGACAGTATATTCCAATTCCGCAAAAGGTACATATTGAGAATATTCCAAAATATACAGCAAACATATTAAAAGCTTCGGCACTGGAATCAGCGAGTATACTTTTTGATTACCGCTAGACAAGGAAAAAACAACTGCAAAAATTTAACAAAAAATGCGATAACAAAAATAGAATTAGTTAAACACTAAATGTCTGTCGTCATTTGTCTTCATGGAAAACTGTCCATTTTGTTTTATGACTGTCTAAATTTATTTCTTTAAATACTATATTAGAAAAAAAATATTGATTGAAAAACTAAAAAACACGCTTTAATAGTAAACTGAACTAAAAAGTAGAAAATATTTTTTAATTAAGATGGTTTGTACAGCTATAGAAAATCTAACAATTAATTGTGATTAATTAGTTTGGAATAAGATTAAAACAAATAGTAAATTATTAATAAAATGGGGTGCAACTTAACGTATTAGGCTGTGTCCCACATAAACGCGATTTGCGCTGTGCGTTGTGTCAAAGTGACCGCCTCACGTTGAAACTGCGGGCAAAACCAAACAAACTCAGCGATGCGCCAACATAAAATCGTGATAATCGCACTAATTTAGTTTCCAGTAAGTATATCATGAATATTTTTTATGTGTTTGATAGTTTGCGGCTGCCAATGTGACGCAACGCACCGCCCAAAACTCGTATATTGCGATTACGTGGGACACAGCATTGTCAATAAGAACAGGACGGAAAGTTCCGTTGGTGGCACCCGACAGTCGGCGAGCGTAACGGAATTTTCCGTCAGTTGCGCTAAACGTGGTAGAGTATTTTTTAAGTTTTTAGGGTTCCGTATATACAATATACGGATACCCTTAAAAGAAAAAAAATTTGAATTTAGGGGTACTTCTGGGGGGAAAAACTAAAAAAATTGACCGTTTCCCCCTCCTGATCTCCGAAACTACTGAGCCTAAAATTTTGAAAAAAATAGGAAATATAGAACGTTCCCCGAACTTTACAGGAAAAATAAGGAGAACCGATTAATATTAATTTTGGGGGGCAAATTATAGAATTAAATAAAAGTTTAAAAAAAAAAAAAAATCAAACGCATTATGTAATATATCAAATGAAAGGTCTCATTCTGAGGAACACAAATATATTTTATCATATTAAAAAATATATATTTAAAAAGATATTAATGAAAATATACCAAAATGTACCCATTCCCCCCCCCCTTATCTCCGAAACTATAAAACGTAAAATTGTTTCTAACTCATCATGTTATATATCATTACGATGAAAACAAATATATTTTTTTAAAATAAATTAAATAAAAGATATTACCAAAAATATTAAAAAAATACCTATCCCCCCCCTTATCTTCGAAACCATAAGCTGGGAAATTTTGAAAAAAATGGGCACCTGAACTTTACTGGAAAAATAAGGAGAAACCCGTAATATTTATTTTGGGGGGCAAATTATAAAATTACATGCAAAATATAAAATTAAAATTGTTTCTAACCCATCATGTTATACATCAAATGAAAGGGCTCATTATGACGAAAACAAATATATTTTTTCATATTTTTAAAATAAATTAATTAAATGATATTAAAAAAATATAAAAATATTAACCCATCTCCCCCCATCTCCGAAACCATAAGCTGGAAAATTTTGAAAAAAAATGGAGGTATAGCCCCTCACCTGAACATAACTGGAAAAATAAGGAAAAACCCCTAATATTCATTTTGGGGGGCAAATTATAGAATTAAATGGAAAATATAAAATTAAAATTGTTTCTAACGGGTCATGTAATATATCAAATCACAGGGCTCATTATGAAGAATACAAATTTATTTTTAAATTTTTTTTTAAATGAATATTTTAAAATATACACTAGTGGAAAAAATTAAAGGATCAAAAAATAATTCCAAATTTTTTGACGTTATTCAAGTGTCTGGTTTTCGCCTGAAAATGGTCGTACCGGACTTTAAAAAAAAGTATTTTAAAGCTTGAAGTTTCTGGTTTTGAGACCTGATGAAAATTTTTTTCAAGCAAACGTGTATCGCTCAATCCTAACGAATACCATAAGAATTTTTTTTTCAAAATTTTTTCTATGTTCTTTTTTGGTCTATGAACATGTAAAATTTTTTCGAAATAAATCACTCTATTCATCGGATAAGTTGTTTATTCAGCTTTAAATTGTTTTTTTGAAAAGTTCAATACGACCAGTTGTCGCTAAGATATCGAACTTTGAATGGAAAAGGATCTTTTTGTGTTTAACCATCAATATCTCAGCAACCGTTGATCGCACAAGAAGAGTAAGAAAGGTTCTGAAATCTTGAACAAACACTCCATAAAAATCAGCAACGGTTTTTTGAAAAAAAAAAAATTTTTATTTTTTACATTAATTTGAAAAATCAAGAAAATAAGCACTTTTGTTGGCTTTTGGGATCATCAGGCGCTAATTTGGAAATATCAAGAAAACTAGTAATCTTAAGTGTGCCTTTTACAGTTCAATATGCCAACAAAAACCGTACAAAGTTTCGTTTAAATCCTTTGAGCTGTTTTTTTGTTTTCTTCGATCGAATTTTTGAAAACCTTGAAAAGTTGATGATTTTGATTTTAAATGATCATAACTTTAGCAAAATGCAAAAAACTATATTTTTTCTGTTTCTTATACAATATCATTTATAAATCTGTTTAAGATTATGGGAAAACAAAAGAGAAATTGGAAAAAAAAAATTTTGGAAAATTAAAAAAAATTTTTTTTAACAAATTTGTATTCTTTTTTAATGACCCAAAAAAAAATAAAAAAAGGAAGAAATTTGAAATTTTTTTTAACGACTCCAAAAAATTTATAACACGATTCTGTTATTGCATTCCATTGATTTTCTTGATTTTTAAACTTCGACTGAATTAAAATTTTAATTAAATTTCAAACAAAGTTGATATACCCAATAGAATTTTGAACCCGATCTAGATGCTTTTCAGAAATTTATTATCGTTAGTTTTCGTGAACTCTTAAAACGCTAAAAAACTGGTTTTTTCAAAACCACTCCTTATGCGTTACAAAAAATTTCATAAATTTGCAAAAAAAAAACCAGTTGCTTTCCGATCATGGTTAGAAGGTATTTATCAGAGCTAGAGGTTGCTCGTTTGATTAATCTGCTCGAAGAAGGTTGCAGTCAACGTGATGTTGCCACCCGGATGGGTGTTAGTCAATCCGTCGTATCTCGAACGTATGCATGATACCGGGAGACGAACCAATACATTCGTCGTACTGGACAAGGACGCCATCGTGTCACGACTGCTCGAGATGATCGAGTTGTCCGACACGTTCGAGCCTTTCAACAGTGCGAACATTGTGGCGAGAAATTTTGCAAATCGGGTACAACAGCGACACCAAGTACGAAACATTTCTTCCCGTACAGTCATCAACCGTCTTCGCGAAAATGCACGACATCCTAATCGTGTACCCATGTTGACAGCGAGACATCGCCGAGAACGTTTAGCGTATGCCAACGCACATCGGGCTTGGACATTGAGACAATGGAGGAATGTTTTATTCACTGACGAATCCAGGTTCAACTTACATGGGAGCGACCGACGTCCGCTTGTATGGCGCCGTCGTGGTGAACGTTTTCGCCAGGACTTTGTTCGTCCGACTGTCGCCTATGGTGGTGGGTCAGTCATGGTCTGGGGCGGCGTTTCGCGAGATTGGAGAACACCTTTGGTGATTATGCGCGATAACTTAACAGCTCAACGCTATATTGACCAAATTTTGCGACCAATTGTACTGCGTAGACGGCAACGTCAGAGGGAGTTTATTCTAATGCAAGATAACGCACGCCCACACACAGCCAACATCACCAGACGCTTTTTGGAACGCCATGACATCACTTTGCTGCGGCATCCACCAATGAGTCCAGACCTCAATCCCATCGAGCATGTTTGGGACATAATGGGTCGTCGTTTGCGCAGTGAGTATCCAAATGTGCAGAACTTGGCCACATTAGAGCGTGCACTTCTGCAAATTTGGAACACCATCCCTCAACCTCAGATTGCCCGCTGCATCAATATGACTGAACGCTTAGCAGCCGTTATTGAGAACAGGGGTGGCAATACCCGTTATTAATATACCTGACGAACGGGCAGACGAACATACATACACATACACACAAACACTCAAATACACAAACGCACACAAAAGAAGCGTAAATCCGGGGTACGCTTTGGGTCATTAAAAAAAGAATACTAATTTGTTAAAAAAAAAAAATTTCTAAATTTTCCAAAAATTTTTTTTTCAATTTCTCTTTTGTTTTCCTACAATCTTAAACAGATTTATGAATTATATTGTATAAGAAACAGAAAAAATATAGTTTTTTGCATTTTGTTAAAGTTATGATCATTTAAAATCAAAATCAACTTTTCAAGGTATTCAAAAATTCGATCGAAGAAAACAAAAAAACGGCTCGATGGATTTATACGAAACATTGTAGGGTTTTTGTTGGCATATTGAACTGTAAAAGGCACACTTAACATTACTGGTTTTCTCGATATTTTCAATTTAGCGGCTGGTGATCCCAAAAGCCATCAAACGTGCTTTTTACCTAGATTTTTCAAATTAATGTAAAGAATAAAAAAAATAAAAACTTTCAAAAAACCGTAGCTGATTTCTGTGGAAAATTTATTCAAGATTACAACACCTTACTTAATTTTCATGTGCGATCGGGGGTTACTGAGGGATTGATGGTTAAAGACAAAAAGATCCTTTTCCACTCAAAGTTCGATATCTCAGCGAGAAGTGGTCGTATTGAACTTTGCAAAACAGAAATTTAAAGCTGAATGAACAAATTATTTTATCCATGTAGTGGTTGATTGAAAAGAAAAAAATTCAAGTTCGTACACCAAAAAAGAAAACAAAAAAAATTTAAATTTTTTTTGTTATGGTATTCGTTAGGATTGAGCGGTACACGTTGCTTGAAATTTTTTTTTCTCATAAGATCTCAAAACTAGAAACTTCAAGCTTTAAAATCCTTTCATTTTAACTCCAGGGCGACCATTTTCAAGGGAAATACAGCTAATTGAAAAACGTCAAAAAATTTGGAATTATTTTTTGATCCTTTAATTTTTTCCACTACTATATTAAAAAAATTACCCATTCCCCCCGTTGTTCCCCAAACTATACGACTTAAATTTTTTTTTATTTGAAAAATATGAAAAAATCCCTAATTCTATTATTTGGCCATCAAATAAATAATAATAATTTATAATTTAAAACTTGACCTATTTTGCCCTTTATCTTCCAAACTACAGAGCCTCAAAACTCAGACAGTACATTATAAAAGATTTCTCTGAAAGTTTATTAGTAAAATAATTTTTGGGGGCCAAATTAGAAAATTAAATAAATATGTACTCTGATAAAAATCAAGCGAATCCTAAAGCAGATAAAATAAAAAGTCTATGTGGGGAAAATGAAAGAGTATATTTTTTATAAATTTAAAACGCTTCCTTTAAAAGATATAAGGGTAAATATAAGAAAATGCATTCATTCCCTGCTTGTCTGAAACTGGAATATTAGAATCTTGAAGGTGGTACGGAACCCTAAGTATGCGAGTCCAACTCGCACTTGACCAAATTATTTAAACTAAAATTTATTTTACAATTTTTCTGGAAGTTTAATGATTCAAAATTATTTACGGCTTTTTTTAATTATTATTATTTTTTACTCAAAATTTAATTTTTTTTTACAAATAAAACTTAAAAACGGCCCATTATAATAAGCTTGTCTTAATAATTCAAATATTATCCTGCAAACTAGTCTAGATATTGTCCTTTTAGTGTGATGATCCCAGTCAAGATATTATATTGACATCGACCCTTGACACGTGTGCAAATTTTCAAGTTAAGCAGACTTCTTTAAGTTGGTGAAAATTACGTTGAAAGTTTCAGTTACATAGATGTATACATACATATAGGTCAACCTAATAAAAGTGTGTTAATAATATGTCTAAATTGTAGGTATTACATAATATTTTAAACAAATTATTGCAACTTTTAAGCCTTTGAAGTAACAAGTAACGAAGATACCCAAGCAATCAAGAAATATTTTTTGTGGTAGCATTCCTATTCGCGGATCGATGTAAACTACATTTCTTAAACTGTTAAACATCTATTTTTCGGCAATAGCCCCAAAACAAATAAAGATATTGTAATGTGGTATAAAGTTCTCTAATTGTGAATGTTTAAAATTCCAGCGCAAGCGTAAAAAACCTAATATTTTCAAATAGCATCCTCTTAAGAGATTAACTATCAAAACATGTTTATTTTTCCCTTTTACCATCAAAACGTACTTTTCCTATAATATTTTTTCCCCAAAGTTAGTTCTATGAATTTGCTTCTTGAGATACACTTCTTGGTCACCCTTAGTGAAACACATGGTATACTGTGATGGTTTTGTGACATCGAGATAAAATTATGTTGTACGAAGTGGAGTAGTTATTTAAAAAATTGTTACTCATTATGCTGTTGGGCTAGACTTTCATCGAAAACATATAATTATTTATTTATTGAAAACTTTATATCAACGGTAATTATTAATTCCAGTTTTAAACATTTAATTATATATTATCAAGATTGTGTCACACATGATGGTTGGACTAAAACAGAAGTAAAATTGAGAACTTAGTAAACTACATAGTTTAGTAATGATAATAGTCGACTGAGCCTGGATCAAGGAAGCACATTTTAATTGGTTAATTAGGAATTGAATTTTAATTTATGGAAAATATAGACAAATTGTTTTTTGTCACGGCTTCGTATTATAATGTGATCCTGTTAGAAAACTAGATTCTATCAATTAATAGCCGAGATTTCTCTGACAACTTGAGAAGTTAATAAAGAAAATATTTCAATTAAAATTACGCAATTATTCAAATAATTATTTAAGTTTGCAGCACATTTCGCCTTTATCGGATTGGGTTTATGATGTCTATCAATCATGTTGGAATATGAGTGCATATATATAAATAAGAGTACTATACTCTTATTCGGCACGAATATGTAATAGATTTTTTCATTTTTTTGGATATGTTTTAAAGACGTTAAACTTCTGTTAATAATATATTTTAGGGCATCAAATATACATCATATATGTTGTTAAATAATGAAGAGATTCGGACACCTTCTGTAGAGAGAAATCCATCATGGCAACATATCAACTAACAACTGCAAAAAATAAAATAATATTGCTATAACAGCACTGTTCGACCACGATTCCTGGGATGGAGTCGAATCCTCACACAACACAATTAAGTATCATTCAATATATATTCAGACATTATACAGGTTAGTAAGTTGACAAACTCATAGACCGACTTTCTCTCTGATAATCAATTTCAATTAATTAACTGTATTTAGAAATCACTGTAAGGAGAGAAAACTGAAGTGAACAACCCAAATAAATTGGTCCAAAATTACTAAATCTTATTGCTACCCAATGGGTTCAAGTTATGCTACTAGTAACTGCAGTTTTTCTACCCTCAAACACACCAGACTTAACGTTAATTAAACTACAAAATGCTAAAACGCAAGTACATTTTTCAAAAAGAGCGACAGTCATTCTAGACTGAACGATAGAGGCGTAAGAGTTTTATGAAATAATATATTTCCCGTCTATTATTAAGTTCCGGTCTCTATTTGTCTTTTATTGTGTCATTTTTAGCAATGGACATGAATTTCGATCAAATTAAAATAAAGGTCACTATTTTTTACGATTCGAGTATTAATCCTGTCTGTACTTTAGTTCTTAATTTAAATACAATAGCAAAGGAACATATGACGTGTAAGTTATTAGATTAATCTCACAGATACATGTGGAAGAAAACCATTAATATTAGTTTCAGTTTATTAATTCACATCATATCCTTTTTCTACACTTCTGGTCACTTCTTAAACTGTATTTAGCGCTTTCAGCTGGACACCTTTTAAATTTTAATTTCTATTTTATTACTATAATTTGTTGACTTTCTATAAACGAAAAGGCTCTGAATATACAAACTATATAAACTGGTCCGCGTTTCTTGCACAAAAAACTAAGTTGTATGGGTATTTCAAGATCAATGCCATGTAGTGTCGGAAAAGGTCATGAAACAAATGCAATTTTCTTTTTTACTACCATACTAATCTATTTTCAAGTTAAGAGCCTTTCGCTTCAATAACAATATCTACAAATTTGTACTGGATTTATATATTACATTAAACTTGTCTAAAAAATCAGAATTTCAGCTATAAACCTATTGAATTGTTAATTTCAATCGTTCTAATCGGTGCTGAGCAGTTGGGAGCAATTGGCTTAGTTATTAACACAGTCTTTTTATCGTTTCGATTCGACAAATCTTTACTGAATAGAGCGTGCATCAACGATAGATTCGTTAGGTGGTTCCTTTCAAGAAGAGGTTCTCTTAGAAGAGACATTTTTGGAGATACTGCAGTCTCAAACACCCATTCATTTCGTGTACGTACACGTTTGGTACATAGTAATCGAAACTCCAAAATTATTCAAAAATATTGTATGTTACTCCTCAGATCAAATGTAAATCCATGCTGACTAATGAGGTCGTTACACAGTGCATGTCAACTTCCGTATCTGGTATAAGGCCTTTATTCGGGATGCTGTTTTATCCTAACCACAGTTCTATTTTTTGCTTCATTTGTATTTTTATTGCGTTTGTTGGAACTTGATAGAATATGGTATGGTATCTCAAAACTCTGAAACAATAGATAAAGGAGCATAAGTGTCGTCTAAGATGTGACTAAACGGTGGCTGTCTTATCATACTGCCTATATGGAATTTGGGTTACTTCTCTGTGGAAAGTTCGATTGTTAGCAACAAATTGACTTCTTTCTGTAGTGAGCGCTGTGACAGCCTAATAGTTCAGTCATTTATGAAATGGCCTGTGCGTCCAGAGCTAAAACTTAGCTCTCATGCGATTTTTTCGTGTTCTGTATTCAATCACTTATATCAGACAAGAAATTGCTATCAATATTCTCAATTGATTGGCTGACATAGGTACCTATAGTTTAAGGAAATTGTTTTTAGCCCAGGATTGCCAAAATTGACAACGCCTTCAATTTCTAAAATATCGAGGTAGGGCTTCATTGCACTACTTTGTGAATTATCTAGATTTCAATAACTATTGATTAAACTTTCCTTGGCAAACACCCTCTCTCAACCTCAAAATTCTGTTAATTTATTTAAGTTTTTTGGTTAAAGATGTTAAATTACCCTTAACGATTGGATAAAATACATTCTATAAAGGAATAGGATTATCAAATTCCTCCTGTTGTTTTATTGGAATTTTGTCCAAAGCTTTGAGTTATATCACCAGTGATATGGCCTTTTCACTGCTATCTCTCCCATTGGCCATTGCAACTGTTTAAATCTATATCATTTCCATGGAAAACCAATAATTTCAACTGCATGTGGGTGGTTTCACAAGAGCATAATATTTGTTGAGTATGTTTACTCAACACTACCATTTCATCATTATTTCGGGCTCTTACCCTTTTGGGTTGAATTATTCTCGGTACTAAGATTTTTACTTTGGGAATTTCACTATGTACTTTATCTTCGAGATTGTTGGTTTTGGTTTGGTCATTATTAACTTTGTATTCAAATAGAATGTTTGACATATATTTTAATTCAGTAAAAACAAGTCAAAGAACAGACTACACTGTCACGATAATAGCAATTCCATCATTATTGATCTGAAGTTCAATAAATTGTTTAACTTGCGATGAACATTACGATAAATATTGGATTCAGTACGAATCCTACAGTCTGTTGACCCTTGATGTATGATGTGATGTTGAAAGGTATATTTATTTGCATAGCTGAATTATTGTTTTGTGGGAAGCAAACTATGAATAATTATGAACAACTTATTGCTATAATCGCATTAAGGGCCGTTCAAGTACTACGTAAGTAGATTTATTACAATTATTTACCCCCCCTTTGTCAGCAAAATTAAGCAAAGCTCTTACCACCCATGTCATCCATAAAACATTTTTAAAAAAATATAACCGACTTCTACCTATAACTAAAAAGCTAAAAATAATTATAACAAAATACAACTCTAGCAAATAAATAACACATTCAATGTTGTTAGGTCCCTACCCAGGAAGTAAAAAATGTAAACATTAAAAGGTGCTCATTCTGTACAAATTAATTACCTACCAATCTAGTATTTTTTGAAGCCGGTGCCAAGCAAATTTAAAATCCTTCATTGCGTACTTAACTACTAATTCATCAAACTTGATTGTTGCTTGGCACCAACTTCAAAAATATACTAGATTGGTAGTTAATTAATTTGTACAGAATGAGCACCTTTCAATGTTTACATTTTTTACTTCCTACCTAACAAAATTGAATGTGTTATTTATTTGCTAGAGTTGTATTTTCTTATAATTATTTTTAGCTTTCTAGTTATAGGTAGAAGTCGGTTATATATATATATATATTTAAATGTTTTATTTTCAACTTTTTATTATTTTTGAACTCAGGTAGTTTTCATTGTTTATTTTTATTTTGTATGTATAACCTTAATAGACAGGACCAGGTAACATCGAAAGCCTCAACATTACACAATGATACTTTCGTATTTAAATTGACAGGTAAATCTTTACGAACAAAATGTTCTAGTACGCGTTGACTTAATAAGCCCAAAATATATTTATGCCTTGTGGACTACGCCATGTAACTTTTTTTCAACTTTTTTTGACAACCCTGTATAACTATAGATAATTCCACTCCAACCTATGTACCAACCATCCTGTACATACGACTGCCCACGGACAAGCATAAATTTGTTAGCTGCCTTCTATAGGACGGAGTAGAATCCATCCCATATTTACGGAGTTAAATCCGTCCTATATTTCAACCATAGTATATAATTCCTTGTGGGCTAGCCGATAAATTAGTTCATTTTTTACATTTTATATTATCGTCCTGTGTAACATTAATTCCTCTCCACACTTTATGCAACTTCTTATGGGCTATAAAAGAAATAATTTTTTAATCACACTGTCTAAATATAATTCAACTGCAGCATATATTTCAACTCTCCTGTATATGATTTGCTTATGTCCTCATTATATAACAGTTTCACATTTTTTCCAACATTTTTATACCACCAAACGTCCAGTACACCCTATATTCCAACCAACCTGTATATACGGCTGCCTACGGACCACTATCATTCTAGTCCGCCCTATATTTCAATCTTCATATAAATGCAACACCTTCTATCACTTTACTTTGTGATTTTGTTTGCTATAACTAAACACCCTGTCTATAAACGTACCAAATAGCAGTTTAAAGTTTGACATGTTTTCTCACTGAATTTTCTATTAGGCCGGAAGAATGTGACAACTAAAAGCACCGTCTTCGCAAAATGGAAAAATTGCATTTAAATAGGTATTTGCCTGGTATACAAACAAAACGAGCTTGGTACTCATTGATTTAAGGAGCCGAAAATACTATGCTTTACTACCTATATGCTTGAGATGTACATAGAAAATTTTCAAATTCGCAATTAAAACTTCCAGTGCCTAAAATTACCGCACTATTACGTTGGAATTAAAATATATATGAGGAAATGTCATTTCGATGAAGTTTTTGATAAGAATTGTGGCGATTTTCTGCAAAACTGCAAGTTGCACATCGCAGAAAAGTATATGAGATCACCTAAGGATCTTCCTTAATAGATTAAACGTTAAAAAACTATACACATTCATAAGGACTTATGGAAAAATCGACTAAAATATTAGGAATATTGGTCGATTTCCATGCACGCATGTGTTCATTCACAAATTTTATCACTTTACCAATAGAATTCTTTTCCAAAATTTGAAGTTTCACCAATCCGGATATATAGTCTATTAAACAAGACCTATTCTTTCAAAACGGTGCACCACAGGAGAAGAAATCAGGTAACATATACAAAAAAAGCGAAAAAATACCCGACGAATTGATAACCTTCTCCTTTTTGGAAGTCGGTTCAAAAATCAAAAATAAGCAAAGCAAAGACGCCCCCGCCCCCTTATAGTGCTTACGTAACACTTGAACGGCCCCTTATAAACTTATGACACCTATTTTAGGAAATTTAACAGCAACTCTCTAATTTTCAAGAGTAGTCCACAGGTGCTAAGAAATCACAAATACTTCACGAAGGTCGCCTTTGGATTTTTAAACCATAACAAGATAAAATAAATAAATTTAAATAACTCCGAAGACAAAAATCCTTCAAAGGTAAAAATTGCTCATGTTCCGGACTTGTTACGTTTGAAATTTCATACCTGGGACTAGCACCCATATTTGCGTACCTGCTTCACTGGAGCAGGTCCAGAATTTCGATGCTATTACTTCCCCCCGAGCCACTCAAATTCACTAAAATCGGACCAGCACCTTGGACCTTCAAAAAATATATATTTCTAGAATCCAGTTGTAACGCCATCTACCGGAGCCAATTGTGAATTTCCAGACGACATTGGACAAATCAAATTTCGCCAATCATGTATTAACCAACACCGGCAGCAAATTAAAATAGTAGGAAACTATGGTGGTATATCTAGCGGAAATCGCCAAATTGTCACTGTCAAAATTTTTGACAAACAATAAAATTAGCACTAAAGGGAAAATTTTAAAATAAACCACTAACTGAAATACATAGCGATTGACAACAACTCCAGATTCGGAGTTGAAATATCTCCAAACACAAATGAGTATCACATAATAACAAAAACACTATTTATATACAGGAGTACTGTCTGATCATATTGTAGACCTCTCTTTCTCGCAGAATATCTGCGCGGAAGAATTTCTGTATAGACAGCAGTTATCTGGCAATTTGTCGGAATTTCCTCTATACACTTTGGTCTTCATTTACAACTTTCAAATATATACTTGTTGCAGGAGAAAACTGAGGAGAGAAAATAATACAGGCAAAATAATTTTAATATTTTAGTATATTATCATGAATAAACAATGTTTAAGAACTTTCTGGGAAATAACACCACAAGTCACGAAAATTTCTGTATATTTCCAAAAGTTCATTTTAAAATTTTGCCGTTTTTTTTACCTAGACTACGAAACCTTTGGAAATATACAGAAATTTCGTGACTTGTGATGTTATTTCCCAGAGAGTGCTTCAAATTGAAAAAATATGCCACAAATATCAAAACAATGAATAAACTATTCAAAGAAATTCATTTATTTTATTTTATTACTTTTGTGAACTCAAAAAGTAATTTTTGTAGGACAAATGATATTAATGTGATATTATGTCATCTCGGGAAAAATTAGTTTACCTAAAAAATGCATAATTTTGAGGACATGTGAACGTCAATTTTTGTCAAAAATCTGAATGTTCGAGTGAAACTGTTAACTATTAGACGAAAGCTTGACGATATTAGAAGACAGTTTAGATATTAGCAGTTAGAAATTCTTATTTATTCAACTTAACTCCAACAGATTTGCATGAAATTCAAGTTTTTACACTTGTTGGCAGGATCGAGCAATAATCTTCGTCTTATTATCAAGCAGGTTGTTAAGAAAATATTTGTGTGGGATTCAACCGAACCAATTTTTTTTTCAGAAAACTAAGATAGTGGGTCAATGGTTCAGCATATTAACGAAATTTATGAATACATTAAATATTTTGCAAGGTATCAAATAAACGTGTAACCGTAACGGTGGTTTACATGTTATATATTAAATTCATTCATACGGGTTCAAATTCTGTAATACATTCTAATGAATGCAAAGTGGAAGCGAACTAACTATAAGCAATTATTTAAATGAAGAAGCACACACACAATTACGTTACTTAGTTCGTCTTTGCGCATAATTATAAAAAGTAACATTTATATAATTACCATTCCTACAAGCGTAGTACAATAGAATTAATTACATCGTAATCTTCGATCTGAAATATCATATTAATTGTTCGAATTATCTCTGTTTGAAATCGTTTCTTCCTTTTCCATTTATAATACATTATGGCACTTTTAAATGGAAATTAATTTTCGTAATTGTTGCTGTCACAATGAATGAACTTGATAATTGTGAAGAAGTGTATTGGTAATAACGTTAAATTATATGAGTTGTGGTAAAATGTTCATGTGAAAAATTATCTTCTAAATGGTTTGGTAGAGACTGTTAAAAGTTTAATGGCATGCTTTTACGAAGGTGAATTGAGTGGTATCGTCAAGTTCATCTGCACGTTAATCGTCTAACACATCTGACCTGTCCATTCGAGTTAAACTTTCAGTTTCAGTTAAAAAAGTATTTTCTTTTACATATTTCTTTCACAAACAGTTACATTTTCATAACGTACTGGCTGGGATTTTATTTTAAAGCAAATATTGTCCAAAAGAAATTGCAACAACCCGATTGCAGTGCTGCCTTTCAAATTGTAACTCTAATCCACTCAAACACACACAAAAAGTTTCATCAAAATTGGTATAACCATTTAGGAGGAGTTAAAAAATTTTTCCTACAACCCGATCGTGGCGCCACCTACTGGGTTAACTGTAAACAGTGACCGAAACAGTTTCTTCAAAATCGGCCCAACCTTTAAGAGTTAAAGAAAAATACTCGGAAAGGATAAGTACGTGTTAAGTTTTTTTAAATTTTGGAATTTTCTGGGCAATTTACTTATTATTTCTCTTAGTTAAAACCTTCTACAAAGAATTAGAATAAAGTTGATTGATATCGGTCGTTCTCAAGTTATGACGACCAAGTGAAATAAGATTTCTAAGCAAGGTGTTAAAGTCGCGTTAAATAATAATTTGACTACTTATATTCTACTGATAATGAATATAATTACACACATCGGCCAAACTCTAGGACCCGCACCCTCATTTTCTAGAATTAAAGCACATAAAATGTTTCCACTTCAAAGAAAACTGTGACCCAGTATAGTTCTATTCTGGAGTAGTAAATTGACACACCGTCGCACTGAAAGAACTAAATGATTGATTACTTCTGGTGGAATAGTATTCCATTCCTCTTCAACCGCTATTATCAACTCCTGTGGGTTTATGGTGGGTTAGGTTTTGTGGCCAATCCATTTTTGCACATTTACTTCTTCCCACACATTTTAGACACTTCTTGCGCAAGTGTGGTCGAGCATTACCCTCTATAAAAATACAAGTTATTCTCTAATGGGTTGAGCAATTGGTCTATTGACATTTTCGTCTTGTACAATGACAATCAGTTGTTCCTCTCGAAAACACATCCCTACCTGAAAACTAACAACTCCTGAAGCAAAAGTTAGTCACACTGTATGTTCTGATTCATTATATAACATAACCTCAAATGTCGGTTGACTCTCGTTAATTTAAACCTGGACTCTTCAGAAAAAAGCACGTTTCTCTACAGCGGTTAAAGCCAATTTATGTTTCCTCTAGGAGGCGGTGGCTAATTGCTTTGTATTAAGTGGAAGCGTTTTTAAACATCTTCAACAGCAGCAACTCTCCGTCGAAATGGATCAAGCTATCATAAATTTCGTCTAATATTCTAGCGCCTGGGATAGTTTTGTTGGAGTTATGTTGCATATGTGTTTTAATACATTTTCAAAACAAAATGATTTATTTATGAAACGAGAAATCTTATGTTGAATCTTTATGCTCTCCAGGTACACAAAATTCTCAAGTCGGGTGTCATTTCCCTTTATTCCTAAACTAGAATTAGAATTAGATTAAATTAAGATAAAAGTGAAAGGTTTACATAGCCTAGCTCGAACTCAGGGTCTCAGGGTCAGTATATCGGTTCAGCAGGGGTGTTCTAAATTTAATTAAACTTTAATAAATAAGTGATCTCTGAAATATTAGATGTTATTTAGACACAAATCACAGTATCCTTTTTTTAAATACGTTTTCCTATGTACGAATCTAGGTGTTAACATTATGAGCTAATAAGCGCAGTCTAGTACATTTAAGTAATTTTTTACTTATAAGTATACATTTCAGTAGACCTAAATCTGTTAATTATCGGGGTATAATTTAGATACATTAAGAAAAATCAGAATATGAGTTTTTATTAGAATAAGTCCTTTTCTAGAGTTTACTCTGTGATAGCTATTCACACAATTTAACAATTTGCGACGATTATAATGAAAGTTAAACTGAAATTAAATGGTACGAAAATTGTTTTCTAAATATTTTTACCACTTTTTAAAACATATTGTTATTGGTTCTAGTTTTAAAAATAATAATATCACTTTTTTATTCATTTGTCTGTAATTATTGGCGTCACCGTATTTACAAAGTTCTTATACTACTAATTTTACTTTGGCCTATATATCAGTAACAACATAAGCACGGCAGCTGCTGGCCAGAAGACATTATACATACCTTCTTTACGAAATTTTTTAGACGCCATACAACTAATAATCTACTTACTGTAAGCGACCAATTTGTTAACATACATAAAAACAAACTTAAATAATAATGTACACTCCAGTCAAAGAAACCAATAAGTGATAATTTTTGAACAAATACTTGAATTTATTATGTCACTTAGAGCATCTATCAATGGTGTAAGAAAGATATTAGCCGAGGTGGGAAATAATCTAGTTGGTCCAGCATATGAGAAATGGGTACCAGATGGAAAGGAATTTCGTAATAGAAAATGTATGCCATATTGTTTTCTATTTATACGATATGATTTGGACTGTTTGTCAACACCAACAGATGTCGGGGAATTAAAATTTAAAGATTAATATGTACAACTATGATATAAATAAAGACTTGAAAACTTATTGAATTTTCAGTCTTTTTGTGGGTATAAACGGAAAAATAAACCTCTTGTATCTGTTCGTCTGTTACAATCTACTTTCGGCAAATCTACTGTCAGAAAAATGTTGAAATTTATTAGTAATATAGACTTTGTTTACCCAATCACAATGAATTTTTGTTGGTGAGGTTCTCTGTGGGGACATTACAACAATCTACTACTTCCCACTTCCCAAAATTTTGGACGATATAGAGAATATGTCACCACTTACAATTTTTTCAAACGCACCATGTAATTTATCAAATGAAAGGGCTGATCATGAAAAACATACATTTTCTAGTTTTAAAATATATTTTTTTAAAAAATTTAGGCAATTCTGCAAATATCGACCCATTCTCCCATTAACTTAAACTTACAAAATCAAAGTTTAAAGAAAACAAAAAAAAAATTCTAAGCTTAGTTTGGGAAAATAATAACAATAATACAAAAATTTACAATTATCCCTTACCTTATTTTCGAAACTACTAAACTACAGTTTGTAAAATAAACAGGATTTGTGAGAATTTAAGAGAAGTATCGTTTTCTTTAGATAAAACCCCAAACGAACTCATAGATGATAAACAGTGAAATTAAGTAGATGATATGTACAGGGTCAGTTTTTTTTGATGATCAGTATGGGGATCTTGGAAACTAGCGGAGATAGAGCAATGGTTAAATTGGAAAAGATTTGCAGTTTTACTGGCCCAATTTAATGATTTTTGTAAAAAGTCATGACTTACTAGATATTTTGAAAAAACGAAATTCTGTCGATTTATTCAAATCCCTCTAGCTCCTTTTTAATTTTATAAATAAAGTGTAAATATCAAAATTGAAGGGAATTGTATCCCGAATATTATTGTCATGTCCTCGTTTGCGTGACAGCTCTGGTTTTCGAGATATGACACAAACTTATCTTTTTTGAATGGAAACCATCGTTGGCTATGACCTCAAAAAATCGGACATTATTAGAGCTTTTTAACGATATAATACTCGATATAGTTATTCATAAAAATAACGGAGTTATGGATGCTTTTCTCTCTTATTTTCACTTTTAACGTAGGTAGCCATGAAAAAAATTGTTTTCACTTTGATGTTTTCTCATTTGAGAGTAATGCCATTAGTATTGCTAAACTGACAGTCGATATTGACAAGTTTTCGTGATAACGAAGAAAAACTAAATATGGTGGAATGTTATACCATATGCCATAAAAATTCAGCTCGTGCAGCTGGGGAATACTTTCACAGATATTTTAATCTTCGTCAACCTGCTCTATGTACATTTAAGAGGCTTTACGATAGTTTAGACAGATATGGATCTTCTACTAAACCACCAAAGGAGCGTAATCAAATTAACGAAGCAGCACAAATAAATGTTTTGGCAATGGTAAATCAAAATCAATCTACATCAACTCGTGAGATTGCGGCAGAAGCTGGCACATCTCAACGAACTGTAATTAAGGTACTGAAAGCGCACAAGTTCCACCCGTACAAACTTTGCATGCTGGTGACGAATTTCGACGTATTTTGTTGTGTACATGGTTTAGAGACATGTGCCTTGACAATCCACAGTTTCCATTAAAGGTGTTATGGTCAGATGAAACTAGATTTACTAACTGCGGTATGTTCAATAGACACAATGAGCATATCTGGGTTAAAGAAAACCCTTTCCATGTACAACAAAGACAACCCCAGATAAAATTTGGTTTTAATGTTTGGTGTGGTATCATACGGTCTACTATTCTGGGGCCTTTTATCTATGACGAATCACTTACTGGGGAGCGCTACTTGCATTTCTTGCAATACACTTTTCAAGACATGTTGCATAATTTGAATTTGAGAATTCGTTTAGAAATTGAGTGGTTCCAACTTGTTGGAGCACCTGATACTAACTTGTTATTAGTAAGACAACACTTAGATAATATCTATCCAAACTCTAGGAAGAAATGGCCCAAGCGAATGGCCACCCCGGTCTCCCGATTTATCAGTTATAGACTTCTATTTATGGGGTGCGCTAAAAAACAAAGTATACAAAAGAAAGTATGAGACAGTTGGTGACTTAAGGAATGCGGTATTACAAGCAATTGAGGAAATTGATAGGCGGTCTGTGAGAAAGCGGTAATGTCAATCTTAAAAAGATGCAATTTTTATCTAAATAACAATGATGGACTTTTCGAACATAAATTGTAACTATTATTATGTACTTTAATTTCTTAAGTTTTTAGTAAGTACCTACTTATTTAGTTTTTTCGTTATATCTGATATACCTAATAAAAAAATCGTTCAATGTTTTTTGGAATTGTTATTAAAATCAATCTATTTCATGGCTAACTACGTTAAAAGTGAAAATAAGAAAGAAAATCATCCATAACTCCGTTATTTTTATGAATACCTATATCGAGTATTATATCGTTGAAAAGCTCTAAAAATGTCCGATTTTTTGAGCCCATAGTCAACTATGGTTTCCATTCAAAAAAAGATAAGTTTGTGTCATATCTCGAAAACGAGAGCTATCAAGCAAACGAGGACATGACAATTATATTCGGGATACAATTCCCTTCAGTTTTGATATTTACCCTTTTTTTTAAATCAAAAATAAAGGCGCTAGAGGGATTTGACTAAATTGACAGAAATTCGTTTTTTCAAAATATCTAGTAAGCCATGAGTTTTTACAAAAATCCGAAAGTATCATTAAATTGGGCCAGCAAAACTGCAAATCTTTCCCAATTTAACCATTGCTTTATCTCCGCTAGTTTCCGAGATCACCATACTGATCATAAAAAAACTCACCCTGTATACTTTCGTTTTCAGCGTCTAGCCAGAGCTATACTTAAAGTAAAACAGCTAAATTGGAAACCCAGAAGTTACATTTCTTATAGAAGATTCCCCTGGAACAAGGCAAACAAACTTGCTCTAGCAATAATTTTTAACACTCGCAAATACATTTGGTTTCAAAAACCAGCATAAGCTATAGTATAGATGAAAAACTTGGGGGTTATGTAATTATAAAACAGTATTTTAGTACATTTTTTGCTTGCTTGATTAATTATTATCAATTCACAACTATTTCTCGCAGTGGCATTGAAATTTGGCGATACATTTAAAATTTCAATTTAGATAAAGTTAACTGCTGTCTCAAAAGAATTAATACACATAATGTTTTACATTCAGGGGATTATTGTAAAATATTCTGCATAGGTGTTAAACAAACATTCGTTCTGTGCGTTCCAAAGTCATGCTTAATACCATTTGTAACGGTTATTCCGTAATAACTGTAATCACCAAAAATGCACCAAATACATGTTTTGTTCTCTTTCATGTGAGTGAATTCCAAAACAACTGCATTTGCTGATACGTTTTTAACACAAAAACCACAAATTAGGGGTAACTTAATTGACGTTTCCGGTGAAAGAAGAAAGTAGGTTCCTACACCCGTATACCTATGGTCAGAAGGAAAACAAATTAAAAGTTTATCGGAATTTAAACACACCTTTGTCGTTTTGTAACATTTAAAAATATACTCGTCATCCTAATTAGGAAATTATGGTGGGAATATTAATGATAATTAGGAATGGTATCTCAACTGTGTACGTTTTTAATTGCATTATAATTTATTGTTTTCTCAATAATTGTGGAGCCCTTGGTTAGTTAACTTTAACATTTTTTTTTAATAATTACTGTGCTACTTTAAGTCTCGTCAGCTCTTTTATTTCCATTATAATCATATAAAACTAATTGCTATGTTCTAATATTAATTTAGAGACATATATGTTGATCTTTATTTAATAAATTCAGGTTTTTATTTACAGTCTTGAACTCTTGAATATGTTTGTATCTACTGACCATTTCTAAATAAGTGATAATTCTCAAAGAAAAACACAATAATTCTCAGTTTATTAAATCATAGTTAATATCTCTCGATTTTTATAGTACATATTTGAATAGAAAAATCGGAAAGTGTACAAAAGCATCTTTTTTGATACCTAATTCTGTTTAAATATCCACATTTGGCAGATATGATTTACTAAAAGGTAAGACAAATTAAAGTTTTTACGCCTTTGTTAGGCGACTATTAAAATAAGTAGATGTAAAGTCAAAACTTCTCTTTAATGACAAAAAAAAAATCAATTTTGCTGAGATATATTTTTAGTGGTATATGTCAATACAATAGAAAAAAGTCTTTATACTAATGAGAGTATCCAATTATGGAAACCACATGGTTATGCATACAAGGAGTATGTATACAAAAGAGCTAGGTGGGAATGATATGGTAGGTGCAGTCTCACGAGATTTGGGTGTTTATGAGTTAAAAATTTAGCCACAAGTTCTTGAATTTCATAATAGAGTATAGAATATCGAAAATATTCATATGTGCTCTATGTGGACTAGATTATATTTTGTTATATTTGTATTAATATAAGCAGTTGTAATCGTGATTAATTATAATAAAATAAAGAAGTAATATTTACATATGCTCCTAAAGAAATGTTATGACCAAAGAAAGGACATCTTCGTATGCTTCATTGGTCTAGAAAAAACGTTCGACACCAACAACCATGGAAAATTATTTCAAATAGTAGAGAACACTGGATTGCTAGATTGATAAAAAATCAGTATCTGTATTAGGCGGCAAGAGTAAAAGTCGACAACACAGACTGTGAGAATATCGATACATAGAGGAGTTTCACAGTGATATATAATATCGCCATGTTTGTTTAACTTATATTCTCAACCACTATTCAAGAAAGCATTCGAAAATGTAGAAGATGGCATAAAGATCAACGTAGTAATGATATCCAGTATAATATACGCGGACGACACCTTCAGATTCTGATTTAGTTCTCCAACGCCTCATAGACAAATTAAACAAAACAATCAGTGAGTTTGGAATAAAAATATAGAATAAACACCAATAAAACAAAGATAATGAGAATTTCAAAATCTCAAAATATTTCTGTACCTATTTCAACCAATGGAATAATGCTAGAGCAAGTTGATAAAATCCAATACCTATTCTGTTAGATTAACCATAAGCTGGGCCCAGAACTAGAAATTTTATGTAGAATAGAACTGGCAAGAACTTCATTTGTACGGCTGAAAGGATTTTTATGTGACCCCGATCTTAACCTGCATATCGGAATTCGCCTGCTAAAAAGAGCTATGTCTGGTCAGTCCTATTGTATGGAGGACAATCATGGATGTTCACGACCTCAGTCATGAATCGATTAGAAGCATTTGAAATGCGGTCCTATCGGGGAATCCTCAAAATTCCCTGGACTGATCATTTAACTGACATAGCAGTATTTCAAATCTTAAATAAAGACAGGGAGTTACTGCATACAATAAAAGTCCGTAAAACCTCGTAAATGGGTCATATCCTGAGAAATATTAAAGTCCTTCGTATTGTAAATACTTATTATTCCTCGGCCAGATTATCAGACAGTTAAATTTGTTATTATTCTGGCGACGAATTTCTTTGTAGTGCTGAGTAGCTTTATTCCTCTGAAGTTAGCTGGATCTTTCTTGTTTCCTTTTTTGAGTTTTTCTATTTCATTCATTAGGCATTCTCCCCCATATTTCAGTAATTTATTTTATATTGTACCTTGATCTAGCGATATTCTGTTTGTCAATTCTTTTACTGTTCTTTCAACATTGTGAATATGATATCTTCGTTTACTATCGAGGATGTATGCTTGATCACTGTTATTTCTTTTAAGTAAGGTTGTTAAATAATTAATCAATGTGTATTCGTGTGTTTGTTTTGTTTTTATTTTCTTTCGTCACCTATTTGAACAAAGGCCTTTTTATCTTTCCGGTTTCCATAGAACTCAACAAAGTCAAAAAGGTTTTACGACTCCTTCAATGAAGAAAATTATTTTCAAGATGTCAATATGAATCTTTTCAATACCCGCTTCTCCGCTCACCTCTGTCCTCAATACCAACTAACCTTCTAAAGCCAATTTGCGGATGCAGATACATATTTCTCCGTTGTTGCTATGCAATAATGATCTTCACAAACACAAATGGCTATGAAAATCCTCGATGAAATTCCAGTTTTAACAATGAATAAATAATACTTTGGTTAAAATCATTTATTTTTACTCATTTATAGTGAACAAATCTGAGTTAATTATCCATCAGAAGACCGAGTGCCTTAAATGGATCAAATCAAAGTAAACCGGCAATGGCAAGTTTATCGTTAAAAGCAAGTTTGTGTCATAATAAATGCGAACGGTGCACAAACCACCGACCACTTGCTAATGAACCAATTAAGTCCGTCAAACTGGCAGACCATATTCGACTAAACACATACGCGCATTAATGTTTCCGAGTCGATCATGCCCGATTTACTCTACTTAGCTCTCTTTATTTCATCCAGTTCCCACCCGAAAAACATACGCACAGATATTGTCTTTATATGGAGCGATTAATCACGTTTTTGCAAAAGTAATCCTCGACGGAGACAGAAGAATAGTGAGAAAATGTTTAATCAGTGATTAAGACTTCCTGGTCGTCACAAAAACGTTATGTTAACCTAATAAGGCAAAAGCCGTATCAAGAAATAATATTCCATACCGCCTGTAATCGGCTCAGATTATCATAATATTAAATATACTTAAAATTATCTCAAGTGCTAACGATAAGTAATATTTCAATCCCAGAGGACCTGAAAGAAAAATTAAAGAATATGTAAAGGGCTTTAAATATAAACTTTTTCTACAGTTTCCTCGATTCTGGTTTACATTTTCCTCTAAAATTTCTGACCTACTCAGTTTGTCTTTGTTAGCTTATCAATGCAAGAAACGGTTATAGCACCAAATTAGGTTCAAACTGCACTTGCAGCTTCATATATGCAGAATATTTGAGTTCAGTGTATTCAACATATTTGATCATGATAAACTAGGTGGTAGTTATTTCAGAAAACTTGGTGTGATTTCAAAATATTGGTTGAGGCGGTCTTTGATTATTCTTTCTGTACACTACAGATTTCTCACATCGCTACTTTTTTGTAATAGATACTCATTTGAATTTTTAACACAAATATAGCTTTTTAGGGAAAATAATCAAAAATTGCCCGCATTATTGTGTCTTATAGAAAGTCTTCCTCATAGATGCTCGAAGAGAAAGAAATCCCTGCAATAAGAACTACTTGCCTTCTTTCTTTACAGGGTGTAAACAGTTTAGATAAAAACAAATCAAAAAGTCTTATAGCAAATTGCAAATATAAACAAATTGAATAAAAAACTAAAAAAATAAAAAATTAAGAGGATTTACAATGACATATATTTGTGATTCCGATATTTGTCATTGCGAATCCTCTTAATTTTTTAATTATTTAATTTTTTGTTCAATTTGTGTCCATACCATTGAAAATGAGGCTTAACAGACTAAATAAGACCGAATAAACTTGGCATATTTAAACAATTAAAACTTTATGAATCTCTAAAGGGTTTAAGTCAAAGTCGGCATCTATGTTATTTTGAGAATTTATTGATAAGTATATAACTTCTAAGTTGATATAAATGCTATTCTCATAACTTGAAAAAATTATAGACATGGAGTTATATCCTGAGACTATAAAGGAACGCTTTCCATTTATTTCTTGAATAATTGGAAAAACCGTAATTAATTTTTGGAAGTATAGTACCCCAGTTGTTTTCTGAATGATAGATGTGGTAATGTCTATGCACAATACTTGAAAATGTTGTATATTTCTAAACATTTCGGGGTCTCCGTTCGATACCATTGTTAGTGGCAATAACTACACTATATGGAAAAAAGCACAATTGTACAAATTAAAATGTTTGGCAATATATGTGACATAATTAAGAGAATTTAATTTCACAATTTACATGCCTGTCACAAATTAACGGCTGTCACCATCGAATTTATGACCATATTGGGTTGTTCACAAAGACCACCAATATTTTCTTCTCTTATTAGCAGCAACCAGGAACGACAGATTTCAATGGAGGTAGTAGCTAATACAATCGTTCTCATTTAACAAAATGAGGGCAAACTCTTTAAGTTTTCGTGTTCCGTTCTTTTTTGTGTACTTTAGTTGAATTTTGATATTGTAATTTATGGCCAAGAAGGTCCTAGGTATGTTTGGAACTTTTGCAGTTCTCAAATTATCTTTTTTAGTGTAATTTTTGTGTTCATTTATTCGAACATGCAAAAGTCCTGAGGTTTCTCCAATATGGAATTCATTACATTCGCAAGGGATTTTATAAAAGCAATTTTTTATTATGATCGGTGTTTTATTGAATTTGTTGTTTATACAATTGACTTTAGTGTATTTCTTGTTTTAAATGAAATTTTAATATTAAATCGTTGCCTACTCTTTTTAGTCTTACTGGGATACCTTGTATGTATAATATTATTATTGTATTAATGCGAATATTTGGTTATTGGTTTTTGCTCTTATCATGTAGAAATTTTGTAATATCTCTTTTTATTCAAATTGGATAAGTATGTTGAGGTGCCTGTTTGTATGATTTATGATTTTATTGGGATAACTGAATCAACAAAATTATAATATAAGTATATTATCAAATTAAACTTCTCTTCATTACGTCATAAGTCATATATTGTCATACATTTTGACTATAACTTTTACAATAATGCTTTTTCATATAGTTTCTTTATTGCCACTGACAACGAAGTTTGACCTAGACTCCGAGAGGTTTGGAAATATACAGCATTTTCAAGTATTGGGGTGCTATTCCCAATAATAGGTCCTTATAGTATTGATACGGACTCCGTGGATTCCATTAGACCCCAGTTGTCCAATAAATACTGCTTTACTAACGATGAAAACAAAACCTTAACCTTCAATATAAGTCCTTGAAACCATACAACACCAAACACAATTTACACTGACGATTACATAGAGCATAATCTTTACTACTTTTAACTATGGAGTGTAGAGTAAAAGGAGGACAAACTTATACGGGAATAAAACTGAAAAAGTGTCCAGCGGACGGTTTGAAATAGGAAGTTCAAGAAATGACCAGAATGGCGCAAGTATGACCACAGGGTATGTTATGAAGTTAATTGTCAACGGATTGAAATACACAAATCCTACACTTAGAAGAGAAGCGGCTGAAAAAGTGAGAATGATGTAATTATTAGTAAAAATCGTAAATAAAACGTAGAAAATCTGTTATGCGAACTTCTCTTTGTAAATGGTTGTCTCCGTGATATGAGTATATAGTGTATTAATTGTGATATAAATTAATAAGCGTGTGCCCCCATTTTGACTTTTTATAAAACGGAGTGATTTTATGATTGTTATTTTGTTATTAAACTTTTTGAAATAGTTAATCAATGGAAAAATGTCTATATTTGTAATATTTTTATAGTTATTAACAGTTATTATTATTATTATTGGTGAATTAGATGTAAATAAAAATTATTTATTTTTACATTCTTGTGTTCATATTACATATTTATTTTGAAAAGTGTCCCTATACAAAGTTGGTGTTTCTACTTCATTGTTCACCTCTCTATGGACAAAAGGTAATTAACAATTTATTTTCATCACTGAACAAACTGTTATAAGTAAATTATCTCTTCTGTTATCGTTATGGAACACATTTCACTTGCATTTTAGTCTAGAATAGTTCCTTTTCAAGGATTCTAAGATTTTCACATACTGGTTTTCCATATATTTTTATTGTCTAGTTGGACAAAAAGCTCCATTAGCTACTATTAAATGACTATTCTTGGGCATCTTTCTGCTGTAGTTGTATTTTAAATATTTCCAAAGGCATGCCTGGTGAATGCACCTGGGAATTTTGTTGAAGTTCTCGAGCTGGTGGACAATGCCATAATCAGCTTAGTAATTATGTAATAATGGGTTCATCAGAGTTTAATTTATGAAGGATATTTATCTTAAATCCTAAAAAATATGTAAATAAAATGTTGCTTGTAAGTCATTTTTATCTATATACAAGATATTTTATTGACTTTACACTTTATTAATGTTAAATATAAATCTGGTTGTTGAACTGTGATGGTTAAATTTGCATTTTTTGATGTGAATTCTTCACATTAACCTAATTTTATTCACGTAGGTTTGTTCGTAGAAAATTGATTTCTACGAACAAATTACCCAGTCGGTACTAGTGGCTCCCCCAAATTGAAACAATTTTGTGGACACTTTTTCTTACACAGAGTGTGCCCTCCTTTTACACAAACCTCCATACTTTTAACACTAACTGAACTTATGACAAGACTAACTCTAACGCTCACAGAACACCTATTTATATACAATTTTTACATTCGATAGTCCTCGAGATTACTCTATGGCGCTAATGGCGAATTATGTAGATCTTTCCTGACCTGATAGTTACACTTGGTAGGTATATATATGGTCCTCCCTCGGTGGACGTTATAACTTTCCGTGACAGTATTATATTAACACTTATATTCGGTAATTTGGCAGCAATGATAAGCGACGCCTATTAATTTGATTGGGCTCATTCGAAATGTATTTGAGAACAGATTAATGCTCATTTACTGTGGAATGTTGTTTTATTCTTATACTAGTTAAAAACCAAATACCCACTTTAGAACCCTGTATATCGTTTACTACAAACATTTTACTAAGACATGCTTGTGTTAATTGGTATATTTTTACCGCCTCTAACTGCAGTTATCGTGTTGTCCATTAGTTATGGGACACACTTTATAAGTACCATGGCCTCAACTGACTCACAAACATTTGGATATGCTG
Organism: Octodonta nipae; assembly: GCA_034190945.1. Lineage (NCBI taxonomy): Eukaryota > Metazoa > Arthropoda > Insecta > Coleoptera > Chrysomelidae > Octodonta > Octodonta nipae. The sequence goes on along the minus strand of CM067216.1, from coordinate 67,109,773 downwards.
GTGTTCCCTCAAATTAGAGGAACTGAAATTGACATGGTGGGGAAGGTCCAGACCGAGCAAGAGGAGGGGGTACTTAAAGATGTGGGTCTATTCCTAAATTTAGCAAAACAGAGGAAGGGCTTCTCTATTGGACTCGTTTTAAAAGACTATTCTTGGCAACTTTCTGCTGTAGTTGTATTTTAAATATTTCCAAAGGTATGCCTGGTGAATGCACCTCGGAAAATATGTTCAGAAGTTTGTTGAAGTTCTCGAGTTGGTGGACAATGCCATAATCAGCTTAGTAATTATGTAATAATGGGTTCTTCAGAGTTTAATTTATGAAGGAATTTATCTTAAATCCTAAAAAAATATGTAAATAAAATGTTGCTTGTAAGTCATTTTTATCTATATACAAGATATTTTATTGACTTTACACTTTATTAATGTTAAATATAAATCTGGTTGTTAAACTGTGATGGTTAAATTTGCATTTTTTGATGTGAATTCTTCACATTAACCTAATTTTATTCACGTAGGTTTGTTCGTAGAAAATTGATTTCTACGAACAAATTACCCGGTCGGTAATTGTAAAAGTGTCCCCCAAATTGAAACAATTTTGTGCACACTTTTTCTTACACAGAGTGTGTTCCCCCTTTACCCAAACCTCCATACTTTTAACAGTGACTGAACTTATGAGAAGACTAACTCTAACGCTCACAGAACACCTATTTATATACAATTTTTACATTCGATAGTCCTCGAGATTCGAAATGTATTTGAGAACAGATTAATGCTCATTTACTGTGGAATATTGTTTTATTCTTATACTCGTAGTTTGTATAATTAACAAAGATATTCGATGGCAAATATCCTTGCAAGATAAATTCAAGTGAGGTTATATCGGAGCAAAGGGTAGGTCACTTAATTAGATCTCGTCGACCTATACAGTTGTTTGGAATTAGTTAAAGATTATCTTTTATTGCAGGTAGATACATAATGATCCAACAATTTGAAAGAATATTTATTGAAAAGTCGTTTATAACAAAATATTTTGATGTTTTTAACAAAATGTTTTATATCCATCAGTCTGTTACAGTTAAGTCTAGTAGGTCATAACTTTGTTGTGCACCTTTTTCCTTAATTCTAGTATCATTGTCGTCAACTGCTTCAGCGCTTTCTGCTGTGAAACATAAGAAGATCTATTGAAGACTTCGCTGTGTTCTGAGTTACTGAAATGGTTGGTTTAGAGTGAGATACCACTAAAATTTTACATTGCAGATATATTATTATAACCATTGAGCATCGAAGTGTATTCTTAGCCACGATACAGGAGTACCGATTTGTGTTGTCTACTTGGTTCTATCATAGAACATTATTAGGGCTCCTGGTTATCTCATGTATCTGCTTAGAAGTTCTTTTGGAAATTTGAGCCTAATAAAATAGCCCTGTAAGAAATACTGATTCTATAACAATGGGTTCGTTGAAAATATATTTTAATGTTTTTAAACTTCTCTATTGGTGTGAATGTTTTCGCTCTTCGTAAAACTTTTAAAAAGTTTTTTTTTAGGTTCATGAAGATTGATTGTTATTTCACGAGTGTTTTTTAGTTCTACCAATAAATTAAGTATTCATTAAGTCATCGATCGTTACATATATATTTTGATCTTCGTCTTCTTCTGTAATCTGCGCCAATTTCGGCTCCAAAATCTTCAAAATGGTTATCCTTTTCACAACACATTGCTCTCTGCAATTCTTAGCTTCTTGCGGTCTCTGTAAATTATATGTTTTTTAAGGGTATAGTCTCACTTAGGCGCGGGGTTTTAATATAATATACATTAAATAAAAGCAGATATTTATTTGAAATATAGAACTTGGCTCCCCTAAATCCTCCAATTATATAGTTTTCATTAGGAAAAAGCACTTTCATTGTCAAATGATATGCAGAGAGAAACAACAAGAGCTGTAACTGCTGACGTCACAAATTGACATATGAGGGCGTGTATTTCTTTGGTCAGGCGCATAAGAATAATAATTAAAAATGAAACAACATCCTAAATTTACACAACTGGGAGTATGTTGTCATCAAAATATTACAGATAGTAGAATATACTTTCAAATTATCGTGTTTTTACATTGATAGCTACTCATCCCAACACAAAAATAGCTTTCTGCAGATTACTCTTTGTTTTATTACACTATAAATGCAAATTACTTTGATGTAAATCGAGTCGAAAACTTGTAATAGCATTTCAAACAGTGCATCAGAATTCTGAATGCAAATGCAAACAACTAGCGTCAAACATCAAAGTTAAAATTACCAAGCACACTGAGAAGAGAGAGAATGTGTTCAATATAATCGAATAAAACTGCCTTGTACATACATCAAACCATAAAACACATATGTGTACAAAACAAGAAATCCGATCTGACCCATAATAGAATTTAGTTTCTGTAAGTTTGTCGAAACCCTATCCGGGATTATTTAACGAGTCGGTTAGCAAACGACAAACAATGGTCAGGAAACTTTTCAACAGCGACCGCAACTTTATGGAACGTACAATAACTCAAAAGGGCTTCCAAACCACATCCTAGCGTGTTAATGGAAGTCGTACTCTACGTTCTCTGTTTCCAAATCGCTAACTTTTAAACCGTAATTGTTACTAACAAGCTGCATTGATAGCCATTTGCGCCTTTTTGATTACACGGTGGTCACAAAAACTTTAGTCCACCAAACTAATATGAATTTCTTCAACATTTAACTTACAAAATAAGAAAAGTGAAATCAGATGAGAACTTGAATTAAGATTATACTACTAATTTTGACATAAGAGAACTGTGACAAGTAAAAGTGAACCTATCCTGCCTTGCATTATCCCTACAAATATTTTATGTATAATGGTAAAAAATTATCTCTATACTAAAATATAAAATGATAAAATTTGTTTGTTTTCTTGTGTGTTTTTAGGAAGCAATCAGGTTTTAAAATTATTTCACTAATAGATTTCTATACTATACGTGAATAAGGTAGGCTATATTTTAGTTAGAAAACATGATTTTTTGGATCGCAAATAATAAGTGATATAGATGTCAAAATTGATGTACCATTTTTTTTTCAAACGAACAAAAGTAAGTTTAATTATTTTGCGGAAATTAGGTGGGGAATTTTTTCAGTGAAAAATTGATAGTTTGATACCTTTATTTAAATAGGAGATTTTGTCAAATTTAATGATTACTAAAGATGAGAATCTAGACGTTGTGATAAAAATGTAAAATGCCATCAAACATTAAAAAATTGTCAAAATCACCAAAATACTAAAATCTCGAAATGTATAAAATATTAAAACAATAACGATCTAATGACCAAAAAATTAGTCTTAAATATGCCAGATTGAAAAAACTAACTAAAAATATTTATCATCTAAAATATCAAGAGACTTGTTTAATTAAAATATTACATGTTAAACATTAATGTTACTACAACTCATTTACTCAACATGTTTGATCCTACAAATAAATAATTTGGTCAAGTGCGAGTTGGACTCGCATACTTAGGGTCCCGTACCACCTTCAAGATTCTAATATTCCAGTTTCAGACAAGCAGGGAATGAGTGCATTTTCTTATATTTACACTAATATCTTTTAAAGGAAGCGTTTTAAATTTATAAAAAATATACACTTTGATTTTCCACACATAGACTTTTTATTTTATCTGGTTTCGGATTCGCTTGATTTTATCAGAATATATATGTATTAAATTTTCTAATTTGGCCCCCAAAAATTAACATTAGAGTTTTATTTTACTAATAAACTTTCAGAGAAGTCTTTTATAATCTACTGTCTGACTTTTGAGGCTCTGTAGATTGGAAGATAAAGGGCAAAATAGGTCAAGTTTTAAATTATAAATTATTAAATCTGTTATTCAAATTGTTAAAAAATACAAATAATATATATTTTTCAAAATTTAAATAGTGTAGTTTCTAAAGTGGGAATTACGTCGATGTTTAATATTTTTGTTAATATCTTTTAAACAAATGATTTAAAAATATGATATATTTGTAATTCACATAATGAGCCTTTTATGTGATATATTACATGATGCGTTTGAAAATTGAATCTTTATTTTCCATTTAATTGTATAATTTGTCCCTAAAATTACTATGGGGGTTTTCTAATAATTTATTTTCCGTTTAATTCTATTATTTGGGAGCCAAATAATAGAATTAGGGATTTTTTTCATATTTTTTCTATAAACAAAAACATTGAGGTCTTATAGTTGGGGGAATAACGGGGAGAATGGGTAATTTTTTTAAAATAGTTTTTTAATATATTTTAAAATATTCATTTAAAAAAAATACAAAATATGTTTGTATTCGTCATAATGAGCACTGTGATTTGATATATTACATGACCCGTTAGAAACAATTATAATTTTTTATTTTCCATTTAATTTTATAATTTGCCCCCCAAAATGAATATTAGAGATTTCTCCTTATCTTTCCAGTAAAGTTCAGGTGGGGTGCTATACTTCCATTTTTTGCAAAATTTTTCAGCTTATGGTTTAGGAGATAAGGGGGAAGGGGTAAATTTTTTTATATTTTTGTAAATATCGTTTAATTGATTTATTTTAAAAATATGAAAAAAATATATTTGTTTTCTTCATCATGAGCCCTTTCATTTGATATATAACATGATGGGTTAGAAAGAATTTTAATTTTATATTTTCCATTTAATTCTATAATTTGCCCCCTAAAATGAATAATAGGGGTTTTTCCTTATTTTTCCAGTAAACTTTAGGTCAGAACCTATACCTCCAATTTTTTTCAAAATTTTACGTTTTATAGTTTCGGAGATAAGGGTGAGGGGGAATTGGTAAATTTTGGTATATTTTCGTTAAAATCTTTTTAAATAATTTTTTTAAAATATGAAAAAATATATTTGTGTTCCTTAGAATGAGACCTTTCATTTGATATATTACATGATGCGTTTGAAATTTTTTTTATTTTTAAATTTTTATGTAATTCTATAATTTTCCTCCCAAAATTAATATTAATAGTTTCTGCTAATTATTCCTGTAAAGTTCGGGCAACGTTCTATATTTCCTATTTTTTGAAAATTTTAGGCTCAGTAGTTTCGGAGATCAGGGGGGGGAACCGTCGATTCTAACCCAGCGCTACCTATAAATAAAAGAAGCAGAGCGGACTCAAATTCAGTTCAGTTACCTAGTGACTCTTGGGGAGTAGGCAGATTGAGGCCCCGAGTTCGATCTAGACTCTGAAACTCTTTTTCACTTTTGTCTCTTGATAATGGCTCCAAAGCAGGAGTCGAAACGTCGAGTATTCAATAAATTCAGACGCGGTTCTCACCCGGAACCTAGCCTAGTTCATATATATATATATATATATATATATATATATATATATATATATATATATATATATATATTCTTAAAATTTCAAAATTCTAAAATTATCCACAATTTTAAAGTACAAAATAGCCAAAATGTTAAAAACAGATGAAAGTTGAAAATAACAAAACCTTTTAAAAAACTAGATTGTCAAATGTCAAAATTTTTTAAAACTTCAAACAAGTCAAAATGCCTCACTTTACAATTTAAATAAATCCTTTGGTTAATGATACCTGTTTTTTTTTCGATTTACTAGAGCTACCAGATATTACTCAAGAAATTTCGCTCATGAGTTGTTCAAACTTATAAAAATATCAAAGTGAAAAAACTGCCAAGAAGTCGAATTTGTTGAAATTTATTAACTACACAATTTGTTGTTTAGAAATCGTTTGGACAGGGTCTTAATAAAATTTGTTATATTGGGAAATTTAAATACAAAAAAATTTAGTGCCAGATTGTGACAATTATGCCAGGTGGTGAGATTTCAAGGCGTTCAATAGAAGGTGATTTGATGACCTACGTGACAGTGAAACTGTTCTTTCAATACAGAATGTGTAGGACCATGTAAGTATTTTATGGCTATCCCATTTTTTGTAACATTATATTTTTACAGCTGGAGCTTTCAACTAAACTAAATGATTTTTTGGGTGGACCATATGCAGTTGCATATTCAGGGGTTTTATAATATAAAGTGGAGTGGAATTATAAGTAAACAAGTTGATTAAAATTTTTTTAGAAAATTAGTTATATTAGGTAGCCCATGAGAATTTGAATATATGGATTATTTATAATATACTGAGCCGTAATTATGGTGATCCTTCCAAGAAATCATAAAAATGCAGATAATATTATTTTTTACAGGATGATGTTAAAAGAATGTTAGAAGTGGTTAGAACGTAGGGAGTTGTAGTTATACAGGGTGGTTATATTGGGCTATAAGCAGATGCATATACAGGGTGGTTGAAATATATAGTGGAGTAAAGTTATAGTTATACAGCGTCATTATATCAATGTCAGAACAAAAATGTTATATTTGATAACCCATAAATAGTTGCATATATATGATGGTTGCAAAATATATTGTGGAAGGGAACTATAGTTATACAGGGTGTGAAAAATATTAGAACAAAAAATGCTTTATAGGGTGCCCACCAGGAGTTTTATATAATAATAGTTAGGAAGTTAGAGCGGAGTTGAATTATAGTTACATATAGTGCTTAAACATGAAAGAAAAAGTTTTTATAGGATAGCTCATAAGCAGTTACATATACAGAACAGTATAGGGTGAAGTGAAATTATAGTTATACAGGATGGTTAAAAAATTTAAAACGTAGTCCATAAGCAATTGCACATACAGGGTGGTTGAAATATAGTGTGAAGTGAAATTATATTTATACAGAGTGGTTCCAAAGTTTAAACTGATTCATTTCGTTTTCTCATAAACCCCTGTTTTATACATATGTTTATTAACAATTTATTAATCTGCAAGTACTTATGGCTGACTTAGTGTAAAGCAAAACAAAAAACAAGCAAATTGTTTATTATTTTTAACTATAAAACTGTTCTCTTAAACATGAATTATTACACTTTGTTTCCTTAATAATACTATAGTACAGGTGAGCTCATAGAGGAATACATATTTATTTGAAATTTTAGACTCTTTCAAGGTGTGTCTTTTGTCTAAATAAACTACCATTTATCTCATAGAAACGTATTGTCCAACAACAACATATGCTTGACGTAAATTGGATGATGCGTGATAGGGAGCATACAAATGCTAATTGCCAGTAATTCAAACTGCACTGCTTCTAACGATGGCTGCGTTCAGTTTCGTGAGAAGATAGATATGCACTGATCGTCCTGTTTTTTTCCATCCCTAATAGCCCACTAACCGCGTCATTAACGTCAATTTCAATTGTACACATGCAACAGAAGTTTAGAAAATCAACAGATTGCGATCGGTTGTTGGATAGATAATTGTTGTTATAAAACTATTAGATGTTTTAGTGTAAACGATGAATACGCTTTGAGGTGGTTTTAATATTCCATGAAAGTAGAATTCATAAAATATTTCTATATTATATTTGAGGAAGAAGTACCTAGGCGTACTAGAGTTTTAAATAAAATGTGTTAGGCATAGTTTCTTGCCAACGAATTATAAATATTACTGGCAAGCAGCAGATAGCAGACCACAGATACAAAAGAAATTTTGCATAGATCCTTTAATGCATTATAATGTACAAAGTAGCACACAATTAATATTCGATACATTTGTATCCGGAGTTACAATAGTAATTAATATAGATTTTATATTCGACTAGCTGACCTACCCTGGCTTCACACAGTGAAGAAATATTGTATTTGACATCTTTATCTAGAATATTGTTTTTATTTCATATTTGTCACATCCTTTACATTTGTTTGTCAACACAGTTTTAACATAATCTTGAAAGGGCGACATTTACATGACACCAAACTTTTCTAAAAATATATTAATTACGTATTTAACAGCCAGAAATGTTTCACATTACTTACATTATTCTGATTTTGCAGTTTTTCATTTTAACTTTTATCATTGACAATTTTTAGTTTTTTGACATTTAAGACATTTTTGAGAATTTTGTCATTCTTGACATTTTTGATGATTTTGGAATTTTTGAGATATTTGTCATTGTCGACATTTTTGACATTTATTACGTTTTTGACATTTTTGACGTTTTTGACATTTGATATTTTTGACATTTCTAACATTTTTGACTTTTTGGAGATTTTTGATGTTTTTGAAATTTTTAGTGTTTTGGACATTTTTTCGAAATGTTGGATCTTTTTGACATTCTTGACATCTCAAACATTTTAAATACTTTAAACATTTTAAACATTTTTTACATTTCACCATTAACACTTCTCTGTATTACTATAAATCCACCAATCCCCAACAAATTTCACCCAAACTGCACCTGCTTATTCGCCATTCTATATAGCAACTCAATTCAACATTTTTTGAACCGCCTTGTATAACTACAAAGCTACTTCCATCTATATTTAAACTTTCTTATATATACTGCTGCCAATTAGTCAACCAATATAACTTATTTGTCTATCAATTTTTTTACCATCTTGTACAACCAAATTTTTATTCTACACAATATTGCAACCACCCTGTATATGCATCTGCTTAGGGTCACCAAGTATATAATTTTTGAAAACACTTAAATATGACTCTGCTGCATTCTATATTTGCATCTTATCTATGCCACTGCTAACGGGCTTCGCTATATAACCATTTTTTTATTCCCACTGGAAAATATAATTTATTTCCACTTTCTATTTTAACCACCCCTTATATGCAACTTGTACTAACATTGTTTTAATCACACTGAATAATTATAATTTTATTTCGCCTCATGTTTCAGATATTGCAACTAGGCAACAGCTCATGTTCTATCCTACACAATTTTTCTAACATTTTTATGCACTCTGTTTAACTATATTTTCACCCTCTATTTCAACCACCTTGTGCATGCAACTACTTATTGGTCACCATAATATTTTTCCTCTCTATCTTATGTTTCAACCACCATGTATAAAACTGCTTCTAAAATTTTTACAACCCATGTCATAACTCAAGAACAAAATTCAAATATTTAAAACTGCTTACATAACACATTTTTTCTTAGATCTTTTTATCCACCCTGTATAAGTATAATTCTATACTACCCTTATTTAAACCATATTGTATATGTAACCACGTATGAGCAAAACAATTTAACATTTTATTATCCACTCTTTATAAATATAATTCCAATACACCCGTTTTTTTACCACCTGCTGTATGAAACTATTTATGGGCCACCCAATATAACTTTTTTGAACGACCCCGTATAACTAATTCCATTTCCCCTTATTTCAACCACATTGTATATATGCACTTGCTTATGGGCCACATAATATAACATTTTATTCTATTCTCTACGTTTCACTATGGAACTGTAAAATTACGCTTGATATATCAGATGAATTATTTTTTTAATCAAAACATGTTAGTTACATTGGCATATTTGGAATTTTGAATAAAAGCTAAGCTAATGTAAGTATCTAATATTTGGTGCGTGCGTGCGTGTTACCCAACATACTAGAAGTATGTTAGCTATATCTACTGTTCCTCTCAATGTAGGGAGATAAAATGTATACCAGATTTCTAGCTAAATTATAGGCTTTGCAAAAAAAAAGATTGAGCAAAATCAGTTCAGTAGTGCTTACGTGATACCCGAACAAACAAGCAAACAGACAACTACAATTTTATAATAGTTTAGAAGATAGATAATTTAGGGTGGTCGTTAAATTTAACTTTCATCAAAAGCTTCTTTTTGATGAAAAAACACTGGGAACATCTTCTTTTCTTTTTAAATTCAAAACAACAAGTGCCTCTAGACGATCTAAGTTAATTTTTGGGTACGGGTATAGTCATCTTTTTGGGGGATATTTCAGGAAAAATATTTTAATATCTAGATTTCAAGCCTCAAGTAAGCTTTCTTTCCCATTTTTAATGTTTCTTCTTCTATAATCATCTAAGATTTGAATGAGGAATTGTTGAGGATTATACCCAAAAATTGACTTAATCGTCTTGAGGCAAGTGTTGTTGTGAATTAAAAAAGAAAAAGAAAATTTTCCCAGTTTTTTTTCATCAAAAGGAAGCTTTCGAGGGGGCGTCGCAAAAAATAAATTTTTTTACGACCACCCGAATAAATATAGATGGTGCTTTTTAGGGTTCCGTATATACAATATACGGATACCTTTATAATATCACTCCGGATTTCTGCCTCTGTCACATCACAGCAATTTTCTCCTAAACTACTGGACGGAAGAGGTTGAAATTTGGTGTCAATGTATAGTTCCCCTGACTTCCGAAACTATGGAGCCTAAAATTTTGAAAAAAATAGGAAATATAGAACGTTGCCCGAACTTTCCAGGAAAAATAAGGAGAAACCATTACTATTAATTTTAGGGGGCTAATTATAGAATTAAATAAAAATTTAAAAATAATTTTTATTTCAAACGCATCATGTAATAAATCAAATGAAAGGTCCCATTCTGAGGAACACAAATATTTTTTTTCATATTTCAAAAAAAAATACCAAAATTTATCCAATCTCCCCCTTATCTCCGAAACTATAAAAAAATTAGAGATATAGGGTTTGACCTGGAGTTTACTGGAAAAATAAGGAGAAACCTCTACTTTTAATTTTGGGGAAAATTACAGAATTAAATGGACAATATAAAATTAAAATTGTTTCTAGCGCATCATGTTATATATCAAATAAAAGGGCTCACTATGACGAAAACAAATATATTTTTTTCATATTTTTAAAGTAAATTATTTAAAATATATTCCCCCCCTTATCCTCGAAACCATAAGCTAAAAAAAACTTTGAAAAAATAGAGGTATGGCGCCTCATCTGAACTTTACTGGAAAAATAAGGAGAAACCCCTAATATTGATTTGGGGGGGGGGTATTATAGAATTAAATGGAAAATAAAAATTATAATTGTTTCTAACGCATCAAGTAATATATCAAATCAAAGGGCTCATTATGATGAATTCAAATTAATTTTTGAAATATTTTTATAATAAATTATTAAAAGATATTAACAAACATATTTAAAAAATTACCTATCCCCTCTTTATCTCCAAAACTATAAGACGAAAAAATTTGAAAAAAGGGGTATAGCCCCTCATCTTAACATAACTGAAAAATAAGAAGAAACCCCCTTGGGGGGCAAATTACACAGTTAAATAAAAAATAAAAAAGTGTGCTTGTTTCTAACACATTATGTAATATATCAAATTAAACTGCTTATTATACCGAATACAAATATATTTTTTAATATTTTTAAAATGAATTATTTAAAAGATATTAACAAAAATATTTTGAAAAAAATACCGATTACCTCCCCCCCCTTATCACCGAAAATGTGAAAATTTGAAAAAAAGAGGTATATCCTGTCACCAGAACTTTACTGAAAAGGCTCATTATGACGAATACAAGTTATTTTTTTAAATATTTTTAAAATAAATTATTTAGAAGATATTGACAATAATATTTAAAAAAACTGCTCATCCCCCCTTATCTCCGAAACAATAAAACTTAAAAATTTGAAAAAAGAGGCATAGCCCTTCACCTGAACTTTACTGGAAAAATCAGGAGAGACTCCTAATATTGATATTGGGGGGCAAATTACAGAATTACATAAAAAATTAAACTTGTTTCTAACGGATCATGTAATATATCAAATCGCGGGGCTCATTATGACGATTTCAAATATATTTTTTCCGTATTTTTAAAATTAATTGTTTACCTGATATTAATAAAAAGATATAAAAAAATTCTCATTACCGGCTTTATTTCCGAAATCATACTACCTAAAATTTTGAAATTAATTAGAGGTATTGGGGCTCAGTTGAAATTTATAAGAAAAATTAGTAGAAAACCCCCAATGTTATGGGCAAATTATAGAATTAAATGGAAAATAAAAATTTAATTTTCAAACACATTACGCAATATATCAAATAAAAGGTTCAGTATGTGAATTACAAATATATCATATTTTTAAATCATTTGTTTAAAAGATATTAACAAAAATAATAAACATCCACTTAATTCCCACTTCAAAAACTACACTACACTAACATTTTGAAAAATATATTTTAATTGTATTTTTAAATAATTTGTCTAACAGATTTAATAATTTATTATTTAAAACTTGACCTATTTTCTCCTTTATCTTCCAATCTACAGAGCCTCAAAATTTAGACAGTAGATTGTTAAAGGCTTCCCTGAAAGCTTATTAGTAAAATAAAACTGTAATGTCAATTTTGGGGACCAAATTAGAAAATTAAACACATTTGTATTTCTATAAAAATCAAGCGTATCACGAAGCAGATAAAATTAAGAGTTATGAGCGGAAAATGAAAGTGAATATTTTTTATAAATTTAAAACGTTTCCGTTAAAAGATAAGAAAATGCACTCATTCCCTGCTTGTCTGAAACTGGAATATTAGAATCTTGAAGGTGGTACGGAACCCTTATTATGCGAGTTCAACTCGCACTTGACTAAATTATTTAATTAAAGGGTACTATTAAACCTGTTTTTAGACACCGTAAAATTATTCACCTCATGTCATACTGATGTATTTGTCCTCACCGTTTACGATTTCTGGAGAAGACCAGTTACTTGAAAGTAGAAATCTAAATTCTGCAATCAAAATGGTATACAATTCAGTAATATTTTAAGTTTCAAATTTTTATTTATATTATGCTTAGTGTTCCTAAAGTCCAATTTAGTTCACTTGCCGTTTTGTAATATTAGCTTCTGTCATCCACGTGCCCCAGACTAGGTCAATTGACAGAAACACTAATAATATTTTCCCTTTTTAATTATTCAAGTTTTTATGACTGTCCATATATTTCATAGTTCCGAGAAATGCTCTTTTATTTCATTTGAAAATCATGAGAATCAGTAGCCACTTCCAATTAATTAGTCGTACGGTCGTAAAAATATTCCTTTACTATCCGATACTCATGAATTATGCATTTTTATAAATAACTTTATTATATGAATCTTCCTGGTCTTCCAAATCTTTTGTAAAAGCTTTAACAGTATAAATTCTATGGTACCGAATAATTTTGAGTCTACTTTATTATGGCTTGATGGCCTTTCCTACTGAATGACTGTGTTTACAGGCCATAAAATTGTATAAGCATAAATATTTGGAATTTATATTTTACTATAAAATGTTTGTGATGGGTGGATCATTATTTTTCTTGATTACTGAATTTGCATTTTGTGCATGAAAACGAGAAATTAGGAAGAAGAACGACACCGGTCCTCAAAATTTAACGATGTACGCCTGTCTTTTATGCCGAATAAATCAGCGCCCCCGTTAATTAGTCAACTGGTTAATGACTGACAAACGTTGATAAAAATGCTTTCCAACAAGCTGGAATAGAAGTAGATTTGAAAAGCTAATTTTTTTATGACATTTTTTGAAAGAAGAGAATGCTACTTTTGACACTTCAACTTTTAATAGACAACCTAAATTCTAATTGCATGTTATTATTTTCTGTTACCCATAACTATATAGATAAATGGTTAAACCGAGATTTTCTGGGCTTTTTGAGGTGGTCTGAAGTTGTTCTGAACAGTTCATCTTCAACTGGAGCAGAACACTAGAACGATTTTGGACACCTAGTAAAATCTTCAAGTTGATGGAGCCTTGGTATTAAATCAGTTATGTGGGAACATGGCTGGCATGGATCACCCAATGACAATATTTAGCTGAGTAGTTAAGTTTTAAACGTTCTTCTTTGCTATTCAAGTTATCAACAATATCACAAACAAAGTTTCGTATACGAAAATCTTATTAAATAAAAAATAAATTACAACCTTTTAAGCTTACAAGAAGAATGCTACTGCGATCACGGACGCAGAGGATTACAGTAAGATGATTCGGTACTTTACTTGATTTAGCCAAATTGGATAAGGACAACGTCTTGGACCGTCATGATGACAAATAACCTGATCAAGTCTCCAATACTTAGTGTAGAAACAAGAAATCTGAGGCCACACACCCAGGATAATATGGTCTACCCGAAAGCCCTATGCTCAGTGTTCCTATTCGCCTCGTATTTAGTGCCATAGGTTCTGCCAACTAAAATATTGGCAAATACTTAACTCATAAAACTAACTCATATATATGAAATTCTTCTGCTATTTTATATACAAATGCATATAAAGTCTGGTATGAGCCTTGTTTATGTGTATATTATATAGTGATTAGTCGAACATGGCTCTATTATTTTAGATAGATTTAATTGGATTCTGTTAAGAAAGATCACAAACTGATTTTATATTTTTTTCCTATATTATTTTTTAGAAAAATCGTTAAACTATGGCTAGGGCCGGAGCAATTCGTCTAAATAAGTTCGAAATTAAATGGTAACTTAGTAATACTATTTAGAGAAAAGATATTCTTCATAAAAAGATCCAAAACCTAATCAGAAATCATCACATGTAACTTTTTTGTGCCATTTCATTGGACTGCAAGCCCCAAAAAATGAAAACCATTACAAACATCATGTACGATATACTTCCATGGCATTTAAGCTTTGTGATGAAAATTTGACATTTACATTGATGTTTACCGTTTTTTTTTTGTACATATTTTTACAATTTTCCTTTAGGGTGTGTAAGGTAATAGCCAATTATATGAAATCAAGCTGAAACATCTCTTTGTAAAATACACTTTAAAACATTAGTTGAGCCGTTTTAGGTAAAACAGTGTAGATTCATTGAAGCTCAATGAAATGGTGTCCCTTAATTACCGCTTTTTCTGAATTTCTGGAAAACCGTAAATCTCACGTTATGGAAAATTATGTGGTTTCTGTAAAATTTATTAATACAATACCGTTTAAATAATAATAATTGCCGAAACCGTTTTTGAATAATCAATGAGCATACATAAAATAAACGTGCCGATGAATTAATAACCTCCTCCTTTTTGCAAGTCGGTTAAAAACTACTTCAGGTTTCAAGAAGATTTTCCAAAATTTTGATTTAAACACTTATTCAATTAAATTTCCATGATCCAGAGTATTAGTAACTCCTAACATTTGTTTGGCTTACTAAGAAAGTCAGTTAATTGTTAGTACCATAATAGTATGGTATATTTACATTATGCCGCCATAAAAGAATGGGATGAACGTAGATAGGTACCTTTCCGCAACATGGAACTGGCTTCACATATGAGTTTATCAAGTGTGCAATTTATGAATGACAATAATTATAATATTTTGTAGTAACTTTAGCAAAGTCATCATAAAGTTTTCTGTTCACTATTTTTGCCTTGTGCCCCCATGGGTCATAGATAATCAAATTTCAATTTTGGAAAAAGTTGGTGAAAGTAGAGGTGTCATTCTACAAAGCCTCTATTCTCATTTTCACTAAATGTCTGTGAAATACCTGAAAAATGTTAGCAAACATGACAAAAAATGGACGAGCGTATGAATGTATCCAAGGGTGGGGGAAAGACGGTTGTTGAGGGGAAGCGTATAGTAATATATAGTAGAGGCACATATCGTTTTAATATTTAAAATCCTCACAAGTAAGAATTTTTTTAATGACCCCTCTCCTTCGACGTTCCGTAAACCCAAAATCCACAAAATAAAGCACGTATCCGAGAAACCATTTACATATAAATATATTAATAACCAAACAGTTCTCATTTGATATAATAAAATCGAACAAATTACACTGTATAGAAGTTTTTTAACGATTAAATTCTTTCACCATCTGTCAGAGTGACAGTTACTATCAATAATAATTATTGTTAGCAGTTCCCCTCAACAACCGTGTTCCCCCCACTACTCGAACACATTCATACGCTCACCAAATTTTGGTCATTTTTGCTAACATTTTTCGTATATTTCACAGACATTTAATGAAAAATGAAAGTAGAGGCGTTGTAGAATGTAGATGTTTCAACATCTCTATTCTAAATTGATATTTGACGATCCATGTCGCATGGAGACACACTGCAACAATAGTGGACTAAAAACTTCAGATAGCAATTATTCAAAAACCAATAAAGCGATAGCGCCTGGGTTAGTCACGCATAAGGTAGATATCAATTACTATCAATTCCCACAAGCCCAGTTCTACAACTTCGATAGTGACGGAGTTATAATAATATAATGAAAACCGCTAAATTTTCCAGTATCTTTTTGTTTTTCTCTGTTACTAAAGATCTTATCGGATCGATCCTGGGCTCATTTTATTGGTATTTCCATGCTTTACAATTCACCTGTTGACACCATTGAAATTAGTTATTTATTTTTCATTTTATAAACATGCAACGAAAATGAACGCAATTTTCTTGTTTCAATTGTTTATAATAAAGTAAAAAACCATAGTTGCGAGTGGAAAAGGTAGCAAAATATCACTACAAATCATTCTTAATGTGATGGCACAGGCAGTATCCTGATAGTATTTTTTGCACGAAAAAATCTCTATTGATTGGTCTAGATCGGTTCCGTACCACTTCTGAGATTTGATACAATGCAGTTAAATCAAAGAATATATTTTTCTAATTCTCCAGTTTTACACAAGCAGGGATTAAGTGGATTTTCTTATATCTTTCCTTAATATCTTTTAAACTAACCGTTTTAAATTTATAAACAAATATACAGTTTTATTTCTCATAATGAGCCTTTTTAATTTATCTGTCACATGTTGCGCTTGATTTTTATAAAAACAATTATTTAATTTTCTAATTTATACCCCAAAATTAAGATTAGGATTTTCACTTTATTTTACGAATAAACTTTCAGTGGAGTCCTGTATAATCTTTTGTCTGAATTTTAGGCTCAGTAGTTTGGAATATAAAGCCGAGAGACAAATTTTGAATAATATGTTATTAAATCTTTTAAAGAAGTTATTTTAAAAATACAAATAAAACATATGTTTACGACTATTCCATTCATTTGATACATTACGTTACGGGTTCACTTAAAAAGCAAAATTTTATTTTCCATTCAAGTTTGTAAATAAATGTTAAAATTTCTGTTTCTTGTTTCTTGAACATTTTGAGTGAGACGCTATTCTCAATTTTTTCCAAAATTTTGGCTCAGTAGTCCGCCTCTAAGAAAGTAATGGGTCGAATTGTGTATATTCTTTTTAATAACTTTTCAACAAATTTTTAAAAAAATATTTAAAAAAATATACTTGTATTCCCCATATTCAGTTCTTTCACTTGGTATATTACATGTGCGTTGAAGAAATTTAAATTTCATATTTTTAGGGCTCCGTATATACAATACACGGATACCCTTATAATATCACTCCGGATTTCTGCCTCTGACACATCACAGCATTTTTCTCCTAAACTACTGGACGGAAGAGGTACATATCGTAAAAAAAAGGAATTTTCATTTTAGGGGTACTTCTGGGCGGAAAAACTAAAAAAATCGACAGCTCCCCCCCTGATCTCCGTAACTACTGAGCCTAAAATTCTGAAAAAATAGGAATATATAGAACGTTGCCCGAACTTTACAGGAAAAAAAAAGGAGAAATCATTAATATTAATTTTGGGGGGCAAATTATAGAATTAAATGAAAATTTAAAAATTAAAAATTTTTCAAACGCATCATGTAATACATCAAATAAAAGGTCCCATTCTCACAAATATATTTTTTTCATATTTAAAAAAAATTATTTAAAAAGATATTAACGAAAATATACCAAAATTGCCCCTCCCTTTATCTCCAAAACTAAAAAACGTAAAGTTTTGAAAAAAAGTGGAGGTATATGGTCTGACCTAAAGTTTACTGGAAAAAATAAGGAGAAATCTCTATTTTTAATTTTGGGGGGCAAATTACAGAATTAAATGGAAAATTTGAAATTAAAATTGTTTCTAATCCATCATGTTATATAACAAATGAAAGGGCTCATTTTGACGAAATCAAATATATTTTTTTCATATTTTTAAAATAAATTAATTAAAAGATATTAACAAAAATATAAAAAATTTTACCCATTCCCCCTACTTATCTCCGAAATCATAAGCTGGAGAATTGTGAAAAAATGGAGGTATGGCCCCTCACCTGAACTTTACTGGAAAAATAAGGAGAAACCCCTAATATTCATTTTGGGGGGTAAATTATAGAATTAAATGGAACATAAAAAATTATAATTGTTTCTAACGGATCATGTAATATATCAAATCACAGGGCTCAATATGATAAATACAATATAAAATAAATATATAAATAAATATATTTTTTTATTTTTTTTAAAACGATTATTTTAAAATACATAAAAATTATATTAAAAAAAAAATACCCATTCGCCCCGTTATTTTCCAAACTATAAGACCTAATTTTTTTGTTTACAGGAAAAATATGAAGAAATCCCTAATATTAATATTGGGGGCCAAATTATAGAATTAAACGGAAAATAAAAAAATATATTTTAACGCATCATGCAATACATCAAATGAAAGGGCTCATTATGAGGAATACAAATATATATTATTCATATTTTTAAAATTAATTGTTTACAAGATATTAACATAAAGATATAGAAAAATTTCAGTTCTCGCTTTATTTCCGAAACCATACTACCTAAAATTTTGAAAATAATTAGGGGTACTGGGGCACACTTAAAATTTATAAGAAAAATTATTAGAAAACCCCCATAGTAATTTTAGGAAGAAATTATACAATTAAAAGGAAGATAAAAATTCAATTTTCAAACGCATCATGTAATATATCAGATAAAAGGCTCATTATGTGAATTATAAATATATCATATTTTTAAATCATTTGTTTAAAAGATATTAACAAAAATATTAAACAACGACTTAATTCCCACTTTAGAAACTACACTATTTAAATTTTGAAAAATAAATTTTATTTGTATTTTTAAATAATTTAAATAACAGATATAATAATTTATAATTTAAAACTTGACCAATTTTGCCCTTTATCTTCTAATCTACAGAGCCTGAAAACTCAGAGAGTATATTATAAAAGGCTTCTCTGAAAGTTTATTAGTATAATAAAACTCTATTGTTAATTTTTGGGGGCCAAATTAGAAAATTAATTATATATGTATTTTGATAAAAATCAAGGGAATCCTGAAAAGTCTATGTGTGGAAAACCAAAGTGTATATTTTTATAAATTTAAAACGCTTCCTTTAAAAGATATCAGGGTAAATATAAGAAAGTGCACTCATTCCTTGCTTGTCTGAAACTGGAATACTAGAGTCTTGAAGGTGGTACGGAACCCTTAGCATGCGAGTCCAACTCGCACTTGACCAAATTATTTATTTAAATGTATAATTTAAGTTAACATCATTGTTTTCTCCTTATTTTACCTGTAGTTCAAGTAAGGCACTATATTTTTATTTTCATTTATTTTTTTCAAACTTTTTGTTCGTATAGTTTCTGAGATAAAAGGGGATATATTTTTATATCATTTAAACATATTATTTAAAAATACTAAAAAATATAATGAGGCCTTTCATTAGATATTTTATTACATGTTGTGTTTATTTTTGATTATCTGTCAATTCTATAATTTGCTCCCCAAAATTATTATTAAGATTTTTGTTCCTGTAAATTTCAATTTCAATTTCCTTATTTGATATATTACGTGATGAGTAACAATTTTAATTTCATGTGTTCCATTTTTAGTAATTTGCCCTCCAAAATTCTAGGCTTTATAGTTTCGGACTAAATTGGGAAGTTTTGTATGTTTTTGTTAATGTCTTTTAAACTAATTATTTTTAAAATAGAATTAGCCCGTTTATTTGAGTTCCTACCTGAGTTTGAAAAAATTATAATTTTTTGTTTACTTCTACAATTTACCCCTAAATGTAATATTATGGACTTTTCCTGTAAACGTTGGCAAATGTTATATATTTTTTTTTCAAAATTTTAGGCTCAATAGTTTCGGAAATAAAGGGGGAATGGTGAATTTTTATAATTTCTCCCCAGAAGTACCCCTATAACCAAAATTACTTCATTTACGATATATACTCGTTTTGAAGAAAATTGCTGTAATGTGAAAAACAGAAATCAGGAGTTACTGTATAAGGGTTTCCGTATATTGGATATACAGAATCCTAAAAACGGCATCGTTTTCTACGTGACAACCCCCGAAATCTTGGAGTACCCAATAATTTGTAGACATAATCACTAAATGTGTTTATTATTTGATATCTTTTTTAAAATATGGTCTAAATTTAGATTATATACCTTACCTGTCCTGATGTGGTATCAAGGTCTTGAAATAATGTAAAACATAATTTTCTCTTGTTTAAAGTTATATACTATAATTTTACTGCTTTTAAGTTTAATGCTGTTACAACTCCAACAATTGTTTCAGTTTCATCTGTTACATCATTTAATTCATTAGCATTTTTTAGATAACAAATAGTCACTTATAGTAAAGCAGAGCATTAACTTTTTGAAGTCCGAGCAAATTATATAAATTCACCGGAAGAACAGTTGCCGTACATGTTTTGGTAATGTTTATGTTTGGTAGGTCAAAGAAAACACCAAGATGTAATAAAAACTTAAAATCCTTTATTCTGTTATTTTCTATTTTAACATGAATAAACATATTACTCATTGGGACATATAAACAAAAAATATCGATTACAACAACACAGTGTGCAATCTCAACTAAAAACCATTTACATTGTACACATCGTACCGATCAATATATTACACATTGTTGTGGCTCTAACCGAACGCCACACCTTGTACAAGGGAGTTTCTTATAAGTTCCAAGAAATAAGGAATACACCGTTTCATTGTCATTATCTACCATCAAGACTTGAGAGACATAGTTTTGGAAAAATTTGGAATATTTTTAGAGCAACTGGTAAGTACAAAAGCAGTCAACTTGCTGGTAAATTCGCAACACATTCCTTAGAACTGACTCCCTGTAGTCATACGTCTTAGGCGAAATTTACAACACAAAGTCTCATTTACGACAAGTTTAGTTACAAAAAATCGTCCATACAACCTTATGCGTCTATGCAACACAAAAAGCGCAAAATAAATTAACAATTCAGCTATAGTACAATTTTATATCACAATATTGGTATTCTTAGATGACGAGAGTTAGACGTGGATTGTATCCTCGTCTTCTGAAGGTGACCTTCGCCCGCCGGTACCTGGTGAACCGGGATCAAGGGGTATGTTTGGACTAGGTGATCTTGGTGAAGGCCCTTCGGGTGTGGGATTGGTGTAGTAACTGCTTAGCGTACTAAGCGAGCTGCTTGCCGAAAGGGAACCTATAACAAAAGAGAAACACGATTAGCTGAGTAAAATGGCATGATTACCAATAGATTTTCCCATGGTTAATGGGAATTATGTGCCCTAATGATTTGAAATAATTAACCATTTAACTGTGGTGTACTATGTAAAATTTAGTTTTAGTACTTGCCAAGTATAAATCAAAGAGAACAAACAAGGTTATACATAAAAGTCGCAAATCAGCTGTTATTTTGGAGAAAAACCGATTGCCATATATGTCAAAATTCAATTAAGAAAGGAAGGATCACTAAGTAGGGTAAAACAAGTGAACCAAGAAAGATAACTAAAAAAAGAATTGAGAAAAAAAATAGGGAGAAATAGCTGTAAAAGCAAAGTTGTTATGATACCTTGAAGAAGAAGCCGTGTAAGTTGTTATTCGCTTGGTCAGAATCGAGCTGGTGATGAATGCAAACAGTGTGTTGTATGGAATAAATGGTAACAAATGAGATGTTTAAAGTGAAGAGTCTTCTATATATGTTCGAATTGCGAAAGTCCTTGTTCAAATTAGAGATTTATAATTCTCTTTCACGTTGGAAAAACACTGTGCTTGACGTACCTAAATTAAACAAACAAATTGTGATTGTTTTTAACAAGAAGGTCTGGACTACTTATAAATGTTTTTGTTGTTTCCCATGTAGTGTAACAATCAGGATCTGACACAAGGTTACAGTTGCAAGGCCTATTCTCAGAATGCGTTCGTTTATGACAGTTCGTATTTTAATTTTAACCTGAATTGCTAGTTAAGCATATCAAACATTCAAGCAAAGAAGAAATTAAGGGGTTTCTAACGCAGTGGATGAAGTCGTTGCTCCAAACTGACTCGACTGTGATCTAGCTGGCTGAAGTGAAGCATTATTCAAGACCATCAAATCATTACGATAATAAAAGAAGAAACTCCTGTCTTCGCTAACTACTGGATTAACAGTATATAAAATTTTAGGTTAGTCAGATGATGAAAACATTGTTTTTGAATCAGAAATTGAGTAATTTCTAACACTCAAGAAGGTGTAGTAATATCATATTAAACGTATTTGAATAAGCTTAGCACATTTGACAAACAAATTAAACCTCAGTAAAATATGTTTATAAATGCACTACATGATTTAACAATTGTTATCAGTAAGGTATGTATACATTAGCCATTAGGCCAAGAATCATAATTAAAAAATGATTTTCGACTTCATTCATTTAATGAAATGCAGTGTTCTCTAATACATTCCCTGATACATTTTTGAATAAAACAATACGAATCGGTTTGTGATAAGTGTACATTTGAAAGTAATTTTTATGCGCTTATCTTTTGCAATTAGTTTTTTAAAATCTTGCTTAATTATTCTGTAAGAAAAAAAGCACTCGTTTTCGAAAATTTTTCGAAAATGTCATCTAATTTACCAGCATTCTTATAACATATTCGAGTGCATCTTTTTGTAACCTAACAGTTTTTCGCAGAGAAATGTCCTACAAGATTTTGTATAATCGCAAACCAGAGATACAAACTATGGCTAGAATGCTTCATATGTAAACTGGGAAATCAAGTGACTTATTCACACTAAATGAAAACCAACCGAGAATAGACAAATCTTCTGTAAAGATGTTAAAATTAAAAAGTCAGCAAAGAGTCATATTTGAACCGTGTTGATATACGGAGTTGATACCTGGACTCTAAGGGCTGCTACGATTAATTGTCTGGAACCGCTTGAAATTTAGTTGAATGGAAGATTCCTCCGAATAGCCAGGACATATATGCAGACCAGTGAAACAGGTTTACATAGAGCAAACGCCGTTCGTGAATTATTTAAATCTATTAAAATAAGAAAGATATCATACCTAGGGCATGTTTTTAGAGGAGAGAGATTTAAAATCCTTCAGCTTAAAATGAAAGGTAAACTCGAGGGCCGCAGCGGAATTGGAAGAAAGCTGATGTCATTGTTAAAGAACATTCGCGAAATAAGATTTGTTTCTTTGAGACTTATCATTTTTGAAGATAATGAATATTAAGAAATGCATATTTACCTAAATGCGCACTAGGCCCTGGTATACCCAGTCCAATTCCAGGTGGATACAATCTGTAAGGTAGAGGTTTTTGTAAGGTTGCGGCAGCTGCCGCAGCTGCCTGTCTGTAGTAGATATCTGCAGCGCTTGGAGCCGCCGTAGGTCCAGCCGTTTGTGGTGGGTACCAACAACCGTAAGCTGCTGGAGTGCCATACAGGCGTTGGAATGCTGCGTAGTTTCCTGCTTCAGCTAGAAGTTCTAATCCGACTGCCGTTTGTCGTTTCCATTTCGTCCTGAAACAAAAGAAAGAGGTTTAAAGTTTTCAGTTGTAAAACTGCGCCCTTACTTCCTATTTACAAATTAATTGTTAGAAACACAGAAATGAAAAATGTTCTACTGTTGAATTCTACACGTTACCGCTCTTTATGCTTGGATCTGCCTTGTATTGCTAACAAAAACAAGTACTCTTGTGAGAAAACATTTGCTAATATCAAGTCAGAAAAAGTTGAACAATACAGTGTTGTTCCTATTAATATGAAAATAATCATTGAGCAACTTTTACCAACTAGAACAAGAAAGATTGTTTTAGGAATTTGGCCTGCTTTTTAGGAAAATAATGTTACCTGATGAAATTTATTTGTTGATAACTAAGATCTACACTAGTTCTCACATTAGTTTTATTTTGCCCGGAAAAATTTTTAATTGCGTTTTATTGCAGGACAGTAAAGAGAATGTTAATAGAAAAGATCGGTTACTTTCAGTATAAAAAATGCTTGGTCATCTATCTTGGTGATATCAGAAAAATATGAACAACGGTGTCGCAAAAATATGTAGAATACACATTTGTATTATTTACATGTTTGAAGTGTTCATGAAAAAAAAGTGTTATACAATGTATAGATGTTTTACACAATTTGCAAGAGTTACTAGCTTTAATAGAGTTTTGGAAGTCTGTACGAGTCGACAGTTGAAACCTAAACCGTTCACTCATAAGATATTTGTACATGTTTTTGTAAAAATGGTTTTCAAGATAAAATTTGCATACAATTTAATGTGAAGTGCAAGAGTTATTATGGTTGCAAAAATACTTAAAAGATATGTTGTCTCTCAGTTTAGAAATATTAGTGTTCTATTGTGTCTGGAGCCCGAATCTCGAAACTGCGGATTATCAATCGAGTGATGATTTCGAAACAAAATTGATTTAAATGACAGTTAGTCTGTAGTCTTGAAGCTTAGAAGCTTATACTTCCGGAGGTAGTCTGCAATGCACAAATCTCGTGCCAAGACTAAAAATAGTGTAATAGAGAGGGTAAGAGGCTATTTCCCTCGATTAGGTGTGCAGTTGCTTCTACTTATGTATTTCCAGCGTTTTAGTTCTACTGCTGGAGATTCTGGAGATTCATAATGTTCTAAATATTCAAAATACAGGGAGATGTCAGTACAAATTTGAGTATCCTACTTGAGTCCTCAATGTAGCCAAATTCGTGACCAATTAATATACGAGCATTTTCGTTGCCTCATACTATTTCAAGAATTAGGACTCTAATAGAAACCGCTTTGAAATGGTCTTGGAACGTTGAATGACAGAGATTTGGAAAAAAAGTAAGTTTTAATGCTAGTTTAGACAGTATCAAAATATATATGGGACCAAATAACAGCTGTGGTTTTAAAAGCCTTACTGGACTGCATTTCATAAGTGGATATTTAACACAGTTATTTGAACAGTTTTCTGAAATATTGCACAGGTAAATAGTTATTTTGGTTTTTCATTTAAGTATTCACTCCTCAGTGGTGAACAATACAGATAAGTTAAGTAGATGAAACTCAATATACAGTACCTAAGGGCAATTTTTGGAAACTGTGAGGAAGACTGCGACAGTTTGTCTTTAAGAAGGCTACCATAAATTGTCCTTACTACACCTTGATTTTAATTATTAAACTAATCTGTATTTTTCAGAAACATTATGAGAAGTGAAAACTCAAATGAATAACCAAAATAGTTATTTAATACTAAAGTCAGTTAAATATAAATTTATTAGGATTAGTATGTTGCAGTATTAAACACTAATTGAACAGCGGAATGAAAATCACAATTCCAGTAATTTAGAGTAACGTATTTCAGTGTTCTTTCTCTCTCTCTCTCTCTACCATATATATCTACACACGAATTAGATGATATCGTCGTTTTTCGTGGTTTGGTAGTCTTATTGCTTTATAATGGGTACAAATAAAGTTATTCCATTTAAAAAATATTAAACAAGCATTACACTTCGCTCATTTATCGATATTTCTGCTGAATTGTATGGCTGACATCCTGCATATAACAACCACAATTACACTTTTAAATAGTCACAACACGCGTATTCGATATTAAGTTCTTCGAATGCCATTCGTCGTCATTAAAAATCATTTAACATTTTTATTCGCGGTTATTACAAGCAAACATGAATTATTTATAGCATTAAATTGTTGGGTTACAGGCTGACTTTTAACATACCTCAAGAACTAACGTGAACTGGTCATAATTATGAATAGAAAAAAGAAACACTAAAATACTTTTAGAAATGATTAGGTTTATGGCATCGTAAAAGATGAATTGGGTTACGGCGGTTTGATCCTTCGAAAAACTATAAAAACGACGGTGGTACTGTTAATTCAGATAAAACTGAAAACGAATAAGAGTTGTTTGGGAAAACGATCCAGATATTGGACGAGATAAAATTAAAGAAAGAGATTAATTCGCTTGATGGAGGTGATGGAACCCAATAAATTTGTTTTTTTTTAATATTTATTGTGGTAATTTAAAACGTGGCGACTTCTACACAACATAAATTATTAATAAATAAGTATAGCAAAGAATTATTGAAACAGGAAATATAAAACAAAGTTAGATAATATTAAGAGATTTTTCTAGAACGTTTCAAAAGCATTTAAAATAGATATCATATTTTAAAGTAGTATCCAAATATTTAGCTAAAGTTTTAGTTAAGTGGCAAGTTATTACTCTCATGATGTAAATTTTATAAATTTAAATTAGTGCATTGCTAAAATGTGAGTATGAATGTAGATGGTGTATGCTTAAGTTAGAGGAGATAGAGGACTGGTCAGTGCAGACATAGAGCAAATAAAAAACATGAAAATTTAAACGAACATTCGAAGAAAACAGCACTCAAAATGCACCTTCATTTAACTAAAATTGACAACGTGTTCCTAGAGAACGTAAGCCAGTACATATATCTCGTTCACATTTTCCAAACAGGCGAAGGGAACTAAATAGCAGAAATAAAAAAAGGATTCAACTGTCAAGCTTTTGGAAAACTCAGTTTTGTAAAGGAAATATAATATATACGTTTTTGTACATTCATTTTGGATATTTTTTTGTCTGTTTTGATAAATTTTCACGAGCATGCTTTTACATCAGACCGCCTGCAGCTACCAAACTGTCCGATCCTATAACTCGTGTAAAATAAGTGCTCACCTCTCTTGTTAATTATTTCGACCGATCGTGAAAACTGATAGAGATACGTACAGGGAAGCAGTGCAGTCTCAAGTCACTCAACGACAGTCTACAGGATGATCAGCAGAGCAAGTAAGTCCTCTGACGAGACCTTTTTTCTTTCTATATGTAATCATCAACTTGACGCATTTTATGACTCATTTCATAACAAGGATATGACTAGGAGCCTAAAACGTAGAATATATGACAGTTGCATATTACAAATGAATACATATGGATTGGAAATGGTGATCTTGACGAGGCTTAAGTGTCATGTGTCGGGTATGTGGCCAGAAAAACCACAGAAAAATGGACATAAAGAAGTTATTGAAGAGTTTAGTTAAGCAGCACACATTTAATAATTAAAATTAATACACTTAGTTGAATTATTAGCTTGTGTTGTAACAGCAATAAACTCTCCAAAAATATAAGGCTCTAAGGTTTTAACGCGAAAAAAATACGTCTGATTGCATCTGTGTATTGCTCCAGTTTTATTTTACAGTTTTCTAAAATTACAAAAATTTTCGGTATTGGTATAATATACACTTTGTAAGCAACCTATATTTTAACAATTGTTATGTAAAATGAAATATGTGAATGCACCTATTTTAAATTGTTGATATATAAGCTGTACAACAATATAAAACTGATAGTTTTGATTTACTCCATGAAAATGGCAGTTTAGCTTCATATGTGACAAACCATAGGTGCCACAACATTTCCAGTAGATGGTTATTTGTATATAAAAACATTTATTTTAACTTTGGGACAAGAATATGTTGTGACGTCTTAAATGTTAGTGCAGTTAACAAGCTGTATTTCTAGTGTTTAACAGCCTTATTCTGATTGTCAGTAGTAACAAATGCAATCATAACTTAAGGTGTGAGACATTTTACATGTCGCGTTGTACGGAAAGGTGAAATATGACGCTCCTGAAAGCCAAAGTTGACACCAGCCATGATTAAGAAACGATTTTATTATACATAGAATATATACATTATCAGTCAAATTTATGTTAATTCCGACATTTTGGTATAGAAGTGTTACAAGTTTGATTTTACGTTGTCCAAGAATTGATAGGGAAATTGTGTGTGTTAAAATTCTAATCTAAAATGCACCCTGCCAACAATTAGCTTTTCTGTACTTTACCATATATAGAAAAAAAAAGAAAAAAGGGAAAATGGGGAACAGAATAGACTGAATTGGAGAAAACTACAGATCAGTATTAAAAGTACTGGAGGTTTCCCGCTTTCGATCAGTTATTTCAGATGACGATATTTATGCATATTGTGCCTTCATCCCTTAAAGCCAAAATTTTACAGCCCACATTCATCCAAAAGAGATCTTTCCTGAAATGAATCCTATCGAAAAATCTTGGAAGTAACTGAAACGGAAAACCTCTATGGGACTGGAAAACCTCTAATTTTACTAATTATGAGTAGCCTTATAATGCCTACTTTAAGCCTTAGTTGACAATCAAAACATTGGATACAACAAAAATTTTCCTTTCAATTTGCATTATATTAAATGTAACTATGTCCACTTTTATTTTTTCATAAAGAAAATTTATTATTTAACTATTCACATACAAAAAGGTTGTTTGCTTGTTTATAATAATATAGCAACGGTAGGTACTATGATTTTGTGAGCCTTCATACAAACCAACGTTGTTTTGAACTGGTGCCAATTAATTCAGCATCGATTTGTGTGGGCGTGTTAGGTGTTATCACATGACTAGAAGACCACCAAGATAAATAGACAAATTAAGGAATTACATTTGTGCCTTGTAATTATCTTCCTTTTATCTTTCGACTCTTACCGATGTTGTGTTTACCTGGTGGAATATTCGCCTCTCCCGCCAGCAGAAGGCTCACACCAATTAGCCTAATGACTAAGTGTGTAGGTACCTCTCTCGGCGAATTTTCAAAAACAAAAATTCATTTTGTTAGTCGCAACCATCGGGACACTTTACGGTGATGATTTGGCACTTTCGAGAAACCTATACTTTTTTCTTATTATTATTGATTTAGGAAAATTAAAAACCACTTTCATAAAATTACCGTTCATGCCCCGTCTTTCTCATTTCAAACCAATACCGATTTTTGTCGAGTCATTATTTAAACTCGAAATTTGTTCGGGAAATTAATTTTTGGCGTCGAAAATAAATACCGTCTAGAAAAAAATTTCACAGTTGTCGATTTGCTTTGTTAGCTAAGTAAACGAGATATTCACACTGAGTTATCGATGTTTAAGATCCTCCAAATCGTTTAAACTTAATTGTTTTTTATCGATATACACGGACTCGAGACCTTTGATGTTATTGATTCTTCATCTCGGTGCATTCCTATGCGTTTTATAGTTGAATAAATCTTTTATTCTCGGGATTAATAAAAGAGCAAACATTTAAAAAACGTTTATTTTATAGGTCTGAATTGAATACGTTTTCCAATGAATACCGGAATCAGTGATGGATGGATGCTGATAACTTTTTACGGAATATTTAAACAAACTAGACTTCAACAATCTGTTTGGTATTTTATTGGTGAAGTGGATAACAGTATTCAAGTCGTAAAATCGAAATGAGTTTTCTAATTAGAAGCAAATTAGGCTGGGCTAGATTACAGACCTGTGGCCTATTCATATAAAATTTGGGATTCAGCAAAAGATATAAGACCATTAGGTTTTATTGCTTTTTACTTAATTTTTCAAAAAACGAACTCCAAATTACCAGATTATCATATTTTATAATTTGATCTTAAAAAATATTGCGTAGTAGAACTTTTCCGTCAAATCTAAAAACTAAAAAAATCAATAAGATATTTGAGTAAACTCGCTATACCGGAGCTTAATATAAAACCAAAGATTAACGATGTGAATTCAACTAAAAATATTCATTAAACTTTTAATTTAATTACAGTATCCCAATTTTTCCAGAGTCCTAAATGCAGTATTCGATTTTTTTGACCTAGTTATATTACATTTTTTAACTTTCGAATCCAATATCCAAAAATGCATATCGGTTACATAGAAGAGCCTAGGAATTTTTTGAAAATTTTTACACACATTGCACTAATTGGGGAAAGAAAAATTTGAAAAAATAATACTTGTGGGAAGAAAATTTTCTTGGGGGTAGTGGTGAGGATTTTTAATTGCCCTTTTGTCACAAATTCCAAATATGCTTATTGGAATAAAAATATAGATTTAGATAGACCTTCTCGTTTACTCAAAACCCTAGCCTTTATAAATTATACAACTATAAATCGAAAAATTGAACACAAAACAAATTCACACTAACATTTAATATCAAGCTGCTCCAAACAGTGTAACAATCATACCATATATACAGGGTCTTTCAGAAAGACTGAAAAAAGTGGGCAATCGATTTAGTAGTAAGAAAGTATTCAAAACAAAAAAATATGCTGAAATCAATTATATCAAAAACTAAACCAAATAACGTAACTCAAAACTCAAAAATGGCATTTATAAAATTCCTTGCGAATGTAACAAATTTGATATTGGAGAAACCATCAGACCTATAAATGTTCGAATAATTGAACTCAAAAATTGCATAAAGAAACGACAATTCGAAAAGTAAAAAATCTGTGGACATAACTGAAACCTTAGTCATAACATACATTTTAGTATCCAACCATATTAGACAAAGAACAACATGATACAAAACGAAACTTTAATATCATTTAATGAAATCATTTGTAGAATTTAGCCGTTCCTGGTTACCAATAAATAATCGAGGACGAAAGTAATAATGGTAATGTCATTTTTAACAATCCTGTATCAGGGTTTTCCTAGGTTTTCCCTTATGACTTTAATTATAGCAGTTAATTCTCTTCGTTATATCAGTTTTATTGTCAAACATTTAATGTAAAATTGTGAATTCTAAATTTGTCATTGCAAACTTTTTAATTTATATATTCAGTTGTTTTATTTTTTATTGCGAATGACAACGGGGTCTGATTTAGACGCTGAAGTACACAGACTTTCCATAGCTGATCTTATTTCCAAAAAATCATAAAAAATATATAACTACACTAAAGCATTAAATTAGATCCCAAATATTGGGGTTGGGAGTTAGGAAAACAGGTGTAAAAGCAACCTGATCACAATGTATATTATGATCAAATAACCGTCTAAAAAATATTAACTACAGATGTGCTACAAGTTGTACAAAAGACATGTAATTACGTAGATGGTACTGCTTTGAGTAACGTCAATGTCTGTTGGTTACGTAAAAATGCACCTTAACTAAAATCTGTAACAGTAATACTGAGTTTGATGATGATGACGATAAAAAGAAATCGTAATCGCCGAAATCTCCAGAATTATTAAACATTGTTCAATTTATAAATTAAGATGAGATAAATGAGATTCTTAATATAAAATGTCGTTTTCTCAATTTGGGGGATTGATTTCAATAAAAGATGTATCACAATTTTTGTCTCTGAAAATTATTAACAATAATTGTACAACATACTATATGTCTAGATTTGCATTTGTTGCTAAAGGCAAATAAATATATTACCAGAGCAAAAAAGAAAAAAAACTTGGGCAAAAAATTGTGTGTTAAAATTCTTCACCTCTTAATTTTTTGCAAGTTGTCAACTGTTCAGCTGCAAATTCAAAGGGGTGGGCGATGTGGATGATCGTAACCCTCTGACTACTGCAAAATAAATTTAAACCTAAAACGAGGGAGTTTTAACTCCAATAGCCTGGAAGAAAATGACTTTTATTGTCACAAATCTTAGATTAACTATTTTAATGTAAACCCAAGATATACTGGACATCCAAAACCTTTGTGAAGCCCCCTCTATTTCAGTAAATCCCCCCATCATGGGGTTGTGATGGAAAACGTCCATTTTGTTATTATATGTCTCATGAAAAAAAAAAATAAAGCTTGCGAAAATGAGCCGGATATTGATATCGTTAACTCTAGGAGTAATATTCAATATCCTGAGATAAACATAAATTTAATTTTCGAAACTCCTCGATAAAGCCATTGATTGTAGAAACTCTTTACTCTCGTAGATATTATGCTCAAAAAATCCTTTGAAGTAAATAATTATATTAACACATAACCTAGTTAAAAAATTAACCCTAAAAAGACTTTTCCCTACTACTATTAATGCAAGTAACTTGTGAGAGTTTTTATTTTAATTAAGCGTCAAACAAATGTTTTTTTCTCACAACTTTTAGCGCGTACCGATGAAAGCGTAAAACGGATGTTACACCGTCTGGTCAGGGAAAAAGTGAAAAAAAAGTGGCATACTGTCGACGCCTCTAGGAGTGAGAGAGCGACCCTGGATGTGGCGTTAACGGACAGACAGACGCTGTGTGAATTCACGGTGTTATTATAAGAAGATTAGGATAAAAAGTGACAGTCATTTCGTAATATGGTGGGCAGAACATAATTTACTTTTTATTTTACCCTCTTTTGGTTACACCGAGAGCTTGAAAATTTAATAGATGATGGGGAAATATTTTCTACGCAGCCCTTT
This sequence comes from Octodonta nipae, assembly GCA_034190945.1. Lineage (NCBI taxonomy): Eukaryota > Metazoa > Arthropoda > Insecta > Coleoptera > Chrysomelidae > Octodonta > Octodonta nipae. The sequence continues at coordinate 67,077,506 of CM067216.1, read as the reverse complement.
TCAAGATATTTTATTTTTTGGGGAGTAAAATTAACAGAGATATGAACTTTATATTCAGATATACATTGCTCTATTTCTGAATTACAAAGGTTTTGTATCATGTAGTTTGAAAACTGAACATATTTCTATTCCTTATATGAGAATTTTTATCGTTCTAGTTAAGACTGGCTGTATTTTGTTCCTATCACTTCAAAATTTAGATAAAAAAATTATAAATACTTTTTATTAACATTCATGTAGTTTATATCTATTTACTATTCAAAATTCAATTTTAATAAAAAACCTGTGGACATTGAATAAAACTTGAAACCAACGGTAGGATTTATATGTTACTCCCAATCATTCTTTGAAGCCCCATCTTTCGTGGGAGGCTGGAAGTTCAATAGCTCATGAGTGCTCCAGCATAATTTTGAACATCCCAATTGAGACTGAAGTTGTTAAAACTAGTTGAAAAGGATAATCTTCTTAATTTTAACCTGTCAATAAAGCTTAACCACAATGGTTATGCGCTGGTAAAGAAAAACCATGTAGTAACGGTATCGACTATATCAGGCAAGGCACTTGAAGTCTTGGATTCTGCAGTAGTTTTAGTATAACAGATTTCATCTTAAAACAACAGTATACAATAAATAAATCGATTTTGTCAGACTTACATTTTTAAATATTAATCTAATAAAGTTTAACTTATTCTCCTTCGATCTACCGATCAATATATAAACTCCAGGAAACTATATACAGTTACTGAAATATTGGAATTACTTTTTAAACAGCGTTTGTGCAAGACATGCCACAGTTCGAGACGAATGAAATAAACAACACCAAAGACTAGTCTGAATAGATTCTACCTTTTTTCATAATGGAACCTTTCAATAACTAATACGGATTTACTTAATAAATTGTTAATCTTCATGTCCTTATAATTTGATGGTATAGTTTCTAAAACCCTACAAACAAGACCAAATAGTTTTGTGTGAACATTCTACATTTTATTTAATAATTTAACACACGTTCATTAGTCTTAATAATTCCCAGGAAGTTATTTAGACTTGTCCAAATTTTGTTTAAGTATCAAGCTTTTAAGATCTTTAGAAATTCCAAATCTACGAATCCTTTTGAAGTGTTTTATTGAAATTTTTGCATGACAAATTAGCGGTGCCATCTTGGGTAGGGTTAAGGAAATTTGCATTTCGAATGGGAACTATAAAACCATTAGTGCAAAGCTTTGATTTATGGTTGTAGGACACTAAGAGCAAGAATTTATTTGGAGTGGAAAGTGGGGTCGAAAGGGTCTAAGAAGGGGTGGTGTCTTGTGGTTTACCGCAAAGCGATTCTTTTGTTATATGTCATTTGCATCTTTTAACTGACAGTGCCAGTGGCGTAGAAGGTAATTTATACAAATGTGCAACGAAGTTCCCTAAAGTTTTAAGTAACACTACAGTTGGGGTATTTACATTTAACATATAAAATGATGTTTTTTTAAATCATTCATATTCACCAAACACTGTTTCAGTTTATTTACTGTTATGATTCTACATAATTGTTCAAATGTCAAACATAAAAGCTGGTATAAACACGAAGAGTGAAAACCTGCGTGTAAATGTTATACACTGAACATATTCTATACCTAGCAGAGTAAAAATTTAACAGTTCTGTAAATCTGAACTAATGAACGAGACGTAATAGATTGGCAAATTGTAGGATACGTTTCTGGCGTGCCAAAAACTAAATGTATAAATTAAATCAGTTTAATTAATATTACCAACATTTCCCATTTATGGTTATTCGAAACAAAGTTATTTAGTTAACGGGATATGATTATTTGGAAACAGACATTCTCAATAGGTTCATTTTAAATTTCATGAAGACGCTGTATCATGACCTCCGAATTACGAGGTTACTTTAGAAGAATCCTACAACGTCCTATACATGCTCAGTAGTTTTGAGATATAGAGTTTGTGCGAGCCTCTCCATTGTATGACGTCTAATAGATAATTTCTACCACCCATGCGATGTACAGATGTTTATTGTCTTGCAGTAGCAAAAAATTTGAACCGAGTTAATGTGCAAGTAGCACAGCATATCCAATCCTTCAGAATCCTTTACTCAGTCTGTGCGAGCTTAATATGTAATTTCTTCAGAGACCATCCACCAAACAATGTTATACTCATAATGCTCACAATTTTGCATGTGATTTATGTTTCGCTTGTACCTTGGTAAACATGAAGAGTTTTATCGTAGTTATATGGACAAAATTTGTACTTGTGTTTAAACAGACGACCTTCCCAATTGGATTCTGACCAACTAATATGTTTTGGGCTTTTAAGCTATCCAACAGACAATATTTTGTCTTGGCGAATTGAATTAAAAATGATTAAAAAAAGATTCTAAAATTATATGCAGTGAAAAACACTCAAGAGACATTTATTATTATGAATTGCGAGAGATAATAGAGCTAAAATATGAAATTGTGCAATTCAATACTTTTTGCTTTTTTGGTTATTGTTATCTATTTATTCCACTATATAGTACTTTTATGGGAATGTCCTTAAGGATAAGGAGAGGGCGGATAGAAACATCATTTGAGGTATGGGAGATAGGGTGGTAGGAAAGGTGCAGGATCAAGGAAAGGTTCTCCTTTGTGGAAGTTTACTTAGTTTTGTTTGGTACTTTCAGAAGACTACGATGTTATTTTACTTTTTAGTAAGTAGGCACTATTTTCTTTAGACAAAGTAGAATTTCACATAGAGCATGTTATTATTGGAAAGCAACACAGGCCAATTCGTGAAAGAATTACACTTTGATAAAAGAAATACTTCTGAATGCAAGACTATATCGTCTTTCTAGGCGTGTCCCGACGTTAGTTGCGTTCTCCTTATTTTGAGAATTTTTTTATGTATAACAAATATTCGATTGCTACCATAATATATTGAGCCCGAATTGATAAAAACGTCTAGAAATTTGAAGGAAATGAGTCCTTTGCGACTTCCAAATTCGGTGTCGGGGTGTTATGTTGTGATTCCTAGATTAGGAAACCCACGATACTAATTCCAAGGTTACAAACTTTTTCAGATTTAAATGCGAATTGTTATTTCAAGATTAAAAATCATTGAGTCTGTCGAGTTCTGATTCTATGTCCAGAAAACGTTTAATTGGGTCTATTTATATTTAAATGGTTTGTTTTAATTCTTAAGCTTTGTAAATATTACGATATCTGAGAAAAGGTAACAAAATACTAATAAAATCTGTCAAATATAAACTTGTTGAGGTTTGATTTGTACAAGTGTATTAATGTAACAAAGACTGCATAATTATTGAACTCTTTTTTCGGAGTCTTGTTACACGTATGTTTCAAAAGCAAAACAAGCGGTAAATGGAAGACTTGTAGCGTGATTACCGGCAGTCTGATCCGCATTTTTCGCCGCAACGCGGTGCAATTGAAAGCCGCCGTCGGAAGTGTTTAAGAAGTAGCCTTATCACAGATTAAAAATGTATGTTAAACTACCCTTAAGTGCTGGTAAATTGTTCTGAGAAGCAGACGGTCGTGTTCCCCGACACCACGCGATCTTTAATTTATTCACTTCGGTAACACGCGCTAATTTTATGTGGTGTTTTCCGTCGATAAAAGACATATTTTCCAATAGGATTGAACGCCCGCGTAATAATTGAAAGTCACGATACGTTGCTCTAAACAAAACATTCTGTCGAAAAAACAACAACGAACAGTTTGACTGATTATGCTAAAGAGCACTTGTACTATTATAATTGAACGAAATATTTATTATGAAAATAGATTAGAAATTATTGTTTGTCATTTGTGTCTTTATAATATGTATGAAAAATGTAAATTATCTACATTAAACAATACTAATTTAACCGCATACACTTATTTTAAGTGAAACATTTAGTTTCTAAATTGCAAACAGAACAAAGCCGATATTTAGAAATGCAGTAAAAAACCTCGCAGTGCGATTTATAAGTTGATCCCTGTTGAGAAATTCATAATTTATTGAAAAAGGAAATATAACTTTTGCATTACGAAATTTATCAACAACTCTTCAATAGATATATTTCCTAAACATTTAGTGAACTTTTACACCTTTAAATATCTTGGTTATTGTGTCTCCTTTCTCTTCTTTATCACTCAACTATCGTTGTAGCCTCCCTTTAGCTTTCCAGAGTTTGTGGTTCTGCACCAAACTCATCCAATAACCTTCTATTCTATTTATATCGCTACCCGGTAGCCATTCTACCAGTTTCTGCCTTCATCTCTCTTCGTTTAGCCTAGCTCGATGTCCTACGTATTATCACTGTAATTTGGCTATGTTCGTTAATATGTGTTTTTCTTTGTGAGATATTTAATTTTGTTATTTAAGCATTCTAATATTCTTACGCTCAGCAATGAGCATTCCATCTTACGTTGACCAGGTCTTAGATTCTTTGTGCTCACTCTTGTTAGTGAGAATGTCTGCTCAGGACTTGGTGGGGATCACACACTGGCTGTACACCTCATATTTCAGGCATATCTGGCTATTGATGTTGAGCATAATGCTTGGTTGCCATACGCTGCCAGCCTATTCTTCTTTGCAGATTTCGTGAGCCTAATTGGGTCCGTGTAATTTTATGTTGAGACTTAGACATTTCTGTTCTCTTCTACGCTGTTCTTGCCTAGTGTGGTCTTTTTTCCAATACCACATTGGTCATGATTTCTGTTTTTTGGGTGTTTTTGTCTATTCTGTTACTTCTGTTAGCATTTCTTGGGCTTCGTACATGTTATTAGCCATGACAACAATGTCATCGGCAAAACAAAAGTTGTTTAATTTTCTGCCATCAATGATGCCTAGCTTGTTAAATGCTTGTTCCAACACGGTGTTAAAGAGTTTGGGTAAAATCATGTCTCCTTGCCTGAGTTTTCTTCCAAATGGAAACATGTAACTATTTTCATGCAACTTTATCTGAGCTTTAGAGTTGTTTCCTGAAGGATAGTTGTGGCATAACTTGTCAATGTTTTAGTAAAAAAGTGCTCAAACAAAATTTAGAGTTGTTACATATACCGAACGGTTAAGAGCTCTGAGAATTGCATTGCATTCTTCTAACATATCGAATTGTTTTAGGTAGTAGACGGAGATCGAAACAACCATTCAACCATTTAGGGTAAGTAAATGATCGTTGGTTCCAAATCTCGAACGTTGGTGGTTCGGAAACATTTTTTTCTATGCGGTTGTGTAAATTTACCTTGAAAGGATTTTGATCGTGACCTAATAAGGAGAACATGATCAATATGATATGCTAGTGTGAAAGTATTTTATAAACAGAGCTCGATGAGGTTTGCAATTTTCTTGAACAGACTGTTTCCGCCCATTTTATAATAGTTTCTATCACTATGGGATCAGCTCCTGCTGCTTTTTCGGTTTTTATTTATCCGAATGCTTTTCTTACGACCCTTGGTTGTCTGCTCATTGTCAATTAGTTGCCTATTTGGGAACAGGTTGTATTTCTGTCCTATAGGCATATACTTTTCTGTAAAACTTTTTCAATACTTCGTATTTGATATTTATCTGATGTTTTATAACCTTCTCTGGTTTTTAGTTTTAGTATTTCGTTTTTACTGACAGCTTTTTCTTAAGAACTTTTATGGTTTTATTTTATTGCAGAGTTTGTTATTAGTTACTGTTTACTCAGTTTTAAGTTTAAGAATAGCATAACAAAATTTAGAGATAAATATTTTTTATTTTCGGGTTTGAAAAGTGTGAGTTTGGCTATTGTGCATTGTAAGGTATTTGACTCTAAATCGTAAAGTGTTTTCGTACAGCATAAATGAAGAAATTTAGATTTTAAGTATTTGCAATTTATAATTAGGATTCTTTAAAACGATGTATTTGGCTCAGAAGAAATAAACCTTTAGGCATATTTCAATAGGTAACATTGATTTTTGTAATAGAATTTATTGCTAATCGACAATTTTGAAAAATTATTCTTAAATGGAGAGGTTACATTTTGAGTTTTATTATCTTTCCATGAAAGTTTAATATTTTTCTATATTTATTTTCAATCACTATTCACTCATTTTCTGATCTGATAACATATATAATTCTTTAGCATCTTTCATCTCCTGCTATTTTCAATTTTTAGCAGTTTTTGTGTAAACTCTCCTAATTTGTTTTGAAAAAAAACGTTATTCTATTATTAATTAATATAAATAATATATGTTAAAATACCGATGTTATTAATCAACTCTTTAGCATTTTGAAATTACTTATTAGATTTAAATTTTCATTAAAGCAACTAAAATTGTCTATTAGATAAATAATGGGTACGCAGTGATAGACAATCGTAAAAATTATCCATGGAAAAGCAAAGTTAGAATGGTATTTTTCTTGTGGACACATTACTTGGAATAATGATTTCATTTTTTACTATTTCTTTTACGTTATATAATACAGCAAGTCACCAGTGCAGACATCAATAAACTGCTATGCACCCCACACATTTTTCAATAGCAATAAAATGTTTAAGGAACGCAAGCGATCTATTCGTGACAACTGCTTTGAAAGGAGGCAATAGACTCAAAGTTGTGTAACATACGAATTCTATGTTGAAGTGACAAATGAAGAATAAAAGCCACAGAACAATAATGCAAGGTATACATGGGCAAGTAAGTCTCGATACTAAAAAAAAGGTTGTATTAATCAACATAGTCACATTCCCTAGCCATAAAATCATCCCAATGTTTTTCTAAACATTCGATACCTTTCTAATAGAGCGATTTGTCTTTTCTCTCAAAATAGACCTCAGTTGAAAAAAAACCCTGTTTGTTCGGTGGTCTTAAGTTTCACTACACTTAATTGTTACATTTTTCTCGTGCATATTTTTCGATATTGTTTTTACTTAATATATTTCCCATTATCATGAAAATGTTCATTGTATAACTAGTGTATTGGCGCACTTACGAACCTTTGGAAGGAACATTAAATTGTTAAGTTTTAAATTGATCTAGTTCTGCAAGTGTTTAGTAAGTGAATTTACAAAATGTTTAAAACTTTGATACCTAATTATATCCACTGTAAAAGTGCGAAAAATACCCAACAATAATTTGTAAATATGATATAAGGTGCATAAGATATCACGATCAAGAGGCTGTAGATGATATTCTAACAATGTTTAGCCTAGCATTAAGCACAAAGTACACTAGCAACAGAAGACTGCTAAAATAAAACGATTGCCGGTATCAGTTTGTTTAGCATTATTTGTAGATATATGCGCATTAAAAGTATGAGAGACAAAAAATTTGGTTTTTGGGAGTAATTTTAAATTGAAAATTAAATAACACAGTCACTGATTTGGTACATCCTAACTGACGTAGGCCTCACGACGACAAATACACTTATTTAAAATCCATCGCTATCCAAATAAAATGACACATCATTTTTCGAGTTTCACGGCAAATTCGGCAGTCCACCATAAAAACTCTTAAATCATTCAGCTACACAAACAGACTATGAAATAGATTTTATTGAACAATTTTTAGACTTCGCCACACTCGATGAAAAAACTGGTAACTCGTATTATTCGTGCTTTAACTGTAGCACATTGTTAGACATAATTGGTTTTTTCATTTGAAACAATATTAGTTTTTTAATTCTCAATTTGTAAACGGTTTCTGTTTCGGATGTTAAACGTCCGCATCTCCAACGGTAGGAATATTGAGAAATAATTGATTTTGTCAGTCCTTCGATCATCTTTATTTATTTAGCGTACAGATTATTCGAAACCGCACTGACCATTCTAATGCTATGGTTACCGAAGATTAAGATTTTAGATTTTTTAATGCGTGATGCTGCGGCACTCTTAGGCATGATTTTGACCTACAAAAAATGTTACTATAATGCTATCTGGTACTGTGAATGCTCAATTGTGTGTGAAATATTAGAAAAATCATTTTGAATTTGATTCGGTTTCCAATGGCTAGTGACAATGAACTTGGTTCAAGTAACGTTCGACCAAATATGCTGCTGAAAAAATATCGTAAACTGAGTACAGTTAAATTTTCACGACAACAGAAAATATTCATTATTACAAACTGTTCTAAATAAGAAATTCAGCGCAAATATCATCAGTAGAGTTTCACAGAAAGTCAATATTTATTAAGCAGCCCTCAAGTCGTATAAAAGACTTAACGGATTACATACACTTTTAAATATAAAGAATCTGCACAGTATTAAGTTACATACCAATTTACAAAACACACTTACTACCCCAAATGGGTAAGCAAGTCCACATTGGTAAACCGGTCAGTTTCGAGGATTCTGGGACAGGCAAAAATATTAGCCTAACTAGAAGTGCAGAATAACAACAAAAAAGTAAATCGTTGGCATGACTAAAGATAGGAATCAGGCAAACTCTTGCAATACCGGGGAACTCCAAATGGAAGAACCAGCAGAGTCTGATTCCTTATCATAAAAGATGAACGAATGAATCATGGAAATTTCCACTTTGTAAAATATACCATATTTATATAATCCAACACAAAATCAGGGTAACCATCAGATAGAAAAATATATATTAAAATATAATAGATATTAATAATCCTCATGTCCAATTTATTGTTGTAATATATAATGTAAAAATATTAGTTGGAGAAGTAGAATTTAAATAGCTTTTATTCTTGGCCAAATGTTTTGTGGAACCATGGTAAATTATTAAATTATTCAGATAAAAAGAGGACCAAAAATATCCAAGAACACGAAGAAAACCAAGAAACGTAATTCCCAAAAAATATATAGGCCAATGAGAAACGAAAGTCAAATTATTTTTCAAGGACCCAAAAAACTAACAAAAATTAAAACTCTGGAAATATAGTATTCAAAGTACTAAGACGAGCTGGTAGGTGTTAGTTTTATTTATAAAATTCTGAGTAAATTAGTTTACAGGCAAGAATTTACAATGCAAATCAAAGTTTGAAATGCAACAACCTCCAATCAAATGAGATAGAACATGAAGATATTATTAGCTGGAAACGTATGTCTAACTCTAGATTAGAGAACTTATATTGTTAATTTATTCAGTGCCTCGAAAAATTAAAAACAAAACTTCAAAAATTTCAAATACGAATATCTTTATTTTTCCTTTTTTATCATTTTCAATCTATGTGAATCTTTCTTATTGGTAAATAGTACTGGTTTATTTGGAATTTTTACGTAAAATAGTCTATTCCTTCAAACTGGGCTTGAAACAAATATACCACGGACAATTTTAAAACTACTGAGATTTTTTCAAATCAAATTAAAAGCAGTTCTGTCCACCAATTTATGCAGCCCTATCCTGTAGATACCAATAACTGAATTTCTCGCAAAGGTAAATTGTCATACATTTAAATTTCTAAATAACGCCCTGAAGCCAAACTTCCCTAGTAAATTAAATAAGTACCTACCTATTTTCAATAGACAGAACACACTGAAATTAAAATTTTCCTGGTATCCACATTTTTTTGAAACATGAGCGTAAATGTATTATTCATTAAGTCTAGTAGGTAACTATCACTTCTCTTGAAAATTTTGATTTTGTACTACCAAATAACTTTTTTATAAAATTTGAACCTCCACGAAGCAATAAGGATTGATTTTTTTCAGAAATATTTTTTGTGTCCGCACTATTGGTATGAACATTGTGGTACGTCTTAACTATAACTGATAATAATCTATGTCTTTTTGTTTGCAAGTACTTTTTATAGTTTGGGTTGCATTGTAGATTTTTTAGTATAAATTAAATAAGCTCAGATACCTACTAGTCATCCTAAAGATACAAAGTGGTAATGAAATTTGCACTATTTTTTGAGTTTTATACAAATTAATCGTAATAAATATACCATTCGTTTTAAAATTACAAAGCTAGAGTCATCCTCCAGTCTAACCGAAAGTGGGCGACTATTCGAAATATTTTAGTTAAGAAGAGCAGTCTCATAAACTCCAAAACAGAAATTTTCAAATTTCTAATATGTTTAGTTTCCCTAAAACGCCTAACTTCGTTTGAAGAAACCTGTATAAATTTAATTCAATTTAAAACCAAATAATAAGGGAAAACACACAATAATTATTGTAATAATTTTGAATTGTTTGATAAATATTTTAGCAAAAAATTTTCAGATAAATATTTCTTAATTTTAAATGTTAATTGTTATAAGTTCTTATAAATGTGTCTTTAAAAACAATACTCTTACAACATTTTAAAAATAAATTGGAAAAAGGAATAGAAATATAAAACTGATTAAAAATGGGGAAACTTCAGGTTCTTTTTCTTTTCAACAAGTAAATAATCAATATGAAGATCTAAAATAAAACTAGAACAAAATTTAAGTTTAAACTGAAATATTGAAAATTTTGAAATAACTAATGGTTAAAGTTGCAATAGAATTTTTACAAAACTGAGAAACTATCCCTTATTGATTATGTTGACATAACTTAAATTTGTCAGAAAAATTCAATGCAAAACATTTTTAAAATGGAAAAAAGCATGAAAATATAAAACACGTTTATAATAAAAGATTAGAATCTAGTGAAGACAGTGTGAGTGAAAAACAAAATATACGGTCAACTAACTATTGAACGTGAATCATATTGAATAAATTTTTAAAACCTTCTATTCAAGAATTAAAATACAACTTTAATCTCCTAGATATGTCGTTTGATTCTTCTTGCGGGTTAATAATATCTTTCCTCTTTCTTTTCAGAGAACATGAATATTTTCACTCAAATCCTAATTCTCATTTAATCAAATCCTCTATCATTTTCTGTGGCACTATTAATAAAATATCATCAAACCAGTTTCAAGTAGCCCATTAGAATGTAATGAATAAAAAAATTCCAGAGAGCATCTCCTAATGTGAATATAATAAATGGGATGCGGTAATGTAATGCAAAATTACACCCATTAGTACGTATTAAAGTATTGTTGGTATTCAATACAGGGTCGCCCAACGTATTTATCACACTCCACTACACCTTGTAGTACAACTAATTTTAAATGGTTATTTGTCAACCTCAAGAGATTTATTATGAGAATTCTACATTGTATTGCGGTTACCCGATGCTCCGGCCACCACTTCAAGTAATGCCGAATTAGATTTTATAAACGGGAACGATTAACGCATTCGAAAACGTTCCCGTATGTGTATTCAAAAAGGGCCGGGTTGAAATGAAGGTATGTATTTATTGCTTTACTTTTGTATGTAGTTCATATTAACAATGTATAGTTTGGTAACGTTTTTCTAATACGTTAAGATCCAGTGACTCATTTTCGGCAAACATTTTATTTGATGACATTTTAAAATATTTTTCCAAATTCAAAAATCAGCAAAATTAAAAATAATTTATATTTAAAAAAGAACCGATACAGTAAGTGTTTATGTCATAGAAAAATGTATGGAGTTACCTCTGAATCCACCTTAATGTACTGCAATTTGTAATTTATTCTTGAACTGAATTCAAATGAATGAAAATGCCATATTTTAACACTTGATTTTAAAGATTTCTCTGTCTATTGCCGTTTTTAGCACATATTTTCTGCTTTTCTGAAAAACATATATTATAGAAAAAACAAGAATCATGTCAGCGTATAATAGCATAATAGAATACAGTTTAAAATATTGAAATTGATTGAGCCATTTTAGAAAGATCAGTAAAGTTTCCTTGAACTGCAGTCACGTAATAACTACTGTTTCCTATATTCTGGACAACGATAAATCTCACGTTATAGAAATTATGTAGTAGATTCCGTAATATTCCTCAATACAATGCAGTTTTAATCATCACATATTTATTAAAGGACAAAAAACCTAATTCTTATGTTTGGTAAACTGAAAAAAACTGTCACATGAAGCTTTAATATACCATTATTTATTTCATAGTGTTAGCCTCAAATGGCATTATTCGTTGGTCTGCAGCATATGATAATGCCTTTATACCTTTTAAAAAAGCCACAGAGTAGACTAATTAAAATCTACTTTCCAAATTTTAAGTACTAAACAAAGTTATATAATATATATATATATATATATATATATATATATATATATATATATATATATTAACATCCTTAGCTTTCAATTATAGCAATTTCGAAAAAAAGTTTCAAATTTCTAAGAATATACGAAACATAAACTGTTACCTTTTTCTTATGCATGGGCGGATTCAATGGGGGGCGATGGGGGCGATCGCCCCCTCCGAGAGCCTCATTGTTAGTAAATTAAATATTAAAACAAAGTAATATTAATTCCAAGAGCCTAGAACGAGGTCACTTCTATGGGTTTAAACTTCAAAACGACTATTTTTAATGAAATAGTCCATGAAATCTGAGTTTGAAATTATATTTAGGTAAATTTAGTACAGGATTCCCTCTCCCCCTAAGCATGAAACCGCCCCCCCAGGAAGCACCTGTCTGAATCCGTCTGAAAGGTGTGCAAAATATCGCTAAAAACACTAATAAATCCGTGATATTTTTTGTATATATGAAAATTAAAAAATCCCAGAAGTTGGTACAAAATGGATATTTTTTCAAGTTTGCACTCCTGAGGTTATTTTAACAGTGCGCTTGCATTACATTATTGGTAAGCTTTATAACTGTGTACAAATTTCAAATAAAAAAAGTTTTTTTTTCAGTGATGGTTTTCACCCAGATTCAAATTTGGGATTTCTTGGGAATAACACCACAATTGAATTAAAAAAGCTGTGTATTGAAAGAAAATACCAAACGTTTCAAAGTCGATTCTGACTTCGTTGTCAATGGCTTTAAAATATGTAATGAAAATGTAAATTGCAAAATGGAAAGTTTGATTTATGACATTTAAGGGGACATAAGATTTTTGTTGTTTTTAAATATACAGAGTAGCACAAAAAAATCTAAAGATCATGTATTAAATTAAACAGCTTTCAAGTTTGAATAATTTGAAAGAGTTGTCTTTAGAATTTACTTTGTTATAAGATAGCGCATTCGCCAAAAATGCGATCAAAGAATTCTGCTGTTTCAGTGATCCCATTAACGTCATAAGGAAAAACCTAGCAAAAACTTTATGAACTATCCCGATACTGGGTTGTTCAAAAGGAGATGACCATTAATAATTTCTTCCTTAATTGTTGGTAACCAGATACGATTGAATTCTACAGAATTAAGGCAGACTCTTTTATTTTTCTTTTTGTGTTATGTTGTTCTTTGTGAAGTACAGTTGAATTTCAATTCCCTTATGACGTTAATGGGATTACTGAAACATCAGAATTCTGTGATCGCATTTTTGGCGAATGCACTATCTTATAACAAAGTCATACCTAGGATTCTAAAGACAACTCTTTCAAATTCTTCTAACTCGAAAGCTGTTTAATTTAATACATGATCTTTAGAATTTTTTGTGCTACCTGTATATTTAAAAACAACAAAATATTGTCAACTTAAATGTCATAAATAAAACTTTCAATTTTGCAATTTACATTTTCATTAGATATTTTAAAGCCATTGACAACGAAGTCAGAATCGACTTTGAAACGTTTGGTATTTTCTTTCAATGTAGAGCTTTTTTAATTCAATTGTGGTGTTATTCCCAAGAAAACTTAAAAATAATCAAGAAAATCTCACAAATAACATTTAGAAGACAGTCAAATTTGGGAGTTTGTGCTCTACGCTTGTAAATAGCTGTTAATTCGAAAACCCTCAAACATATTTTTGTAGGTTTTTCTGTAAAGTTAATTAGCACCCCAAATGATTTCTGCAAATTTTGTAAAGTACAAAATGAGCTGAAAAATTCATTTAGTTGAAAATCCAAAGCTGTATATTAGTACATGTTTCAGTACGAGTTTCTGAAAATGGAGGTACTAACTTTACTGACGTGCTAAAAAAGATGAAACCAAACTTTAAGGAATATTTATTGTGTGACTTGAATCGTAATTTTGCCAAACTGATTATAGGCTTTTAAAATCTTTACTATTAAATGTCCTTAAAAATGGAATTTCACCGAATCGTGAAGAGGTAAACAAAATCATCATAGTGTGCAGTCCTTTCTCCGATTCGATGTTTATCTTTTTGCTATTAGAAAGAAGTCAAGTGGTGTCAGATCTGCAGAATCCAATACCCCATACATTAAAATTATGTTCTTGCAAACAAACTGTTACGGCCAGATAGTACTCCATATTGGGTACTATTCCCAAACATTAAAATTAGCAAGCATACCAAAACACTTGTAATATTTTAAAGAGCTACAAACGTCTACATATATAGCAACCACAACTACACAGAATGTGACAGAAGTTGTATCTATTACAATTTGCAAAAAAATATAGTAAAAAGTAATTCTGATGACTATCCAAGAACAGATCTGACGAAAAACTGTCTCTTCAATCTGTCGCAGATTGAATATAATGTTAAAAGTGATGTTACTGACTCTCATACGCTCACATCACAAAAGTACACAACTAGAAAATCGAGGACGAAAATTACTTCAAACTAATTCTTGAACAAGGCTAAGGTCAGCATTTTTTACTATTCGTATTTCCTTTCGTGATTGGAAAAACATTACGGACTACTTATTCCGACTGGCACGTATGTAATCGAAAACGTACAGTTTACCAAGTCCTGCAATGGAAATTACTCCTAATTGCTTCAAATTGCGTGGCATTTTGCCAGCAACTGAAAATCATCCTTAATTCGAAAGTAAATATGAGCTAAATGCGATAAATAAATCATTCAGTGAAAGGGTGGTGGACTTCATAGGGCTACAAATAGTCACGGCATATGTAGAGTTTGGAAATAGATTCTTATCTGTATGCTTCCGTTTACCACAATTTGTGGAACGCTGCTTACATTTTTTATAATTTGAACAATAAGATTTGTTGTACAATTCATTTTAGATTATTCACTGAAGAATGGGGCGGTAAATGCTGATTATCACAGACTATATAGTTTAAAGGCATTAATATTATATTTAAAAATCTCAATTTACTAAAAATCTTTAGAATATCTAAAAATGATAAGATACTATATAGCTCATAATAATATATGTTGTTAAAATATGGGATTTTGAACGATAAATATTTGAATAAATGAACATTAAAATTTCATATAAATGGCAATTCAAAACGGGTGAAAATGGGCCATTAAATTAGTTTGCATAGGTAAATATGACAACTATATTAGATCAAAAGCGCAACACAAAAGAAAATTTAAACAAGTCTGCCTTAATTTAATAAATATATTCAACTGCAGCTGGTTGCTAGTAACTAAATATTAAATTAGTGGAGATTACGGGTTTTTTCACAATCCTATGTTTATACGATTTTACTTAGGTGTTTCCATATAACTTTAAAGGGATAAATGAAATTGTGAAGACAACTCTTTAAATGACAAAACATATAAAATTGCTATCGTGAAACAAAAAATATGACTCTACTGAAAAAAGTAATTCAGAAAAAGCATTTCGCTATCTAAATTTCTACAGCGAACCTAACCAAAATAAAAAAAAAGAAAAAAAGTTTATATAATGTTAGTTAGAAATATTACGTTTAAAAAAATGAAAATAGAAAGTGTTGTACAATAACTATTTCAAAATTAAATAGATTTTATTTATTTTCTAATAATGAAAAAAATATTCAAAAATGTTATTGTGTTGATTGGTAGTCATTTTTTTATGATTTGTCCAATATTATTAATAAATCAGTGTAGTACATAGTGCAAATTTTGCCCAACAAATTTTTGTCCAGATAACCAGAAATATGTTGCCTACAGCTGCATCCTTAAAAACTTACTCTAAGGAGCAACCAGTAACCGGGCTAATTTTTCGAGTACTCATGTCACATATTTACCTATTAAAGAAAAGAAGTGAGGAGGTAGAGCCCTAACGAGAATACAGAATAATTTTTAGTTTGTTGAAATCAATTTTTGAGCATCTAACACTAGAACCTTGACAAATTGATTGGACTATAAACTGTCATGCAGCACAACTTCCAGAAAATTATGTTGGAATTAAAGCAAATTTTTGAGAAGCCGACAAATATTATTACATTGGTACTTTTTAAATATCACATCTGCAGATCATTCTTCAAAATAGAAGTTATAATATATATTTAAAAAACGTCCGTCAAAATGCATTAAAATAGAGTGGCACTGATGTAGTAAGAGGGTAGATTTTAAATAGCACGCCAAATTTTTGTCCAGTTTTTCATCGATATTTAAGGAAAAATATATATTGTACACACCATTTTTGAAAAAAGACAAAATCGGTGACTTAAAATTAATATTATTTTATATTCAACAATTCACATCATACCCTCTGTCTATACAAGTCACATTTTGGTCATTTCTTGAAGTCTTTAAATAATGCTAGAAATTTTTTCAGTTTAATCCCATATAAATTTGGTATCCTTTTCTCCACCGTCCTTAGACTTGCCGTTTTGTGTGCTGTTCTGACAAATGTCAAGTCTCTAATTTAAAATATCGTAAAGATAAGTTTTATGGGTATTTCAAGATCAAGCAACTGTGGTGTCGAAACAATTGCAATTTCAATTGTTGCATTTCATTACCATACTCATCTGTTTTCTTAAGAAGCTTTCACTCGAAAAATATGTGGTAGACAATCAAACATGTGTTATTAGTCAGCTTTGCCGCTGGCATCGATTACCCGTAAAAGCTAAAACGCTGAAGAGTGAATTTAAATTGGACGACGCATACAAATACAACCAAATTACGAGTTAATCACAGTAGGTACATTCTTTGTCAGGTCGGCGGTTTTTGTTTGATCTAATAGTCATTTAAGATAATGAAATGGAGAAGAGCAAAACATTCACACCAAGTACCGGTTACTCTTGTTGCCTCTTATAACACCATAATCACTGCAAGTCCGTTCTCGATATAAAGAATAAAGGCAATTCATCGATACAGACAGAGGTGGTACAGTAGTTCTTTTGGTAATTGTTTGTCGGCGCCTGTACGCTACGTCAGCACATTTTCATCCGACAATTAGTTAACTAAATGATTTCAAACAAAGCTGTTGGAAGAGAAGCGGAGGCAGAAGGAAACCTTCGATTGCTTTTCTTGCTGGTTCATTGCCATCGCAAGCTTATTTAATAAACCGGATGAGTAGGTTCGGTATTTGTTAATTACCTTTTAAAATATTGCAAAAAGTTATTCTTGTGTTAAGTAAAAAAATAATTGTTGACTGCAGCAATTATTATTCTATAAAGGAAACAGATCGGGATTTTATTCATATGTGCCATAATGTGGCACAATTTGTTTCCCATGACTTTCTCAACGTGCGTATGTGTTTGAGACACCTTTAAAAGGAATTAATGCCCTTTGATTGCCATTCGTGGCTGAGAAAATCATTTTTGAAATGTTGTCCTTCCTGTCTGAAGCGACTTATTAGTAATTTATCGTATCGTTTTCAAACTACAATAAATAATATTTCTACATATATTACATATTTATTTAAATGATTATTTAATAAAATTCCAGAGAAAATGAATGATGGAATAACATCAATAATTTTTAAAAAATATTAACAGGCTTCAAAAAGTTGAAAGTAATTAACAAAACATGACACATGAATAGTTGTCATGCTGTACAAATTTATTACCTAACTATATACCTAGTATATTTTTGAGGCCTGCCCCAAGCCAACCTAAAATCCTGCATAGCACATAGCCTCTCATCAAACCTGTTTGTGGCTTGACTCCGAATTCAAACATATACATGTTAGTAGTTAGGTAGGTAAATCATTTTTACAGAATAAGCTTTTTTACATTTATTATTTTGTGTGTAGGTACCTAACAACTGTGAATGTGATATTAATGTTATTTTTTGTTAACTATTTTCAACACTTAGTTGCATTTTGAGCTTGAGAATTTTTTAATTTGTTCGTATAACACCGTATATTTTTTTCAAATTCGCTATTAAAAGTTTTCACTGTCATCAGTTCCAGGACTATTACGTTGAATTTTAAATATTTATTGGGAAATTCAGTTAGATACTTTGATCGTGTCTCTCATATATTTTTTAATGATTTCCTGAAAAACTACATATTACAAGTCATAGAGAAATAGATGGGACCACCCCGGAAACATCCTGGGATAGAAAAGCTCTCTCAGTTGGAAAGAGGTTTGGGAGAAAACGACCTACAATACGAATTGCATCTATTTACAGGTAGAGTTCTTTTCCTGAAATTAGAAATTTATTCAATCCTAATATTCACACTATTAAACAAGCATATATTCAAACTGGTTCACAACCAGAGTAGACTTTTGAAAATAGAATGTTTAATTTTTAGTTGAATATATGTCGAAAGTTTCAGTCATTTTAATTAACACATGTAGGTAGGAATATAGGCAGGACATATTTATCATTATTTTATAATGAAATTTGAGAGTCATAGCAGCATTATTAACAAGCAAAAGATTGATCATTGAAGCAGTTAACGCCCTTAGGGAACATAAAAATTTCCAAACGGCAGAAAATATTGTATGGATTATAAATTTCTTTGGTCAAGAATAATATATCTGCCTCTGTTGTTATTTGACCTAAACAAAGCACAATTCTTAGTTTTTACAAATAGGTGATTAATAAAGTATTTTTAAAATTCAAATAAAGCAAGAAAAAACTAAAAAGTTAATTTATTATAATCTTCGTAGGTATTAACTAACTACCTACCTATATATATATATATATATATATATATATATATATATATATATATATATATATATATATATATATACCTATTGCAAGTTTGATATGTTAGTAGACATGCATACAATTTAGGGTTTGCCTGGCATCTACTTCAAAAATATACTATATATATATATATATATATATATATATATATATATATATATATATATATATATTTTTGAAGTAGATGCCAGGCAAACCCTAAATTGTATACATGTCTACTAACATATCAAACTTGCAATAGGTTTCAAATTTTAGATTAATAGCTGTGTGGCATCGACAACACCAGTTTTATTTATGATTTTGTGGGTAGCCCACATACTAAAGTTGTTATTGTGTAATCAACTATTATTTGTACTAATATTTTATTTCCGATTTTTTTTGTATCCCGTATTTTGCGATGTTGTCTAACAAATACACACTGCAGAACTTTGTAGAAATATTACCTGCTAATAATTATTTTCTTACACATCTAACATTTACATTTTTATATTTGTTTAAAATGTTACATGTCAAATGTGACGTCTCTGGCGTTTACGATTTAGTGTATTAAGTAAATTTTCTGAAATAACTACATTTTGGATAAGACATGTTAAATGTTCAGTCCATAATTTCCTGTGCCTAAACCGTTTTTACCACTTCGGGAAATAAAGCTTTTGGGGCTAGCAGAAATTGAGCTATTTCATCTGAAATTAAGCTTAAATTGATTAAAAGATTAATATAAATTCAAAATTTTATCAAAAATTAAGTGACCTTAGCATATCTGATAATTAACAATAAGTGTTTTTGGCCAGAAGTTATAATCTTTATAGAATTATATTTATGCAATCCAGGAAACTAAATTAATTTGATGATATTATTGTTTGAGTTTAAACAGTATTTAGATTTGTTGAATTGATAACTATTTATTCTTGAGTTACTTCTATGATGCCATGCGCCGCCATGAAAACTAAATAAATAATAAAACTAGTATAATATTAAGTTAAAAGTTAAAATTTACTTTTAACAAACTTATTTATAAAAATGCCGGCTTCAAATACACCATTGTTTGGAGAAGTAATTTGTTACCTACAATTATATTTTTGGACCGATAAGCAACGAATATTTCAACTCAACAAAGATCGGGAAATAAAACTGTTCCATAACTCCAGACTAGATCTAATGTTCTGGCTATACAGGGTGTAACATCATGCAGTGCAGCTAATTTGGCAGGTGATAATACTGGTCAATATGAACTAAAAAATCTTAACAATTATTTATCTATCTGATTTTTTTGAAATTTCAATATATCCGGCATGTGCATGTGCATGTACAGTAGGAAAATACTACAGCTAACAGAATTTTTTTTCTAAATGAGGAACGAAAAAGGATTGAAAAACAAGCATATTACAAGTTTAAAATGTTCGGATTTGCATCTTCACGGAAAAAAGCGTGATATGAAAGGAGATCTAAATGCCATCTACATTGGCTACTTGAAAAGTATATTCCAGTTTTCCTTATTTGTGAATTATGCCTTCACATCAACGTATCAACAGAAAATTCTTCGATTTAATAATGATATGAAACCAATTTTCTTGCAAAAACATATCAAAATAATACATTCAAAGTAAGTATCATCTTACGATTTTGCAGTGAACGATCTAACACAATGTTTACTTTCGCTACAATTCGAATGAAAGCAGTTTAATCAATGTTCCCATGTTTTCATTAACTCTGTTAAAAAAATATCGATAAAATTGGCTTAAACGTCCGTTCATTTAATAAGAATGACAAAAAAATGTTGTTCTATTCAGTTGATAATTGTGTTGCTCTTTTACAAATAAAAGGTTAAATATGCACTCATATGCTTACTTTTTGACATATGTCATACAATATTTTTCTATCTATAATGATTAACCGTATCACCCTGTTATAGTATAATTTAGCGAATCTGAAACATTTAATAATTTCACTTGCCAAAGATACATAAGAGGTTTTTACAAACATTTAAAAACACAAAATTTGTGTTATAATGAGTGACTGTAAAATATTGCTTTCTTTTCTTCAAATAATTGGCCATTTATAAATAATCACGTCTGCTTTTGAGAGTAGTTTGTGCTTATTTTTAACCAAATTGTTCACACTTTGAACATTTCATAAAGAAAATTACCGAAATTAATTACAAATTTGTTTTTTTTTAAATTAATTACATCAATTAATTAGTCACGACCAACATGTGTTCCACACCGTGATTCCCTATTAATCAAACAATTTATTTCGACACATACACTTTTTGTTCGATGCAACGGAAGTCCTTTAGATAATTATTACAAACTAAAATATCATATCCCTCCGAGATTTAGCCATTAGCGTTTTCATTTCAAGTTGGTTTGTCACAATAAATGACATTGCCAATGGAGAGACAATAACAAAAAACACACTTAATGATCATACTTTGTATCATACAATGTCAGATTACGGATTGCTCATTTACGTAATGTGCTATTAGTTACACTAAAATGAGATTGTTAATTGTTCGAGGCAGCGGTTTCGTCGCTGATGGTCAGAATTATTCATTAATGGAAAGTGTGTTGTTAAAATAATTGTTTGCTAATTAAAACAGAATATGTTCTACTTTTCAGGCAAATTTAGAAATATTTATTGAACATGTGTTCATCTGGTAAATAGTAAAAATTAGGAAACCCAGAAAAATTAACATTATTGCGAGTAAAACTTGATGTTTTTAAGGCAATCACTAATGTATCACATAAAAATTATCATAAGCAATATTAACAAATACAAATCTGTGAAGTCGAGGAACAGAATTTATAAAAGCCTAGGGGCAATGTCATGATAAATGTTGAATTTATATAAGCCAATATTGGAGACTGTACTCAAAGTGTTTTTATACAACCCGTTAATACATATTTAGTTTCTAAAACAGAGTCAACAAAAAATGTTAAATGTTTAGAGTTCAGATAAAATATTAAATTTAAACAACCCCCCCTCCACATAAAAAGCTCTAAATACTAAAAAATACTCATATGCCAAATTTGTTACGTTTCAGTTCTGAGACTAATACCAATATTTGCGTATCTGCGCTCCTGGAGAAGGTTAGCATTTAGGTGTCACTGCCACCACAGATCCACTCCAACATCCAAAATGGATCAAATAGATGCAGCTGTTTGGCTGTTCATGAAACATATATTCCCAGAATTCTATCGTAACGCCAGAGACCCACCCAAACACACACAAAAGGTTTCATTAAAATTGGTCCAACCATTTGGAAATTCAAAAAAGTCTAGGATTGCTGTTTCAATTACTTGGTCCAATTTTTAATCTAAACTAAACCATCCAGGGACCAACTCCGACACCCACAAAAAAATTCATCATAAATGGGTCAACTTTAGAAACAGTTAAAAAAATAAATTCTTTAAAAGACTATTTTGTCAAGTAGGAAATGACTGATGATCTACAAACGGCTGAACAAATCTTCATAAACTATAACTAAGAACCATCTTGATCACGTCAAATTTTGAACACAAAAAAACCTTATCAGGTAAATAGCAATTTTGATTGTTCAGCCTTGGGTTTTATCTCCTCACAGTGGATTTTTGAAAACAGGTTAGTAAAGTAACTTAGAATCAAGACGCATAATTTGTGGAAATTGTTGGGCAATTTCTGGTACATCAGTTCCTCTCTTCTAGCAAAACTCTGCCACAAGATTAACTGTATAATATGTTTGAATGTACTTAAATCTGTATTAAGACGTTCTGTTTCTTTCTCAGGAATCGTTCTGTTGTTTTTCCAAGTTTTTAGAAGCAGTACAAGTTCATCTGAGTTTCAGTTGATTGGCTATTGACTTCAATGTTTTTTTTACTTTCATTCGACAGGATTTGTTGCCATGAGATCTACATCTAGAGTGATCTAATTTCTTCACTATTTTAAAACATGCATAAAATTTCTATCATTTTGGTTTTCTTAGTGTGTTCTTTGAATAATAATTTGGTCTTGATCTAGGCCGTTTTTTACATACCATTATCAGTTAGTACCTTTATCTATTATATCATCTTAAGACGTTCTTTGCACAAAACTCCACAATAATATGTAGATCTGCCTTACATGCTGCTCCGAAATGAACGCAGTGAAAAATTATTGGGCAGCCATAAACTAATAGAGTATAAGAGCTGTAAATTTCGAGATGGAAACCCGGTATAATATGAAAACGAACTCTACTGGGTTCTCACGGGATAGAGTGTACTAATATTAGCATGTCTAAAATCTCTCTGGATGAAAATTTATGTGATAGAGAATATCAGACAGATACATTAGGCCAGTTCTTGTTTAGAATACTAAACATATAGCGATGATTCTTTCAATTATTCTGTAGTGAAAGCACTTAAGTGCTTATAGCTAGAACAACGAATAAAATATCCTAGAATCAAAACTAATTCATTCTAGAAATGGAAATATTGAAACGCATAACCATTTATTACTCTCTTGACAATATTCACTGGAACCACAGTATATATTGGATTGTTTCCAATGCAAGCGAGAAATACGTATTTTATTTTAGTATTGTTTAAATATTGTTTAATACTTTTTGCGGGTACTGCAAAAGCTTTAAGGCTCCTTTTCACTCAGAATTTGCTTTTAATATTTATTCTTATAAATGTTACAACTAGTATTAATTACATAATACTTTACTTTAACTGCAGATAAAATTTTTAATATGGGAAAACGGATTTACTACTCAAACAGTTTTATTCTGCAATAAAAGTTTTCATATTCTGAAGAAAGCAAAATCTCTTTGAAACCTTAGTGATATTTTCCTATCTCAATGTGAAATTATTTTGAAACAAAATTGAAATCAAAACATGTCACACAAAAACAAATTTATACCTTTAGTTTGTGATTTTGGTCGTTCGCATATCTTAAACATGTTAAACTGAGTATCATCGTTCGGAGCTCGAGAATATTTGCAAAAATCTGCATACTCATTCTTCAACAGAACTGCTCTGATCGTTCGGTTTCAGATCATTTCCTTGTATTATTTAGTTTATGAGATAGTTAAATATTGTGAGGTTTAACGGCCTCTAAAATGACCACAAATAAAGAAATGTATAAAAGATAGGTTAGCTTGACGAAAGAAATAAACAAAGCAATTACAATAGTAATGTGTTTTAGTTTTTGTAAATGGTGTTTGTTTTCGTTTTTTACGCAATGCAAAGAAAAACACTTGATACCCTAATGGTAGGATTTAATTTTTCAAGTAAAATTAAAGTGCGAAATTATTTGTTGGTTTTAGAATTGAGACAAAAAGTTATATACTTGAGATACCTAATAGATATGAAATGAATGAGAACTGGATACTACTATTATTGTAAAGGTGACTGAAAATCACTACAAACTGCATTTATTAAAATATATAATGATAGTTTAATTATGGCTTTTGGACTAAGCATCTTTAAATGGAAACAAACTGTAAGTTTGTACTCTGTTTCGATATTTTTATGACTGTATACTGAATGTTAAAAAAACTCGATTATTTTACTGTTATTTTTAGAAAAACTTCTAAGAAAAATTTACTGGTATTTATTTCGATTTAATAAATAAATAATTTATTATTTACCAAATTCATACTTTTGTAATTTTGTATATTGTGTCCATATTAGTAAATGCACGAAAACAGACTATAGAGCCTTAGAAGGACAAATAAACAGATAGCGGATATGTACTTCAAGAGGAGCTTCTTAAGGTGTGTATCTATTCCCATTAGTTGTTCTGTTTCTACATTTTTTTGAGAACAAACACAATATATTTAAAAATCAGACCTTTTCATCTTGTGTTTTGACCTAGTTTTTTCAATGCAAATTTTAATATTGTATTTTTTGTGTGCGCTTTTTGAGGATTCAAATTTTATAGACATTTTAGGTACTTTTGTTTAAATTTTTTTAGATGCGCTTGAGAATTTAAAAATTTAAGTGATCTATATTGGAATGGAACGTTTTTTGATCAAACATTTGATCGAAATAATATCCTATAATAATGAAAAGAAGAAAAAAAATAAGTTAATTTTGTTTCCTTCATATTTCTAAATTTATGAAGGATTTTGGCAGGATTTCTTGATTTTTCAAGATACAAATTGCTGAATGAGTAAATGTTTTTTTTTACAAAGAAATCTTTCTACGGATGTGAAAACCAGTTAAGCATACTACTGTTGATTTTTTCTTGCAAACTCACATTTATGTTGTGGGCTAGATAAGTGAACAGAGGATTCGAAGTGAATTTTTGGTAAGTTTTTTATTTTTCTGAGATTGTTGAAGTGGGGTTATTTTGAAACAAATTAAAGCCTTTGTACTGTCACATTGTTGTTATCTGACTAATAAAGCTAGTAAAATAGTATTGGTTTCGTTTTTTTTTTTATTGTATTACTGTATAGTTTTCTCGAGTTCTATAGGTTTGCTCCAATAATTTCATTTCTAATAGGTTAGTCTTCAACAACACCATGATTCCTGAACAAATAGTGGCCAGAGTTATAAATCAATAATAATTCTTCTACTCAGCTATGCAAGTGTAAGTGATTTATTGGATTTTAAAGTAACTTCTAAGTGAACACGTTTTGCAGCTAACTTCACTTGTCTATAATTTAGAAAATTTTATTTATTCTATAAAAAACAACCCTGGAGAATTAGGATAAATAAAAGTTATGCCGCACTATAATGGACTAAAAATATCCCAAAAATGTTAAATTCTTGTCAGAATATGAAATTCACAAACCGATATTTCATAGGAACAAAGCTTGTAAAATTGCCTTGACTGTAATCAGAAAAAGTATTTGATTTTGCCTTCTAATAACTTTAATCTTATAATTTTGAAGTGTTTGATGAAACTAGGAGTTTTAAGAATTTGTAGAGTAGAAGTAATGCAGTATAGAATTAAGACTGTCATATTTAGTCTTTGAGTATTTGACTGACGTCACACCTCGTGGCTATAGATGGATGGGAGGATGTACCTGTAAAATCTGTTAGACAAGTGAGAAAATTGGATTCAAGTCCTCTAGTTGTGAAACACACAAAGATGTCCTATTGCATGAAAAGTACTCTATCGTGGATTTAAATATATTAGCAATTATTATTATCAACTCTCTGAAGGATTTGGTGAAGGGTTGTCTCTTGGTAGTAAGATTCGAAAAGTTGATTTAGTTATATATAATGAAATTCGTTCTGTGAATAGTAATTTATTTCAACTATTGTAGAACCAGAGTTCAAACAAATCGTACAATCATACATTAGAAAACATTCCTTTCGACATGGCGAATCCATTAATTCATGATAACGGAAATAACGGAGTTCGTATAGGTCAATTAAAAGCCACATTACAATATATACCTGAAATAAATTTACCCGGCTATTCTCTCACACATACATTCAAAATTCAACACCTCCAATTTGAAACAATAATTGCTGTTCGTGAAGCGGCCATAAAGTATGATAAATAATAGATTTTGAAGGGAATTAACCACGGTCTCGCATAACATAAAGGTTGCTAAATTGGCCGGAATAGTTGATGTTTATATCTTTGTGTATTTCCCGTTATTACCGGCCAGCCATTCAACTCGTAACATAGTAGTTGCTGCAATGCGGCACTTTTTCCTAAATATTAAGCTAAACCGAGCGGCGGTCCAATTTATCATGCTTTCGCGTTGTTTTTGCTAAAACAAAAGCCACTAATGACGTGCTTTATCGTAAAACACCGGCTAGACGCTCATGTGGCTTTTGCGGATGACGATGTTAATGCAGTTATGACGCCTCGGCCATTACTAACTATTGGAAGAGCAACCTTTTTGAAAAAAAAATGCTTTATCGTTTAAGGTACTCTATCTCAAAAACAATGCTGCGGTGTCATAAGTTCTAAGACTGTATTTGTAAGTAAAATGTTTTTATACTATTTTCTAGTAAATCTATTCACCGATGTACCTAGTAGCTTTTGAAATAATTTTTTGAAGGCCACAGAATTTATTAGAAACTTTCTGAGGATAGTTTAAGAAATTTGAGATAATTGGGGGTGTAACGTCTAACGAATAAGTAATGACAACACATAAAAAACCTCTGCATTTTCAAAAAACTTAAATGAAATTATTTACTGTTTTAGTGGCAGAATATGAGGGTTGCAAAGTGCAAAACTCGGTAGGATTCCTGTTAGGGCTATACAAACACACATGGGAAAGTTGTCATTAGATCTACTATTTTCTGTTTTGGTTAGCATGGTATTAATAAAAATAGAAATAGGTGGCGTCACGTGACGGTTGGTTTGACACACCTACCTTAACCTAACACTTACAGGTCGAATAAATAGCATTCAGTAGATTGATAGCTTAGGCTCATTTAATTCATGATCGGCGGAGCAAAAACTGATTTCAGTAGTTCATTATGACTTTCTACCCTGGTTTTTCCATTTCCTTAATTTACCAAAAAAAAACAATCATTTCTTCAAACTGTATATACAAATAGCAGTAACTGACAAATTGCATCAAAACTATGTCACATATGCCTATATCATTGTTCCATTGGTCCGGATTAATCATTAATCATAGAAAAGTCCAGGTCATTAATTCATTTATTTATAATATTTAACCTTACTCTGTTAGCAAATTATGAATGTATTTTTTTAGTGCATTGATATTGCAAACTAAACAGTATTTATTATGTAATTAATGGTCAATTTACAAATCTGTTTGTTGAGTGTTCATAACTTGGAAATCCAACTTTAGAGTGAACCTACAATTTGTTGATAAATATTCCAACTTCCCTGTCAATTCGGAGTAGACTGTTGCTTAAGATGACAATATGTCTATCATTCTAGTAAACTAAAAGGTGATTTCTGATACGAATTTTTACTGCTGCTGTCCCTATTTTTTATTCTTCATCATCATCTGATGTTTTTGCCTTCTCAAGCGTCGGGTTGGGAATAAGATTTCCCATTCCCATTATAACATTTTTTTCGACTTTAACTTTTGCTCTAGATTTCATTTTATCTAAAGTTTTTCCTTTTTTTGGCCATCTTTGTTCACTTGTTAGTTCTACTTGTTAATTCTAGATCTATTTTCATATGATTTGACAGAATGTTCTCTAGATATTCGATTGTTGACTCCTTGAATGGTGAGCGCTTCCCAATTATTGTCAGTTCCATGGTTTCTTTTATATTTACTGCCATTTTATGTTTTTCTCTTTTATATTAAAACGACATCAACGGTCTATTGTGCAATTCTTATTTTGACTGCCTTTAACTATCCCTCCCTCTCGCTCTTTCCCGTTTTTGCATCTATGATAAAGAATAACAAATTAGCTCCTCGAAGTTTCATTGAACTTCCATCGTCTTAAAGTGAGAGCAACCACTTCAAGACGATGGAAGTCCAAGGAAACTTCGAGGAAAAAGTTACATTGTTTACCAACTTCAGACTAACAAATTAGCTCTTTTTACTAGATTTTCCATAACAACTATGAATTGTCTGAGTTATCCCTTGGATTCGTTTATTCAAATTAAATCCATCTGATCTTTGACATGTTATCTGGACCCTACTTTTCACTGTCTCAAATGTAAGTGTACCTGGTATCTTTTTTTAAAATTATTATTTGTAATATTTAAACAGACAATTTTCACATCTTCAAGTTTTTTTATGACTGTTCAACGCGTTTCGATATTTTCAATATGTTTGTCAACCACTTGCTAAAGTATATCAAGAAGTTGGTAGTTAATTTTTGATAAAGACATTGAAAATATTACTAAAGTATGAGGAGTATTTGTGGAAGGGAAGATACTTACAATGACAGCCACATATATACAATCTTACATATGCATGGCTACATGATTTTATAGTGGATCTTACTGTCTCATGATATCTGTAAATAATTTCACCATTTCTGTAACGTAAGTTCAATTGCACGAAAAGAAGTTTGTAAAATGCCAAGAAGATAAATTTAAACTATACCGTGAAAAGTATCAGATCAGAAATCAATAGGCTAATTGCAAGATAATTGTAATGTTAATTGACAGACTAAATATTTACAATCCGAAAATGCAAATTGGCGACTTCAAGGCAGTGATAAGGCTTTGAGAAAAAATGGTAATTATTAAGTAAAACGAATTTCTGTGGGTTCGATCTCAGTAAGAATGACGATTTAGCAAAATTTTGCGTAAAAATTGTATCCCAAAAAATTAACAAAAACTTCATTATCTGATAATTTTAATCTACATTTCCTCACATTTATATCCATATATTAAATTAATCACCAAATGAATAATAACATAACTAAACTAACTTGCAATTTTTGAAAACTTAACGAATTATCAGGATTTTCGTTACTCGCAATTTTGAAGTTGACATTTGATAGACCACTTAACACATTTATTTGTCTAACATTTAAAAAACTTATATTTAATAAAAATTCTGTTTAAATTAAAAAGTTGGCAGCCATCATAAACTTATGCATTTTCGCCACCATGCGGTTGTTCTTCCGCTGAATCTTCCTCATATGAAGAAGGTGGGAGTTAGTTGTTGATAAAGATATTAAAAATATCGGAACTCGTTGGATAGTTTAATGAAACAAAAGTTGTAGATATTTATGGTTAAAATTATATTAGTTAATTGTCATAATGAATTTCCATCAAGTATCTGCCGAATAAATTGGTATTTCTCCATTTTATATATTTGTTTTTAAATTCTCTAAATTTCTATTCTGATATACGTTAAAGAGTGAAACAAGACTTTAATTACATAATATTTTTGGCTCCTATTTTGCCATATATTTGATGTTGAATCCACATAGTCATTGTTACCGACCATTATTATGGCCAGGTAAGTAAGAAATTAGAATCTGTATCAAAAAATCGTACAACAACAGAAATCAAAGTATTTTTGTAATTACCCACATTTTAATTGTTGCACTATTTCATTTTTTCTAAGCTGTTCCAATATTGGGCTCCTTCTTGTTGTTCGAAATTCCTATAGAAATATATTTTTTGCCCAAATATTCTAATATCTAAGAGTTTGGAGTAGTTATTATGTACACAAAATAAAAATTAAACATGATATAGTTGTCAAATTTGATAGCAAATCTATTTACGATATAGTTGGTTCCCTAACAGCTGTAACTTAAGAATTGCCATCTGCTCTTTCGCAAAAATTTTGCCCATTTATTAGGTAACGTCGTACCATCATTTGCGTATAAAAATCATTACTTCACTTAATTTACAAGTGTTATTGATTAATGTAATTAAACGTAATCAGGGGATAATTGAAAACTTCCATAAAATATCCAAATCAGATAAAAATTATTTGCTTACGGTTAGCAGGCTATCCTCCATCATTACCGGATAAATGAACCTCTTCGCTCGTTTATCAGTGACAACTTTTTATTAATGATCGGCTTATATGCGTAAATAAGTTTTAGTTTGTTGTTTGATTGGAATGACTTATAATAATCGATTTATCTGGTACAGATTAATTATTTATTGGTTTAGTACAAAAAATTAATAAAACTCATAATTGCCATGGAATATTAAACAAATACGAAGAAAATGATGATGAATTTATAGCCTTATATCTTGCTGTAAATTTGTCATTAGATTGACTTTTGTTTAAATGTTTTTACATATAAATTGAACAAAACTACTATTTTCTAAAACAGTATATGCTCTCTTCGAGGTGTTATTTCTTTGTACGCAAGACAATATATATAATATATATTGTTTCTGGTTAGGGAACCTTCATCAGTTGCGCTTCACACAATTAATGTCCTCTCGAACACTTCTTTATGTATTTGATACATTTCGTTAAATTTGTAGACGCGAGATGTAAGACATCTAGGATTTTGCGTACAAAGGAATGACACCTCGAAGAGAGTATACAATATCTCTGACAGGTGAAGTAACCTGAAAATTTTATCGTGACATTCTGTCCTAGGAGAACAGCAGTTACACGGTACGGCTCCAGATTCGGAACCTCTGTGTGCTAATTCTCTCGAAAAAATGTCGGTCTTACAACTCGAGTCTTCAAAGGATATATTATACTGAAAAAGAATAATTGTAGAATATTACTTTTCCTTCTGAACTATTTGGTAGAAATTTTGGATCCTGATTATAAGTGATGGGAATTAAATAATAATTGACAAACCACTAGACAAATTCTCTATCAACTAATTCTCAGGTATCTGATGAAAATATTTTTGGGTTACTCTGAAACAAACAGATTTTAACCTGTTCACATTTAAATATTAAGTTTATTTTAAGTTATCTTAAAATAGTTAAATATTGTTGCAGATTTAAGCCGTTATATAAATATTGTTACAGATTCCGTGGGTTCAATCATCAAATTTTTACACTCACTATAAACGTCTTTATTTGACCCAAAACAAATTCTTCAGAATATTTATTTAAAAACACCAATGACTAATATCGAAACAGATGTACTACACGTTGCCATTCGCCATAGCGTTTGTATAGATATCATCGCCAGTTCTAGAATTCGCTGGTCACTTCTGGAATGTCAGCGCGTCCAACATAATTTTGTCGAGGACCAGGTCTCGTATTTACATAACCGTAGCGGGCCACTAGATGCACAATATCAAAGGTTTAAGTAGGTAGGTATTAATGTCTTCTAAAATTTGAACTAGGTCGTTGGCCGGATGAAGGACTTCAACGGGACACAGGGTGGCCCGGGGGTCGTACTTTGGGCGGCTCTGGTGTATGGTATCCAATTCCGGAATGAAACCGAGGCGTTCTTGCCAACAATCGAATTATTCGGGATTCCGTTTCTTGTTGCTGTTGTTTATTTGGATGGTTTTTGTCATATTCGTAAGCCTGGTTTCTATGTAGGATGATAAAGTCTCGAAGGTTTTTTAATTTTTGGCAACATAAAATGAATGTTATTACAATATATACTGTGTTAATGTGATATCCGCAATGCACATACACATGGTATAACTATTGATTTTATTCTTATCCAAAAATTATATTTATGTCTCTAATATCAATAGTGAAGTTCATACAAAGTATCTGGATTTTATGTTTAACTTTTAGAACTTATGTGAAACATATTCATAGATATTTAATGTTCATATGTGGCGAAAACATAAAATTTCTTGATTAATGTAATACATATTAATTCGAAAAATCGCTTCAAAATCGTATATCTCCATGCAATGTCTGTGGCAAAGACGTCTAGGCCTGAATTATCTTGACCTGTTATTACTAAGAATATGAGCACCGATTTGGCTTTATTAAGATGCGATCCCACTGACTACAAATCGGCATGTACCCCTAATAATAATCAATACAGCAAATTTCAGGACATTGCAGAACACATTTAAGAGGCATTAAATGCTACTTGATTTTCTGGTGATGATTAATAGTCTTCGGCCTGGCAATACTGTAACCGAAAACCATGGAGTCAATGTCGGTTAGGACCAGTGTAGATCTGCAGACATTTATATGTGTCATATTCAAACTTAAGAACGAACCTCATTCTAAGAGCACCGAAGTTGAAAAATGATCTTCAATTATCTAAGGATACATCGAAACTTTTGGATTCTTGTCTAAAATGAAACAACTTATCAGATCCTGACGCAAAATTTTGTTGTTATGGAAAAAAAGAATAAGGATATGTACAGTTTTACAAAAATTATATGAGATGTTGGTGGAGTAAACGACATCGAAAAAACTTGACGGTTCTTTCTAGGTGTCTTCCAAAATAAGGCTCATTTGAGGAGATATAACAAACATATGCATGCTTGTTGATCAACAGCAATGCTATACAACATATTTATTTATTTAGAAGAACAATAGAGCAAATATTTATAAAAAAAGTTGGAAGTAAAAGTAAAGAATGTGACCAATATGAATTTTATACAACTTGAGAAAGGATTGCTTCAATCATTTAACATCACACTTCGGTTGATCCATTGATCCAGCAATTTGTAAAGGAAAAAGGAATTACTCAGATATGGAAATACTTTCAGGTATCTATATATATATATATATATATATATATATATATATATGTTTTTAAGTTTTCGCGGGCACTAAATGTATTAGATGGTTTCCGGGAATTCATCCGCGTAGTTGATAATTGATCCCTGCCGGGATCGATGGTAAAATGACGACGTTTCGGCAGAGTCACATCTGCCCTCTTCAGGTCGGTTCGCATAATTCTCGTAGCCTTCTGCTTTCGCTTCTAGTTGCTCGAATACTGATATTTTCTGGAGCGCGCGCGGTTTTATATAGTCGCGGCTCGGCGCCTGTTGGTTGGCACCGTGAACGGCTGCGTGTGATTGGCCCTGGGCGCTCACTGGGAGCGCCTCCCGTCTGCTGATTTGTTATTTTCGGTTGAGTTGTTGTTGGACGGGTCCGGGCCGGTACGGTGTTTAATAGAATTTTCCAACAATTCGATAAGTTCTGGATTTCATTGCGTGCGTTTAGACTGTGAGGCCTCTTCGCTATTTCAATTGCCTCTCTTACGAGTCTTGATTTCGGGTGTTCTATATTTGCCAGTACTCTGGTGTTCTCAAAGTCTATTCGGTGTGACGTCGTGGTGGCGTCTTCAGCAATGGATTTTGTTTTTTCCTGCTTTCTTATAGCATTCTGGTCTTCGGAGTCCTCAACACCGTGCTTATTTTTCTGTCTGTATTGAAAATAGTATCGATATTGTGTCTCCGTAGAATTCTTGCAATACTGTCCGTGGTACCCTTGACATACGGTAAATAAGCCTTGGTTATTGGTGTCTCATGCTCCTCGTCTGTTCGTCTCGGTTTTGACTTTAGGGCTCTTTGAATATTTCGGTCTGTAAATCCGTTTTGTGTCAGAGCTGTTTTTAAACTGTCCATTTCCTGTTTGATGTTGTCCTGGTCAGCTAGTCTTTGTGATCTGGTTACTAAAGTTTTGACGACGGCGTGTAGTTGGGCTGGGTGGTGATGAGAATTAGCATGAAGGTATCTGTTGGTGTGAGTTGCTTTCCTATATACCGTATAGCCAAGGGTTCCATCTTCCTTCCTATTTATGAGAACATCAAGGTATGGCAGTTGATTGTTGGCTTCAACCTCCATGGTGAATTTTATTTTGTGATGGATGCCATTAAGGTGGTCTAAAAATGTGTTGAGGTGTTCCCTCCCATGAGGCCAAATCACAAAAGTATCATCCACATATCGCAACCATAAACTGGGTTTAAGAGTTGCTGTTCTTAGTGCCAGCTCAAAGTTCTCCATAAAAAGGTTCGCTATAACTGGTGAGAGTGGCGATCCCATTGGAGCTCCTTCCACTTGTTTGTATCGTTGGTTCTCGTAAACAAAATAGGTGTTCATCAGGCAGTGCCTTGTTAAGTCTACAAGGTGTTGAGGTGGTTTGTATTTTTCTATTATGATATCCAAGGCTTCGTCGGTAGGGATGTTGGTGAAAAGGGACACTACGTCAAAACTGACCAAAAGACACTCAGGTTGTAAAACCGTTTTTCTAAGTATTTCGATGAAATGTGTCGAATTTTTGACATATGAGTCTGCCCCCTCTGCAAACGGTTGAAGTTGTTGGGCTAGGTATTTGGCTAGCTGTTGTGTTGGGGATACAATTGAACTTACTATTGGCCTCAAAGGTGTATCTTTTTTATGTACTTTTGGCAACCCATAAATTTCGGACATCTCGATGATTTTCCACGCGGAATGAGTTGCAGTTGGAGATTTTTGTCGATCCTACTTGCTTGGATTTTGGCCTTAGTTGTTTTTTCCAGATAAGTTGTTGGGTCGGTAGTAATTTGTTTATATGCTGGATCTTGTAGCAATGTTTGAATTTTATTTGAATAATCCGCTATATCTCAAATTACAGTCGCATTTCCTTTATCCGCAGGTAGAATGACAATGTCCTTGTGGGGCGAAGTTGTTTCAAGTCCTCATTTTCTTTTATAGATAGGTTCCTTTTGGGTGGTTTAGACTTTCTTAGAACATGTGACACATCTTGTCTAATTTTTTCAGCGGTGTTCGCATCTAATTTTGAAACTGCTGTTTCCACGCCACATATTATGCTCTCTGTTGGTATGTGAGAGGGAGCAATAGCGTAATTGAGTCCGTTAGCCAACATGCCAATCGAGGTAGAGTTCAATTGGACCGAAGATAAGTTATAAACGGTTCTATTCGTTTCCAGTTGCCTTGAGGTTAGACTGTGACCGTTATTTTCCGAGAAAAAATCGTTTTTGGGTTTCTGTTGGAGCTTCAATTTGTTAAATTTTTTCTGTTGTTGCAATGTTGTCAACTCTGCATCGTTTCGCTAATTCGCTAATTTCATCGAAATTATCCCATATTATAGCTAACCTGTAGGTGTAGCGAATTACAAACTGGTTTATCATCTCATCTGGAGCGGCTAAATACAAAGTTCTTGTCATTTAAGAATATATATCATGTTCGGAACTACTAGTAGCTATATTAACATTTCAGGAAACATATTTCAATGTCCAGTATAATAAATATAGCATATAAATATAATTGAACGATATAATTCATTTGATTCATTGATTTATTGTTTATGAAATGTTTTGAGAAAACCAGACGTTTCTTTCTACAAAAACTAAATCAATAAAATTTGTTACAAATTAACAATGACAGTATCATATAATTCTTCTTGTAAAAGTTATGACGATCGCTGTTAATTGTAATGTTGCTTTGAATAACTTGAAAGACATGTCTTCGGAGTTTTCTTAGATCCTGTTAGAGTTTTTAATAAGGATGCATTTACATAAGATACGTTTAAATGATTGAAGTGCAACATAGATCTAATCGTAGTTATGATGAAATACGACATGAATATAATTTTGGTATAATTTGTTAATAAGTTTTAGTAGTCTAGAACATTAGGTTCTGTAGAACCTGTTGTTGTCTTCGCATATTATAGACTAAAGTAAATCCCTTGTGAGATTTTTTAATTATCTCAGGTCTTTAAATTGGTGGTTAAGTATCGGCGGGATAGATTTGGGATTCGACTACATCTACTTTCTGCGACGCACTTTTAAGGTACATAAGGAGTGGTTTAGATATTACAAGAGCGTGAGTGACAAATCGGACTTTTACAATAAGATTTTTCCCCATCAGCCTGTTTGACGAGATGATAGCTATCCATTGGTAAGAATATTGATGAAGCTAAACAATATTTGTATGGTAGTTAAATTTATAAAAGAAAAACATTTAACTAACTCACCTTCTATTTTGGTACCACGTTTTTACTTGAGTGTCTGTTAAACTAAGTTTTGCCGCTAATTCCATTCTATCTTGCACACTGAGGTATTTTTGTCTTTCGAAACTTTTTTCTAACGTTTGTAACTGAAGATCGGTGAATGCCGTTCGGGCTTTCCTTTGTTTTTTGCTTATTGCACCGTTTTTCGACGAAAGCGAATCATCACCGTTTTGACCTGAAAAAACAGAAGTTTCATTATTTGAACTGAAATTTATTTTTAACCAGTTTTGAGCTCAAGCATTTTGGAAAAAAATGTTTTAAAGGGACTTATTTAATATAACGACTAATGTTGGTTTCTGCTTCCCTTCATGTCGTTAATTGCAAATTCAGTTTGTTCTCACGCAGGTCTGGAGCTATAACTAATAGTTAAGAATGAGGTTTCGTATAGAATACATATAGTGGAACCCCTTGTCAAATAGAGATTAGAAAATGAAATTAGTTTACTAAGGGTTTTCAGATCTTTCTGTTGGAGATCACTTTACAAATGCTTAGTGAGAACTCTGGATCAGAGAACAAACTCGAATATGATCTCTTGAAATCAGTTTAACTAATAATTATTACCATTTTCGGAAAATATGAACAATGGAATTTCACACGTGAACAAATTCTGCTGACAGAATACTTGCGATGTTTTACATAACCTCAACAAATATTTTAAACTGTCCACCAATCGTTGGTGAGTGTGAATAATATATGAGGTTAAAATGTTCAGTTCTATTCTGAAACAATATTGTATCAGCAAAGTTTTCATAAGATACAATTTAATATATCTGAACATAACATTTTTACAATTTTTTACTATAAAATTATGAATACAAAACAGCGGCTCTAAAACTCTACGGAAAGTGCAACATTTCGAGAAATCGTAGTCATTTTCGAATATGGTGTGGGCAGGATGTTGTTTTTCTACTCAACTCTAGATAGAAACACTAAGTTTGAAATGATGTGCAATTAACTACCATAACCCTGCACCCATGATGTCTACACTACGTCCAGTGATTCCAGGACCCCTAGTTCTGGAATGCGGTGATATCCCTTGCGTTTGTTCCCCTAGCTATCAACTGTTTGCGCCTGCCAGTGAATATTCAAAAAATATGGCATAACTAATCTGAATAGTGATTGATGACGACTCCAGACTTGGTGTGAAATGGCTCCACAGCATTATTTGTAGATAAGAAAGTTGAGATCTTATTCTTTCACGACATCTTTGAGGAAGACTTTCAGACTGTCTTTAAGGGGCAACCCTAATACCCTTGTACATTTTATCTTCGTCTAAATTTAAACTCTTACAGATAATGATAATGAGTGAGGAGAGAAAAATCGTGTATATGATTACAGGTAATATGAGGCAGTTAAAATGAGAGTTTGCTAAGAAAAATATCTCTAACAAAATTACGAATTAACTACATCAATTACTGCTTAAAACAGATATGAAGTCGTCTGAAGTTTATATTGTTCTGAATGTAATATTTTCGAAACGAATCTCTTTGAGTAAACTTGTTACCTCGGGAATGAGTCTCAGGTTGCCCAATTTAGGATATGGTTGCCTCTAGTAGCGTAGAAATACCATTAATGCTAAATAATTTGTAACAGTTGAGGTTGAATGAGGGGTTGTCATGGTGAAGCGGCCACTTTCTTTCTCTAGCTCTAGTCGAACAAGGAGCACTCGTGTTCTTAACCTCATCAGAACTTCAACACGAAACTTGGTACTGAACATCTGAACGTTGACGAACAAGAGAGTGGCCTTGCAGTAATCCAGGAATAATACTATTATAAAAAAATAATATTCGTTCATATGTCTTCAGTGTTTTCGCCCATCTTTCTTTTGATTAAGTAGAAAATTTGTTGTGTTATAGTTGGTGCTTATGTGAGAATTCTCAAGGTAGTACCATCAACGTCCAATAGGTGGTTAGCTAGGTAAAAACCTGTAAAAAGTTTCTAACTGTTCCTATATTCCATGTTCCAATTTTCTGTCTTTTTCTAATCTCAGTGTTTAATCTGTTATCTCTAGGTGGTTATGTATAATAGTTGAAAAATTGAAAGGGGCATTACAAATGCCTACCTACAACTAGCTATTATTTGACAATATTGAAATTGCTCTTGAAAGAAAACTGTTAGGTTAAGCGGTATCAATAAATTGTTGTAAAATATATGTATTTAAGAAATCTTATTTGTAATATAGGAGCAGAGAACCAAAGAAAATCATCATAGAGAAAAAGCCGAAAAAAATTAATCAGCTGGTCTTTGTGAATCCTTTTAAAAAGATTATAATATTTATAGTTAATGTAAGCATTTTCCCGTTTCCTTTCATTTGCTAACCGGGAAAATCGCACCTAATCATATCAACAACAAAACATTTTACCAGGAGTTCTTTCTCCGCCTTGTATAACTTAATTGATTCCTTCCGAACTGTCTAATAGCTTTTCAACCCCAATTCAATTTGAGGTGTAAACTTTAGGGGTGCGAACACTGTTATAAAAGGGTAATTTTATTAAAAACTCTTTATTGAAAATTCAAGATTAACGTCAAGTCGACAAAGCAGAGTTAAAATCGCTTGTTGGCTTGAGGATTGATTTCAATTTTATTGTAAAGCCCTTTAAAAAGGATTGGATATGGTTGAATTGTTGTCAAGGAAAACCAACAAATGCCGTACGATGAGTTTTTGATAAAATGGGTCCGGAACAACAAACACGATAACAGGAAGTGAAATAGTTCTATTATATCGTTTATAGGATTACCTAGATTATAGTAGCATGGAAACGTTTTTCAAAGGATTCGTATTGGCAGTTTAATTTAGATTAGAATAGCTGTTATTTAATTGTTGAGACATGAATAATGTAAAAATAAATTAATACATAATTTAGTTAATTGAAGAATTTTATGTTGAAATAAGATTCATAATAACAATTGAACAACAAAGCTTATTATGTAATTTTTTATATAATATTTTCTATATTATTTTAACCTTATATCATAAAATAAAGTGTGTGAAATTACAAAACGTTAAAAATTAGTTATTTTTTATAGACTATACGTAAAGAAATTGTTGTAGTTATATTAATAATTAGTTTAATTAGACAGGTATAGGTTACTGGACAGCTTTAATTTTCATCGGTTTTACACATATTTAAATATTTGCCTACGTAATTCAAGTGGAGGGGGCTATGGTCGGGATCGCTGCCTCCCCTGAGGGTTTAAAACAACTACGACTTTATCTAAAGCAATGGTTCAGGAAGTATTATGTCTCCAGAATCTTAATGACAGCTCCCTCTGTTTGGATAAATGTGGTACTCTTGTGGAGTTCCGCCCCTGACGCAATATTTATCAAAGAGAAGTATTGTACCAACATGAATTTGCTACACCTAGAACTAGAATGTTG
The DNA here is from genome assembly GCA_034190945.1 of Octodonta nipae. Classification (NCBI taxonomy): domain Eukaryota; kingdom Metazoa; phylum Arthropoda; class Insecta; order Coleoptera; family Chrysomelidae; genus Octodonta; species Octodonta nipae. The sequence continues at coordinate 67,038,184 of CM067216.1, read as the reverse complement.
ATGTAGCAAATTTTTCCATGGAGTAGTAGAAAAATCAGGAATTATCTTGTAAAGACGCAATGACTGAAATTGTCAACGCTACCAATAAAAGTGGAACAGATTTCCCAAGTTTTTTTGGTAGTCAAAGAACAAATTCCTGAGGGTTAATCAGAATAAAATTAAAGAAAGTGAAATTGTAGGTCCACATATAAGGAAGTGATATTGACGACAATTTGGATGGAAATGAAAAAAATTAATAGAATATTAAATAGACTGTTATTGGATCTGTTGTCAATACAAGAGCTATGAAAAACTTGTTTTCTAAAATTCTCAGTGTTGTAATACGTTTATTTTCATAACAACCAAAAATTATACATAATTCTAAGTCATATGTCATGATTTGCAATTTTCATTCTGAATTTTGTTTTTAGATCATATATTTTTTAATCAATTTTGATGTTGTTAATTTTTTTAATTTATAGTTTTAAACATCTCCAAACTTTGATATGTTATTTCTTGAGGATATAGACTAAAATAAAATAAAAAATCTGTAAATGCAGTGTCAAGTACAGCAAAAGTATCAAGTCAAGGAATATGATCAAAAAAGTAACAAGTCTGAAGAAAGTGGAGTTTGGGCATGTCCCAAACTCCACTTTCTTTTTCTTCTATGGAAAAAGAAGAATATTGATACACTTTAAAAAAATTTAGAATTGAAATTGCTTAAAAAATATAACCGAAAACAAATTGGGAATGAAATGATTCATTCGTGGAAAAAGTAGTGCCTCAATTGATACTATCAAAATAGTCAACCGCTTAAACAACCGTATAGTGGGTATGAAAAATAGGCAGCAAACGAGTTGTTTTAATGTAATTACGATTTCGGTAGTTTTTGGGAATAATTCGGAATGAGCAATGGAGTCCATTTGAATTCTAGTGGATTTGTTAATATACAGAACTGCCATTTGGAAGTTGTTTCGTTTAAAATGGTGCAAACAATGCTACACGTGTTACTGTTTTGAGCTATTGCCATGTACTGCCGTTCTTTTTGGTCAACAAATATAGAAGTAAGAAGCCGTATATATGGGACAACTAGCCATAGAGGAAAGATACATTGCAAGTATTGAGATGTATGTGCCCTGAATGTCTGATTAGATTTAACGGCCCCGAAGTTGAACAGTTGAAGTCCAGGATTCTATTTTGAGAACACTATTGGGAATAAGTATCCCCTTCTAAAGTTTTAATCTTTCGAAATATAATCTGTACTCTCATGTTGATAATTATATCCATTATTTAATTGTTGAAATTGATCAAAACTGTAGTCTCTGCAAGAACATTGAAACAACATATATATTATTTAAATACAAAAATAGACGTAATTTCAATAAGGGTCGAAGATAAAATCAATTAGTTGATATTGCCAACCCTTTCTGTATATTAAAAAAAAACTTTTGACAAGAATGACCCTATATAATATTCTCTGGTGTTTATAATTTATATAGTTGTCAAATTATATTAATAAAGCAATTATCCATTCACGTTTCTGTTCGATTCTCGAGAACAGGTCAGAATGACCTGATATCACCCATTCTATAATTTTAACTCAATTTTCTGTAAAAATATCGTTATTAAGTGAGTACGGTTTTTCGCATCGTTAACAACTACTAAAATGTTCACCAACTGTCTGTTTTATTGTCCTAGGACATGCTATTTCTTCTTCGCTTCTGTGCGTTCGTATCTATTTTTTCTTCTTTTCCAAATGATACATTACCAGATGATTACTGAATACCACTTTGACAAATAGCAACATATTATTTGCGGTAATGGCAGTTGTTTTATTACTGGTGTACTGTAACCGTAGGGGAACTAACCGATTTCATAATGCTAATGCTGCATAAGTAAGTATTACTTACTGGTATAACAGTCTTACACTATGGCGATTTGGTTCATTCATGAAAATTACGCACGGAAAACCCTTTAGCTGTGTGTTTCATGTCTAGTTAACGATTTACACACGTTGACAAGCTTTATTATATCTGTAGTATATAGGACTAGTAGAGAAAATAGATTTTTTAAAGTTAGATCAAATATTTTCATTAAAAAAATTAATTTAAAAATTTGCAACTGGACTACCTAAATAATAGGGAAAAGTTAGCCAGTACTTAACCCAACTGGTACTCCTTTTTCACCAAGCATTTGATTAAATTTCAATACCTTTCTTTCCTTTGTCCACTGTTTGAACTAATGTTGCCAAACGCAGTGACATATTCGTACACCCAAAGTTTGCAAACGATATATTTTTAAACACATTTTTAAACTTAGTCCATATAGTAATCTTCATTTCTCCATCTCTCCCTTGACTCTTTTCATTGGATGGATCTCATAATACTGACCATTCATCATCATCGTAACTTTCAGATACTCTTCCTAACAATTTTCTCCTTTAACGGGCATATTTTCCTTGGTAAACATTTCATCAATTCAGTATTTTACATTTCTATATTGCATTTGACTGTTTTCTCCTAATGTCAGGATTGTCCGGAATTGCTTAACCCATTTTCATTCTATTAATATCCGCAATAGGGTCCACTCCGTCCATTCTTTTTTATGGTGACGTCCTTGAAGTCAACCGAAGCATTACCACACCGTCAGAACAACTGCTATTCATGTTCTTACTGGTTCTTTTATATCAAATACATTTCAAGGCTTTGGTATTCGGTGTTTCTCAAGACCAAATACGGCTCAGAAAAAATTACATACTTACTCGCTCTTCTGAAGATTTATATTTGTAACCTTAATGTGTGTTCACTTGGTTCTTGTGTGAAAGTATAATCTAGGATTGCACTTGAACCCTGCGAAAAGCAGCTTTCGCCCACCTCATCCCCTTCCTGTTTGTTAAAATATGTTCACAATAACAATGTTGTTGTACTACCAGAACTTTAGTTCAAGCACAGTCGACATTGTTCATTAAAATATGTCTCCAGTGACTCCTCAAATATAAAAATCTTTCCATAAGTAAAATTACATAAAACATTCGAAGGCTAAGTTATTTCTTGTGCCCGTTTGTGCGAGGCAGAGCTGTAATTGGGACAGTTAGTGGTGATCATTGTGACGCATTGGCTCTATTGTGTGGTAATTGGAAGACTACTGTTAGCTACTACATAGCTAAACTTGAAGATGAGTCATAGGCAGCGACACCTAGCGGCGTTTAGTCCTATCAGGCTTTCTCCCACATTATAACCAAATGTTGATTCATTATAAAATAATGCATACTAGTCATTTTAGATATTTTTGATTCGTCATAAGTCAATACTTTAGGTGAACTAACAAAAAATGGACATGCTTGTAATTTTCAACTTTGATGTATAAACGCTGTGGAGTATGGCATAATTTAAATTTAAAAGTGATAGAGCATACTGTTAAGCCTGGTGGCTCACAATGACAATGAAACAATGACCAACTAGTTACTCAGATCAATTGAGTTTAACAACATTGGCGGACCAAAGGAGTGCTCAAATCCTACCTTCCCCCAAGGCATCTGAGTTGCATGCCTTTTTAAAGTTTAGTTTGCTAAAATCCACCCTCAATGGGGTCAAGCCCGCTTAACAGCACGCTAGAAAGAAACAGGTGCCTTGCAAAATGTTGATGATGAAAAAGAAATATAAACAGAAGCAAATGAAAAAAACACAAAAATGCAGTCGAGAATATTAATTTTAAAATTTGAGCAATAGTAATTTGTAATTGTAAGTGCAATAAATTGTCTTTATTATATTGTGGAATTTACTCTACTATATGTATTTGGTACTTATCGATAGGTGACAATACTCTAAAACAATGAAGATACTTTAAAACGAGGAAAAATAGACAACGGAGAAACATGTTAAAAATTTTAACTCCGTAAAATAGCATACCTGGAGATTATACTTATATCATCTGTAGAGCAAGTTGTGAAGGAACTACATCGTATTTAATTTTTAGCAATGATTTTGTAAACTAAAACAATACCTCAACTAACAGAAATAAACTTTCAATGATAGGCAAATGAAATATGCCTAAAAATAGTAGACGGCTTTCTGGAAACAATCTAACCCATCGTTTAATTTCGACGTATTAAACACACGCCAACGATTGTTTACAAAACAGAATCTTCTGTTGCAAATGAGTCGCGTTCACAATTATACACTTCCAAAGTATTTGAGCTCACCTTAACCCTAAAAAAAAGAGCCCGAATCGATATAAACCTTAGCGATTAATCAGTATTCGAAAGGTGTTGTTCACCGTTGGAGAACTTCAATAGGCAACATTTTCAATTATAAATTTGTTGATGAGAGCTTTTTAGCCGTAAAAGCTCGAATAAAGGGCGCTTAGTAACTGGTAATGGAATGAGCCGAGCTTTAGAATCGAGTCAGAGCTCTATTGTGAACGGAAATAAACCTTTTGTGTGCACTGACAACCCTTTTCCATTCCGGAGTTCGCAGCGGAATATTGGTGCTCCTTAACACGAATATAAAAGGACCGTTTGACATTATCTGATGAAGAATTTTATAAAATTTAAGTCGTGTACTTGAAGTTGTTAACTTTGCTATTTAAAACATGTGACATAATTTTCTGCCGAATGTGTGAAATAAATTGTCCAAGATGTAATTTAACTTCATGAATATGAAAATATATTCGAATAATAATCTACTTATCTTATTTTGAACTCACATAATTCATTAATGGCTTACAAGTATTTATGGTAGTCGTAAATAATTTATTAATGTCCTGGTATTCGAAAAATTTATGTCTGGCAGTTAGTAATATGGAGAAAGCTTTGGAGAGAGTGGAAAGAAAAAATACAGGAACTTCTATTCAAAAATTAAATAAAGTTCTGATTGGTGCTATAAACATCTAGAAAGGAACACGTGAAATTTAAGTCAAAGGAAACCTACTATTAATTATTAGTCTTAAGAAACGACTATTCAAAGATGCAAACAATAGGAATACGGAATTTTAAATAAGATCTAGAACTCCAGAGAAAAATCACAGAGTGCATATTAAAAGATGACTATAGTAAGCAGTTTGAGACAAAATCCGCAAAAGTAAACTCAAAAAGCGACCACGAGGTGGAACTGAAACCTTACTATTCGATATCTAAATTAAAATCGAGCTATTCACGTGGATAGAATGACAGCTAATCGAGTGACGAAATAGCTATATAATAAAGACCAAGAGTGGAAGCTTATAAAAGCAGGGGACGGCGGCTTACAAAACAGAGTGTTGATGTAAATAGACTGACCGGAAATTGTTAATTAATTGCCTAAGAGCAGAAAAGATGGCAAAATATAAGAAAGGATTTTGTGTAGCATTGGATAGTAAAGGTTAGTGATGCGAATATTACAAGGAAAAGATGAATATATGTAAACAATGTTACTGTAAATGTGGTGACCACGCTCAGGAAGATTGCGGCCACAGTACTGCCAAGTCGGAAGTTATTCTGTAATTATTAAGTTATAAAACTGTACAAGTTATAAATCTTGACCAGAATATTATTAGAGATAACATCTTGAAGTAAATGGCTCCAAAATTGAGGATGCCGGGAGATTATTACGTAGGGTTAGTGTTAACTACTAATTGGCTGAATAATATTAAGGCATCAAGTTTAGTAGCACTACTATATAAGACATAATAGCTACCTTTATTGTGATCACAGGGCCAGTAACATTTTCACTGTAGATTTTAATATTTATTTTTGAACTTTTAAGCAAGACTAAGAAATAAATGGACGAAAAACATGATTCTAAATTGTGATCCATTGGATTCATTTAGAACAACTTAGAACGACAAACGAATTATAACGTATCTGTTTTTCGTTATGTCAAAATAATTTACATTTAAAAAAGACCCGACTTCAACTGATTTAAAATAAAAACCGTTTAGAAACCGTGTGCAAGTATTTTCTGAAATATATTCTTTTTTATTTGATTTAAATTCTATTGATTATTTTAGTGTATTAGATATTATTATTAGATATTTTTGAAATTTCTTATATTTGGTTTATTAGTTGGACCACGTTTTTTAAGTGTAACTCTAATATTGCAACCACTCTGTATACGTTTCTGTATATTGGTCACCCAATATAAGTTATTTATTTATCATTTTCGGAATGACCATATACAACTATAATTCAAACTCTACTCGATGTTGCAACCGGTCTGTATAAGTATTAATTCTCTCCACCCTATTAACTCTTTCTATTTTTCTTTTATTTAAATCACCCTATATACCTATAATTTAGATCACCCGATATGACAAGTAAGCAACTACTTATATTCCACACTTTATAATATTTCGTTAACCACCCTATATAACTGTGTTTCCATTCCACCATATATTTCAATCATCCTGTATGTGCAACTGCTTCTAACATTTTTGTAGCCTTCGCCCTATAACTCGAATATCCTTACGGCATATGCTTATTTAACCATTTTTTAACGTTTTTGATTCACTTTGTATGACTATAGTTTTACTCTTATTTCAACAACCTTGTATACGCCACTACTTATATATACAACATTTTTTGAACCACCCTGTATAACTTTATAACTTTAATTCTATTAAACTGTATATTTCAACCATCCTATATATGAAACTGATTACAGATTTATTTGTAAGATTTTTTGAACCCACCTGTCTAACTGTAATTTTATTATTTTTGGAAGTCCGTTGATAAATTATTGTCATAAAAAATTGCGAGCAAAGGAAAACTTGTTTTCATTAATAATACATGCAACCACAAAACAGGGAATCAAGTTTTACTGAATACTGAAAACCAAACTTTATAATAAGAATGTTAATTCCTGGATACCGTTGAAATATTATAAGGAACTGCTTCTGAAGAACCAATGGTTAAAACCAATATTCCAAAACAAAGCTTTCCACTGAAAATATGGTTGGATTACTTCAGACTCATTAAACGTTTCTAGGGGAACATTACTCTGTTTTCGTTTTTCTCAAGAAGAGTTTGCTATTAAAAACAGTCTACGACTCGTCTACCTTCATATATAACGTTCCTCATATCAGCATAAAAAAATTACGTTCCATTGAAGATATTAGCTGAAGTCATAAGTAAAAAACTTTTGATAACGCTGTTTCACAGCTAAGATATGATCTGCGTTAAATACTACGATAATATTTTAAAGGTTGAATTAGATGATACCATATATTTTGAAGTCAGAATTAAAGAGATTATTATCGTCCTTTCTAGGTCTACTAGCAGTTTTAATGTTGGATTTTTCCAGATAGTATTGGTTTTTTAGAGAGCCTATCATATAATCGGTGCCGACAGTTGTGTAGCAGTGGCAAAGACTTTGTGAACGTTTTTTTTCCATTGAATGGTGAACATCTTGTAAAAACAACATGACAAACAAACATTGGTTGTGAGCAATTGTATTCATTAAATTTTTATTTATTGTACTACAAATCTTAACGCATGAAAATTTCATTTGTACCTTTTGCAACAGGGATATTAAATATATCACTTTCTGCCAAACGTAAATTTTTGTCACCTCTCAACTCTTAATCTTCCAGATACATCATGTACACATCCTTTATTATTCACCGCAATCGTATATTTCGAAATGTTTGCTCCTTTATTTAAGTTTACATATCTGGAAGGCCCCGCTTTCTTAGAAAATTGTAGCTATAAGTTTGTCTCTCTGTTAAGTCTAGTAATCCGTTAATTTTTGTATTTATTTTGGCCACACTCTCAGTTATTGTGTGGATAATTTTTTTCGAAAAAAGCATTATTTTGATATTCAGATTTGTGTTTTAAACTGTTATTTTCTGAAAGATTCTGTTAATAACATTTGCCTAAGCAATTTTGAATTTCAAACGCACTTCCATCTTCATTTTAATTTAGTGTTTTTTTAATTGTCTTAAGTTTTTAATGTTCTATTGGGAAAAGACAGAAGCTGAAAATTTTTCATGGAAATTGACAATTGACTGAGTAGCTGTAGTTTTTGGAGTTCTTAACATTGCTTTAGATCTCGGTAATGAATGCTAAATTGAGGTGGTTCTAAACATATCTTGAAAAAGTTCGCTATTGGTGGTAGCTTTGCCGAAGATTAAAATATTCCAGTAATATTTATATTGGTAACCAAAAGTTGGTTTTTATTGAAAAGTATAGTTATAATCTTTACAATTATCTTGATATGGTCGAGTTTATTTTACAATCTGATAGATACATATGTTTGAAATTTTTAAAGTAATATTTATATGTAGATACTTCTCTATTTATCTAAAGTTGTGAGAAACGTCTGTCACCAGATATACCACTCGAAAATATCTCCTTAAATTTTATTCTAGGGATGTTAGATTATTCAGATAAAATATACAGTTCTAGCATTTATTCAGGGGACTATGACCACCAACATTTTCTTTGATTAATAGATTTCGTATAACTTCGTATAATTTTATGCAGATTTTACCCCATTAGCGCGACAATGAGCAAGGGTAGATAGAACAATATAACTCATGATATTCTCCTGAAATTAGTCGGTGCTAATCTCTTCTTCTTCCTCCTCTTCGAACGATTCGTAGGCGCTTAACATACGACATCGGTGGTCCGTGGTGTTGTCACAGCATCCCACATCTTGAAGTTATCTAAGCGCAGTACTTGTATTCGCTCAAATCGATTTAAAATTAAACCTGTGTCAGCGATAATAACAGACGAACAATTGTGTACAATTCGCCTATCTTAATGTTACCTTATCAAAATGTTTATTTCAATTAAGTATTTTGCGATGTTGCACCACCTACGCGACCATCTCGTTGACTTGTGTCGCTTTTTTCACATAAAATAAATGTTATGGCCAATTGGCATTTAACTTTTCATTTGTAAGAGATATCGATATAGATAAAATGCTCAGATAATTTTTTAAGGATGGGGATAAGTATGTGTTATTTATTTTCTTATAGATAAGATTATTCTTGGATATCTTCTGTCTAAATGTTTCGTTTTCAAGAGAAATGTGGTATTTTGATATTTTTTTGTCAAATAATTACTTTAATAAAATATTCTGAAACTGTATTGGCATTGAAGCGTTTAAAAAATCGAAACAATTTTTTTAAACAATTATATAAATATATACTCTCAATGAAACTGCCTTATACACCGTTCTCAACCTTCCAAAGTTATAGCTCCAGAGGGCAAACTCCAAGTGGATGCAATCATAAGCGGAAAAGGGAGCTCAGTAGTTTTAATGAACTTCAAAAAAGGGAGCTTCACTATTCATGACATTTGGAAGCCGCAACAATAGGTGGAGTAATTTGTTAAATAATACTTCATTAAGTGCACAAGTAACAAAGTAACCATAAACAATGTTTACGTTTACTGGACATGCATAGCACCTACACCATAAATTTACAATAAATTCATATGACTTCATATTATAATCGCATATTACCTCTGGAATGAGCGTTGTTTAAAGTATTGAAAAGTAGTTACAATGGAAAGGTATCTTCGAGACTACGCTCAGTGTCATAAAATAATAAACGTTTCAGAGTTACTAGATCGATTCATATGGACATAGCGCTAAATAGTTTTGAAGTAGCATGACCCGTATGAGCATGCACACCAATAATGTTAACTACAACAAAAATTCCATCCCAACTCATCATCCGACCTATACAAGTTACCATACCACGTTAAGTGCATAGTGTTTTAACGCGACCCATCATTGAACCTAAACCCTCGTCACAATGTAAACATTTCAGCAGAGGCTGATAAAATTATTAGTACTAATCCAGAAATAAATATTCTTGAACACCTCCTCTCTTATAACTTGCATAAAGACAGATATTAAACAAATGAATAAAGGTCCTGCAATGGAAGTTGCTTCAAGTTTCTACAGAATCGATCAAGAAACCAAAACAAAGATAAATAAGGGAAAGAAGCCTCTACTGGATGTGAAAAAAATAAGTAGAAAAGAAATTGAACGAGCAAGCGCTTTATTCGTACCGGACGTACTTTACTGCTAAAATGTTTTAGAAATTCTGTGAAAACTGTTTGAAAATTTAGTAAACGAAGATTTCGTATATGCAGCAAATGTTGATTCATTTGAATTACACTAAACATTTCTTGGGAATATTCTATAAATTCACAATTTGACATTACATGTTTGACAATAAAACTATAAAATTCTAAAGATCATCTGAAATAACAAAGCTTCTTTCAAACTGAAAGAATTTGAAATGGTTATCTTCAGAATTTCTTGTGGCACTACTAGGTATGACTTTGTTATAACACAGTGCATTCCCAAAAATGAGAACAAAGAAATTCTGATGTTCCAGAGATCTCATTAAAGTCATGAGGAACACCTTATTATTCCTAAAAAAACAGAAAAAATACAGATATGCCACAACTGTCTTTTAGAAAACTATTAAATCATTATTTCCTTAGAGTCAGGTTTATTTAGGTTTGTAGGATTTGCCTTAATCACAATTAAGTTTTTAACGAGTCTACTCGACTAGAACTTTTTGCTAGAGGTTCCCAGACCCTTAGAAGTTTTATTTATATATATCTATACGGCTATGATTCAACTTGGAATTTTATGCGCGTTTCATTTCTAGCTTTAATTCACTTCTATTTTCACTCTGAAAAGTATTTACATAAATGTGTATAACATCACCATGAATATGCTTATGCTCAGTTCTAGTTCATGTACTTTATAATGTTTTAAGCATCTGATTAAGTATTTGTATATATTTCGGTATTAGCTGACGTATAGTGTCTTCGGTAACTTTTTAATGGCTGCATTAAAAATAGTTTTCTCATCAAGTACGAAATATTGTGTAATTAGGTAACCCCTATACTTTATCTTAGTGTTGTACAATTTCTGTTGTCTTTCCACCTTGCCAGTTATGATAATGTACATTTGTTGCGTTGCTCGTATACAAATGTTCCCTCTACAGTGTTGTGTTCAAGTAGCCATTCATGTACATTGGAAAAATATTGTGTTGATAATGGTTATTATCGCATTTTAACGTTTTGCTTATGTACTTTTTGGGGATAACACCGCACTTGTATATTTCAAAGTTGACAAACGTTTCAGGATATAATTTAGACTCCGTTCTCAGTGGCAAATTAGGAAGAAAAAGTGAACATAAGATTTGAAGATTAAAAAATAAAATGTAAAGGAAGGTGGTTGAGGTTTAACGAAATATTAACTGCAGTTTTACAGTTTTTTGATATCTTAGTGAGTTTCAGAAAATTAATCTGTTATGCTGAATATCTTGTTTAAAAGAAAGGCCGGAAAATTTAGCCCCGTCATATTCGGTAAAAAAAATTCCATGCTGCATGTTGTTCATTTATTACTACCATGTTGCTGACTCCTCCATTTGTGGCACTCGAAGTTTGTCAGTATCAAAGTCAAAATCGCAATAATACTTAATTATATAAATACCGAAACCACTGCTCACGCAAAAGACGCATAAAGTAATTGCCTCCATTAAGAACGTGGGAGTTAATGTGGGGGATAAAATTAGAGGGCCGTTATGGTGCACCATATTATTGCCGAATTGTTAATACAACACTGTTACTTACCCTCTTACAAGGAGTTACAATAAGTATTGGGAACGTCACACGCAATCAAATGGGTCATAAATTAAGTATGCAAATAGTAGTAGAAACTAGTTAGTTTATCGTGGCCCAACTTGCATTCTAAGTATAAAAATAACAGCTGAACCAGAGTGAGAAAAATGTAAAAGAATTTTGTTAGATATCCATATGAACTGCACTTTTATTAGATTGTTATAATAATAAGGTTGTTAAACTACAGTTATTAGAAGTTACTAACAATAATGAAGGATGCGTCTAAAATGTTTAAAAATTATCTGAAATAGTGTTGTGAAAGAAGATAATTAAAATTTTCCGGTTCTGCTACCAGTATCCACAATTTTTTTGGTATTAGGTACCAATTTACTGTTTGAAATCAGTTCTTCCTCATAATGTTCTTGAGTTACAATTTCTGTTTGACTTATGAATGATTATTAGTAATATTTAGCGAATATTTAATACCCGGTTTCGGGTTCTGTGACTACTGTTATACTAGTAAATCATAGACTCTGGAACAGTACCTATCCGAACTTGTTAAGCATATCAAAGGTCGGCTGACATATACCCTTAAAAGATGTTGCTGTAACCTCCAGCAGAACAGGTTAGTATGATTCGAACTAGTATAGCAAGGTTTCTTCGAGGTTATTAATATGACCTGACCACCTCTTGTGCAACTTGATCGATTGGCAACATAACAAAGGGTAGAAACGTCTAATCGGGTCGATTGAAAGGAGCAGGTACCGCCAGCTAAAATTCTGCGTATACTTACTTACGTTACTAGAATACCAGTTCGACACTAGAAGCGCTGCCCATATGGAAACAATATGGGGGTCGGTGCTACCAAAACTAAATAATATCATATTTAAATGTTGTTGTTCTCTTAAATCTTAAAGGCTTAAACAAAGTTAAAATGGCGTTTAAAAGCTGTTTTTGAACCTCAAGGACGTAAGCAGTTAAATTACAGCAAATGTAATATTGTCACTAAAACATCGTACACATAGAATGAATGTAAATCATACAGTGATTCCTGCTTCTGATTTAGAACTATCACAAATTTGTTTGATATTAAATCCATTATTTTGATAAGCGTTGAATCCAGTTAAATGGACTCAAAAAGTTATCTGGTTATTTGCAAATCCAAAATAATACGAAGTGAGTAGATAAAACTTCGGGTTAAACGAGTAATATACATACATGGACAATAGGGCCAGCTAAATTGGACAAGTTGCTGGCTCGTAAGTGCTCACATAGCAGAGTTAGCCTCTTTTATACCTTTTAATTTAAATCCCATATCCGAAAGAGAAGCTAAAATTTATAGTAACATGAAGTGTCTAGTTTTTGTTCCAGGCCTTTATTGGTTTCAATAGCAATACTGGTTACTGGTGGTGGGCAGGTTATCGCATAAATGACTTTGCTCCTTATTTTGGCCCAGTTTACCATGCAAGTTTCGGAGAAATGTACATATAGTAACTTTTTCAAGATTTTTCATTCCATTGAACGCAAGACAATATATTGTTTCTAGTCGAGAACCTTCATCAGTTGCGCTCCCATCAACGGATTGAACTCTCGAATAATTATTTATGTATACAGTACATATAACTGTGTTTAATATTTCATCGCGAAATGAATTCCGACATCCAGGAGTTTCAAGAATACCTAGCTTACAGAGACTCCAAATCGGGAGTCGTGCTATGAATAACGCCGTTTCCCTGTGATTCTTAGGATAGAAGTCACAAGAAAAAATTTGTAGGTTTACTAAAACCTGTCCGATTTTCTTGAAACTCCTGGATGTCGGAATTCATTTCGCCATAAAAGAGATAGTACAGATATTTTAAAGTCAAATTTTTAACTAGAAATTTCTTATCTATTTTATACCAAATGTTAGAAAACGTCGCATTTATAGTTAATTGTTTCAGATATCAATTGATAATAACATTTAAAATAAAATTAATTTTTCAAAACAATTTACATGAATTAAGATGGAAATGGTTCAAAATTACATTCAATGATAAATTCCGCTATCCACAGAAATGACCTGATAGAAGTTAGACCTTTGTAAACTAGCGAACTGGAATAAAATTGATCTTCGCCAGCCATTGTTTTAACCGTCCCGACGTCGGCGCCTCATAGGGTGAATTAGGGTAGCGAAAGATAACCGGAAGCTGCGACCAATCAGGAGGCATGAACGCACAGGGGGAGACTCGAAAAATATACCGACGCTTGACAGTAAGCTTTATACGTGATATAATGAGGCGGTTTGGCGCTTTGACGCGTCTGCTTCAGCACGATGAAATTGCTCATTTATTGTAATTACATAAAGTGATTTGTAAAAAAAATGATTTCAACACAATTTTAATTAAAAAAAAATTACTACTAATAAGAATCTTTGGTGCGTTTTCACAATATTCAACCTTGGTAAGAAAAAACTAAATGCTAAACGTTACGAAAACTTTTCTCTGTTTTCATTTTGCTTATTAGATTGCAGTACCTATAGGTAAATAAAACTTGTCACTTTAACTATTGATATTTGTTTTTATTTTTTTTTGTTAATTTCTTATAAGGTATTTTTCTCTATTTATGTCGTCCTTCAGCTATAAAAAGTGTTTATCTAAGTATATCGCTGTTGTGCCTTGCTGAACTCCTTTGCTGGGATTACTTTGGTTATTCTTCCATTTACGTAGGCTATTTTCTGATGTCTTAGACCTTCCATTCAATAAGAGGGAGAAACCTTATGACCCTATATAGGGTTGTTCAAGTGGACAAGACCACTACCAGTTTAATCTTCGATTATTGCAATGTTTTCATTTACTAAAATTAAGACAGACGCTTTTAGCTTAGATTTGTGCTCTTCTCTTATTTTGTGTAATATGATTTCATTTTAAAATTATATTTCATTGCGGAGATGATCACAAAATTTTTGGATTTTTTTATGTAATAGTTGTGTTCATTTATTCAAACTTTTAAAGACAAAGGTTTCGCCAATATAAAATTGCATTATGCAAGAATTTTTGTAAGTGAAATTTTTGAGATTCGAGTTTTTTATTTGGTTTATTCAGTTTTGTTTTTGATAAAACGGATTTTAGGGTATTTCTTGTTCGAGTGTGATTTTAATATTAAATCTATTGCCTTATAGTCTTTCTGAAAGAACGTATATGCATAGTATGGTTGTTGTTGTAATCTTATTATCTTCGGGGTCAGGACTGCTTGGAGAGGTTTGGTGTTGACTGTTAGCGATTGTTTTGTATTCAATTTCACATTATATTACTCTTTAACTTGTATTAAAAATCCACTTTTATTATTTTTGTCCACACAGGATTTGGAATTTCGACCCAACTGACTGACAGCTACCCACAAAATAGTTGAAAATGTTAATGAACCAAATCATCACTGATATAATTACGATAACAAAGCGACGCCCACTAAACCTGAAACCAATGGAATGTACTAGAAGCTCGAGTTAAAATTTAACGACAAAATAATGCCCACACTTAATGAGCTTTAATTTCCTTTGATATGCCACCACCATACAATGATTAAACTTGCAACAATTAAACAGTTGCAAAGCTAATGGTTTTCACTGACATTAAACGATTACTGACAAATGAGTGAATTTTATCAGTGCCTCGGAACTGGTTTACCAACAACATTTATGATAAATAAACTCGACTGAATTAATGAGTATATTAATGGCTATCAGTTTTATTTAGGGATAATTGACAACCACTTTACCCATAGATAGAAATTTAAATATTCTTTTTATGCCAACGTAAATAAATTCCAAACTTATCTTGTTGAAAACAGCTCGTTTTTGTTAAAATAATCGACGATAAAATCACGCTAACTGTTTTAATCTTTTCGAGGTGAAAAAGTTTATTGTTTTCAACTAATTTATGCTAAGCTTATGAATAAACTGAGAACCGTGTGTAACAAGGTGCATAAAATCTCATTTATACTTTTAATTTATGCAGGAAATAATATTAGCGATGAATACGTATAAGAAATTAGTAAGCATTTAAAAATTGTTTCAGGCCAATTAGCTTATATAAGAATAGGATTATTATTTATATAAATTCCGCGTCTCATGTAGGTAGAGAAAGTTTTTTCTTGTGAGTAAGACTTCACGCAACATAGATAAACATCAAACTAATACAAACTGCAGGCAGTTATCAAAGTCAAGAAAGAGTCCAATTTCAGCCACTCATTAAAATTTAGTTAATAAAATTTGTTTGTGTAAGAAACTGAGAACGTGGAACGAATTTCAACATATTTTGCAAAAGCAGAGTGTCACCTGAGTTGTGTTCTATCGTATTGTCTGTATTAGCATATTATGATTTGTTATGAGAGCAATTGTTTGATTAAAACTAAAATGAATTCGTACTTAAAGCATGCTTATAAATCAATGGGTTCCCGAGGATTCTAAATTTTACTAAATTCAATAAACAATTTGTGTGATTACGAATAAAATGAATTATTTAGGTTATGCAACTAAGCATGCCAAAAATACTACTGTAATATTGGTTGCATAGTTGTAATATACAGATAATAAATATATGATACTATATTTTCGAAGACTGTATGTTTAAAAATAACAAACGTTTCTAGGACTACGTCTCACCAGGCTGTCAGTGGAATGATAATAAATTGTTAATTTAAAGTTGAAGGTTTGATGGCATTTCAATGAAATTACTAAATAAATTCTACTGTTTTTAGGTATACAGGTTACACAAAATATCCCAAAGAAAAGACCGTTGTTTCAGTGATCCCATTAAACTCATAAGAGAAATCCAAGGAAAAACCTTACGAACTATCCCAATATAGAGTTTTTCAGAAGGGAATAGTGACTACTATTTTCATCTTCTCGGTATATTGAATTCTATGGTAGTACATAAAAGAGACGCCATATCGTTCAGTGAACAAAATTAAGGCTATTTTAATTCCCGTATCGTGTTGTGTTCTTCTTTGTGTAATATTGGTCAATTGACGAGTAACTGAATATTAAAATTACAAAAAGTATCGACTATTAGAAAAATTCAAAATTCCTTAAATCTGTTTAACATAATTAGGGAATTTCGGATAACTTTCACTTCCGTAGGCACTTGTGTCTGGTTACCGACATAAGGATCAAATTACTAATGATAATTTCCTTTCCGTTCTGACTACACTGGGATCATTGTAATAATTCAATTCTTTTATCGCATTTTTTGCGAATGAACTATCTTATAAAAAAGGTACTCCATAATCACACAACATATAAGTTATAAAAGGCAAAACTTAAAGTTCTTCCAGCTTAAAGACACCTAGCTGACTTACAATTTTTGTAATGTTTGGTACTGCGTTTTTATTTTTTGTTCAAGCTGATGGTATTTCATACAAAATCTGAAAAAATAAGACCTTCATGATTGCAATGACCAACCAGAACCCTAAAGAATAGTTTTAACCTTTGGGAACTTCAAAAAGTGGTGAGGCCAGTTTCAGATTAATAGCATATCATTGACTACTGGTACTAGAAGACAGCCACCAATAGTCATGAAAAACATTATAACGTATTTTTTACCTGTCTGGGGAGATGAACTTGCCGATGTAGCGATTACTTTCAAGTTATCATTTTTTGAAATATTTCCCAGAAAGTGTCGAAGAAACGACTGACCTGTGGGTTATTAAAACCAAAACATCTCATTAGTCGGATTCAGACTAAATTTTTATCTCCGTTGAATATATGGTGAAAGTGAGATAAAATGCTTTTCTATTGAAAGTTTTTTAAGTATTCGACATTTCTTGTTAAGTGTGTGAACAATTTTATCTTTATTAAAGGTTAGTTTGATTTTCTTCTTTTTATTTTTTGAATTTTTGAATGTAGGTGAATAGGGTACGTTTTGGTATATTTTAGACTGTGGCTTTTTAGAATTTATGACTTATTGGAGAATCTTGCTTACCAATACTGAATCTGAAATTAATATAAGGAAACAATCTTCTATTCTTCCAGTCTACATAGTGTAGATTGTTAAAAAAAAGTCGGCTGCAATTTTCACTACCCACCAGTTTCAATATCTCAAATCCAGTTCCAGCTATCATTAGTACTTCCTCATTTGTTATTTGATCAATCTAGGTGATTGTTAAGAGTCTACTTTTCCAACACCTGAAGGCCGTTTAGTGATTTTATGTTTCAGTGACTAGGTTTCAACTTCATATTATGAGTCGTATATATCAGTTTAATATTCATAGTCTGGAGAGTATTTCTGAAATTTGACAATTTTTTTTTGCCATTGCTGTTCTTATCTTCATTTATTCCTCGCTAGTTTAGGGGCCTTATTGAATTGCTGACTACTGATGATCATAAAACTTATTTTCTAAATGGTAAAATGGTAGTTGTTAGACAGAACTCTATTCATGTGCAGTTGATAATTTAGTTGAGTATATCTTGTAAACCTTTCACTTGGTTGAATAGTACTGATAGGAGTCTGGCCTCAATATCTAGCGTTAACATTAGGAGAAGCAGTTTGCAGCACTGACTTACATCAGTTGTTACTTGTACCTTATATTCCAATCCAACTTTCTTATTATCCTTAGAATCGAATCACGTACTAAAACAAAATACTTAGGACCAGCGTTAAGGGATTTTAGGGGTGTTTTACTTATTTCCAAGATCCAACTCTATATAAATCAGGAAAGTACTGATAAGCGGGTGATCTCTCTGAAAATAAACTTGTCAGGGTACAAGTAACTAAATTGAGTGCGGTTTATTAGCCAATTCAAATACTGGTTTAAGAACCGTCCAGGATTCCGTCTAATTGATAAACCAATTTTTTTACTGAGGTTTTTAGTAGTATAAGCAAAGTTTTGATTCTACATTTATAATCCTTAAGCAACAACAACGGCAAAACCCTTTTATAGCTGTTCACTATGATTTCGTCGGACAAATCACTTAGCTTCATCATATCTTTACAACAAATCGAAATATCTCGATTAGATCAGTTTCTTTCAACAAAGACTGGGAAATGTCATTTCGAAAAACCGGTAGTGATTTTTCTGGTTCGTACCTCTCGACAAAAGAAGCCAACATCTAAACGTCAACTTTTGATAGGATTAAGTCCGGCTACCTTTCTCGTTTCGACTTTTAAATCTTAATCTGCTTAACGTTTTTAGTTGTTGGTGACTTCAAAAGTCAATTTCACACCGGTAAGTTAGACCCAATTAAAATATTTTATGTACCCTCGTTTCGTTAAGTACCTCGGGGGGTATTTGCATACTGTAATACGTCTGGATTATGTAATTTTTTTCGAAATAGATTAATAGGCATTTAGTCCAATCAATGAGTGTTTGCATAAACTTATAATATTAAATGTAATTGGTAATTTTTTTATGGATTACTTGATAGAATATATTATCTAAACACCTGCCGTGTGTTCTCAACATTTAATTACCCTATTATGTGTGACAAGACCAAATAGATAGCAAACGTATCGACGAAGAGGAAGAAATTAATAAGGTCGCAACAAAACAAGTAATAAAATATACGGGGTATCTTAATTATGGGAATATGCGGCAGAAGACTTAAAAGAAAAATAAAGGGTGTTCCAGTCTTCACAATACTTGTTATTAAGTAATGCGGAATAAAGAGCTTTTATAACGGTACATTATTTGAAGCCTTTATTAATAGAATATGTTTATCTCTAACTGTAGTACGGAAAAGTAGAAGCGAAATGTGGATTATGTGCCAGTTTTTGAGTTATTTCTGGTAGAAAAGGAGACTACGTATGTAAAACCAAGTTTTCGAATACAAAGAATATAGGTAATACCTACATAAAGTTCTAATATGTAAGTAAAAAAATAATATGTATTTTCTCTGTAAGTTTAAAATATAATTTATAATATTTTGATCCAGGCATAAAGAATGCAGTTTTAAAAGGATAGAAGCCGTTAATATCTTATTTGATTTACTTAACAGGCGACCGACCCAAGATGTTTGAATCAAAATTTGTATAATTTGAAGGGCTGATATATACAAGTTTTTAGTTTTTAGGGGTTCTTTTAAGTCAGGGGTTTTTCAAACTTTTATTTGAGTTTTGTGTCATGCTTTTTAAACTTTATATATTACTTACATACACGGTATGGTGGAAATATTTGCCGAAAACTAAGTGTTTTGACCATTAGTTTCATAAATGTCATTAAAGTTGCAAGGTTCTGGCAATACAAGATCAATGATCCGAAAATATCATAGTAACTTTTTTCTCTCTGGTATTTTACGTTGTTAAATTCATCTCAGTGGGTGATTTTTGGTCGAATTCATGTAGTGTCTTTAGGTTAAGTTGAATTGATAATAATATAATTTAATTAAACTGTGACTTCCGGTTAAAATGTTTATAGAGGATAGTGAAATAGTAGTTTTAAAAGCTAAGGAATATTGTTAAGGAAATTTACTGATTTATATAAATACTTTCGTTCGTTACATAGAATGACCTTAGTCATATACAATTAGAGACACTTTTGAAGCGATTAGTTATATTTAAACTAGCTTTAGAAGTGACTAGGCTGCCTTGCTGATGTTTACAGTTACACAGATCTTAAAAACTTGTGGGCCAACATGAAAAGTAGTTCGAAGTAGTCGTGTTAAAAATATATCATTGCCGATATTGGAACATCACTATCTGGATCACTATACTGATATGCAACAGTGATATGTATAATTTGGAAAATTCGTACCATCGTCTCAAATCGAATATTCCGAATATTCGAACGAAAAATAATCGATTATTTAACTCGAATGATGAGCGACGAGGACGAGCGATACTGCATTCGAGTTACATTCCGAATGATTTCCTTTAGAATGGATAAATGCTGTTCTGCCATTTGGCGTTCATATAGAGGCACTTTCGTTCGTTCTCGGTTCTCGCTCTTATGCAGTCGCTTGTTTACGTCTTTCATTGGATAGAAGAAATATATAAATACCTAGTGTATTTTCAGTGTGCGGTGCAATTAATGCAATGCAAAATTATTTGTTGAATTGGCTGTTAATGTCGATAAAGGAACATTATACTGTTTTTTGAATTATTAATGGCAGTCCCTTCACGAATAAATTTTAAATTAAATGAATATTTACGAAAAATTTAATAGTATAATTTGACGTAAATTTAACTGTTCACACACAGGGCAGCCGCTGACAAGTAGCAAAGGTTACGGATCTGAGAATAAAACAAGCGAGAATAGTTAGAATCATAAATCAATCGATTATTAAAATCACTCGAGTTGTAATAATCCATTATAATTATCATTCGGTTATGCCCATATGGCCTTACTCTTAACGGAAAACCGTTTATCATGCAGTTAATCGTTTATAATTTCGTTTTTGCAGATTCTACCTATGAAAGTGCTTGTGCACTGCGGTAGTATTCTGTTGAGTCAACTTGATAAAATATATACCAAATGAAAGTGAAATAAACGTTTTCTACTACTGGTACTATTTCAAATTCATAATGACTACTTATCTCTAAATTGTTGCTGGTCATCATAAATATATTCCATGAGTTTGGAAAAAATTAAATAATTTATATTATTATTCTATTTTTTTTTCATATGTATAGATAATTTTCTGAAGCACTGAAGTCAATGATAATTATTATAAAAGTGTACTATTAAAGAAGTTATCCAGCCTCTTGATTTTTTCTGACAACATCACGTAGACGGATCCGGCTCTACTTAAATTTACGACTCCGAGAATGGCAACTGCCCCCTTTTCTTATCCAAAGAAAAAATCTGTAAGAGCCAGTGGAAAAGAATATGTCTAAGGGTGAAATGTTTCATGTGGCGGAAACGTGAGTCGCATTGAGTTTCGTTAAAGTGGGTAAGTTTGTTGGGTTTAGGCGACCTTACGGTAGGGGTCGTCGCCTCTATAGAGACCCTCTGTTTTTCACTCTCTAGGGATGTAGTCGAGAGAACAGCTTTCTGAAAACTAAACTCATCTATTCTTTCGCTCTAAACATGCCTTTCAGGATAGATAGAAAGAAAGAACTGCTTCACAGGTTTCAGCAGTAGTGGACAGAATAAATTGAAAAATTATCAACAATATTCAAAAATAACAACCTCAGAAATCTTTGCAATTTGCCATTGCATTAGAACTGTGAACTCTTAGAGGAGTTATAGGAAAAAAATTACATACTAATTCACTTTCATAGTTCTCTATTTTAAAAATTGATAGAAAAAACGGTTATCAGGATTTTATATATTTTTCTACAGAGTTAGGTAAGAACTAGGCAAAATTCTGTTTGCTGATATATTCTGTGACAACTACATGCATTTTTTAAGTAAATAAAACTTTAAAAGATTTAAGAATTGATAAACTAACGAAAGTAGAAAACTTTAAGGATATTTACAGAACTTCCTTGTAAGAAATGTTTAAGAATACCAAGAAACGATTGTATTTATCTAAACGCAGCCTTGATATTAATAGGAACTGCTAATGAAACCAGCTTCTTCATGAAGTACACTGGAGGTAATCGGTTACTTTTTAAACAAATTTCCATAATCATTTTCACAAAAACAATTAATAATGAGTAACTCCTCTATAGTTATGAGTGCAGTAGTTTATTCTATCGAACATTGGTATAATTAAATGTTATATTCATCAAAATGATCCTTATGGTATGCCAAAGGTCATCAAAATCTCCTAGAAGACATGAAAAGCGATTAGTTTTCATATCACATAAGTGTTCAATAAGGGATAAATCAGGTGATCCTGGAGACCAATTCAGGGTATCTATGTTAGAGTATTATAACGTCTGGCGTTATTCTTTTGTAACAATTGTATTTGGTACAATTTGTAGGAGGGAAAATAAAATTGGGGAAACAAAATTGGTTGCACCTTATTAATATATCGCCGAGCCGGGGGATTGCCATTGATGAAAACTATAGGTGATCTGCTTTCCATACATATGGTGTCCCATATCATATTGCCTTTCTGTCGAACAATCAATATATGTATTTTGTTCTACTCCAAGAAATTACCTTATGCATCCATCATTGCTGCCCAAACAAAGCCTGGATCTGTAAATGAAGGATTATGTTATCAGCTTCAAGATATCCATAGCACCTTGATGGAATGGCACTAATTCTTGTTAGAATCTTCCATAAACTTACAATGCATCAAATGACTAAATTGGTAACCAAAGCGAATCCTTCGAACTCGAAAGCAATCTAACACAATCCAAAACAGTTAGTAACAAATTTAAAATCCTCAGAATCAGTCTCCTTTATCTTTGTTGCTAAACACAAAAAAACTAAAATGTTTCTTCTAAGATATAAAAGAAAAGAGTTCGGATAGGTAGGTATTGATTATTGGTACCTGATTTTTTTTTCAGTTTTTACTTTCATTTCAAATATCATCTTCTTTTACTTATTACAACACAACTGCTCATTGTTTTTGAATTTCTCTAGTATCAGTAAAGATTCAATGTACTGACTTCAGTGATGTAAAGGGTACAAGGACAACTTTTACAGGCTGGTTTTGATAAGAAGCGTAAACCTGGACAAAAACTGCGAAGTGAAAAAGTAACCTCCGTCTCCAGAAATGGGATTAGCCAAGCACTTCGTTTTTCCTCATGCACACCGAGCATTACTTCAAACAATACCTTGCGGGAAAAAGTTTTGTGGCGATGGCAAATTAATGACTCATGGATAGTCGTGAAAAGCAACAGAAGTAAATAGGAGTATTGACTGAAGAAAAAACTTTGCATACTTCGGGAATGGAGAGTCTATTTTCCAAAGCAGCTCAACTGATTTGGATATTAAAGTAGATCCCAACATAGGTACAGAATATATATTTTTTTATATTAAAAACTAATAAATTATAAATGCCAATGAATCGTTATAACATATTTTTTTATTTATGTTCAGTTTTAAATATCGGGAAATAATTATTGACAGGTTATTTTTTCGAACTATATTAAGAAACTGTCTATAAGGGGAATACTTTTAATTTTCAATACCTAATAATCGTAAAACGATGGAATTGTATGTTAGTTAATAAAGCTGTTGGATGACGTTCACTATCATTACTACGAATATATGTAGCACGTATGTTCCTTCATGGTTTCAAGAATTCGTTTGATCAACAGTTTCGTCTCTATTTCTCTCTCTTTCTGTATCTCCCTTTCTCTATCCATTAATTGCTAAAATTAAAAAGTGCATAATATGTTAAACAAGATTATTAGGTTAGATTCGGAGGCTTTACTTTCTGAAGTCGTTGGGAGCAGCTTTGAAAGTTTTTGGGACGATGCGGAATTATATTGTGTTGTTACAGACTCCCTCGGTTCAATTATAAAACTTTCACATTTACCATAAACGTCTTTATTTGACCAAAATAAACTCACGGTGACTAATACTACTCAGCTGAACGCTTCGATCTGAGTATTCAATTCAACGCCACACTCACTATCCAGGCCGACTTGCCGTCGTCTTCTTATACCCTCACCGCCATCGAGATTTTACTCTCTCTATTCTAGCATGTTAATCGTTTATAATTTCTGCTTTCGAAATCATGTCGAACTTATTTCTTTACCGACAAGGCATTTTCAGGAATCCATTTATGTTGTTTATTGGATTGGTTTTTATCATATTCGCACGTATTTTTTATTTAGGATTTAAATTTTTTATTTTTGTAAAAGTATTAGTTAAAGTTTCTATAGGTCTACTGTTATTTACTGCTGCCACTCTTTTTTAATGCAAAGAGTAAAATTTCAAGCAAGCTAGGTTAATATAGTCAAATAAGTGCGGTGATAATTGTCAAACTAGAATAGTCAACTACTAAATAAAGTCAAAATCTAAAAGAAACTGGACTACTTATTTTACGCTGACAGGATCATATTTTAACACTGATATAATTTAAAATACAATTTTTACTATGACTACTAATAAAAACTGAATTAAGTTACACCGAAACAATTCACTAAAAAAAATTTCTAATCCCAAATGCCTTCGGGGTTATTTCATAGCTAGTTTATCATAACGATTGTCGGCTCAAATTTGTGCTCGTAGAGCCGTTAACAGTTTATTCGCGTGTTCGTTGTGATCATTTGAATATCGCCCAAATCAAACATAAATAGAACCAGCGTTTTGTTACATCGAAAAGATCTCGGAATTCAAAAGGTCTGATTTTATTAATACACACAACTGGATTCGAATTAAGATGTTATCGTCGACCGTACTGCACGAATTTCATGTGTATACACTTTTGTATTGCGTTCTTGTTAATTTGTAATTTGTAAGGCTCGAAATCTCGTCATCGCTTGATCGTTAATCGATTCCGAGGTGTTTCGTGTGAATTATGAAGACAAAGGCTTACTTAATATATTTTGTAAATTGTGACAAGCTTTCTTATTTACATTCTAGTTTAGATAAACACTTTGTTGATTTTACCATTTTGCACTATACTGGTGGGCGATTTGTAACTATCGGATTTGAATATGCCACAGATGTTTTATCACACATTTCTTGACTCTTGTTTCGATCGTATATGCCAATCTGGTAATAGATAAAATCGACCTCTGCTTGTGCTAGAACGGATTGTAAACAAGAAATGTAATAGAGTTCATAAAATTGTAGTAGAATATCCCAAATCCTTTACCAGGCATAGAACATACAACTTTGACAACAATATATAGCGTTTTAAAAACTAACTTTTGGCAAACATTCATAATGAGCGATGGAGCTCATTTTGATTTAAATGTCAGTTTGGGGTACATCAAATCTTCATGTTATGCTCATTCCATTGCGGCAGCCTGCAGCTGTCACTGGTGAGTGCGAACGTTATTGAGGCTAACAATGGTAGAATTGGTCGTGAAGTGCATGCGATATCAGTAACTCGGAGCAGAATATAGAATGAGATAATGACGCCTTTTGGCAATATTCTTGGTATGACAGGTTATTAGTTTTATTGACTCTAGACATTTTGTTGAGGGGTATCTTAAAGGCACAATCTAGAGTAACTAACCTGATACAACTCAACAGTTCTTTTAAAACAAGTAGTATTAAACGAGACTAAGATTCTGTGTCATTTAATTACGAAATATAATTCGACAAACCTGCAGAGGCAAACTAAGTGATGAGTGTATGCTCCTTGGCAATGCATCATCATGAGAATACTAAACATTTACCTTAGGTACAGTGCGATATTATTTGTTTTCCACAAAAGGACTTACGGGAAGCATGAAATTTTCATAGCTACGTACACCATTTTGATGTCAAACCAAAAGAATAAATGTTAAATGTAATGAAGGTCAAGGGGGACAAAGTACACTGAAAATAGATGAGTTAGATAACATTACTTTAGCCTTTCATTTTTTGGCTGTTGCAACTCACGCAAACTTATCTTTGGTTTTGCTTTTTGATCCAATTACCTCACAATATAAAAATTTTATATTGTTTACCCTTAGAAATAAATTCAAAACAATTATTTAATTAAATACAGTCTGGAGTCAGTAGATATGTAACAAATAAACTTACAAACAAATGTGTCCTTATAAAATATAATATTATGAATTAATATAAATA
Source organism: Octodonta nipae (assembly GCA_034190945.1). Taxonomy (NCBI): domain Eukaryota; kingdom Metazoa; phylum Arthropoda; class Insecta; order Coleoptera; family Chrysomelidae; genus Octodonta; species Octodonta nipae. Next base: position 67,012,071 of record CM067216.1, on the reverse strand, counting down.
AAAATAGAAATATATTAAAATGGTGTTTGGGCTAGATATAGAAAATTTTGTTGCCACCCGAATTGAGAATAAAAAATACAAAATTTTCCACTTAGTTGAAAATGTAACAGCCGAACACTTTTTAGAGCATAGAGCTCAACCAATAGAACAGAAACATACTGGGTCTGCAAATAATATAAAACCCAACCATGGACGTATAAAAACAAAGTTTTGTACACCAAGACCCACCCGTTATTTTTAACAGTCAAAGCCTTCTCAAGAGCATAAATGTGGTAGTTATGGGGTAAAGGAATACTGTTTAGGGGGGCGAGATGATTTGTCTGGCAAATTCTTTTTTCAAGGATTCTTCCCAGCATATGAAAATATAAAATTTATTTTTAAAAACAAAATTATTGATTTCTAAAAATTGAAAAGGTAACCCCAAAGAGTCTGGGGGATTTGAACCTCTTAACCCATATGGCATTGAGTGTTTTGGTTTATTCCATGGTAAAGCAGATTCCATCTTAAACATATTCACTTAAATTACAAAGACCCAAGAAATGGATTTTAAAAAAATATAAATTTTCCTCGCTTTGAATTTGTTTAATGAAAACTGTCCGGTCGGGGTTTTAAAAAACATTTTGAAGGTTTTTTAATTTTCTCCAAATGGTCAATTAAAAATAATGTGAACCACTTATCATTTTCCATTACATCTGTAGGTAACATATCTGCAAATACTATTAATATTTTTATTATTTAAAAAATGTAATACTTAGTTGAATTTTGTGTTTTAATCGGCTATGGGTTAGGCAGTTTCGCGTTTAAGATTTTCGCTTGAAATAATTTGAAGACCAAAACCTACTATAAAAATCATTTATGATCAAGGTGAGTACATTTCTTTAGACATTAGAGCTGCTTTACGAAACCATTGGATTATTAATAATTCCTTGTAAATTGATAAATATTTAATATGATGAATTTTGTAGTAAAAAATTTTTGGAAGAGTTGTCTAATTATCTACATTGAAGAAGCTGGTTGTCTCCACTTGACTTTTTTTGTGTTTTTTAAGCTCAATATATTTTAAATTAATTAAGCTTATATGCCAAGTCCTGTGCATATATTTTCTAATACAAATCAAAATTGAGAAGTAAAAATTTAAAAGTATAGAAGATCATCAATTTATTTCGAAATATTATTTTAGTTCAATTTCAGATCTATTTCGAAAAATGAAGTCTTGAGATCACCCTGTATTTTCCACAGTATTATTAAGTCATACTAATTCAAGAATGGAGGTCAATTCGTACTTCCTAGGATAGAAACTTAAATTCTACATTAGTTGTTTCTTGAATTGATTTAGCCAATTATACAATAATGGAGCTACAATAAGCTCATTATTTTGCCCTGCCTCGTAAAATCAAATTGAGTAATTTAAAATAACTAACTGTTGGTAATGCATTAAACAATATATCGTTAAAATTTAAAACGGTAACAAAATTATTTAACAACTGTGTGCGAATAAAGAGAAAGAATCCGAGTTAATTAATTTCAAAGTCGGACAATAAAATGGTAGATAGAGAAGATCCATTGTGTATCGGAATGAGTAATTATTTTGATTATATTAAGAGGCAACCAAGAATCCGAGCTTTTTTATTAATGATGATAGTGCCTTGTTAATGTTCCTAATCTAAACTGTTTGAATATAATTAAAGCCGATTTGAATGTAGTGTGAAATAATTTCCGAGATAATTTATTTGTCAAGTACCAATTAGCTTTATTTTTGAAATTTATTGTTTTTGGGTTGAGAGCTTTCACTAGGAAGTGTCGAGTCACGGTTCTATGGAGAATAGTTTTGTTAATAATACCAATTGTTGCTGAAAACTCTTGACACAATCTAGATTTTATCTACATAATTGTATAATGATTCGGGGATTTTTATGTTATATGAAACTAGAAATGGTGCCTTAAAGGTTAATGAATTGTTAATTTTGGGAAATATATCAAGGTTTTACGATCGGTGTTTTTAAAGAAAGCTTTAAAGTAACATTATTGTTAAGAATTATAAAGTGTGTTATTAAATTTACCGACAAAAGTTTTCAAGTTGTTGACATAATTACTATATACTTTAGTTGTTTTATACACTTCCAGATAAATGATTTATTTTTCAATCAAATGTTTTTATAATTTAGTTGTCATACTAATAAGGCCAGCTTCTCAAACATCATCCCGGGACGAATTTACTGAAATTCTTTTACAGTTTCTCTGTATATAATAAAGTTGAGGTTCCATACCTCCGGCATTCGTACTGACTACCACCCTCGATGGTTTCGTACCGTTCTTCCAACTGTTATTTATGAATATATATATATATATATATATATATATATATATATATATATATTCATTCTATTCTGTCAGCTACCCTTTCTTGGTTTCACTGGGTTTGGATATTATTTATTGAGGTGTTTTTCAAACGTTTTGTGCTGTCTACCAAAGAACGGTAACTTCAAAAGCACGAGTTGATGCAAGAGGTTGATGGTTTCGAGATGTCGCTGATCAACGTTGATGGTCGGCCGCCTGGTCAACGGATGTATTGACACGAAACAGCGTTTTCATTTGTTGTTATAAATATATAAAAAGTATATTAAAAACCTTTTAATACAGAATTAGGTTACTTAAAAGATAAGGCGTGTTCGAAAAATACACATAATTCCGTTTGTGACCCGTAGGCTCCGGGTTTACCTAATTATTATTTCTTCAGCTCCTGTAAGTAAACTTGATATATACGAAATGATATACAGATTTTCCTATGTATGTAGCGTACCGTGAACGAAATAGCGAACGCGTTTGCTGGTTGATTTTCGCTGAACCAAACCCTCTTTCGATATACCGGGTGGGGCATTTATCTGGAGACAAGGTGATAGCTCGAGTGGATTCCATAATTCAACAAAAATTTGAGATAAAAGTGGGCCATCAAATATTACTACTTCCAGTTTGGACAGATGACCTTCTCCGATTGTGAATTTTTTTCTATGGCAGTACCCACTTTTTCGAAAGACATTTGAAAAACAGCTCAAATTTGATTAAATCGAAACACTCGGAATAACAATTTGGTGTCGTAATATTGGCCTTTTGATGGCCCACTTGAAACCTTTGAATTGTTATCGGAAACTTTCGAAATAATGTAATCCATTTCTGATATTAACTAGTCTCAGGATCAATACCCCACCCGGTAATACTACGTAGAACGAATTTCATGCATACGCTCTATTTTTATAATTCATAAAATTGAACATTATAATTTTGTAAAGGCTAAACATAAAATATACATACCTAAATTATTTCAGTTGTTAACAACTATTAGCTATAGTTGTTAACAACTATTAGCTATAGTTGTTAACAACTGAAGATTTGGTCTTCGCTCGTAGACCAAAACCCTAACCAAAAGCTAGTTTACTGGGTTTATTACAATTGTATTTAATTTCGAGAAATTCCAGTGTCGAATCTGTTAATTTATTTAAATACATTTTTTTGTCATGGTCCTCGAGCGAGACTTATTGTGAGTTTTCAACTTTTTTAATCTTCAGTTTAGTATATTTCTTAGGATCGTTTCTTACAATAGAGCTGCGTTTTACAAAAACATTTTGTTCATTTCCAAAAGTTTTAAAGCATTTCAGACCTTTGAGTTTTTGTGAGGTTACGTTTATTTATTTTTTGAGATATTCATGGTCTCGAACAAATCGTTCATTTTAGCCGGTCAGAAGTTTTTCCTATATGTATATATAATTTCGCAATGCGCCTAGACAACCAAAAACACCCATAAACCGGAGTGGGACTGGACCCTTCTAGGTCACAGTTGACTCAGTTTCGAAGCGTCGACTTAATCCGCTGAGCCACGGACTCTAATTTTATTATAAAATATTTGTGTAACTGGTGTTACGATTCACTGGTATGAAATACTGTTTACATGAGCACAATCATTGCCGTTTTGTATTATATGTAAGAAAAAGCTCTTCCTTTTTTATTTAAAATCTTTTAATATTGTGCTTATATATTGTAATATCCAATGCAAACCCATTAAAAAAATTACAGAGATGAAGAGATTCCTTGGGCAAAGTTTTTCAATTTGTGTACGCGATTATTAACTGAGCGTTAAAAGAGTGATGTTTGTACCAAACAATGAACAAATAAATACTGCATCGACAGAGGATGACTGGCAAAATTATTCAAGTGAAACTGAAAGATTTGAAAAATTAAGCCTTGTATGTTTAATTTGCTGATCAGATGCATTTCTGAGACCGATTACTGTACATTCTTAGAACGATTTACGTATTTATTTAATCTATACTGTGCACTTGCTGTTGAAGAAAGAATTCGGCTTCTTAGAATCCGAAACTATTAGTGAGTATCAAATCGAGTGAAAAATTCAATAATGTTTTTACTAATTGTGAGTTGATGGAAGGCATTTAATGGAGAACTAAAATTGTTCTTTATTAAATGACATATATACATACTTATTGTGTGGCCCATTTCTGCTAGTACCACCCCTCTAAAATATTCAGTGGTTTGATTTGTGTGTTTGTGAATTTTGAAAGTTTAATCTAGTAGGCTTTTTTATGGATATTCATCAATTCAAATCTCTGCCTAAATTAGATATTTATATGCCGCGGTCATAATTATGAATTGAGCTAGTGCCCGGTGAGAAGAGAGAACCGCTCCTAAATTTATGACGTACTCGACGTCTCGGCTCCTGCCTACTCCCCAAGTCTCACTAAAGGATTAAGGTTATGTTTATAATCTTGCATATACTTGTTGACAATTCTAGAGCTATATTTCTAAACGTTTCGGGGTCTAAGTCAGGCCCCTTTGTCAATGGCAATAAACTATATTGAACGCTACAACAATCTAAAATTTAAAATTACAAAAAATGGCAAAATTATGTGAAACAGGTAACGAAGAACATTACACGAGTACATAAGGTGGCAAAATAGTTAAAATATATAGGTATTTATAGTTTTGCAGAAGGAGTATAATGCGACAGAAAAAATATCACAAATTCTAGTCATAGAAAATCGTTTCAAAAATAAATGGAAAAAAAGGTACCCGACAGTGAAAATCTGTAAAAGCGAGAGTATCAAACAGTAGTATATAATAATTTCTAATTTAAAGGAAATTTGTGAAAATTATACCTATTTAAACCTGAGCTTTCTATGAAAAAAGAATTCAGAGCATTCTACCAAATAAAAAAAGTTGGGACAGCATACCAAAACCATTGTTACCTCATTAATGGTGAAAAAGAGAACTAATTAGCGATCCGGGGAAAATAATGGACAGGCGGAGGAACTATTTTAATAAATTACTAACCAACGAAGGAGACAGTCAAGAGGTGCCAGAACAACATGACAAGGAACTTAGAGAAAAGATTAGGAATTAAAAAAAAACAATAAAAGCCCGGGAGAAACAGGTATAATAGCAGAAATGTTAAAGGTAACGTATGAGGAATTGACGTATTAAGATAATATGGAAAACAGATAAGATGCAAAAGAATTGGACAAAAGCAATCATATGTCGTATACACAAAGGAGACAAACTGGGATGTGCCAATTATAGAGGAATAGCGCTATTGTAGATACCGATGCAATGCATTACAAGCAGATTAGGAGAGTAGGCGGAAGGAGAAATAAGCGAGGATCAGGCCGGCTACAGATACAACAGACCTGTGACAGACCAAATTTTCACCCTAAAAGAAATACTATGAATACAAAAACGCGTTGTACATCCTACTTCTGGATTTTAGACAAACTTTTGACCAAATGAACCGAAAACAGATTTATAAAGCGCTGAGACAGCTGAAAATACGAAGCAACATGATCAAACTCACGTTAATGACGCTGGAAGAGACTAAATTAGGTAGCATTGTTGTCAGGTACTTTAAAAGTCAGGCAAGAACTAATAGAAGGGAACCCGATATCAATAATCCTGTTCAACTTGGTACTGGAGACAATTTTAAGTAAGTCAAAACAGAAGGAATGCAAGAACGAACATCAATGCCTTGCCTTTGAGAATGAAGTATGTATAATAGCAAAAAAAGAATGAATTATTGTCCTAAAATAGGGGATGGGGAAAATACAGTTTCAAAAAATTGAAGAGAGGACACGGGGATTAAAGCAACTATAGCAAGGGGAACCAGGAAGTCTGGACTGCATGGGTTCTTAATAAAACAGAAGAAAAGAGCAGATAAAAATCCTATGATTTCTTCAAAACTTGAACTTACCTGGGCGAAACAAGTAATAAAATTAAATCATTTTTAGAAAAACAAGACATAAATATTAGTTATAAAACAGCAAATAATTTATCCAAATATATTAAAAATAATAAATCAAGAGTAGATAGTAATTGTATCAAATCAAATGAACTTTTATTTTGTCACAAATCTGCAGTTCATTAGGTCACAATAACAAGGAAGTGTCGCATTGTTACATAGCCAATTGAAAAAAATTAAATAACATTTAGAAACAGTAAGATTTCACATGCCATTAAGGTTAAGCTTTATTTGCGGGAAAGTGTTGAAACCTATTTACATCAACTGCAATTATAAAGCGATAACGTTTTCTGAAACAAAAGTAAGTTATTCTAATGAATTAGTCATTTGGATAAAATTATGGTAAATGGCAGCTTGAAACTATTATTCCGAATTCAAATGAGACAAAAGCCTTAAATGATTATGTGAAGAATTTGAAAGGTTCAAGCATGCAACACGTTATGACTTTGGAATTTATTAAGTATTACTAGTTTATGATTACGTAGTTTAGGTGGAGAATCTTCAATTAATTTGATGTACTTGGGACGCTACATCAATATTTGTCTCAATTATTATAGCCTTTATAGTCCAGGTCATTTATAAAAAATGCATTCTGATGGTAAATTTAATAGAAAAATAAAAACATCACAAATAACCTATTATAACTTCAAATTCGCTGACCTGCTAAAAATAGGGAATATAAAAAAATATTTTTTAAAATTCATTTGTAAAACTTATTGGTAGAAAAAGTAGATCTATGCACGACTTCATTGTGTGGTCCGAATACTTTTCCCTGAATACTATCAGTATAGAATATAATTTTGTGTCTACTATATTTTGGACGAATTATTGTTATTGATTTTAAAATTTTATTTTATTTTAATTATTGCAAGTTAAGATAAATTATTGTGTTGTAATGAGATTTCTGCCATCAAACTTAACTCATATATCTAATCAAAGAATAACATCAAAATGTATTCAATTATTAATTATTACTACTTTGTTGTATCAGTGTTTCTCCTAAAATTATAAAATAAAATAAACGTTTGGTCTATTGAAAATGCCAAATTTTATGTATAAAAAATAAAATAATTAATGTAAAAATGGCTGCAAACAATAAAATGTGCTCATTCTTCACAAATTAATTACCTACAGATTTAGTATATTTTTGAAGTCGGTGCCAAGCAACAATCAGGTTTAATGAAATATTGGATAAGTAGGTAAGCAATTCAGTAGTTTAAGGTTTGCTTGGCACCGATTCAACAATGTTCTAGATGGGTAAGTAATTAATTTGCAACAAATGAGCACATTTCATTGAATGTGATAGTTATTCTCTAGGGTTATGTTTTGTTAAAGATTTAGTTCTATTTGGAAGTCGGTGAATAAATTTTTAAAAATGTATTCTACTTTAGAATTGACAAGATTCAAATGTTATATACTGTTCTAGAATTGCGGTAAAAAATTACAAATATTTTAAATTTTTAATCCAAGTAGAATGTTCTTAAATCGGGTTTATATTTTTAAGTGTTGTTACCTCAGAAAGAATATATTTCCAGATTGGTTCCATGTTGTTTATCTGAGCCGTAATAGGTACCGCATGTTAAATTTTATGGGAAAATTGGAAAAATCATGTTATATGGTGATAAAATTTGGTGAAGGTGTGAGTATTAATTCAAGATAATTACTGTTATCTAAATTTTATGATGGTAAACGGGGTGGAAGGATAAATGTTGTCTGTCTATATAGAAAACTGCCTTATTCTCATTATTAAAGAAAATTGTGTTTTCTAATAAAAATATATAATTAATTAAATATAGAGTAGAATTATATCAAAGTAAATATTAATTAACCGATTTCAAATATATGTAAATACAGGGGGTTCACTTATATTGGAATCATATGGAAAATTTTCTTATTATATATCTTTAGAAAAGAGTTATTAGGTATTAATAAAAAGATCTAATTGATCTACGGTTTTCCCATTTCATAGGAAGTTTGTCAAAAAAATGAATTAAGGTAATGTTATTATTAACAATATCGAAATTTTTTATGAAACATAGCTAATTATAATTGCACCCAGCTCTGTCATTATATCACTAAAAATGTTAAATAAATTGGTAAAAAACATGATCCACTTAAAAATATATCCTAATTCAAGGTATAACAACAATAATGACACCGAAATGACTCAATTAGATATCTTAAACAAATAAATGTTATTTGTAGATTATTTTTTGGTGACAAGCCTGTTAGAAATGTGTTTAACTTTTTTAATTTATTGTGCTGTGCCCGGCATAAATTTCAAACACAGCTTTACAGTATATTCATTTAATTAAAATACATAGTTTACTTATTTTTACTTTTAAGAATCATTATTGTTATTATGTCTTGAATTCGGGTATTTTTTTAAGTAGTTTTTTTTTAAATTTATATATAGGATAGTAGTAGTAATAACCGATGAGAGTGCCGTTCTGAAACAAAGCCAACGGAATCTAGGACTCAAAGTTTTAAAGAATCTAGGAAAGCAACTGATTAGTCGACAGCCTGTTATAATTAAAGATTAATAAATCTGTTAGCCAGGTAATCCTTAGTGTTTACTAACAGTAGGTAAATATTATGCGAAAGTACTTTTCCTATAAGGGAAATTATAGAATGAGGTGTATTGCTAGTAAAAGTTTTTCATCGCGATTCAAAATCAATTTGCGTTTTCCCAATCGCCACTCCCCCAAAGTCTGAATCAATTCCTAAACGCTGGCGTATCGGTGTATACCCTGTTGATTTGATTGGAGTATAATCAAACAATGGAAGAACAAATACAATAAGCGGATAAGCAAACAGTCAGTCGCTATAATCAAACATTCAAAGGCTCATCATCTATTCATGAATTCGATTAAGGCTGTTCACAACGATTTAGATCAACACGAGCAAAATACTACTATTAGATGGGTAAATATTTAATACATTTATAATGGTATGTCATATCACCCAAAATCCCATAACTTTACCGCCGAGCCGCGCGGGAGGCAAACAATGTCTAATAAAGCTTTTATTGTCCACTTTTACCTGGAAATTTATCATTGGATAACTTTATGTGATTGGAAAAAAGTAATTTGTGGTTTTTGTTCGTTTTCCGATTGAATATTAATTCGTTCTTATTGGGGTTTGATTGAATTTTAGAATGAAAAACTTATGAAATGTAGCATGAACATGATATGAATGAATTATGATGATTTTTTTCAGGGGAAGAAAATACGACAAACGCAAACATGTCAAAAGTAGTTTATAGGTGTTTGTAAAAATATGTCAGTTATCCAAATATGTGTATACACTTTCTTTGTAATTTTAGAGTAAATTTTCAGCCTTTTAACACTAATACTTTGCTCTAATAGGGGAACAATTAGTGGATAAATCTGTAGCCACCAGTTAAAGATCGAACATAATACTACTAACATGTAAATAAAAGTAATAAACTTTAATTTTTTTGGCTTTACTTGGTATAGTAGTCACTTTAAATTTTGAACATGCGGTCTTTGCTTCCCGTAATGGGGGGCGAGGCATCTTCTTGACTTTACTTTATCTAAGCAATAAATTCGCTTAATGAGAAATACAAAGGTCGTGAGAATTTTTTTTCTAAGTCAAAAAATATAGAGAACAAAAACATATCCTCTCTGATATCAATATTTCGGCGGCGAGTTCTTCTAGAGATAATTGTAAATTAAACCAGAATTTATGAATAATAGAACAGAAATAATCTGAATTTGACTATCGCTAAATATCTGCAATAACATAATATTCTTATGTTGATCACAATTTTGAAACCTCAAAATTTCGAGTATTGTGCGTTAAGGCAATTTCTCTGAATAGGTTCACCCCTTACTCCCAATTAAATTATAATAGGTACTTACGTCTAAGTGTTTAACGTATCGGAAACAAAAAGCTTTATTTTTAATTTTTGTATATAGTTGTTTTGACAGATTCGTAATTTCAGCATTTTTGCTTAGAAAAACGTTGCATCAAAATTTTTTCCTTGATATACAATGTTAAATAAGAAGAAAGTTATATTCCAAAAGTCTATCATGTTCAGATAAACAACTAAATAAAGTCTAGTGCATTTAGAGGTAAATTGGGGAGATAGGAGGACAAATACTGCTACTGTTGCTTTTAATATACCTAATCCAATTAAAAATACAATAGTAAATAATTAACAGTAAAATGGCCAAAGAAGACATTAATTGCATTCAAAATGAAGCAAAGCATAACAAAGATATGGATAATGTTGACTGATCAACTCATGTCCCGCTACCTAATTTTTAAAATTATAATTATAATGGATACAAATTTCCTATTATTTCTTACAAATGGTACAAGATGATTCTACAGCAGCTGTTGTTCTGTTTGTTTCTATTTTTTGTCAAATCAATTCTTGTCTGAACTAATTATCAGCTCTAGTGACTCATTTTCTCGAAACTTCTAGAGCCAAGTTCGAATTGTTTGTTTGTTTCTATGTATATGTACATATATTTTGTTCTTCCGCATGCTTTTTCCTTAAGCTCAAGTAATTAACATCTTTGGAGTAAATTAAGCAAATGAACACGTATTGTGACTACAAAATACTATGTTCTGAAAAAGGAAATTGGCTCCAACTGGTTTGAATTGCACCGTCAACCTACAACACCTGTCACGAGGTTTAGGCAGTATGCCCTGGTAGATGGATAAATGATTCTTAAATGAAATACTTGTAATGCTAGTAAACATCGATAGGAAAAATCGGTGTGAATTGAACCTAATAGATTTCAAAGTGATCTAATGTCTCTTGATTAAATAAGCATATGGAGAAATACTATACCACTAACAGGTACTATACTTGCTCTGAAAGTTGGTTATTAAAAACCGATATGAAATTTTAGTACTTCAAATAAATGCTATGTCATAGTATATCCCCTAAATACTGCAGTATGAACATATTAGAATTTGTGGCATAATTGATGAGCTAGTATTCCTTGGAATTTTTGTAGGAAAAACTTGAAACTCCTCCATAGAAATGATTCTGCCGAAACGTTATCGACGCTATCAGAGGGTGCAGTTACCAACAACCCGGAATAAATTCCCGAAAACATACTGACATCAGTTTCAGAAATTAAAAAAATATATTCAGGAAGTTAGAAATATCCATTGCCATAATAACGACGGCACTCATTTTTTAATTGCATATAACCCAATTATTTAAACATTATTAATATTCAAATAAAGTTATGTCATTTTCATTTGCATAAAAACTACGATTTAACTTGACGACTGCTAATTGTTGTGTTCATTAACAGTCACAATGGTAATACACGAAATGAAACAGTTTGTGAATATACGGAAATGAAACAATCCAATTTCTTTAGACACGGGATTTCGCGATTAAGCTTTCTGTAATCATAAATGACGAAGTTGCTATTAAAAGGTTTATATAAATTCTGGAAAATACGGCATCCTTAATGAAATAAAAACGCAAATATGTACCCAAATACCAGAAAATATCAATATGTGTTAACAAAATAGGTATAAGTTAAAATAAATTTTACCATTCGTGGGGGCCCAGTTGGTTATATCAAAGTGGTATATATCCGCTGGCTTAATAATAAAAGCTAGAATGATATTAGAAGTATAATTCACAGTATACTTGAATCTTGATTGGTATTATACTTTTATGTTGTATCTGTAAGTTTATATCAGATGACGGAATCAACAGTAATGGAATGACTGAATAAACATACATGTCTTTCGAAAGTTAAATACTTCGCACTCAAGTATTCCATCAGAACTTGAACGCTTCGGCTTGATCCTGATTTTTTTTTAGTTTTTTGCATGATTTAAAAAAATCACAACAAGTTTAGATTTCAAACACCGATCAATCTTACTAGCATACAATATTCTTTCAGCGACTGACAACTATTTCATAGTTAAACAATTCTGAATTATGTTAGAGTCGAACATGAGTTTGCACATTTTACAAAATATATAGGTACCTATTTGATACCTAATTTTAGATTTTTTGGAAACAGTTTGTGCTTCATTAGATCGAAGTAGAGATACACAGCATGTTTCTTCAAGGAAAAATCGAAGGGGAAATAGGAATGACGAAACTATCTTGGTTTAGAAATATTCGCCAGTGAACAGAAATAACAGAGCTCGGAGGAATACAAAACGCAGCTGTAAATAAAAAAAATTGATAAGAAGATGATGAACGCCTACGCAGGAACCTATATGGAAATCTTAGAAGAAGAAGAGATAAAGTCTTCCTAAACTTAATGACACTGAAACATACGGATATAAAGATAATGTAGGCAACTGATATTTCACCAACTACTTTCTTTATAAAACAGGGGAGACATGGAAGATGGTGAGATATCTTAACACATAACAAAAAAAAAACAATATCGTCAAACTATTGTCGAACGTAACTAATCAAGTTAAGTATATATATATTCCAAACCAAAAGTTAAAAGTGAAGATAATTTGTTTGAGTGAACCTGTTAGATATTAATGACATCTATCGTCTTTTGGGTAAGTATGAAGACAATTACATGCTACAGTTTTTGTGAGATAATAATGTGTAAGAGGAGAGTTTCTAAAAAGTGCAATCCTTTCGTTGACTACTACTAGGTTTTTGTCAGAAAAAGCTAATTGGTGAGTTTTATGTGCGACAATCTTAATTCCATTTTGAACTGCCCATACAAAATGTTCCATACTCTGCCAGTTCTAAAATGTTAGGTACTAACAATACTTTTTCAGAACAAACTCATTCAACGATTGATCATTATTTCGATAGGAAAAAACAAAAAGATTCAAACACAAATGAAAACTAAATGCAAAGGAAGTATTTCTAAGATATGCAGATGATACAGTTATTCTACCACAAGTTTTCAGATCATGTTTGAACGTATTCGCGAGGTGGGAGAAAAATTCGGCATAAAAATTAAGGTCAATAACATCAAATTTTTAATCTGTAGCGTACCCCAAATCTGAGTATTAGACGGAATTCCAGTTAAGAGGGTTCATCCGTTTTTTAGCCGACTTCATTTATTTGGGACAATCCTAAGGGACCAACTAAATTAAAACTAAATTAAAAGCAGAATATCATTGACAAACACGTTTTTACAAAAATAACAATATTTCTATGTAATAACTACCTTAATTTAGAATTAAGACAAAGACTGATTAGGCATTACGTTTGATCGGTTCTGTCGTATGAAGTGGGGGGACTTAACTACTAAAGACTGTTAAAAATAAGAAAATGTCTTATCTGGGCAATGTGTTAGGAGAATGTCTTTATTGGATCTTGAAGCATATTTTTAATGGAAAAATAGAAAATCGAAGAGAAGACTGGGATACGAATTGCAGGCAACTCTTACACATTGCAAAAGATTTGAAGCTAACGCTATGGGGATCACCAACATCAGATGATACTGACAAGACTAAAACTCTTTCTATATTTAGGTAGGTTTTTTACTGGACTGGGCTGGATTAAAGTACAGGTAAAATAGAAGAGAGACTGTCAGTCATCTAAAACCATACCTTCTTACTTAAAATTCCTTGCAGTTAACAACCAGAGGCGGATACAGACACATGCTCGCTAATAATTTTAAACTCAGATTTCTTGGACTATTACATTAAAAATAGTCGTTCGGATGTTTAAACCCATAGAAGTGACCTTCTTCTAGGCACTTGGACTTAACATTACTTTTAATTTACTAGTATGAGGCTCTCGGAAGAGGCGATTGCCACCATGCCCCCCCCCATTGAATTTGCCCATGTTAGATTGGCCTTTAGCTTCTATGGGACAACGTTTAAATATTTAAAAGCTCGGTCTGAAATTTCTAGGGAGAAGTCGGATCCCAAAACTGGCTCGAAACTATTGTAGGCCTACTATGTACTTATCTATAAATATATTCGGCAATTTTTTAATATTTCCGTTACATATATGATTTAGTTTTCATAATAGATTTAGTATGATTTATTTCACAAATATTATCATAACGCATACTAGTGGGGGATTTACTAGAAGGCTGAGTAGCCTACATCCTCGGGCGGCAAATTTTAAGGGGCAGCAGATTTAGTTCATAAATTTTTTATTTCAATTTACAAAATTTTAAAAAAATATTATCTACAAACAAAATACGAATTTTGAAAATTGGCGACAAATTTAAATATTTAACAATAATTGAAATATAGTCCTATATAAAGTGCTAAATATTAAATATTTCAACATCTCTAGATAAACAATTGATAAACGCTTTGTAAAATATAGGTACTTTAATGGTCATGAATATGTAGAATATCGTAATGGCGATTCGATATTGTAATCGAAATTTAGTTATTTTTTATTATTTTTTTCACTATTAGGTACTATAATTTTCCTCCATGTATTTAATCATTATGAAATCTGCTTACACAATTCAGTCTTGATATTATATTCATGGTCTAATCATGATTGCTCCAGCAAATTGTCAATTTTAATTTCAGAAAATTATTGATGCAATTTTTACTACTTCAGATAATTGATGATTTTTTTCTTAAATTTTTTTATATATCGCCTCCGTGTTAATACAATTTTTAATCAATTTAGAGTGTAAACTATTTTTTTTTTTCAGTCAGTTAGTGTGTTTTGTAATTGGGCAGGCATATTCATATTATGTACCTAAGTATTGTATAGTTTTAAGACATAGCTTCAAAAGTGGTACATGATTCATGTTTTGCTTAAAATAATGTTTTTGTATAATTCTTTGCTGTAAAAATAATCATACGGGAAAAGTTGATGATGGAGAACAAATCATAAAGTTGGAATTTTATTGATAGAAAATGTAATTGATGAAATTGTGAAGGCATCAAAATTCACACGCGGCAAAATTTTAATAGCCTACTGGCGGCAAATCTGTAAATCCGCCCCTGAGGCATACAAAATACTTGATACTCACTTATATATCGTACCTGATTGTTGCCTCTTATTAAAATATTAAGTAACGGATATAACATTGTGTCACAGAGAGAACGAGAACAGCATATTTGACCCCAATTACTAGGTTAAGAGCAAAACAGCAACATTAATTATCCAATAGGTACATAATAATATTTAACTTTTCTATTGAGTGTTTATCATTTATAAATATCCTATAGGCATTTTAGTAAAAGTTGGGATCTAATATTATCAAGAAATTTTCTGCTGATGTTTGTTTCTATAGTCAAAGAATGTGTATTTTAACATTGTATTTTTTTCCCTAGAGCAAGGTTATAATTTAATTTCGCATAATTATAAAGTGGCGGATATGATTCTGAGCCGGTGAAATATTTGTTCAATGAACGTTTAAAATTTTAATTACAAGATAGTTCTAGTAAATAGATTCAAATGAAATACCATAACCAACCATATCTGATGCTACCTAATAACATGCACACACTATTATTAAATAAATAATTGAGCGTAGCTTTCATTTTCAGTTATATAGATCTAAATGAATTATAAAATTGGTTAAACTTCAGTTGAACGCTTCCTCTGTTTATATAACTCTCGCGTGATGGGTTTAACAAAGCAAAGGAAGTGCAGATTCTGCATTTTTATCATATAAATTGTATAATACAATAAACATTTTATGCTTTACGCCGTTACTGTATTTCCATATTCTATTATTCCAATTACTGGTATATTTTTTCGTTCGAATAAATTCGTTGTTAGATCTAGAACAAAAAAACATTTACCGGAAATTGAGTTTTTAACAATTATTTGTTATAAATTGTTGTGAAAGTTAATGGTTTAATATGATTTATAGTGTTCAAATATATTGTGTTTTCACTGTGGCTACTGAAACGGAATATGATTACTTTTAAAAGATTAATAGGTATGATTTTATAAAATATCCTTTAATAGTACCTACCTATTATTTTAAGTTTTGGCATACCTAAATTTATTTTGTCTATTCATGGGTTTTCTCTCCTCCAAATTTTTTCCTGTAACAGATAAGTATTTAAAAATTGTATATGTAGAACAAAGTGTAGTAAGGCAATTACGTAAAATTGCCCGGATTACTGGCTGTCTGTACAGAGATTCTTCCTCACAGTTTTTCTGAGAGAAAGAGATGTCTATAAAATGATCAACCAGTATTCCTGTATATAAGTAATGTATTGTATATTGTGTAATACTTATCTGTGTATGGAGACGTTTCAACTCCGAGTCTGGAGTCGTTGTCAATCGTTTAGTGTTGTTTTCGAGGTTTTTTTCCAAAAAATTTTCGCTTTGATTTTGAATTTATTGTTTGTCAAAAAATTTGACACTGACCTCCATACACAGATAAGTATTACACAATATACAATACATTACTTATATACAGGAATACTGGTTGATCATTTTATAGACATCTCTTTCTCTCAGAAAAACTGTGAGGAAGAATCTCTGTACAGACAGCCAGTAATCCGGGCAATTTTACGAAATTGCCTTACTACACTTTGTTCTACATATACAATTTTTAAATACTTATCTGTTACAGGAAAAAATTTGGAGGATAGAAAACCCATGAATAGACAAAATAATTCAAGACCTCCTCAACAATCTTTTCGAAATTACATACCTAAATTTATCTAAAATTAATGTACCTAAGGCTGTCAAGGGATACATTTTGAAATAATAAATTTCACAGGTTCATAGATTTTTGATTTTCAAAATTTCTATACCTAAAGTAGGTATACAAAATTACCTAAAATTTGCAGTCAGAATAGTAATTTTTTGCAGAGTAATTTTAATATGAAAAATTATAAAAAATATTAACTTGTTTCTTGTAAGTGGTACTTAAAATAAGGATGCTAAAATATTTAATAACTGATATAATTAGCAATCTCTTAGATTTTCAATATTTTTTAAGTTAATTACATATATAACAAGAAGAGCCAATATATATATTTAAAAATTAAAAAATAGAACTGTATTAATAATAGATATGCCAACAAATATAAAGTGTTTCTTATTTATGTTATTCTTTTACTTTTTCATCAAAACACTTTATGGAAATACCTAGTTATACCAACTAATAATAGGTAGGTGTCTACGGAGGACCTATGTACATTTTATTATTTGGACTAAACTTTAAAAAGTACCTACCTTAATAATTGTTGTTCAGTGGCACAATATACCTATTTAACAATTCTTGATAATTTTTATTTTATTAAAGGTTCAAATATAACGTAAGATCTAGTTGGGTTCATTACCATTTATTTTGTATATAATTACCTATTTATACAGCTAAAACTCACTAACAAATTAAATAATAATATAATATTAAATATTATTAAATATGTCAAACATTCAGTTGCTGTTCTAATTATTACGAATATTAATAGAAAAAACTAATCATATATTTTTTAATATAACACAATATTAAACAATATATGTGGACAATAAATTTTCATCTAGACTGAAATTGTCGAAATATTACTTTGCATTGCATTTTATTATAGCAAAATAAAAGTTGCAATGTAAAGGACACCCAGCATATAATAAATAATTGTTATATAATATTTTTATTATTAATTTATTTAGTAAAATCTACTAAATAAGATATTTACTATCTACCTATTTTCCAATTTATCTTTTAAAACATATTTTCTACCATTTTACATCTTTCATAATGTAAAAGTCCTTTACCGTGGAGCTTTTTAACGAATTGAAGAATTATTGATAAAAAAATGTGTACATGAATACCTATATGATTAAGTAGGTACCACAAATAAATTTTCCAAACAACAAATGGAAATTTTAATTTACTAAATAAAAAAGGTTAAACTCTAGTATCTATACTTATGTGATTAGTGACTAGTAAGTTCTTTAACTAAATTGTTGAAGATAGAAATCAAAACATCCACATAAAATCAAATCAGGTTAAATTAATTAATATTAGTTTATGTAGTTCTTCAAGAACTTTTGCTTTCAACTTGTCTTGTCAAAGTTTTAAATAATTGACAAGACGAAGTAAGCACAACTAGATTAATTTGTTTCACCTCATAAGATTTGACCGCTCTCTTCAATTACTTCTCTTAAAGTATTTTGTTAAAGGCTCAACCGGATTTTTGATCCTCCTATTGCTCATTTGATATTTGAAGCTATCCAGATATGACTTGTAGGTACTCACCGTTAGAACAAACACTGGATGTGTCGGGATGGCCAGAGCTGTCAGTGTCACTGTCGTGGATTGGATTCGAATGCAAGGACAAATCCCTTGGGCCAGGACTTGGAGATCGACCTCTAATTAGAGCAGCACCGTCGGCAGGTCCACTCAAAATGTCCGTTATCATAAATCTAGATCTGGTCGAAGCTGTTTGAGGCATGACCCTAGCTTCAGCGTCTTGCACGGTCATGCCAGGTACCGTACTGGACACTTTTTCGCCCACACCCAACACTTTGAACTGTCAAATCGTTGGCTAGACCACACGGAAATGTTGCGATTGTCACTTGAGTCACCAAAATCACTTTTTAGTGATTGTCACCGGGATCACTTTCCAACTGATTGTCACTGATCCGTGTTATTGTTTTAAGCACTTTATTTAACTTGTTAATAAATTAATATACATAAATTCCAAGATTGTCATTGAGAGTTCAATAGTCCTTTAACCACAAATCACGGAAAAGTATTATTCAATCAGGAAACACTTGCCGATTCTGTTGATAAAAAACGTTAACAGGTGTTCAAAGACTGTTTAGAAAATCTACTCTCACGCAGAAGTGTGCTGGTAAACTAACCTGGAAGCGTGATTCAGAGTGCTAACCGGCAGTAAATCAGCCATGTTGTCTCCCCCCACTAAAGCGTTTCACCCCTCTGGAAGGCAGCGGCCAATCGACAAAGTCTACGGTAATTGGCCGGCCAATCGGTAAAAGAGTGGAAATTGAGGCGTAGATATGTTGTCTTCTTGTATTTATTTTATGGGTTGGTCTTTGAATGGGATTTTATTAGATTGAGTATTTAGGAAAACAGTTTTATGCTTTAAGGTCTTTCGATTGGTTACATAATAAAGCTGTAAGTTAGGAAATATAAGCTGGGCAATCCTGAGCTTTTATTTTCCTTCAGATTGTTTTGCATTCAAATGAATTTGATCTTGCTATTTAATATCACATAACATGTATTCATGCTTAATGATAACGTTTTATTAACAATAAAATATATAAGTAACATGTTCTTATGAATGTGAAAGAGATTTTAAATTAATTGCGGTCAAAATTGAGATTCAGTTAAAATATAATTAGAAGCTTTCCTGAGCTTTTTGTTTCTTAGTAATGGATTAGTCACTAGGGTTGTAGATATTTGAGTGAATTTTAACAGTTATTTGTTTTATTATTACTATATTATATATTGCTAATATTTTGTAAGAGCTTAAAATCACATAACCAAAAACTCTGAACTAAATAAGTACCTAATTAGAAATCATTACTCAGTTTATTATTTAAAAATACTACTAAAATCTGAAATGTTATTAAAAACAATGAAAAATAAAGTGTTACAATATTTAAATTACAGAATACATATACATGAAAATATGCCTTTTAAAATTATCAGAAAATATATGGAGCACAAACCACTCGTTTTCACATTAAAATTACATTATTTATTAGTGTTATATACCCAGAAGATTTGGGATAAATATTCCAACGAAATAGTAATAAGAGGACAATATAGCTTACTAGATATGTAGGTAAATATTTGGATTGGTAGATAGTTAATGCCTTTGTACCTGGAAGTTCCACAGCAGTCATTTTCTCTCACGTTGTCACTACTTTGGAATGTTTTAGTGACTTATTACCATAAATATGAGGTAGATTTAAATTGTGTGTTGTTAAAATTTAAACGCATATTTAACAAATCTAAATACCGACTCCAAAGTCTCCGTCTGACCTCATTGAAAATGGTCTTATAACCTGAATTAATAAAATATAAATTTGAAATTGATAACGAGGTCAGACTGAGGCCTTGAAATGTTTGGATTTTAAAAATAACTATAGCAGGAAAAATAAACATAAAAAGAAACTAACAGATGCCACAAATGTCGTTAACATTTTATTTAAAAGCGTATAATCTAATTAGAGGCCACCTATATATTACTTCACACATTAGAGAAGGAGGGGAATCTGATATTTATAACAAAAATATACGCTTTAAAAAATATTTCTTAAGCATTTTTCCAAAATTGAATAGTGGAAAGGAGTAGGTGTACAGATCTCAAAAATCCTGTAACCCTTTATAAATGCTTTGTTATTCAAACAAAGTATCTGAAAACCAGTTACAAATTTTTCCAAAAGCAATTTTATAAAATTATAATAACGCATACCCGTTAAATCTAAAAATATGGTTTCTCAAATTAACTATTAAGTACCTATATTTCGAATAAAAATCATTAGAACCAACCTTTTATGGTAAAATTTGTTTAACCCGGGAGCGGTCGGGGCCAAAGAATTGAGGAGAGCCTAATAATCAAATATCTCTTATCAGGTCTTCAAAAAGTAAAAGTAGAATATGAGTTAAGTAAGGTTGAGTAAAATTATAAATTAAAAATTACATGCGCCACAATATCAAACTTTGATTTTCGTTGAGGTTGGTTTCGAGTTTCGAGAATTAATTGGATCTTGGTCATTAATATCCTTAAATGAAATGGTGCTTAATTTACATCATTAAAATATATATCAAAGCTGTTAGGTAGGTACTACGAAATTGTTGGAGATTTTGTATTCGCAATAATTAAAACACATTTATAATTAGGTTGTGGCTAGAATTTTGATCTTTTTGTTCTTTTTTGTCTCTATAAACAAATCATGTGATTATGTAAAAAAGATTTTTTGAATCGAGGTTGTTGACTAACTGCTATTTATTAAATAATGTGGCATGAATTCGGGCTTGATGAAAACATTTTATTCACACCAATACCTATTCACGGTAACTTGATACCATGAATAGGCGGAATATCAGAGATTTTTAGTGTAATAGGTATCTATTGGTATAATTAGAAGGTATCAGGTTGAAAACTTTAATTATGTTTTGCTTTCATATTAACAATAATTTTGTTGATTGTAAATAGATAATTGACAACTCTGAATCCCAATAGTAAATTGTATTATTATTACATAATTCTAAATGACTAAAATTTATTCAAATTATCTCTGCAAATATGAAAAGCTTTTAGAAATTCGCACTAACAAAGAAGTGTATAAAGTATTACAACATTATGACTACCAAATACAGATTAAACCTATTATTAGGTATATATTTTAAGTTATTATTATCGAAATCTTGCATAAAATAAGATTCACATTAAATACTCATTACGAAAATGGAACCTGCTATAGGAATTCGTAGATATGAGATGTAAGAATGACACCTCGAAGAGAGTATTCTGTTAAAGGCAATTAAGAAAAAAAGTCATATTGGTTTAGAATATTCAAATTTGTAATTGGAACAGAACCATAACTTGCTTGAGTAGGTTAAGATAATCACAGTTTAAGTGATTATATTGAATATTTACCTACATAGTATATTTGTGTACAACCAAAGATTTTCTTTTATTACCTGACACTTCAGGAGATGAGGGTCTAGTCATTTGCAAAACCGTTATCCTTAGATTTCAATTTGCCTTAAAAATTAGCCTACTGAACAATTAAATTGTATTATGATCATTAGGTATTAAAAAAAACATATTCTCCAATAAAATAGAGAGAGAAATAGATAGTTTTAATTTGTAATTACTGTTAGTTAATACAGGGCCTAGAATTGCATTTCCTTTTGCGAAATATCAACACAGCTAGGTACCTACTCACTAGAATAAATAACACAAGAGTGTGTTAAAAGTACTTTTTCACAAATAGTATTTATTTGTTGTCAATTTTAAACTCATAGTAGCTCAGTTCTTACTACAGCTTGTCAAAATTCTTGTCAACAATGACAGTTAAAAGGTAAATATATATCGATAGGTTCTTGTATCTGTTTATATAAGACCACCGGCACTAGGGGAGCAGAATTCCGTTTGGATGGTCTGCACCGCTGCGTTTGTGGTATTGTTCTGAGTAAGGATGTCTATACCGTTAAATTTACTTTAAATTTTAGTTTTTGTTGCTCCTAATAGTCTTTTAGTTACAGAAAGTCTTCGTTCCTGACTCGCTCAAACGTCGGTTTAAACTTCATTGGGATATTAAAGTGTAAACCCAAATTTCTTCTTGATCATCTTGCAACATTTTTACCAATTGTAATCATAATTTCGTAGTCTGCTGACTAATTCTTACTTATGATCCTGACTGAAAATGGCATATTGATTATCTTTGAATGCATGCTATAGAGTCACTTAAAACCATTGGTTATCAATAATCCATAAACAATTGCCATAAATTAACAGTCCAGGGTAAAGGAGAATAATATTCCGTGCAATTTTTTGCCTCATTAGTATATCTAATTGTATTAAACAATATTTTGAATTTAATTGGGCATGGCTTTTCAGCTAACAACTGCATCTTAAAAAATCTTGGAGGCAGGACCCAATAAAAAGGGGGATTGTAGCGTACAAGCAAGAAAGTTTTGGGATTGGACTGCGCCGTTAAAATTTTTTAATGCACCCTTTAAACGTTAACTTTAATTGTTTGCATTTTAGAATGACTAATAATCCAATTTATATTTAGCCCTGCTTTTGTAGAACTTCTTTTGTTGTTAAATTTACATTTGAATTGACCCAATACACCAAAGCTTTATTTTTCACACAAACATGAACTAAATCGCTGAAATAACATTTAGTTTAAAAATAAATGTAGTACTTACAGCATAACGAATTGATTCACTATATCAAGTTATTTTAAAAAAGATGTCAGTAATGTTACCTTAATTAGTTTGTTGGTTATGATTATGTAGTCTTTTCTAAAAAATATAAAATTATAAACGTTATTAGAATACCGACTAAATATTTGAATTTATATTTTAGATTGATCTTTGAAATAAATAATTTGGTCAAATGCTATTTGGGCTCGCATATTAATTATCTTTGAGTTTTCTTTTAGGATGTATATATTCTTTTACTTTACGGACAATGCATTCGTTGTCTGTGTTATGAGTGAGGCCTTACATTCCCTACATGTTTTCAAAATGTATGGCATAGTAATTTTGGAAATAAGAAAAGGAACGTATAGCTTTTATATATGCTGTTGATTTTATATCACTTAATTTTTTTAATTTTCAATTTTTCTCCTTCAAAAATTTTAGGAATTTTTATTTAAATTTATTTAATTTGTAGTTTACATTAGATATTAGGAGGTGGGGTGACAAATTTTGTAAATTTTTATTTTTATGGTATCCTAATATATATTGTACCTATTTAATTATCCAATTTGCTCTACAAAATTACTATTGGCATTTTCACTTAAGTTTTAATAAAGTTTCTGAGATAAGGGGAGTAAGAGTCATTTTTCGTAAATTGTCTCCCCTAAAGTATTCCTTAGAATTGGAAATCTTTCATTCACAGAAATGGTAGGTTCTGGCAACTTGACAGATACAAGTGTAATTATTTACAGATACAAATTATAAGAACAAAGTTTTTTTTCATTCTCTATCAATAAGTTTTTTCCGAGAAATATAATTTTTAAATATTAAGGGTAATTGTGAATAATACTAAATATTTTGACGATGAAAATTTATGGGTGAGTAGATTAAATATATGTCAAGCAGTAGGTAGTAGATACCCACTATATTTCAAGACAAATTAAACCATTTTAGAGATGGCCTCAACAATTGATTGCATAGTAAGAAGTATTACAAAAAAATCACTTCAATACCAATCCATTTTTTTATGTCAACTCAAGAAAAAATCGTGAGCAGCATTAAAAATAAAAATCTAGAGAATCACTAGAAGTCATAATCACAAATATGTAGGTTACATAAGTAATTTTTCAATACCAGTTTTAAGTTAAATCTATTAATAAAGTTTGCTTTAAAATATTTTGCAAAATTTTGAATTGAGACTCACTTTTCTTGAATGACATTTGGGCTGTCTCTCAAGTTAAAAGGACAAAATTTCTTTAGTAATGATAAATCTTTTGGATTGACAATTTATAAACAAGAACTTAAGTTGTAGAAATCAACGTTAAAAACATCTTAATTAACCAACTTCCAAAAAGGGGTAGGTTATCAATTTGCCGCACGTTTTTTTTATGCATGCTCAGTGATTATTCAATAACGGCTTGGGCAATGTTGATGATTTAAACGGCATTGTATTAAGGAATATTACAGAAAGGTACCACATAATTTTCTATAACATGAGATTTACGGTTTTCCAGAAAATCCAAAATAAAACAGTAATTAAGGGACTACATTTCAGTGAATTTCAATAAATCTACACTGTTTACTCAAAAAAACGGCTTAACCAATTTGAATTTTTAAAATTGTAGTGATTGTCAAATTTTCACGATAAAAATATTTAGTTTAAATGTCCAGATATGCCATGAAAATACAAGGTATTTGTAAGTCGAGTATAATGGCACAAAATATTTCATTAATGTACCGAAAAGAAAATTTTTTAGGTGAGCGATGTTTCCTAAATAGTATACGGTGATAGGTATGTGCATGCATCGAAATTCAAGCAGCAAGCAATGTGCAAACTTGAAATATTGGGTTCAAAAAATCTTTCAAATAAATGTTCCATATATATGATGGTTGAAATATAAGGTGAAATAGAATTAAAGTTATACAGGGTGGTTCCAAAAATGTTGTATTATGTGGCACATAAGTTGCTGCGTATACAAGGTGGTTCAAATAAGAGTAAAGTAAAACTATTGTTATAGCGAGTGGATAAAAAAACTTAAAAAAATCGTTAATTAAGCATATGCAGTAAGGATATTCCAATTATAGGGCGGATGGTTAAAAAAATGTTAGAAGTAGTTGCATATACAGAATGATTGAAATATAAGGTGGAGTGGAATTATTGTTATACAGGGCGGTTAAAAACTGTTATACGAGTATAGTGTGGAACATAAGTAGTTCCTTAAACTTGTCATATTAGGCGAAGTAAAATTATAGGTATACAGGGTGATTTAAACAATATAAAAAATAGAAACAGTCAATAGGGTGCAGCGGATTAATATTTATACAGGGCGGTTGCAACATCGTAGAGAGTTGAATCATAGTTGTACAGGGTGATTTAGAAAATAATATACAAATAATTTATATTAGGTGACCAATATAGAGAAACATATACAGGGTGGATGAATTATAGAATGTGGTCCAAATAATAAAACAAACAAATTAGAGAGATACGAAGAGATAAGAATAGGCTAAAATAATCAATAGAATTGTACCTTAAATCAGATTAAAAAAAATATGTCAGAAAATAGTTAATGATTGCACACGGTCTCTAAATGGTTTTTATTTTAAGCCAGTTGAAGTAGGTTCTTGTTATATATTCTGCTTGGAGAAAACTAAATACATATTGACTAAATTGTTGTTTAAAATAAGTATGAAGATAATGTACATCACAAAGTTTACAGAGGAAAAATGGTTTCCAGAGCATTCCGTGGCATTTATGATAGAACGTTTGAGAAAAAAACTGAAAGCATCCAATTAATTATTATATTACAAAATCTTTTGGCATTTCGTAGGGAATTTTTTTTCTTCTTTGTGACGCTTTTTAATTTATCTGTGACACAGCAAAACCCCTATAAAGTTTTCTATTAATTAATTTGTTATGTGACTTTTATAGCCATAACCATCATAATCTGAACAATATAACTGTCCTATATATAAAAAAGGAGTTGCTCGATTAAGAATCCAGTTCCTCATTAATGCTATAAACGTATAACAATGATGAAATAACAAGTTCCTATTGTTTCCGAAGAGTATTTCCATCATCTGAACGAGACTATAATCCAGAATAATACATATAATCAATGAAGTAAAATTTAATTACTCCAGTTTATCCACTCCAATTAACTGTAGCTAATGACTAATGAGGAAACAACCGATGAAAGTATTATATAACAAAACAATAACAGAGCCTCGCAAGTATTTTCACTTTTAAATACACGTAATGTGTATGTTAAACTTAATTGCTGTTATACAGAATTTAATTAATAGAAGTAGATCTATGAACAATGGGGAGCCCGCTAACAGAACCGAAACACACGATGGAAATACTCTCTAGGTCTTTAATGAATGATTTCGTCCTTATGGATTATTACTATAAGGCTTATTAGTTGTTGTATATCATCGTCTAAAACTAACTTTTGTTATTGGAAGCATTTTTTGTTCTCATTGCGTAGTTTTATAAAATCGTCGGTAGTTATCCTCGGAACAAGACATATTTTTTTATTGGATGCTTGGATGATTTGAAGAACGAATACGCGTATGTGAACTTTCACTTTGCTTATAAATAAAACAATTACAGTAAATATTGGAGCGAAGAGTGTTTCATTCATAAAATGTTTTGATTTGATTATGTGCTTGTACTGATAGGGTTGGTTTTAAGAAATTTGTACTACTTTCTATCACTAAATTATATGTTACACCGTACTGTTTTATACACTTGGTGTATTTGTACGCATATGTCACAGTTTTATATGTAGAAAATTAACTTCTTGATCAACCAATTCAATTAATGTTTATCAATCATCTTTTTAATATGTACAGGGTATGTCTAAATAACAGCAAACAACTTATGACGTGATTTTCTGATCTGATCTTTGCTATTAAACTTTTTGTTGGAACCCTCCCGTGAATTGTTAAACTCTTCCAAATACGGATGGATCCAAGAGGAGGGAGGTAAAGATGAAGGACACCCCCCGAGAGCATTAAAGTTAGTACATTTTATATTAAAACGAGGTAATCTTAACCCCATGAGCCTAAAAGAATGTAACTTCTATGGGTTTAAACCCCAGAACGACTATTTTTATGCAAGAGCCCAAGAAATCTGGGTTTCAAATTATGTTTAGGTAAACTTAGTACAGGATCGCCTCCTCCCCTTGAAGCATGAAATTGACCGCCCTGGAATCACTTTTCTGGAAGCGCAAAAACTCTATGCTGTTCATTTCCCAAATTGTAACGAACACTTGCGGGACTTGGTAAATTGGAAAAAAGAACTGAAGACTCTAGTCGTATTCGTTGCTACTGAGGCTCTAGAAGAAGCCAATTTACTAAAATGAATCCCCGGAACCTAACGTCAGGAAAATAGGTAGTATGAGTATGAGATTTTCTACCACGTTTATTTCGTCTGTTTTTTTTTTGTCGATTATTCCGTTGGATTTTAGCATATGGGAATATCTGATATAGTTCAGCCTAGAAGAACCCTATAAAAAAAATTAAACTTGGGAATAAAAACTAGAAAAAATTAACAATTAGCTCTGATATGCGGGGCTGAAACGCGGACACTACACAACATCGACAAACAAGCTAAGAGTGCCCCAAAGAAAATTGGTGCAACCAATGTTAGGCATACCACTTAAACCTCACAAACCAAATTCTCGAAAACGGAACATAATATAGTCCATTGCAATTTTGTCTGAATCTGCAAAATGAGGTGGCAGCAAACTAACACAGAACATTTATGTGTTTGACCGTGCTGATTACGAATTTGCAATTAGATTTTGCCGCAAAGGTGCAATAAGGGAGAAATAAATAAAACCTCCCAAAAAAAGGTTTTTGCATTTTACTCAAAAATCACACTAAATTAAAAAAAAAACAACCTCGTCCTCGTATTCCTCGGAAAATTTTAAATCGAAAACATGTAGCAACTTATACAAAGTGAACAAACTGTTGTATCATTATTTAATTTTTAATTTAGTTTGACATATTCAGAAAACACGCGTTGTGCGCGTATACATTCCAATAAATCAATAAGCATTGTACATATGAGTTCACATAGCTGGCTTAGAAAATTCAATCGGAATTAGTTCTAGTTTTGGAATAAATTCAAAATTTAATAGATCGCTTGTACTGCAATAACGAATTTGGGGTATTCCTGGATTGTGGATCATTATTTAGTAGTTTTACAGAAAATTTTAAAGATTGACTTTTCATTGAAGTTAGTGGGAGAGATTGTAACTTAGCGGGGATAAAAAAGTTTTTATATTACTCATGTTTCTATTTCGTTTCTAATTATTTTTATATCCTAAGAGTAATGTATAATGGGTATAAATATATATATATATATATATATATATATATATATATATTTGTTTTTAAGTTTTCGCGAGCACTAAATGTTTTAGGTGGTTTCCGGGAATTCATCCGCGTAGTTGATAACTGATCCCTGCCGGGATCGATGGTAAAATGACGACGTTTCGGCAGAGTCACACCTGCCCTCTTCAGGTCGGTTCGCATAATTCTCGTAGCCTTCTGCTTTTCGCTTCTAGTTACTCGAAGTATTCGAGTAACATTGTTTATGTGTTTATAATGATCTTTACTCATAATGCTCATTATATTTTCTGGAGTCATTGTTTTCCCAATCTTGTTTCTGTTTCTCTCCTACTTCCTTCGTATTCCTTCCATTGGAAAGTCGGGAGCGCAGCAGTGTCTTCCACCTCGCATTTACTGCAGTTTCCATTTTTTGTTTATCAACTTTTTTAGTTAGCTCTGAAATTGAGTTAGATGGTAATTGGTATTGCACTAGAAAAACTATAGGTAAGTATACCTATTCAGAACTAATTCAAAATCTTATAATTGTCAACAATTGAGTATATTTGGCTATTTACATATGTATGCAAACTTTCAGCTAAAATAAACTGGTGATAAAAACCAGGCCAGGTGATTCTAAATAAATGTTTCTAAAAAAATGTATATTTCTCCAATATGAACATGAACATATGTTATTTTCTAGTACCATCAACTTTCATTTATTATTCTTAACTTTTACATAATAAAGAAGGATATTTTCAGTAGAATTACTAAACCAAATTACCAAATTATATACGAACGGCACTTCACAGCGTGAGTTTAATCTAATGCGGTGTACAACTAGCGAATTTTCGAATCGTGAGCTGTCATGCTTGACTCCCATAAAAGAGGGCTTAATTTCGATCTAATTGTTACTGTGACACCATCTGTTTCCTTTCCTACTTTAGCGGTAATGGCATAACAATCAGATTAAGCTCAAGTTTGGGTCGTTCGTTGGTAAGGGTATGGAGCGGTGTCGATATACGCAAACACCCCTCTGGTCGTTAGTGTTCACCTCCCCGCTTATCTATCCCGTGTTGTAATTAAAGGGTGTCGTTTTTTATCTATTTTTAATGTGGCCTACTTCTTGCAACTTTAAAACATTATTGACTCAAATTATATGAAAAGCAAAATTCAACAATGTGTGCTAATATCAAAATAATATTCGAAGTTAATGAATTTTTTTTAAATAGTCTTTACTGAAAGAAATGTATGGGACCCATGCACTAATTTTTACACTGTGTGTAACTAGAAGGAAAGTTTGGCAGAAAACAGTATAAACAGTGCATTAGGGATTCCTTAAGCTACTTGAAATATAGTTTAATTCATTATTTCATTTCCCATATAACAGATAATGCCAATAATACTGTTATAATATATAAATATAAATGTTGGTACTTAGAAAGTTGCCGGATAACAATAAAGCACACCTAATCTAGCCACAACAAAAATTCACAAAATTACAACTAATTATTGGCGTTAAGACGTCATTGTGGAGGCCACTTTACTTGTCTATTCAGTTAGAGGTAAATTATCGATGAATTCGCCAGGAATGATATAATTGACTTTTTATTAGAGAATTTTAGATGTCAGTATTCAGAATCAGCAAAAACCAATAAAAAACGGAAATAAATTTCATTTCAGTAATAATGAATGTATAACAAAAAAATTAAAATAAACAAAAAAAATCATTTAAATTAAAATTTTCTGAAAGACAACTAGACAAAGCAAATTAATATTTAGTCTTGGAACCTCTGCTTTTTATAATAATATCCACACGTCTGGTTATCTGTTTAGTCAAGTTAATTGAATTAATTAATTAATTAATTAATCCCCTCTTGCAGAAATTTTTTTATTCCAGCATAGCAGGAACTTTTTGTATTGTTCTGGTTGGGTTAATTCCGTTAAAAATGGCCCTTTTCAAGTAGACCCACACATGTTTCATGGGATTCATATCAGGTGACATCGGTGGTAATTCCAGTCTAGTGATATCTTAATTTCTCAACTTGAACTGCACTAGTCCGATGGGGCCTGGCATTGTCGTCCATCAAAAAAAAGGTTATCTAATTCTGTTGAACATTATTGTGCATTTCCGGGTCTCTCCAAACCGTTACTCAATAATCATCACTCACTAATCCAAACCGGAACTCATCAGCAAAAAGCACGTTCTTCTAGTCAACCAAGCGCCAGTTTTGGACAGCTCTGAGCCACAGTAGATTTCGATGACAAGCAGTTAGTATGGGGACTCTTAGAGGTCCCCGGAATCATAAATCTGAAGCAAAAACGCTCCTTCGAACTGTGGCATTCAAAATTACCCTACGATTAGTGGTCAGGATCTTAGGACCGAAACGGTGATTGACCTACTCCGACGATATGATTGAACAATATACCGATCTTCACATGGTGTGGTTAGACTGCGTGCTACAAAACAATAATTCTGCTTCGTATTTACTTTTTTATGGAACCTCGCCATTTGTGGACTCATATCATTTTTTTCAATCACTTATTTTTTGTCAAATATCGAATGCAGAAAAGCAAACAAACATCATAATTTCGATTTAAGTTTATTTGGTGAAGATACTGTGAAAAATAAAAAAGTTGCGATAGTTTAAATGTGAAAATCTGAGAACTAAGAAAAAAAATAAAAAAAAGAAAAACCGTAAGCTATCTAGATGTTATATGGGCTACACAATATAGCACATGAGCCCACATATGTGCCCTCGATGTTTGGTGAACCTTCTACAAAACACCCTGTAATTCGAAAAGCGTGCAAACAATCTATTTCACTAAAGCATAGACACAAATGTTTACTATCTAAAAAATGAAACTTTTTGCTAGAACTTGAAAATATGAGATTCTATAAAAAAATATATTACGCCAAAGTTGCTTTCACAGTGTAAAACTTATTTTCAATAACATTACAAAAAAATCAATTTCTGGGCATGTGACAACACTCAACAGTAAGTTTCTCATTGTACCATTGTATCTGAATTGAGAAATCTTTTTTTTGTATTGTTTTACAGTTTTTACAGACTTTTTACCTAACCAACCACCGAAATTTGCCTACCCTGTACTTCAATATTATAACAATTTTATTATAGAGTTTAAATAGCTTTTATTATATTTAATGCTTTAATAAGTTTACCATTCTTCATTTTGTGAGAGACTATATGCATGTGTAAATATACAGTCCAGATGCAACAAATAGCGTTAATTAATCGTTAAAGCTTTGTTTAATGTTCATGGTGTCTGAACTGAAATATTAAGTTCTTATCTGAGCAGGATATCCTAAATGGCTATTTTCCCAGTGGTTGCCGTTTGTATGAAATTCGAGGTGAGATTCTTATCTTGCTTACGATCTCTCAGACTTGTTTTATCGCATACGCTCCCCTAGTTTATTCAGTGTTTGGTAAAATTACTGTTTGCGGCAGTTGAACGGCGTCTTGTTTGCGATGACAAAAGCTACAATACAAAACAACTTTGTTGTTTGTCTTGGAGCTTAAACTGTAAAAAGTTACGCTTGCTTTTAAATAATTAGGTAGGTATCCAAGAGAACTTAGTTATTTCTTGATTTATAAAATTCAATATAATTAAATATGGATTAAGTAAAAATTTTGAGAAAATATGGATATTAATGATATGTAAAAGGGATGAAACAATAAAATGAATCTTAAAGGGGTAAGAACTAGATAATAAGTTATTTTACATTTATTAAAATTGACAGGGTTAGGGTGGCTTGAAGTTAAGGACACCCATGTGCAGATTTCTGCATATACCTCCAAGGGATTTATAAATGTATTTTTAATTTTGCAATATGTAAAATAAGAGCTTAAGTAAAATAAATTATAGGTATACCTATAACTTCAAAAAATGATACCTAGATAATTGAAAATTTAATAGTAAATTTAATTTTTTTCGTATTTAATAAAAAAGTCAAAACTTTTCTTCCATGGAAATGTTTTTTTCCAACTGTGAATAAAAAAATAATATCTGTTAATAAAATTAAACAGCGATTTCAATTTGGTTTAATAACCCTTTGCTTATCCTTTTCTTATATTGAAGAGTTTCATTACATATTTTGTTTACAACTACTAACTAACAAACGAGAAAAATTGTATCTGTCGCTTTTGCATTTTTTATTCATTTTATTATCATTACCTTTTGATAACCAAATTATGAAAAAAATAGATTCAACGTATTAAATCATTAACATTGAAAATTTAAAACAAATGCTTTAACGCATTTATTAACATAACAGAAAATAAACCTACGTTTATTTATTTCCTTACTATATTATGCCAACTCTCATAATTTTATTAATATACAAAATGTGAAATATCATTTTTATGCAAAGTTTCATGATATACTATTTTAGCTTTTTAGCTCAATTTTGACAATTTTAGAAAAAAACCCCTTGGGAATTGGCTATGTTTTGTTTTCAACGTTTTAAATACTTCAGTGTATTATATAAAAAGTTTTCTGCATTCTCTCTGGTATTTTGGTTTAACGATCTTAATGATTATTACTCACTTATAACTAGTTATAACCATGAAATTTCTAACAACCGCTCAAAAAGTGTTCAAATATATCAGTACGGCGTCCATGTGTTCATGAAAGAAGAACTGAGTATCCCAATTGCTTTTATAAAGTTACTGCCGATTTTGTTGATATCATTGATCTATCGGTTCATTCAATACTCTTGACAACACCAATATTATATTATTATCTCTGTATTTAAATCTGCTAATGTTTCATAAAAGTCTTTTTTATCTGCTATAATGTGAGTTGCAATAGAATAATAATGCATAACCAACCTTTATTCATCTTCAGTACCATTCTAATCAATAGCGTTTAGCTGTAAAACATATCCCAACTTAAATATAAAAATTGAATTCTAAAGTTATTCTATCATCTTTCGTATCAATCCCATTTTCTGTTACTCCGGTGTCATTCCTTTGTACGTACAAAGGAATGACACCTCGAAGAGAGTATTCAATATCTCTGACAGGTGAAGTAACCTGAAAATTTTATCGTGATTCTGTCCTAGGAGTTAAGGGAGAACAGCAATTACATGGAACGGCTCCAGATTCGGAACCTCTGTGTACTGATTCTCTTGAGGATCCTAGATGTCGGTCTTACATCTCGCGTCTTCAAATTTAACGAAATGCGTCAAATGCATCAAGAGGTGTTCGAGAGGACATTCAGTTGTGGGAGGCGCAACTGATGAAGCTTTCCGACCAGAAACAATATATATTATATTTATATATAATATATATTGTCTTGCGTACAAAGGCATGACACCTCGAAGAGAGTATTCAATATCTCTGACAGGTGAAGTAACCTGAAAATTTTATCGTGACATTCTGTCCTAGGAGTTAAGGGAGAACAGCAATTACATGGAACGGCTCCAGATTCGGAACCTCTCTGTACTGATTCTCTTGAGGATCCTAGATGTCGGTCTTACATCTCGCGTCTTCACATCCTATATATGTAACTACTTGTGGATATAAAACTCCACTCCATCTTATATTTCAAACATCCTGTATAAACAACTGTTTTTAACATTCCTTTAACCCATTTCATAACTATAGAATCTTAAGAAGATAATTCAAAGATCCTAACTGCTTACCTGAGACATTTTTTAAAGTTTTTGTATTCATTGTATAAATATTCTACCATTTTTCAACCACTTGGTATATGGAACTGTTTATGGCCCACTCAATATAACTTTTTTGAATCACCATGTATCACTAATTCCACTCCCCCTCATTTCCACCACATCGTATATATTCAGCTGCTTATAGGACACCAAATATAACTTTTTTTAGATTTTTTAAATCCATTCCTATATACAGCACACCCTGTAAAATTACGCTTGATATATGTTGATTTTTGTTAAATCGAAACGTGTTACATTTGATATTCCGAATTTTGAATAAAAGCTAAGGTGATGCCAGTATCTAATATTTTGTGCGTGCGGTGGAACCAATTGAGTAATTGAATTACCCAACATGGTAGAAGTTTTTTCGCTATATCTACCGTTTCTGTCAATTTAGAGAGATAAAATGTCTACCAGATTTTAAGTCAAACTATAGGCTTCGCAACAAAAAAAGATTCAGCAAAATTAGTTAAGTAGTTCTTACGTGATGCCCGAACAAACAAACAAACAAACAAACAAACAAACAAACTTACAATTTTATAATTGTTATAGATAGATACTCTGATATGCAGGTATCTCTCTAGCTACTAATCCGTAACACAGCTTACAGTTTTTTCTTATATTTTAGTAGTCTGCCACATTTCTGGACCATAAAGTATAACACTTTCGTCAGTTGCTCTTGAATCCTTGATTAAATCCTGTTTTTTAAATACTCAAGGTGAAACCTTTTATCTTGAGACAAGGTAATATCTCTAGTAGATTCTATTATTTCGAAAAAAAGCTTTCAGATAAAAGTTTTAGGGTTTCAAGTGGGCCATCAAATGGCCTATATTATTACTTTCAGACTGAACATAAAATGACTTTTTGTAAACAGATATAATAAAAACAAACACTTTTTGATCTTACCAGTTTTTGACGCAATCCATATGATCAGAAATTAAATTAATTAAATGGTTACGAGTGGTTTATCTTCAGACATGGAATTGTCTATATTTCGAAATCAAGATTTTTGTCTAAAACTTTTTTCAGAATAATGAAGTTCACTCCAGATATACTATTGTCTCAAAATAAATGTCCCACTTTGCATAAGAAGCGAATCTTATCTGATCTTCAGCAAAATTCATAGTCTATAATTTCTCATCGTATAAGTCGTGTCCAATAGCTTATAATTTCTGCTCCAGGTTTTCGGCGCAAAATATATGGAAGGGTCTAGTATGACTAATAAGAAATAGTTCTGTAAAAAGCGTTTATGAGGAATTGATGTTAGGTGTGAAGTGATCTCAAGTATTACTTAGGCAAGCTTTCGGTGATTTTACAATCCCCTGTCTGTGCACTTCCAATGAACCATTGTTAGCAGCCTCTGTGTTCTCTGCTATATCGAGATTCATGTAGGTAACTATATTTTAGTTTTATCAAGAAATATAATATTTTCTCCACCAAATCATAGAACTTGTGAAAGTTTAAGTTTAAGAAACAGCTAAACGAACCATAAACTGCTCGTAAATTCTAAAATTTTCCAAGAGATTTAAGCTCTTAAATGAATGGAGCCATTTGTGCATATTTTATAAAAGCAAGTTTCACCGAGAAAAAAATAGGAAAATAGTCTTTGGAGTTCTAAAAAATATTTAAAAAAAATTGCTATAAAAAAATGGAAATGGTGTAAATTTATTGAAAGATATTGTTCACCAACTTTTATTTATTTAGGTTAATACACATACGGGGAAGATAAAAAAAATATATTTTTATTTGAAAATAATTATAAAATATATTTTTGAACTATCGCGTTACCACAGCATGTGCCAAATGTAATGTTCCATGTCTTTATTATTTTATTTATTTGTAATTATTGTTCATATCTACGTTTCGAGACCACACAAGCTTTTGAACGAAAATATTTTCGTTCGTTGTTGGCAGAATTTAGCACTCACTTGTTTGATTATAGATTTGTTTGTAGAGACCAGTTGCCGATAATTCCAACGTTGATTCTCGGAGAATTTTTCAAACTTATTTAAGATACTGACAACTGGCATCTGAGAGAAAAATTTTATCTTTTATATTGCCAACGTTTTTTGTATCCATTACAACAAGTTTTATTTTATTATGTACTTGATAAGCATCACCTTGTAAAGGTTGAAAATATCAAATTAATTATTATTATAGTAACAATGAAATTGAGCATATTTGGAAATTCTATAATAATATGACTGATTCTTTTCGAAGGGAAGTATGCAGCTGTCACAAAAACAATTACTCAAAAATAATATCTGGAAGCAGGCTTTTAGTTCTTAACATAACGAATCCCATATGTCGCTATCTATAATAAAAATCCTATCTGTCTTAAACCAACCAACCAGCAAGCTTGTTCCTGTTCAAAGTGGGTCGAATTCAAAACAATTTACAAACGATTCAAACGTAATCTGGTGCACTCTAAAGCGTATTTTGGGGTAAGGAAAACACGTAAAACAATTAGGAAGGCTTTCGTCCGTGTACGGTGTGGGGCAAAATGCACGACAGTTGTGTGTCGTTATCGCGTCCGCTTAACTAGATGTTATCTATCGTTTCCCAGCACGATACAATTCTACACCAAACAATTTGCTCTGCTTCGTGGATTACGTAGATTAGGTAAATTTGATCACTTCTTTAAGCATTCAAATTTTGCTAGCACCAATACTCAGTTGGAAGTTGCTTTTTAGGCTGGTAATATTTAGAACATGATCTTTTCGGATATTTGTAATTTTAGGTATTATTCTAAATAATAATAATAAAGCCTTTATTACCCAACAGTAACAGCCGTTTACCAAATAATTTAGAAAAAAAGACGAAAATACTAAAATTAATTGGAATAGAATTGAAATAGAAATATACAAATTAAATAAAAAATTAAAGTATTTCTAAAACTAATTAGAATAGAAACATATATACACTTAAGATTGAAACAATCTGTTAGAAGAAATATACAGATAATCAATATTTTAAAGAATTCGTGCATCTAGATGAAATATTCATTGGAATCTCCTTAAAAGTACAAGTGGGCTTTGTTTTTGCGTTTACACGTTGAGCAATTGAATAAATCATACACCTCTGAAAGTTTATTAGCATTATTATTGATTAAATATATCGGAGTTTTAAGGGGCCGTTCAAGTATTACGTAAGCAGATTTGTTACAATTATTTACCCCCTCCCCTCCTCCTTTCCCTTGTCAGCAAAAGTAAGCGAAGCTCTTACCACCAACGTCATCAAAAATATCAAAAATAAGCAAAGCAAAGACCGCCCCCGAAGATATTTGTTCGAGCTTGTTTGTACTCAAAGGGTCTCGTATGTCTAGATACAACTCTAGGAATGACATTCCAACTAGAGGCAAAAGCTCAGGACAATAGATCATGTCTGTCAGCAACTTGTACATAAACATCACTTCAAAATCGTATAGTAAGAGATTATAATGAAATCTTAAATATTTAAAAAAAATAACACTTTGCTTATCCAAAATATATCGTATAAAACCATATTCTTACTTAATCCTAACCAAGCAGTTGAATAGAGATATTAAAACGGTAGAATTAAAATATTTGTAGTTACCCATGATAAAATTGTGAAGTTATTATAGAGATGAAATGTAAGATAGGAATCAAAGTAAACTCCCAGGTTTTTATGTAGTCAACTCTTTGAAGAATGTTAATATGTAGATATATATAGTTTTCTGCACACTGATATAAGCGATTCTAGAGAATGCGCTTTAAAAGTTTGGAACTGTTTGTGCTAATAGAAGTTGATATATAGTTATTGATAAGAGCACGGTCACCAGACATAAATAGGGCAAATTTTTCAAAACAGTGAATAACCTGAACTTGAAACAATTAAATTAAAGATACAAAGCATACATATACCCGTCAATGCGATGTTTCACCAAAAAAAGAAGGAATTTTGTCTGAGCCAGATGTTGATTTGTTTTTCAATATTCTAGCAGCTTGTATAATTTGCTTGCTCTAATGGGTTCGGAACTGATGTCTAAAAAAGTGTTATAATTAAACTTAAAACCAATATTGTTCTCTTTATTGAGAGGTAACTCAAAAACCCTTTCTATAAAAACACTAAATGCGTTCACTATTTGAGGGTGTTCGTTGTAAAACATTGTGCAGGGAATTTTGAAATCGTTACCTTTTCCATTCTCATGATTATTTTCAGTAAATTTGGGACTGTTGAAATCTCCGAGAATAAGTTTATAAGAGTTTAATACATAGCAGTGAGCAAGAGCGTCCATAAAATTTGCATATACAGGGTGGTAAACGAAGAATGTAAGTTACCGTATCTGAAAAACTAAACATCGTAGAGGCTTGTGGGTAAAAAAATTACTGAAATCACCAAGAGAATAACCAGGAAAAAATTTTCAAGTTTCTGAAACTGTAATCTTGAACCTAAAAAAATAATGTTTCTGTGAATTCCGCTACATTAACCTAACTTTGAAGCTTTTTTGTTTCAGAATGTTTGATGTTTCTTTAAAAATAAAGTTGTCTGGGTTATTCAAATATTTTCGTAAAAAACAACCTGTATCTTCTCATGACTGAGCCGATTTTAACAAACTTAAAACTTTAAAAATGTTGGAAGGAAGCAGGATGACGAATAAGTCCACACACAACAGATTTGTTTTGCGCCAGTTAATCCCGATGGTCGGCTTATTAGCAGTGGCAGCGATTTTGTTAGGAAAGAAAAAGAAAATCTCCAGACGCAAGGAAATGATTGAAAAATTCAATAAACACTAACAGAAAGTCTCTAATGCAATATCTAATATCAGAAACGTCTCTACCCAATAATCAACAAAACAATAAAAAGTGAGAATACTGTCTCAGAAGAATGCCCGACCAATTTAACTGTTGAGGCCACACACCTCGTGTTTACCCGAACGGTTGGCACGATATCCGTCAAAATTCAGACATGGCCTGAAATTTTAGAACGATGTGCAAAAAACGAGATTCTTGCCATACACCTCGTTTTTATGACATTTTTACCCGTACGTCGGGTAAAAACGGCAGAAAAGAACGAGGTGAGTGGGGCCCTTAATAGTTGAAGTTTTGTTAGTTTAGCATGTCGCCGCAAGATGCCGTTTTATTCGACATTCCGATAGAAATGGTTCGTTTTCTCAAAAAAAAAAATTAAATAAAATAAAACAAGCTCGTGAAAACCGCATCTCGATTTCTTGTTCTTAAAATTTAGGGCAAAATAATTATATATAGAAATCCCTTAAATTTCTATAATTTTTAACTGATTTTTGTGAAATTCTTTTGTTGTGGAAT
Organism: Octodonta nipae; assembly: GCA_034190945.1. Lineage (NCBI taxonomy): Eukaryota > Metazoa > Arthropoda > Insecta > Coleoptera > Chrysomelidae > Octodonta > Octodonta nipae. Next base: position 66,972,657 of record CM067216.1, on the reverse strand, counting down.
TAAAAAGGACCTATAGGCCTTTTCATCAGGTGATTGCGCAAGCGCTGCAGCCATTTTGAAATAGCCGTATTTAAAAGTTTCGTACTGTTTTAGTTAACAATGGCTGGGAATGCAATAATATCTCTGCCAAATAATAAATTACTTGAAGAATTAATTGATGTGCTTCACTATTTATAACTCTGTGGAAGCACATAGCTGTGAGCAATTAAAAGATGGTTAAAAATGTCACGGACGTTCACAGCAAGGAAAAAAGTGTGCTGGTTGAGAGGTTAGGTATCAATACTTGTATTTACTCTTGTAAAAAATCAAAAAAAAGAAAAATAAATAAAAATCATGATTTCATTCGAATTTGCATGTAAAAGCACCTTAATTAATATAAAAATTAACAATATAACTAATGTCATAATAAATATTTATAAAATCAACATGACATTTAAAAGAGTTGAAATTCTAAGACTAAAATAATGTTCATATATGCAAGCTAATTCAATAATTGTCATTAGTTATATCTTATAATTAATTAAATCGAAGATGTATTCAATAAAAAATAAGTATGTTGAATATAAAATATTAATATTATTTTCAGGGTAAAAATTGGTATAAGAAATAATATACCTGTCGATCCAAATGTTGATAAAGGATCAGGATTTTGTTCACTTGGACCACTTTCTCCAGAAAATGCAATGAACAAATATAAGTGTCCTTAGTAACATCATCAATAGATTTAAATCCTCTGTCACTTCGGCCACATTTTTTCACCCACGAATCACATTTAGAACATTTTGACATGTTTTAATATGTATTTTTTGGATGACTTAATTACTTTCTTGCGATATTCCAGGCAAGGCTTTGAAAGTTTATAAAATAATAGGTATTTGTTTTAAAGATTTATACCGTGTATCACTCTTGCATACTCCATAACAACACCGCTTTGTTGTACCTTTTCGTACAGACAACATAATTATAGTTTACAGCAAAATTGCTGTATTGAATCCTGACACTTACTACTTTACTTTTATTACTTTTTTAAATCATAAACACATTTATAATAGTATTTATTAATTTTAAGTTTAGTACGTGGGCACTTTACACGTTTGTTTACAAATAACAGTACGAAAAAAATGGCTGATGCGAACGCATGCGCACTGAAAATGAAAAGGCCTATATTAAAAAAGAAAAGTTTTTAATGCCCCCGTAAATGCTCGAAATGCTGACTATCACGCTCTATACAATGCTGCAACCTCTCATGAGTAAACAACTACAACATCAATTTTAGCCCTCGTATCTCATGTATTGCATTACAAATCCGGTTTTTCATATATCAAAATCCAAACACGATAGGTCTGGTGATCGTGTAGGCAGTACGAACAGACTCTTCCAACCCACCGCTGTTGAAATACTGCATTATTTGGCCTCGCACAATATAGCAAAATGTGCTGGGTAACCATCCAACTGCAAAAACAAGTTTTGCCTTGTTGCCAGTAGCACATCTTCTAACAACACTGTCATTGATTGGCAAAAAAGTCAAGAAAGACATTGCCATTTAGGGATTGCCATTTGGGGATAGCTTGAAAAAAATGACCCAATAACTCTGGCTCGCAGTATGCCACACAATATATTTAAATTTCAACGTCCTTGGTGCTGAATTTCAGACCTCAGTGCGGATTTTCTGCTGACCAATAATGCATATTGGGCAGATTGACTCTGACTGACCTCATCGGTCCAAAGAATTTGAAATAAAAATTCTCTATTTTATTTTTATTTGTTCAGCTCTTGATGTAAACGACATGATATGGCAATTAATTTTTTAATAAATCAAAGAAATCCCTACATTTTGATGGACATTAAACCTTCCCAAATTATTTGATTCGTTGTGATATGCCCAACTCAAGGGATAAAATGCTCTTGTGCTAACAAGAGGATTTCCTTCAATATATACCAGTACGCGATTAATATTCTCTTTTGTTTTTCTCAATCTTTGTCGGTGAGACGTTGGCCGAAAACTATCTACCATTGGCTCGTAGGCTCGCCATTAATCTGGGAAAAACTTTCACATCACAAGGACTCCGATTTAGATATTGAGTCGTGTAAATACTTTTTGCCATTCAAAATAAACTCAAAGCATATCAACAGATTAATCATTTGTAAAACGCAGTTTGTAAGCACACAAATTGGTCAAGTAACGCCAAACATTGACATTTTTTAACAATTTGCGGATTATTTATGTTTTCTTCGGTATTCGTTTCATGGCATAATTCTATTAATTCCTTTTTCTTATGATATGCATTTAAACAAAAAATGTACCTTTTATTATAAGCATTAGTTAGTTAACTTTCAGTGATATTTTTTAATACTTTCGGTTAATGTGATTTTATTCTGAGTAAAAAATACATGACAAAAGTCATTTTAAAAATAAATATTTAAGGGATTTCCATATTACATTTTTTGGTTACATTTTAGGTTAGGAACAAGATATCGAGATGCGATTTTTGCGG